>CM040090.1:27842542-29042542 GCA_022496805.1 Pohlia nutans | reverse complement strand
CCTAAAATTGTTCATTTAATCTAATCAATAATATTTCGGTTGATATCGTAGTCGGTCATCACAATCGGAAAAAAACAGTTGAAAAAGAGAAGTCTAAATCTTTGGGATTTTATTTTGTTTTTTTATTTATTTTTTAAATTAATAACAAAAATAATAATGTTGAAAATTTTGGCATTTGTTGTAAAGAAATTTCAAAAAAAAATTAATTATTTGACATGAGATGCCAACCTTGACAGTTGGGTATGGTAGACATATAAAATTTGTGAATAAAAGTGTAGAATAATAATTTGAAATAGAAAACTCAATTTTAAATGTCATTTATATGAACATTAAAAGTGAAATTCACTTTTGCTATATATTTAAGTGGTGTATTCTCCAATACAAAAGTATAATTTATTTATATAGTTAAAAATTCTAATCGTGCTTACTTAAGAAAACTTCTAATTGGATGACAAGTTGTTTGTTTTAGGTTTTTGAAGATTACAAGCAATCGGATGTAGATAACTTCATTAATAAGTTTAGGACCCCACGGATTTTTAATGAGTTTCCGTGCAAAGTCCAATATTTCATGAATGTGTGCATTTTTACATTGATTCCGCACGGTTTTCGAACTCATGCTGCATTGATTCCACATGGATTCTGCATTCACTAATTTCGTTACTTGACGAGATGTAGAATTTGTGCAAAATTAGTGCAAAATTAGTGAAAAAGTTGCACAAAAATTGTTTAAAATTTGTGAGGTCCTAAATTCCTAATGTTGTTTGGCAATTGTTGAGGGCACCTATATGACCAAAATGAGGAGATGGGCGGTTTTAAAACTAGTTAACATAGACTTAGTATAAACAATAAGACCAATTATCCAAAATATTCTAGAATATACCCCAAATATTCTCAACGTTTATGTTACATAAACGGTTGTAGAACTAAATCATACCGAATAGTGTATAAACGTAGTTGTTAGTTCATGTTAACTCTTTTGATTAAATTGTAGAGTATTTTGAATCATGTCAGCCTTTATGTTTGTATATTTCCTTGTTATATTTCTATTTATCGCATGCAATTCATTTTTCATGCTTTTTGTGATCACATATCATTGTCTTTGTTGTGATCAACGTTAGGAAGCTGCAACAGTCATAACATATCAACCTTAAACCAATAGCATGATATAACTATAACATTGTAGTGGCATTCAAAGTTTTCTACTTCTATATCCTACAACTATTGCAAACACAACTCTCTTACAATACTTGTTTTACCATCGTTTAGTTACACATAAACACAATACTACTGTAACCCATAACCGTTTGCATTCACAACTTATACACATTTACCAATGCACAAGAACAATACAATAGATCACCGCATATATAACATTTCTATTGTTCACTTATACACAAATCTACATACTCGAAGCTAATGCAATGCTACATATAGAATATGATTTAACAAAACTTACATGTCATATTCACACATTACTTTCATTGTGAATTCAAGTCCATAATTCTGCTAAAGTTATAAACATTCAAATACACAATAACACAAGAGAACAATAAGACCAATTGTTGTGTTGTCGTTGGGCTAACATTCACTAATATACAACTCCCTAGAACTAAACACATAGCAAGATTTGCATTCACGTTTGCAACGCACAATACACGAAACATGAATAAAACTTCATTGCTTTACTTCTATACTATCAATATTTTAAAACAAACAACGTTTGCTAGAAATGTTTGCATGATATCAAAACCCTCACCAATACCAATATCTTCTACAACTAAAAAGAACATGCAATTCGCTATTTACGCACTTGGCCAAATGCGGTCATTTCGGGGCCCTATTGTGCCAAAAAATTCAGAAATCAAATTTTTTTTTGAAAAGGGTGTGATTTTTGTCTATGGTGAAAAGTGCAGTGCATTGCAATTAATCAAATATATTACGGATTTTCAATAATAAATATGTGAATTTCATACATTTTTTTAATTTTTCAAAGTGTCTTTCATAAAACCCCTTCAAAAGTGCAATAAATATCCAACATTTTACTATCTTTCAACCGCATTTTCCCCATTCCCCTCGTATTACAATCACATACAATCCGCAATACATTTTCGTACAACGACATCATTACTCCACATATCCACGTATCCACATAAAGTATGGATCCACATATAAATATATATATATATATATATATATATATATATATAAATAAATAAAAAATACATATGATAAAGAAGTACAAGTCGGCCATCTGAAGTGCAACCAATAGCACTAATCCACACTGTCTAAAAAAGCTACTCCTCGAAGGGGAATTGGGTCTCCGGAATCCTCTCAGATGACTGTGTTCCGTCGTCCCGACCCTCCTCACTAGCTACACGCTGCTCCTCGAACCTCGCACGAACATCTGAAGGGGTCTTGGGATCTGTATACTCCAAAGCTTGAGCCACCATGGCATTGACCATCGGAGATGACACCCGGTGCACAGGCGACGCTTCCTCCATGATAGACGCCGCTTGCTCAAATGTATACTACCCTCCAATCCTGTGACGCCTGTATCTGACTCCATCAACGTCATAGTAGAATCCGTCCGCTGCAAGTGTCATATCTCGGTCTGGTAGGGCCCAATGAAACGGACGTAGGGTGGAATCAATATCCACAACTACTCCTGGTGTTGGCAACACCTCAGATCCACCCGCATCCAGCCCTGATCGTGGCAACACCTCCATGTCACGCGGGGTCGACCCCAATGCCCTTGCAGTCCTAGCGGTGCCCCTCGGGGCCCAAATGCAAAATTAGCCCACTCGGGGGCCCCAAACGGGGCCCTTGAGTGTTCTAGGAGTCCCCAAGGGGCCCCCAGGGTCAACCCCTAGGCCCATGCAGACCTAGCGGTGCCCCTCGGGGCCCAAATGCAAAATCAGCCCACTTGGGGGCCCTAAATGGGGCCCCCAAGTGTTCTAGGAGTCCCCAAGGGGCCCCCAGGGTCGACCCCTAGGCCCATGCGGACCTAGCGGTGCCCCTCGGGGCCCAAATGCAAAATCAGCCCACTTGGAGGCCCCAAACGGGGCCTCCGAGTGTTCTAGGAGTCCCCAAGGGGCCCCCAGGGTCGATCCCTAGGCCCATGCAGACCTAGCGGTGCCCCTCGGGGCCCAAATGCAAAATCAGCCCACTTGAGGGCTCCAAACGGGGCCTCCAAGTGTTCTAGGAGTCCCCGTGGGGCCCCTGGGGTCGACCCCAATGCCCTTGCGGTCCTAGTGGTGCCCCTCGGGGCCCAAATGCAAAATTAGCCCGCTTGGGGGCCCCAAACGGGGCCCCCGAGTGTTCTAGGAACTTCCGTAGGGCCCCTGGGGTTGACCCCTAGCACTATGCGATTCTAGCGGTGCCCCTGGGGCCTAGATGCCTATTCAGCGCATGAAGTGATCGATAAAAGAATGGTTTAAGGAGAAACGTTTACCTCAAAGTCTTGAATTCGTGGTTGAAGCTCTTAGACTCTGCAGATGGAACTCCCCCACGAACGAATTAATGCTCCCTTCCAAATTCCTGTCACGAATCGAAACGAACATGAAAAGAAAATTAGTTGAGAAAGAGTGAATTTTTTAAATGAAGTGCTTTCGTGAGTTGTTCTTCATATATATAAGAAGAACCCTTCATTCTTCTCATTACAACGATGGAGAGCTGACCATGGTATGTGTTAGAGAGCTTAAGTGAAATAGTGGGTTTTTTTGAAGTTTTTTGAGAAAAATAGAACGCAATCTAATGTTATAAAGAAAGGAGAATGTGGAAGAGGGACAGAGGACTGGAGAGAGAAGCTTGCTTGAGTCAAAAAATGGGCAAAGAGGGTGCGCGGCCGCGCACCCTCTTCTATTTGTGTGTGTCTCCAAGGGAGGCCAGCCCAATGGGCTGGCCGCCCTTGGAGCGGGCCACCTGGCCAGCTTGCCAGCTTTGGCTGGCTAACAGGCCGGCTTTAGCCAGCTTGCTGGTCGGCCCCAGCTGGCGGGTCCGCCGCCGGCCGTTTTATTTTTTATTTTTATTTTTTAACTGTTCTGTTTTTTTTACTGTTCTGTTTTTTTATTTATTTTTATTTTTATTTTTTTGTTTATTACAGTTTTTTTGTTTTTTGGGTTTTGGTTTTCTTCCTTTTCTTTTTTTTTCTTTTTTTTTGGTTTTTTTGTTTTTTGTTTTAGTCTTTGGTATTTTTGTGTTTTTTTTGTTTTTTTGTTTTTGATGTTTTGATGTTTTGATGTTTTGATGTTTTTTGGTTTCTTTGCTTTTATTTTTTCCGAATTTTTGTGTTTTTGTTTTTTTGTGTTTTTCTTTTCATTCTTTGTTTCTTCCTTCCTTTTTGTTCTTTTCTTCTTGTTTTTTTTGTTTTTTTGCTTCTTTTTTTTTTTAAATTTGTGTTTTTTTTTTTTTCGGTTTTTCCCGTTTTTGGTTTAATTTTTTTGTTTCTTTCTATGCATTATTTGTTTCTTTCTTTATGTTTGTTCTTTTGTTCTTTTTTGTTTATTTTTTATGATAATCTTTAAAATAAATTTCAAGCATCTATTTAGTTCCATTACAAATAGGATATTGATGAAATATGTTGTGATAGGTTGAAATGTATATCTCTAAGTGTAGTAATTTGTGGAGATCTTTTGGTTGCATAATTGTATGAGGTGACTTCTTCGAGTGCAGTTTTGATTCATTTTCAACTAAGATCTGAGAAGTTTTTGATGAATAACTAGAACATGAAATGAGGCATAATAATTTCAGAAATCATCCTATTTCTCATCGGTTCAAACTTGCGTGAAGCTATTATCTCATAAAATCTACAGAAAAAATCATCGTTGTTATTGAATTAACAGTCTATTCCATTTCCTTTTGATTTGTGAAAGGTATATATATGGGAGGATTTATTCAGCACTAGTGGAGTACTGATCAGCGAGGTGTAGGAGCTTTCTACAACGAATCCAGGACTTCCCGGTAAGACTTTATACCTAAACCATTGCATTAGCATTTAATTCATGTTGTCATCAACAACGGCGTGTACTCTAGCAAATTGCAAGTGTACTTCGACGGGGGCCCCATACGAGCCCTAGGAACAGTTGGGTTTCTATTTGGGGCCCCCTAGTGGGCTCATTTTAAACTCCTAAACGTACAAAGGTGTCTCCAGATTTGACAATTTGAGGAAAGTCATCATAAAGTACTATATGGAATAATATTTTACGATTGATGTATGAATGATAGTTTTAGATTTTGAATTGAATATTCCATTCGTATGGTGAGGTTAACCAATGCTATCTCCAATATTTTATTCTAAACTTTAAAAGTGAGAATTCTAAATTCCTTATAAAATTGATTGTAAGCAACATATTAACAAATTTTTAAGTAAAAGTTGTTGGAATGGATGAATTCATTTTAACAAATTTAACAAATTTTTAAGTACAAGTTGTGGGCTGATTTTGCATTTGGGCCCCGAGGGGCACCGCTAGGATCGCATGGCGCTAGGTGTCAACCCCGGGGGCCCCACAGGGTCTCCTAGAACGCTTGAGGGCCCCGTTTGGGGCCCCCAAGTGAGCTGAATTTGCATTTCGGCCCCGAAGGGCACCACGAGGTCCGCATGGCGCTAGGTGACAACCCCGGGGGCCCCACGGGAGCTCCTAGAACACTTGGGGCCCCGTTTGGGGCACCGCTAGGACCGCATGGGGCTAGGGGTCAACCACGGGGGCTCCTAGAACACTTAGGGACCCCGTTTGGGGCCCCCTAGTGGGCTGAATTGCCATTTGGGCCCCGAGGGGCACTGCTAGGAGCGCATGTCGCTATGGGTCAACCCCGGGGGCCCCACGGGGGCTCCTAGAACACTTGGGGGCCCTGTTTGGGGCCCTCAAGTGGACTGAATTAGCATTTGGGCCCCGAGGGACATCGCTAAGACCGCATGGGGCCTGGAGTCAAGCCCGGGGACACTCGGATTAAGAGTTCTCACCGTTTCAAACAAACAAAACATAACAAAACATAACAAAACAATTGTACTTTATGTATAGATCGTAGTTAATAGCAGCGTTATCGATAAGCTATTATAAATGTTTGTTATACTGAGTACGGATTGCAAATGTGGTGAACAGAGATACGGATGACGATGGATTCGAGTGCCGAACCCAGAGCCTCGAGGGTACTTCGGACCTCGAAAGGGCAGACCATCTACTGCAGCGGTAACGAGAACGCCTAGAAGAACAGGGACGGAAGTCGTGGGCCAAACATCATCTACAGCTACCCTGGAGGCAACAGATGATCCGTTTCCAGTTTTCAATCCAGCGAGGGACTTGGAGATTGGACAGTTCGTGGCTTTAACAATAGAAGTTCGTGGAAAGTAGTAAGGGCTAGAATACCATTCTATGTGGGGAAGGTGGTGGAATTTGGACAAGGCAAATGGGCAATGAAAGTGAAGGTGATATGGTATTGGCCTATTATGAGGCGAGGTGTGACGGATGAAGCAGGTTCTGAGCCACAACGATACAGGAACTGCATGGAAGCATCTTGGGAGCCATCTGGTGAGAGACGTGGTTGGGTGGACAAAGAAGCTGCTATATTTTCATGGAGAGATGTACCAGCAAGAACAAGAAGTGGACATTTAAAAGTGAAGTTCATTTCTATACAAGGAGTTCGAACTGAGAACCAAGTAACTATTCCCAATGAAACAAAGCCACACATACTTGAATATATTGCATTACAGGTGGAAGGCATCGATGACGAGAGGATGCAGAACGAGCTAGATGCTTACTAGAATAGAATTGTATATGTTATACAGTATATGGTTTTCTGTATTAGATGTCGAGGTATTGAAGGGAAAAGTGTGTACTATTATTATAAAACGTGAACGAGTACACGATTTTTATATAATACAAAGAATAATTAAATCTTATGTGTATGCTTGTAGCCCATATCTAAATGCATACAATGTGCTTGTATGATTATGTAAGATGCGTGCACAAATAAGGGATTCAAAATTCCCACTTTCGTACCTATCGCATAGTATGTGCAGAATGGATATCACAGGATAATTTTGTTGCCTATAGGACAAAAATTTGACATAGAGAAAATGCAAATACAAATTCTTTAAAGGAAATCCCCCGTCAAAAATCTCCATGAATTTGCAATTTATCCTTATTAGAAGGGAATTGCTGGGAAAAAAAATTTGCCTAATTTTTTTTGCAATTTTTTGGGATTTGAATTTTTAGTGCGCCCGGGGGCCAAGTGCATGATTATATGGCCAAGTGCGTAAATAGCGAATTGCGTGTTAAAGACTTTTTTAAGTAATGAAGGCTACGCCTTTGAACTAATAGTCTTTTTTGGACTTGCTAAAACTTTCTAACAGTGGTGGCTTTGGCATTTGCACTGCTACCTAATTGGGTTGTCTTAACACTTTGGTTCAATTTTTATTAATTATCTGGAAACTCACTCCCAAAGTTAAACAACTGGGACGGTATGTAAGATAAGCAACATCTTATCTAATAAGATGATTTAGAATGAAATTAGAAAATCACACATTATGTGTATGTAGGATTAGTTTATTAAGTCAATGTAATCAACACAAAAACACTTTCAATAAGTAACTCTATTTACTAGCTCTTGTAACAACCTCGATTTCTCATAGGTATGGGGTAATTCCGACAATCAATACCATTGAATTTAAAAATGACATATGTAGCCTTTGTATTGAAAATGAATTAAAGGTTAATTAAGCGATGCAAAGGTATATTTTGTTGATTATTTAATTCTCATTTATCTGCTTTGGAATTTGTATCACATAGATTTTCCATTATTTACTTTAAATATGTAAAAAACATATATTCCCTACGTTCTATAATAGATGATCCTTCTGAAAAAAAATAAAGAAAATAAAGAAAACTAGAACGATTTGATCAAATCTTTAAATACAGAGTAATTTTTTATTTTTAAAGTAGCTATTTATCAAAGCAATATCATATTTTTTCAATAGTAAGTGGCAACATAGTGATGTTTGTTGTAGTGTGTTCTCTGATCCAACGAACATTTATTAGCATTGGTTTTAGCTAGTGGTTATGATGTTGTTTGTGATCCACATTTGATCAAAGGCAAATTTCACAGACAAAATACACTATATGTGCATTGGTCTTCTGATTTTTCTTTGTTGAAATTTGGAAAACAAGAAATTCAAATTGAAGAAACGATTTGCATCATGTAATTTGAGACAAGTTTTTTTCTTCTCAAAAGCATCGTTTAATACAACACGACCAAGGGAATATTATACAGTGTCAATTCCATAATTTTAATGAAGTTTATCCGACTAAAAAAAATGTTCTAAAATTATCCATATGATCAAACACACTTCGAGGCAAAACATTCATCAAGTGCAGGAAGGATGAATGAAAAGTCGACGAACCTGCTTGTTCTCGTTCGTTCTCTTCACAGATGAAAAAAGTGGCCCAGTTATTCATTCGTCGCACCGGGCACGTTCGTTTTCGAAACGAATGAAAACAAGGAAACCACCGACGTCCTTTCGGTGGATGAACGTAGAGTCCTCATTCGTCGGGGGTTTGGCGAGCGTCGTCGTCGTCGTCGCCTCAACTGGCTTCGACGGGGCGAACCCTGGTGGCTATGGCGGACGAACGGAACCTCGGAACCGCAAGCCTTAGTTGTTGACGACGACGGCAGGAGGAGGTTTGTCCGACGAAGCCAAGCATCGCCATCCTCGGCCGCGACGACGCAGCAGACGGAGAATCATCATCGTCACCGTGGAGTGGGGGGCCGCGATGGAGGAGGTCGAGGACGACCAACAAAGCACGGGCGCTGTGGCCGTGACTAACAACAACAATTCCTCGTCCCAGCAGCAACAACAGCAGCAAGCTCGCATCCATGCGGAGGCGTGCATTGTGGAGGAGGATCACAACACCATCGTGCACGACGGGCTGCATGGCCATCACCACCATCACCACCAGGTCGTGGTGAGTGACCACCACGGCGTGGAGCATGAGCATCACTTGCACCACCACCATCATCTTGGCGTGGTTGGCGCGGGGGGCCTCCCGTCTCCCCTGCACCTGCACGACGCCGACGACGCCGACTTGGACGACGTCGAAGGCATTGTCGGCAGCGACGCCACCAAGACCGAGAGCCAGTTGCTCAAATCCGCCACGGGCGGCCGGGAGCCCGCCACTGAGTGGAGCGAGGCCGCCACTGCTATCCTCATTTCCGCTTTCAGGTCTTTTTTCTGCGCATTTCATGCACTTAGGGTTTCGTTGTTGTTTTTACATTGCCGTTTTGTTAATTGATTGACGAGTCCAGGGAAAATTTCCATGCGTTGGATTGCAATGTTTTTTTGCTTTCGTTGTTGGCGTTTTGTTAATTGATTTTTGTGAATGGATTGTTGACGAGTCCAGGGAAAAATTCCATGCGTTGGATCGCAACAACTTTCGCAGCAAAGATTGGGGTGAAGTTGCGAAGCAAGTCAATACTCATTGTGCGAATGAGAAGACGCATAAATCGCAGGAGCAATGTCGCATGAAGGTGGACAGTTTGAAGAAACGGTATCGTCAGGTATGTATGTCAGCTTTTGTTTCTGTCGGTTTGGCTGGTTTGTGCGCTATGATTACCGATTGCTTACCTTTTTTTTGGTGTGTTTTATTGTTTCAAAAGCAGTTAGTGTTGATTGAAATTTAGTTCTGAGTTTTTTGTTGCTGGAAATAAATGTTGTTGTTGTTGCAGGAAAAGGACAAATTGGCTGGTAATGTACCGTGCAAGTGGCCATGGTTTGAGGCTTTGGATGAGCTCATAGGTGGCAGTCCCAAACAGTCACGCATTGGCTCCGCTCGAAAGCAAGCACGCTTTTCTTCGTCTCCATCTCCCCGGCCCCCGGGTGGTCTTCCCACTCCCTACTTCGGAGGTAGTAATTTTATTTCCCTCCTATGCGGATATGGATGTTGTTTCAATTCTGACACTTTTAGTGTACACCACGTAATTTAGTCAAGTGCATCATTAGAGCATTATTATTTCTCATAGTTTGTTGTTGAATGGAAGCCCTTGGATCAATCGAAGTGTATCAAGTAAACATTTTTGATTCAATAGAAGAACTCAAGTGGCATTCTATTAAACGAACGAAGTTTCTTTGTATTTTTTATTTTAATGATCATGGCTTTTGGCATTGAATACTTTGTCGTGGCATTGAATACTTTGTCGTGTGTGAACAAGGAGACTGAAAAAGGTGGTTAGGTCTGTTGGCTATCGATGCAGGTTTTTCATCTGGCGTGTACCTCAAGAAGAAATTATCAAGGGTGGTAAGTCTTTCAGATTCCGTTGGACAATTGCAAATGGCGGGTACTCTGGAAGACAACATTGAGGCGTTGCTAAACAATTTTTTGGAAGAAGACACGGTTCGAGATTTTGCCAAGAAACTGGCGTCTAGCAAGTATACTGTAGCGACATTGCTGGAAATGTCAGAGCGGGAGCTCGATGAGATCATGGCTGAAGAGTTCCCAGAGGCTGCTAGGGGGGAGAGAAGAGGCTTCAAAGCAGCAATATGGTCTAAAAAGCGAAAACTTACTCTCGGTATGTCCATCTGAAATCTCCTTTTTTCCCCTAAATATTGTATGCTCTCTATTCTTTCAGTGATCATAACATTCTAGAACAGTGTCGACCACCCACTCCTTTTAATCACTAGCTGCAGTAACCACACTTAAGGTGTTACTTGGTATTAAGAGTGGTGTTAGTAAAGATCTTTGGAACAAATATAGGTACATTTTTGGAATAAGATTTGTCATTCTTAACACCAAGTGTGAAAACCGACCGTTTCATCCTTGAACTCAAGATGTAAGAGGATATGTGCCAAAGAAAGATACCAGTTCGTTTCACGAATGCTTATTGTGAGGTTCTTTTTTTAATAGTTTCCTTTTGTTTTTGCAGATGACTGTGGGGATGATATTGACATGGTGAACGCCAGTGGGTCGATCATGGAAACGTCGGATAATTTTGCGAAAAAGGAGAAGAAATCCGGTTCATTTGTGCGGTGATGCACTCTTGTGAGAGTGCATTCTTCAGTTTGGAAGTGCATGGGCCCTTTTTAATTTTTTTGTGGGAATTGTGGGGCTGTTTGCATTTCATTGTACATGTATCATGACTGGTATAGGTTGAACAATGTAGCATAAGGTATCACACGTAGCAAATTCTGTGTATTCCACTTCTTCTTCTTTTCATATTTTTAATGAAAAGTTTGCCACTTGCGAATTTCTTCGTTTTTTTTGGTTCTGGTAGGTGTCGTTGGTGACATGAATTATCTTCGGCACTGTTTGTTTCCTGTTCCATTCTGTAAGGATAGGTGTTCCATTCTGTCAAGCGAAAACTACCAATTCCACCACAGATTGCCGCTCATGAACCTTTTATTGGAGTTGTTGCTTAGTATACTAAATTGTGAAGTGGGCTAATGGGGGTGTCTTACCTCGACAGTCGACAGGAGTGAGCCTAGAGTTTTGCAATTTTACTTGGGACATTACATTCTAATAGGGTTCTGCACCCCTTAATGCTTGGTTTGATTTTTTCTGACACAGTAACTTTCCTTGGAACTAGAGTGAAAGATGACACTTGTCATTTTATGAGGGAATTTAGTAGGAGTAGAGCAAGGAAGACAAACTTAAGATGTGAAAACAAAAAGCATCCAAGTGAATCAAAAGGAATCTTGGAAATTTTAATAGGGATACAAAGTCTAAGGCTTAATACTTGTTTGTTTTGTAAAATTTAGAGCTTTACAATTTGCATATTTGAAATATCACATAGTTTGATTTATAATTTTTCAAGGATAGTCATCAACATTAAAGTCATCCGAAAATAGAATTGGAGTTCAAGTGGAGTTTTGTTCCTATAATTAAAACTTTTGATACATATTAGAGTTATTTGTAAAGGCATCCGGTCTTCTGTCCTACTTTTTTCATGGACCAGAGCTAGAACCAGAGCATTCTGACACCACTTCTTCTCATGGTCCCACCCCACTACCCAATTCTTCTCCCTCCCTCCAAATTTTTATGAATAAAAATTTCAATCCATCTAGTGTTCTATTTTGGGTTTACAGTAAGATCATGCGGATCCTCTCCTTTCCATTTTACAGGTCAAAAAGAAGGGATTTGAGGGACTTTACAAATAACTCTATTGTTCATGAATAGTTTCCATGTTTGGGACTCTTGGCATGGGGAAACGTGTGGGAATTCTCCTCTAGCATTGGGGAAGTCACAAGTTCCACACCTCATCGTTGTATAGGGCCTTACTTTAGATTATTCTTCAACTCACCATAGACTAGTTTTGCAATCTTTTTGATTTTGAAACAAGTTTAAGGTGTGTTTAACCCCTAAACACTCAAATCTAACGGGCTCCTTGGAACACTGAAAAAAATGAAAAGACAATAAAACTAAATAGTCTACATCAAGTCTATTTTCCAATGCAATTAGAATTATGTCAATTCGAGTTAAATTCCACCTTGGAGGATTTTTCAAAGCGGATCACTTCAACATTGTATTAGTCAGTGTTATAAAATTTGCTATTGGGGAAAGAAATGATGTTCCCTCCATCATTTCTTTTGTTTTTTTTAAATTTACAATAGGTTATTTTTGGAAGTTTGACCGTGCGGATAATTTTGTCCAATACCCCTAAATAGCCAAGCATTCAAATAGTGGCTAAGCATTCAAATAGTGGATGGTGGTTGGTCAAATTCAATTTTATCTTTAAAGGTGATTACTTCTGCCTTCAAGTCCAATTAAGAAAATAGAGCGTATCAAGTCTAGTTTCTACTTCACTTTGTAAGTCTGACAAAATCATAATATTAAGTATTTTTATTGCACTTGCAATGTCAAGAGGTCATAATCCAAACTACACGATAAAGCATGTCATTATCAAATTTCCAATCCTAGAAAATATATTTTAAATCGAAGTTTTGCATATGGTTCTTCACTGTAACTTGAACCTTTTCTAATTATTTTTGGTTATTTGGAACAATTTTGTCATTTATATGAATTTCTTTGTGAATTTCAATCACATTAAATACATAATGCATTAAAAAAATTGAATCTTCGAGGACCAATAGGAAACATATGTTTACATTTATTAAAAATATTTCAAAAAATATATCAAAAGCTATTCATGAGCAAACTCCATATGAAAGTGTTGTTTGACTATTTTGTGAATGTCCAGGGCATGTAGGGGTTAAGATGGACATAAACAAGGTCTCTTCCAAGAATAAAAAGAAATTTAAATCTTCCAAAAATAAATTTAAATCTTTTAAAATGTATTTAAATGTATTAACATTTGAAATTTTGTATAACTTATAAAAAAAAATTGAGTTAAATTATGTCAATCCGAGCTAAATTCCACTCAGGATAAATTTTCAAAGTGGATCATCTAAACATTATCTTAATTATATAAAATTTGCTATTTGGAGAAAGTTATGATGTTCCCTCCATCATTTCTTTTGAAATTCACAACTTTTGAGTGTTTAGGGTTAACACCAAGGATCAAGTTGCCTAAATGGGACAATTTCAATATACGTGTAGGTTCACACAATGTTAATTTTGAGCCTAATCTTTTTTGAGGTTTTTAATGAACGTGAGGAATTTTGTGAGAATATAATTTTATTTTCCATTGAACATCGGTCAAAAATGTTATGTTGCCCAAATCCGTTTTTTTGCGAGGTCGGGCAGTTTGGGAAAAATGCTACACTACTCCAATAGCTCTAACATTTGATACAAAGCAAGTGGCATGATTATATTTGGGATGGTAAATGAAGAACTCTTGATTTTTCAAAAATTGATTCCTAGTGGAGCCAAATTTTCCAGCCTCATTGAGCAAGGTACAAAAAAAAACTAATTCTAGAGATCAAAATTAGATAATCAGATTTTTGTAGTTTCTTTTTCTATTTTAAAAAGACAATAATATTTGTCTTTACTGTTTAAATTGAGATATTAAACAAAACCAAGTTCACAATAAAATTAAATGTGTTTAGCGATGGTCTGCACTTCTTCGATTTATAGTATTGTCATCAAACCATTGTCAAACACATTTAATTTTATTCTCCTACTTCTCAAATTTGGCATACGAGTAACTAACATTGTGTAGATTCTGAAAGTGAAGTTTCTATAATAAGGCAATTTCAAAATAGAAAAAAAAATTACGCTACTGAAATTTTTGGGCAAGTTTTATTTTTCTCACACATTTCTCATTTCAAATGTCATATATCTTCAAATTTATTTGGACAAAGATTGTGAAATTTTGTGTGCACATTCCTTTGGATCAAAAAAATCAAGTTTCTACGGTTGGATTGTGAAGAAAAAATAGGTTGCTTTTTGAAATTGTACCCTAGGAGTTAGAAATGGCTGCATTGCAGTGATTTTGGAGCAAAATAGTCATAGTCTATTAGGGGTTAAAATGCAACACTGAACATATAAGTAGGAAGTCTCTATAGTTTTCATTTATTAAGCACCGTACCTGGCCATCACGGTTGGCCAAATAATTGTTATTTTCAGAAAATTACTTTTCATCAAATGCCAAACTCTATAAATATCTTTCAAGTTTTTCTATATATATATATATATATATATATATATATATAATTTCCTAGAGATTTGTATTTCTTTTCTGATGTATTTATTTGCCGATCTTGACAATTGACTATGGTATAAAGGATAGGAAGTTTCTTCATCACTATAGCAAAAGTGATGTTTAGGGTGTGTTGTATAATGTTTTAGATAGATAGAAAGTCCGGTCCTCTTTCGAGGCTGGCGTGAATAAAGTGTCTGTTCGTATTGTTAATGACTCAGCGTCCATAGGACAAAGTGCCATTACGACAAAAATACTCTACTCTATCAAGGATTAACACTTTAATAATCAGGTAACTAGTAAAAGTAACTATACACTATTGGTTGAATAAATGTTTGCGTATGTGTTTGTATGATCACTAAGTCATTAATTATGCGGTTGGTTGGTTTAAGGGTGTCTTCTGAATTTTTAGTCTTCTTTTAGACAGTGTTGGATTTTCTTTCGCTGTTTTCGAATTCTTTTGTTGATCGTTTGATCTTCTATCTGAATCTTTGACTTTGATGTGGCTCCCTAGTTTTGAGCTTCGACTCATGGGTTAGGCTTTCCCGGCCTTTTCGTCTTGGGGTGTTTTCCCCTTTGGACTTCGGTCCGCTGTGTATTCCTTTCTATTTCAATTATCCCAAAAAGGGTTTTGAAGGTTGGTTTAAGGGTGTTTTATTATAGCTATGTGGCTCGGGTTTGATTCCTATTGGATCCGTTTGAGCAGTATTGTAGTATTCATTACTTGGTCTTGTTAGTGAGTTATCATAGGTAGGAAAGTTGTACTTTCCAACTGGTCCCTTCCCACCTACCTAATACAAGCAGTTACATTGAGTTGCTGCAATAATAAATAGTGGTTTACTCCACTACCCTCTTTTTATTATGTTGGTATGGATTAGTTGTTTTCAGTTCGTCTTTATGTAGGAGGATTGACCTAGCATGTTGTATTGCAACGTTATATATAGATTTGAATGTGTGTTTGATGGTGGTTTTAGATAGTTTAAATTTGGTTTCTATTTGATTCATTGACTGAGTGTGTATCGTACGTGAAAGGCAGGGTTGGCAGAAAATAATTCCCCAAAAAAAAGCCAAATAAATAAATAAATTTGCAAACATTTTGTCGAAATCAACAAAAATAAATTCAACAAAAAGTCAAAAAAAAAAACACTCAAAATTGGATGAAAACACAACACTCAACAAAAATCGTAGACAAAAAATAAAATAAAACAGTTAGCGGTTGGAAAATATTGATGTTAGTTATTAATACCAATAGCCAATTTCTTAATAATTACTTTTGAAAGTGCTGACCTCCATTGTTTCAAATGTTATTAATTATTTGAGATGAAAGTGTTGACCCTGCCTTCCACGTCCGGTAGTTCCACTGTAAAATGATTTAAATTCACTTTGTATGGAAAACCGGAGTCGAAAGTAACTGTTACATGAGTTTCAAAATAAGAACAATATGTAAATTCAGGAATAAACCACAATTGAATTTTTTACAAACAAAATATTGCAGAAGAATTACATCTTTTAAATACCGTAGGAGGGAAGGTTGGCATAAATCAATCCTATAACAAATGCCAAAAAAATTAGAAATTTATTTTTCCAATTGAAGAGTAATGGCTTTGCACGATGGAAAATAAAATTTTAATAATATTTCATTTATTGGACCTTATTAATGCCTAGGAATATCAAGGGTGATATATATATATATATATATATATATATATATATATATATATATATATATATATATATATATCACCCTCCGTGGAAAAACTAAAGTAGCTAAAAATAAAATTTGGGGTGATTTTCCTAGATCGCTCAAAAATAAAGTTTTTATTGTTTTACTGCATTCGAGAATATAGGATCCATAATGACTATTTTTAGCCACTTTAGTTTTTCCACGGAGGGTGAGATATGACCCATCTATATATTTGTTCATATAACTCATCTTGTTTATTGAAATACATTTAAATACTTTATACACTTACCTCTAAAAGTCATAAGTTGTTTTTGGAATCGATGGTTTGAGAATAACCATTGTAAAGTATTGTATGAAGGAATGTCTTGAAATAGAAGTACAAATGAGAGTTGCAAATTTTGAATTTTAGATTCCATTTGTACTCCTAGATTTATCAAGGCTACCACCAATATTTTATTATAAAATTTGAAGATTCAAATTAAAAATACCTTCTACTTTTTTATTACAAAAAAAAAAAAAAAAACAAAAAAAAAAAAACAAAAATCAGTCACATGTTTTGTATAAGTTTTTTTGTAATGGATTTAAAATGAGATACGCTTCACATGGTGAATTTTTGAATTTTTTGTGTTTCTTGAATCTATGACCTCATTCTTGCATTGCCACATTTGAACTAAAATCAATACAGTTTTGGCTAGGTCTAAACCTTTAAAAGAATCAACCTTAAAAAGACCGCGCATTCCATAAAGTGGATTCCTATTGGTCAAATTCAAATTTGACCTTGCAGATGAAATTTCTTGCTATTACACCTGACAAGAAAACAAAGTTTATAGACTTTGGGTTGTATTTCACTTTTCAAATCTTAAAACAACAGTGTGTAGTTTTTGTGGCACTCTCATTGTCTGCCCAATTAAAAGTGAATGGTACTCACTTTTGAAGTACAAAAGATAGGAAAAAATCAAAGAATAAAAAAATGCCCTAAAAGTGAATTCTTATTATGAAACAAGAAAGTAATTAATATGAGATTTTTGAAGTTTCAATTGACCTCAAAAACTTGCAAAGGATTCATTTTGTATCAATTTTTAAATTTTTTTTTCTAAAACTTAAGGACTAACATGAAACATATAATTTCATGCATGAAAGATATTACAAAATATGCTTTGATAAATCTTGAAGGCTGAATTGTATATGAAAGTTTAGTTTGACTTTTCTACAAAAGATTGGGACTTCAAAGGATTAAACATTCGACTCTACACTCCACCTACAAACGTGTTTCCACGTGTCGTTTCCACACATACCGATATCTTTTGGAAAGTTGTGAAGGTGTGAAATGTTAAGTTACTGAGTAGCAACTTCCTGCTCAAAGTTTTGTTTTATTTTTTGTCACATGCGTCGGTAATGAGCACTTTCTGTTCATCTTTTTGCTGCGGTGTGAAAACCTCCCGGCCAAGATACCCTTTGTGGACGGCTGGGTCCGTACCAGTGTATTTTGTTTTTGGCCGATTTATTGCCAAATTGCTATATAAAAATATATTGTCCAAAAATGGACTATTACACTCAATGTGGTGAAATTATTATTGGTAAATTGTCGTCAATGTTTTACTTGTTTTTGGGCTTGGCCACTTTAACCCCTAAAGGACCACGTGGACACATTGTGTCCACGAATAATTTCATTATTTTAATAACTTGTTTGGATTTCATAATTTTGACTCAATGTTAACTAAAGAATTGAACATGTTTGTTTCAAGAACACAAAAATCCTTCAAGATTTGCAATTACGTTGATTGATTCATCGGGAAAAAATTATGTAGGTGAACTTGGGACAAAGTAGTTAGGGCGGTTGATGACTTGAACGGCGTTTTCACACTTTGACGTCACATTCCTAAAATAAAAAAAGTGTCCAATATGTAAAACATTTGTCATTACTGCATCATTAACACTATAAAATAATTACATGAAATGTTTAAATATATTTTAAATGGAATATTTTATACATATTTTATATTATTTTGGAATATTTTGGAATATTCTATATATATATTTGAATTCTTTAAAACATTTTTGCAATGTAAAAATTAATAACAATCACAAACACAGGCTCAACGAGTCACCAACAAGTCACTTCACCCGAACATAAATCTTTGATAATCAATCATTGTTGTTGTATTTAGTTTTAGAACACCATTTTTTGTGGACACCTAGATATAGTACATCTTTGTATGCTCCTAAACTTTCAAACGCTAATCATGGTTTTTAAATTTATGAGAAAGTTTGCAATGAATGTCCTTTTGGTTTTATTTAAAATTCTCAGAAATCGACTTATGATCAAACCTTATAATCATGTAATATATACAGTAGATTGTTCTGAAAATTGATGTATAGTCTCATGACAAGTCCTTTTTGAACTTCAAGGGTGAAGTTTTCTACATGAATACTAATCAAGAGATACAATTGCTTTCTGAAAGCATCACAAAAAAGTGATAAAATTTTAGGAATGAGCATGGTCCTTTAGGGGTTAACCCCTAAACGTATGGATCCTTTGAATACTAGTAGATGCTAGGCTCAAAAATAGATATTAGCATGGCTCAGATGTACATGAGGTGTACATAAGAGGACCATTGCAAGCATAAAATCTACCCAACAAATTTGACATACTTGCATTTGAAGGCCTCTTCAATACTATCAACATCTCCCTATCGCAAGAGATTTACTTTAATTGATAGAAAAATGAATAAGTTTGCAAAGATGAATTGGATGAAAGTCATCCAAAGTTGTATGAGAAAGTTGCAAGGCTTTGAATCTATTTGTGATCATATTTCTAGATGCCGTGACATTTAGGGGTTAATCCTTAAACATGAAGAGGGCATAGGCGGGGCAGCCTGGAAGGCATTTAAATTTTTGGGAAAAAATAAATAAATAACAACTTTGTTGGTCACCCACTGTTGCGGCACTTTATCAAAAACAACCTCAGTTGTCCAACCTCAATTCTTGTTCAAATTAATTACTTTGATTGTTTGTGAATGATTCCACAATCTCCCAAATGAGGCACTAGTTGAGAATCTAACTCGCCTTTACAATAGCTTTCCAACGCACTAATCCTCGATTGTTTATTTGAGAAAAACTACTTTTTTCTAGATTATTTTTTCACGTATAGCCCATGGGGCTTGCTTTAATGTTTAAAGGTTATGACTAGGAAAAAATGGACAAAAAAGTGGATGAAATAGCCAAAGTGTTCTCGAAAATATACTAGAAATCCCCAATATTTGGATGAATAAACCTTATATTAGATAATCTTATAGACAAGCATGAATATATGGATGACTCCATCTATTCATTTATTCATTGCCTAGCTACATTCCATAGTACGTGTCATTCTACCAATGGGATTTCTTAATTACTTCGCTGCTACACTAAAATCACTATATACTGTATTTACGAGAGGCTTTACCAATGATCATTTTTCCAGAATATTGTGGAAAATTCCATTTAAATCTAATGAATTTTTTGTTTGAAGAGATGAGAATTTGTCCAAATGGATGAATGTACCCCATGCCATTCACCCATCCACAATATATGGTAATATCAGTATATTGAAATGTAACAAGGAAATAATGTCGCAATTAGTGGACAAGAGTGTAAGCAAGGGTATCATTGTTACGAGCATTGTTACATGGGAGAAAACAAGGTAAAGTGAACCACTAAGGAGTACTAAATGAAGATTCAACAATGCAAGGTTCAAAAAATGCATAATTAATTTCAATACTTTTGAATTTTTTTTTTAAACAAGAAAGTAGTAGATTATGTTGTTTTAGAAAGTCAAACAAAAAGTTTTGAAAAAACATTTCAATGAATTTATATATGTATAAATATATTCGATTTCAACAAGTATTTAAAATTGAATAATATTAGTTAGCTAACAATCAAGAAAGTTTGTAAGAAATAGGCTAAAAGTGCATTAAATTAGTATTTTTTTCATTTTATTTCTAACAAAGCCTTCAACATCATAATGGATTTTATTTTTATTTTTTTAAATTACAATGAAAATACTCAAGGTAGTCAAATTTGCATTTGAAATTAGATTTGGACATTTTTCTTCAAACTTTATTTTTAGTAAAAAAATAAAGTGAAGATCTTATTTTCAAGCTTTGGAATTAAATATCTATAACAAATTAGACCGCTCTATGAGAAAAAAATACCAAAATAAAAGACATTCAGATTTCAGCATTGAGAACTAGCTTTTTGGTACATACTACCTAGTTTTCACCAATATTTTGGATTAATGTATATATATTTGGATGAATTGATCACATTTCGTCTATGTTGTCATCCAAATTATGGATGTATCATGTTTCATTATTTCACTAAAGAGTGCATGAATTGTCTTCTTAATTTTTTAAATGGTCATCAACTAAGATTATAAATTAATGTATCTTAGAAGGTTTTAAAACCCATATTTTGCATAGTTTACAATTCATTTGAATGTGACTTTAATGAAGTGTAATTGGTGATTAGTTGAATATTCTAAAGGATTAAGGGTACTTTGTCACCATCGAAAGACCTCTCTTATCCTACATGTGAATCAAATTTATACATAATCGATTGAAAAAATAAATAAATAAAATCGAACAATGTCATTTGTCAAATTAAAAAGTATCACGTAGTGAAAAGAAAAATAATCATGTCGTAACTTGGGTATTCAAAGTTGATCTTCACGTATAGTAGTCTTTTCATGGAATGTAAAGTGACTTGCCTTAAGGTCATAGTACTCAAAATAATCAAGAATATTGGCCCATCTCGTATGAGCAATTGACGTGAAAAATATGCCTACTACGCTAATGTTTTTGGTTTAACCATGCGATCTATCACAAGTTGACATGAGATGTTGGTTTTGATATCACGTAATTAATCAAGCCACGAGGCGGAATAGTAATTCAAAACCAATTATGGTTAATTTTTGTAGCAAGTTGAATTTGGAAACTCAACCACGATTTGTAAAAAATTGAACTCAATCTTACCCACGTACATTTAAAGTTGAGTTTCCAAACTCAAATGAATTTATGAACTCAACTATCTATTTGGAAAGGGCTATTGTTCCCACCAATCACTTCCCTAACGTTTCCATGTTCTCAAATGCATAAAACATATTTTTTTTGCAAGTGAAATATGCTTTGAGTCTCCTGGTTAACATCCCAATTAATAAAGATAACACTAAAACATTCTTGATGAATTATTCTTATCCACTACCATCAATACACATTACTCTTTTCCCACTACCAAAAACAATAATAAATTATTTTTGTCTACTATCATCAATTTTGATAAATTGCCCTTCCTTACTACTATCAATTTTAACAAATTATTATTTTTCACTACAATCGATTTTAATAAATAACTCTCTTTCACCACCATGGATTTCTAATAAACTACTTATTTAGGCTTCTCTTCTTATTATTATATTTCCCGATCATGACAACCAAAAATAGTACTTGTTTCACACCACAATCGATATAAATGATTCAATTTTGACAAAGTAGCGGATTTTTCACTACACTAAATAGGTAGATTAGTGTTAGATAATTATAAAATTTGAAAATATTATAAATTTTTACTCTCGACAAAAAAGATTACCAAAGACATTGATTCCAATACTATTGAAATATCCCCATCTTGACCAAAATAGAGGGTAAAAAAATTTGTCAACAGTAAAAACTTCCAACATGTTTATGTAAATTAGTGTATCTAACACTAATCTACCTATTTAGTGTACTATAAATATAAATGAATATTTTTCTATCAATTGGGCTTCTTCACTACATCAACAATAGAATTATTTTCTTTTTCCACTACATAATATATATGATTCTTTTTCCACTATCATCAATGATGGTAAATAAGGCCCTCTTTACACTAGAGGAGAGGGGCCGTGAGAAAAGAAATTTCAGCCAATGGGATGCGTAGAAATCGAGAAGACCAAGGAAGGTCACTTTACACCCGAAATTTTCACTCCAAGGGACAAAAGGAGGAGAAAATAACATGGACAACACTTTTGTCCTTCGTGTAAAGAAAAATAGAAAATTTTGAAGGCCCCCGGATTTTCCGTCAAGCCCACTTGAAGAGGTGGGTCTAACGCAAAATCCGGGGGGACCATCAAGCCAAAATTCTAACAACCAATCATTTTTTATTTTTTAAGAAATATGTAAGAACTTTACATTTTAAAACCGGTACTTTATTTTCTAGCCCCTTCTCACTTTACACTATATCCAAAGGCCATCAAGTTCATAGGTTGGCTTCTCAAGGATGAGCCATGGCCCTTGTGAGGTTTTCTCCACGGCTTCTCGTTTGTAGTGTAAAGAGGGCCTACATAAATTTCCACTGTTGCTAATATAAATGATTTTTTTCCACGTAAGCACAACGTGCCACAATTGAATTAAATAACCTCTGAGGCTACGTACTAATGGCTCCAAAATGAATTAAAATTTCAATGGGGATTATTCCTTTTGTTTCAAACAATAAATTAATAAATAAAGTTCTAAAGGGGAAAAAGGGGGGGATGGGAAGGAAATTACCAAGCAAGTTTTATTGTGCCAATCAGAGAAGGCAAGGCAATTTTCAAAATGGGAGGGTAGCCCAAAATAGAAGGAAATGAAAGGCAGAAGGAGAGAATAGTAAAGAGTGAGCGAATCTTCAGGAAACGAAAAGAATGTGGAAGGTAGCACTGTAGCCAATTTGGCCTCATGGTACAAAATACGGAGGACCAACAAGGGCACCAAATCTGGAACAATCCCCAAAACAATTATATTCAAAACAACAAAAAGCAAATTAATAAAAACAAAAATCTGGAACAATCCCAAAAATTAAAAAAACAAAAACAAAATTAAAATAATAATAATCTGGAACAATCTTTGCTTTTGGCCCACCTTCCCTTCGACTCCGAGCCAGCTACATTGATTATCGCATTTAGTGTGGTTGGGTTTATAGTGAGTGTGTGGAAATTAGTGAAGGTGATATTAAATATTATTATGATGCAAAATTAGCGTGATATGAAGATTTCAGACATTAGAGAAATTCGTAAAGTCCTGAAATCTCAGGCTTCCGGTACTGCGTCAGTAAAGATTCTGGCTCATGAGACATTAAAAGTAAGAGTGTCGGGCTCCAAAAATAAAAACCAGATGAGTTATATTTCCGGTAAGTAAAGTAGGGTGAGTGAGTTTGCTCTCGTGTCGAGGCCCTAAACCGAGTATGCCGCCGGGACCCGCCCATTAATGCACCACAAGGTTCAACAATAGTGGCCGCCAAGATTTGAACCGTGGACCACGTGGCCCCCAAGAGCCTTATGGTTCCTATTCTTAGGCCGGCACACCACTCTTGGACTTGTGTGAGGGACTATTCGGATATCTGACTTATACGGGATACAAGATACATCACTGGAGCACTGATCCAGAGAGTTTGCGAATTTCTCTATTCAGTCAAAATTTTAGCCTTCACGAATTTTAAGATTTGGCAAAATAGTGTGTGCTTGGAGAATTAGTATAGGACATGCACCGAATGGGATAATTAGTGCATAATTTTTTAATTTCTGTTTGTTTCTCCCCGTTGGTAAGAGCATGCGTAGTCTTCTTTCTTCAACTCACCCTTTCACCACTAAAGTTATTTGTAAAGTCGAGTAAAAATAATCCACAAGAGCAAAGACAAGGCAAAATTGGTTTATTATAGCTTGAAAGGCGATGAAAATGAGTTTTGATCCTCTTTTTTTTCCCAAACAATGACAACGCACTGCGTTGTGAGAGAAATTTGAAACTTAAACATGTTCTCCAATGCAAGAGAAGCTCCCCCAAACCTAGCTTTGAGTTCCTATGGAGGAATTTTCCTTGTACTCCACACTAACGTCTTGCTCCTCCAACGGAAGGAACTTGGTGGCTTGTGTGAATTGGTGTTAAAAAAGTCAAAATGAAGATTGAAACTCCATGTTGCAAAAAATATACTGTAATAAAATTTTTGTGAATATATAAATGTACGTTTCTTCTTAAAATTGAGTAATATAAGTAATTATAGAGCGAGAAGTTGATTGGTTGACGAAATTTCTACAGAAGTGGTTGGATTCGGTCTATAGATTGGTTTTGGGTATATTAATTGTTTCAAGGCATTTAACCTTACACCTAAATGTTCCTCGGTATGAATTATATAGGAAATAATTGAATACTAGAATCGACATCCATATATGCCGTATTAACGTGGCCTTTGGATGTTCTCCGTGATTTAGTCATATTTTTATTTTATTTTATTTTTATAATAATTTATCCATACTTTAATTTAATTTAAATCAGTTTGATTAAAACTCAATGACTTTTACGCCTTGGGTCTAAAACTCGGTGATGACTTCAGTGCAGTTTTTCTCGTCGAGAGCTTTCTAAGGATACCAAGAATTTGGCCGATGTGAAAGGGAGAATTTCTTTAACAAAGAGCATTATTATTCCAATAGAATTGAGGTCCCTCCTTTACTCCTAGTCCACAAAATGCATGAAAAAATCTACTTTGTAATTCCTTAACTCTCTAATTCTAAATCCACACTCAATAAAATGACCATGAGAGGAAAGAGGGCTAAAAGCCCTAAAAATCCCTTTTAAAACACATTGCCTCTTAACGCATACCGCGACCACTTAACCTTAGTCTTATTCTAGCTTCATTCATCCACTATAACTCGTGTTTTACAAAGATATTGTCATGCAGGCAATGTTTTGTAGATAATGATGTCCTACAAAGAATGATGTTCTACTATAATGATGTTCTACAAAGGATGTTATGGTAGCAATTCCATCAACAGTTGACGGCCTCACGGTCCGAGAGATCTCAATGTAGCATAGAAAAAAGAAAAAAGAAACTTCCTTTATGTATAGCTGACATGTTCATCCATAAAACAATCTTTTATAAGGGACTATCATCCAACTATTGATGAACTTATAATGTATTTGAAAGAAAAAATTCATTCAAACTTTTTTCCACTTTTTATATATAGTGTAAAAGTAGTCACTCCCAAAACCAAATTAAATTTTGGCCAAAAAACTGGTTGCTTCAAGCCTTGGATGTATTTTTATTAAAGTGTGGGACTTTGATAGCATTGTGACTTTTTTTTGTACTTTGATGATAGCACAAATGAAGATAAAATCAATTGCCACCGGTTAAAAAAAACATGTTTACACTTGGATTGAAAGGCCATAGAAAAAACTGCACTAGAGTTATGGCCACATATTAGTAAGTTTTTTGGATGTGGTGTAAAGGGAGGAGGGGCCGTAAAATTGAGTACTTAAATTTTTAATATGATTTCCAAAGTGAAGCAACTCAGAACTCGAGTCTTCCTCAATTTCCTTCGTGACCTTGATTCTCACCCGGAATAAAGCGCGACAGTTTTGCTCTTGATCAGTTATGGGCTCTGAGGATCCGGATATGGCTTGCTAGGGTTTGTTAGACCTTCGACATTACTTAGCTCACAAATAAGGACAATAACAAACAAATGCAAGCTTTCTTCTCGAGTAAGGCTAAGAGTATCCAGAGTGTTTGTGACGTGTCTTACAACGTCTCTACTAAGCGGCGCTGGAACGGCAAGGGACCCCACAACGATATTTTATTCAAGGGCTTTGTAAAAAATACCCCTGGCAACGGCAAAATTTTATCATGATGATCAGGAAAGAAACATGAGCAAGCTAGGGTGGATCTTGTCTCATTTTGGCTCCAAAGAAGAATTTATAGTCCAACTATTATACAATGACTTTTGGAAAAGAGATCTTTGTGGAGGGTTACCTCTATGTATTTTTTTAACCTAATTAAGATGTTTGCTAATTTAGATTGAAACAAGTATTTTTGAATTTTATGATCTTCAAAAATATATACATTCTAAAAATATTGATACATGTTATCTTCGTCACGGATAATACCTTGATTTTTTGATAAATTATTATTATTATTATTAGTAAGTCATGGTCAAAGTGGTTTAAATTGAATAAACTAATCCCGGGGAGTTTATTAGGTCTTTGAACGGGGCTAATTAGTGACCATTGGGTATTCTCTTGAATAAGTTGAATCGTGTACTCCATATAGAATATATTCACAACTGGACTTCAAATTGTTTAGGGACTAAATTGAAATTGAAAATCTATTATTAAATGTCTCAGAAGCGGTAGAAAGATGAGACCTTAGGTGCTCAAAGTGAACAATCAAGGTGTACATTCACAATATAATGAGCCAAAGGCGCCCAATTCAAGGACTCAAACGCTCCTTAGAATTGAGTCTTTAGGTGTCTTTCCGATGACGTGGCAGATCAAATTTATGGTTGCTGGCAATCTTCATTGACGGAAGTGTACGGACTGTGGTGTACACTTCAACTTTGACGGAATTAACAGAGGAATAGTTATGATTCATCAAGAACTTGAAGTTTCATCCGTTGAAAAAACAAACATTCATCCATGATGCTCATATTTTCATCCAAAATTAGTTCTTTTCTTAGGGCCTAAGGACTAGTTAGCAACGCATTTGAGTCCTTAATGTATAATTGAAAATGGAATTTCATCAAAATAAGGGTTGGACATGATAACTTATACTTTGGATTAATCTACTTTCAAATATATCACATAGTGTTGCTTTTTAAGAGACTTATGGGTAGAATATAAGTAAAATCTAAGGACTGGTTACAGTTTTGGTGGCTCCTTTTACAGTAAACGCACCCCAAGAGACCATTTTAATAAGACCTAGGCAAAGGAAACTAATCTAAAGTGATGGAGGACGTAGACTCACCACCTATGGTTGCAGTCAACGTCTCTATGAAGCATATACAAATGGGTGCGGTTGTGGATAACAATTGTGATCATGTAATGACAAATTTTCCATCATGGAGATTGACATCAAAGAGAACGACAGCTCTCCCCATGTCGGTGGTTTCTATATGGAAGTTGATACAATTTTTGAATATAAAATCAATGTACACTATTATATCAAACATGTCTATATTTGAAATTTTTAGATTGATTTGATGATTTATAGTGAAGAAAAGTGTTTTTCTTACATCTATCACCAATGATTTGTTTTTTGTTTTTAGCAAAACTTCGTGTAGGCTACAATGATTAAAATTTAAGCCGCTCAAGGGGCTTTGGTTTTTTTTTGGCGTTGCTATGGGTAGACATTAGAGTCGGTGATCATTGGGTTGTATGGTCACACAACATTTTTTAATGAAAGCAATTATGGTTTTTATATTTTTATATTTTTTATATTATATATATGTATATATTTATTTATTTTATTTTATTTTTATGGACATAGTTAGACTTTAGACGGAGACATGCAATGAACATATTGACTATCAAAATAAACACCTTAACAAATCATAGGATTGAGAATTTTCATAAACACTTTTACAACAAACTACCTGATCAAATTTATACCAAAGAAAAAGTGTGAAGTATCAAAAACAAGTGGAACTTGAAGCATGAAAATCTTCTAAAATCAAAAGCTCTTCACACAACCACTACACCTTATAAATTCAGGCAAACAAAATGACTTCATTAATCAAGGTGTGTTGTTTGAACATTGCAATTCTTCAAACTAGCTCATTAAAACCAAAACAAAACAAAAATTGAAGCTCTAAAATGTTGAAAGAACGTGTTAGCAAGAACTACGTACTTTACCATGTCACATGGTAGTAGTAAATCTAATCATTCTTTTGCCCAAAAGACCATTGTCAGACAGAGGATTTGAGAAGTTATTAGAGTTGCCTCAAAGAAAGACTCTATTGTCACCTTCTACAAGTTTTTTCTCTTTTCTCAAGCTCGTGCCTAACTTGTAACGCCTTCGTTTTGGATGTCACCCTTGCCTTTTCTAACTTTACCTTCTTTCTCTCCTCCTTCTTTACTACCATGTTTGCATGTGTCACCTTTGCACCATCATCATCATATTTTGGACAGTCAACGACCCTAGAAGCGAAGCACCCAAGTCAAAATAAACTCCAAGTGCCGAAAATCTTGAACACCAACTATAAGGTTATGCAAGAGAACATGATAGAAACGCACATGAACAAATCCACCAAAAACAAGCGTTTCGTTAAAAGTGCAATTCAACATGTAAAAGTGCACATGAACAATTTTTTGGAAATTTATAAACTTCATTGAAAACATGATCATTTTATAATTATCCTAGTAAGAAAAATATCATCATGAGGGGTGTGGCATGAGCCTCACCCCTTAAGATAGGAAAAATATTGTTATAAGGGGTGTGGCATGTGCCTCACTCCTTCAGATTTATCAAAATATATATGAAAAGACTCTAGCCAAAGTACAATATTGTTGCTTATACATACCAAAATTTGTGATTAAAATATTCAAAAATATCTCAAGAAATAGTGCACATATCAATAGGCACTTTTAACGAAACCCTTGTTAAAATCAAAGAGGCAAGATTTAGAAGCAAAAGAACATAGAAGGAGGTTTTAAAGGTAAAGGACAATCTTTGAATTAAAGCAACTAGGAGTGCGTCATTACCAACCATTCACTACGCATAAATTTAAGTCAAGAAATTAATTTTGTAAAGTTGGCATGCACATAACCAAAGGAAACAATGAGTTGTCTACTAAGCTTCAAAAGGTAGGAAAATTGTTGGTTAACCCCTAAAGGACCAATCAACCATATTATGCTTGTTTTTTGGTCAAACGCCCCAAAAATCAATTGTTTTAACTTTATTGTAGTTTGTGTTTTGATTAGATGTTTTAGTTAAGTTATGATACATCTTTTGACCGTTGGGATTGGAGAATAGACTTCATTTGAAGATTTTCCACCGTCGAGAAATTTGAATTTTGAGTGTCCAAAATACAAAGGGATTTCTAAAGATGTTCCTATCATAGGTCTCTTTTAATTTCTTCACTTTCAGTTTTTTACTCCTTGTAAATATAACTTTTATCTACCTTAAATATAATTTTTGATATTAAATTTGACAAAAATATATTTATTTTGAATTTTTCCCTCGTTTACATGATAAATTTGTAAATATTCAAAATATCTTCGAATCATGTTGAAAATTTTGCCATACCTTCATAATGTTAATGACTATCTATGAAAAATTATAAATCATACAATGTGATATTTCAAGTATGCAAATTATAGTGCTTTGACTTTTACAAAAGAGGTGAAGACCTTTAGGGGTTAAAGATTGAATAATGGCGAGGAGGAATGGGCATAGAGGCTTTTATGAGACAATGAAGAAGATTTGGCATTGGGTTTAGTGATGTATATACAAAATTGTAATGTTGTTTGCATTAATAACTCTAAACCTTTTCGACTTGAAAATGAACGAAGTTGACTTTGAAAGCTTTCAAGAGTCATGCGTTTGGCAACGGTTCTTGAATAATGAATGTTGGCTTGGCATTCAAAGGTCAATTTTCCTCATATTTTTACCCGAGGCTTGATGTCAGTCCTTTTTTTTGCATTTTTCTTCTTGCTTTAAAGCATTTATATGCCACAAAATAAAATTGCTCCTTGTCAAAACTTGTATGAAAAATTCTTCCAAATTATATATTTCATCCACCTTTTTTTTGGTTGGTTTTGACAAAAAAATTGGACGCTTCAAAATTTGTGCACGAAGGATTAAAGTGTTGTCTATGTGATGTCATTCTTTTTTATTGTTGTTGCTTGAATTGAAATTGCCAAGTGGGAATAGACATTCCATGGTCTTCTCAATATTTGAACATTTCATTAGGTGAGAATTCGTTCTCAAAAACTTCTCGCATTTAGTGTAAAGAGGGCTTTAAACATAACATAGAAATGTCATGTTGAATGTATTATGGATATACAATGTAACACAATTTCCATGCACGAGGTATTTTTTACCACAACTGCCCTTTTCCCATTTGATCTTATAAGTGCGCTTAACAATTTCCACCCAAGGAATTTAAAACCAACCACTTGTCATTAGATTGAAGATTTTTACAAGATCATGGTAGAATCGAGGCATCTAGCATGCACTTTATGATACTTTTGTGTTAAGAAAAACACCACTTATATGTCACAAGTCGGATATGACTATCTTTTTACTTTCAAAAATTCATATTAGTAATACATTTTTCTATTTTTATTCATGAATATATTAAATTTTTATTAATGAAAATAGGCCCTATTCAATATAAAAGAAATTTCAAACACAAATTTGTATGTTCACTCTTAACCCCTAAGTGACCGATCAACCATTTTATGGTCGCTGCCCTTTTTTACGGGCTGCCCGAGATGAAAAAAAACTTTTTCAGCAAATAAAAAATATTTTCAAATAGGAAATCAAGTCTACTTTCCAACCCAATTTGAATCATGTCAATCGGAGTTAAATTCCATCAAGGAGAAATTTTCAAAGACAAACACCTCAACATTGTCCTAGTGTTACAAAACTTACTATTTCGGGAAAGTAATGATGTTCCCTCTTTCTAAAATTTTGCTTTTTTGAACTTTAGGATAGAATGTCTATTTTCAACCAATCATACCAAATTTCAAATTCTAAAAACAAAATTTGTAATTTAGGTGGATATTCAACGATAAATGCTTCTAAATTCGTTTAATGAGTATCTAAAACATTTTTTGAAAGTTTGACCATATGGATAATTACTAAACATTGTGCTTCTCGGTTTCGCTTTTGGACCAAACTTCATTGAAGTTGTAGAAGCAACATTTTATAATACATTTAGGTTTTGCCCTTACCCCCTCTGTCATTTAGGGGTTAAATGTCAAAAAAGCCCATATAAGCTTGTTTTGAGAGAATAATGAAGAAAAAGTGGATTTCTTCAACTAAAATTGAAATGGATTAGTTTTTGGAAAGGAAATAAAAATCAAGGCCAAATTTAGCAAATACACATGTTTTAGTAAATTGTACATTTCAACAAAATTGAAAAGATAATTGGTGGGAAAGAAGAAGAGGGAATCAGTCAACTTGAGACCTTGATGCATACTCGAGCTGATAGCGCATGCCAACACTATTCAACGCTGTTTCTATATTTTTTTTTTCAAAATTCATAATTCTCGTCATAATTGTAGAGCCAGAATCTCATTGGATTTTTTAAATTTATTTTGGAGTGACATTGTTCACTCCATCCACTCTTTATAGTAGATTTGAGGAATTCTCGTAGGTTGTACACACTACTTAGGAGCAATTATTGGGAACAACTCTCCAATCTTATTTTGATTCCTTTAGATTGCCCATCCATGACCCTCTTGACGTTTAAGGATTAAATCAACATTCAATTCAAAGGTAGTTTAATTTTATATGATGAAAAATATGGAGGTTGAATTCATATGATACCTAAAATTGTTTATTACTGTAACCATCCTTATAGCAAGTCTTTGCAAGTTGTTGCAAATAATTTAATTATATTAGTGTCACCTAGACTATTTCATAATTTGTTGCCAATGATTTTGTGACATGTGACAAAATAAATTTTAGTCATTGAAAGAACAATTTTTTTGTACATATAACATCTTATTTGGATAAAGTAGTTTTATCTCGTTTTTTTAATTAATTAATTAATCTATTAAGAAGAGTTTCATACTCAGTTATCGTAATGATCACATATTAGAATAATTATTCTAATATCACATAACTTGACCCCTTATTAATAACCCATCGATTGGTAGCCTTCAAAGGCTTTTTTGAAGAACCAACAATTCCAAGTTGCCTTTATGAATGTTTCATTTTTTTTTGTTCATTGGTTACTATTATTTTAATTAACTTGAGGAAATTCGTTTCGCAAGGTTTTGTTGTTGTGCAATGGTTAATAGATTATGTGGACTTGTGATTCATTTTAAGTTTTACAAAAGTTTTTTTCTTACATCCATGGAGACTATTGGTCTCCAAAAAGTCAAATAGTGTCCACATTGAGAAATAGTGTTCATGACACTAAATAGCCCATTTAGTAGATTGGAGTTTTACTACAAGAATATTTTTTTGACTATAAATATACGATTGTTTTGTATGTATTGCAATTTCACTACAACTATGTACATTTGTGTGTACAATTATATAATTTGTGTCATATTGCATCCATGAACATACAACACTTGCAATTTTGTTTTTTTCACTAAATCCGGCAATATAAAATTTGGTCTCAATTTTTCTCCTCTTTTTTCTCTGGCTTTTAAGAGCTAATTTGTTTCAAAATACTGCTGGGAGAATCACCATATAGGAAAATAATTGGAAAAATGCCACCTCATGTAGCCACCAAGGCAATGGTATGCGCCGATTGCAAGCAGAGCTGGGACTTTGAGAGTCACACGTAATGAATGTAAAGGTCAAGATGTTGAATGAAAAAAAAGACGACGTATGAAAGATTTTGCAAAAGGTCAATATCATGGTCAAATTTAGAAATAAAATAAATAAGGGATCAAAAAGCCACCTTAATCACTTGCATGCTAGCTTTGTAACTTGAAGGTAGATGACACAAAGGTTGTAAAAAAAATAGGAAAAAGAAAAAGAAGGAAAAAAAAAAACCCGACTCTAACCCCCCTTTTTAACATAAATGCAAGCACTATTCACCTACAGGCCCTATTTTTTGAGGTTTACACCCTAGGGTCATATTCTGGCAATTGTTTTATGCAAATTTGGGCTCTTTAACATCAAATTATTCTTAAGGAACCCTCTTGAGAATTTTAAACCTTTGGAAGAGGGAGTTGCTTTTAAAGTGGGCTCCAACATGAACAAAGTATGGAGCATGTTTTGTCCTCTTGCATTAAACCCGAAGTTTTTTGATTACCAAATATGACGATGTCACAAGAACACTATTCACTACTAGAGAGTTTTAAGAACTGGAGAGCCCAAACTAGAAAGAGAGAAATGATGACATAACAAGCGTTTCAAGTTTTTATATGTGAAATATGGGTTTAACCTCCAAACGCTTAAACTACTATTATTTGGTCGCTTCCCAAACCTAACGGACTGTCCAGTCTAAAACAATTCTTGAAAAAATAAAATTATTTTAAAAATACTACATCAACCAACGCAACTTGAATTATCTCAATCCGAGTTAAACTCCACCCGGGATAACTTTTCAAAGTGGATCACCTCAACATTGTCTTAGTGTTATAAAATTTGCTATTTGAAGAAAACAATGATGTTTCCTCTATCATTTCTTTTGTTTTTTTTGAAGTTTACAATACACAAACCAACTTTAACCAATCATGCTAAATTTTAAACTCTAAAAGTGAAAAATACAATCTATACAAGTTTCTCAAAGGTTAATGCTTTTAAATTCATTACAAAAAAGATCTAAAGTTGTTTTGGAATTTTGACCATACAAATAATTTGTAAAGATAATGCACTACATTTTTTCTATTAAACCAAAATTTATCAAACATACAGAAGGCATCTATTATACAATACAACTCGGTTGTCTCACTCAACCGTTCCGCGTTGGAATCCGTCGAGGAGACAACCCAAGCTCAATGTGCTCAACGGCACGGGTCCCACTAATATATCATAACATCTATGTTTTCTCCAATATCCCTTGGGCTCTTAAGGTAGACGACCTGTTTCCGATCAGGCCCCCAATCACACAGTATAGGGCGACCTATTTCCGTGAACCAGCCTACATTATTTTCGAATTCATTTGTAAACGGTTATGGAAACATGTTTTTTCTTAATATGGAATGTTTGGCACCAAGAATGGAAACTTGTTACCGAGTTAGTACGATATCATGTGTTCTCGAAATCTAGTTTTGCAGTTCTTGGAAATAGGTCAGCCTATGTTGCGAGAACGGGTTGGAGAGAATCTTCACTTTGAAAATTTGTAGTAAATTCAATATTGCCCCAAATTTTGTTCAAAAACACGTGACCTTCTTCAAATCTATTTCCCTACACTGCAAAATTATTTGCCTATTTGTTAGGCCACCGGAAGTATGCTGAAACAGGTGATCTACCTTAGGGGGTCGGAAAGGTCGTCTACCTTAGGGGGGTCGAAGTTGAAGGGGGACTTGGAGTCGGGAAATAAAAAACCTGCACAATAACTTATATTTAATGGAAACCAAGTGGACCGGGACTGAGATTCCTCGAAACGAACAGAGCCATCCATCCGTCCAGTTTCCAGGATTCCCGCGACCACATTCATCCACGGGAGCCTTCTTCTCCGCCGGGTCTCGCTCTCGCAGGGCTCGGAGGGCTGCGGCGGCCTGCTTGCTTCCTGCTCGCAACCTCACTAAGAAGAAGAGTTTCGCCATGCCATCTCCGTCTCAGGCAAGCCCCTCCCCTCCCTTAACATACTAGTCGAATTCCTCCACAACCCACATCACTCATTCCTCTTTCTCTTCCTCATTTCCACAGCTCGCAGTGTTGTTTTTGCTCTTCACTCTCGTCGCTCGGGGTTTTGACTCCGTCTCGATCCGCGTTTTGCGCGCGCGCTCTCGACAACCCATCTTCCGGATTTTGACATGAACAGATGCCTTCGGCGTTTCAGCGTCCGAGTTCTGGCTACCAGATCTTGACCTGGAGTTGAGAAAATCACCAACAAATCACCTCCTCGCAATCCTGCTCTGTCTCTTTCCCTTTCTCTCGCACACTCGTTGTACCATCATGCAGTGGTTCACAGAAACGGTAAGGAAAGCATCACGAATCTCGTTTCTGTTCCTGTTTTCTTGTTCATAAGTTGCGTTCGTTACTTATTGTTACTCTTGTTGTCTGTAGTGTATGGAGGATCCCAACCTGGTGAGACAGCTCGACCCGTTGTACGCGGAGCAATACGGCAACCCCATGATGCAGCAGCAGCAGCAACAACCGGAAAGCTCCTACGGGTTGGACATTTTCAAGCAACAACAGAAGGAGAAGCCACCGACAACGACAGGGGCGTCAGCGGGGTACGTGGATCTGGACGGGTTTTATCTACAGGAGAATCAACGGCCGAGCAAGATGTTGAAGCCGAATCACTTCGAGGATTTCAACCATTTTCAAGCGACCACGGGGGGGAACATCAACTCCCATTGGAATGTGTCAATGGGCATGACGTTCGGTCAACAGCAGCAACCGCATCTGGAGGCGTTCAACACCATGTTGCAACACGAGGATCAAGCGAACCAGAACTCCCAAAACTCCCCTGTATCTGTAGGTACAAATGGATGTAAGCTGGATCCGACTTCCATGGACGGGCTGAGAGGCTCGAGTCCCTTGAGTTCCATTGAGTATTCAGTGCAGCAGGGCAAGAATAAGCCGCAGAATGCGTTTTTTCCTCCGAGTGTCAATGGTCCTCGCCTTGGTATGCCTATTGTTTCGCAACCTCCTCCTGTTGCTAAGAGTACTGGTCATACTCAAGATCATATCATGGCGGAGCGAAAGCGCCGTGAGAAGCTTAGCCAGCGCTTCATTGCTCTCTCGGCCATTGTCCCCGGTCTCAAAAAGGTATCAGTACCTTGTTTCTTTTACTCAGCTTGTTATTGTTTGATTTTTGGTTATCACACGCCTTGTTTCTTTCACTCATGTACAGTAAACTAGACAGATGTTGTTTCCTACTTTGTGAGGCATCACGATATGTCCTGCTTTTATTTTTTTGGTTATCACCTCAGTTGGTGAGCATATATAGGGCATCGTTTTTTTTTTTTTTTTTTTTTTCTTACACTTGTGCAGTTAATCAGAGAAATGTTGTTGTGAGGCACTGTGTTTCACTGATATGTACTGGTTTACAGTTTTATGTTATAAGCCTCATTTAGCCATGTACACTAAACTAGAGAGTGTTGATTATTACTGGCCTGCTGATGTGTTTCGTTATGTTTCGAGATTTCTGTAGTTCATTGTTGTTCTTCTTCGTGTACAACCTGATCTCTTTAATATACCTGAGATACCAAAAAACAACTGACATAAATGAATGTGTGATTGTTCGTTTATTAAATTTCCTAGGTCATTGAAGAGGTGATAGTAGATGGATATAACAGCTGATGTATGTATATCGGAGAGTTGATATAGAAGCCTCCTTTAGCTAGAATGGCCTGCTGATATGTTACATTATGCTGAATGTGTTTCTGTGGTTCATTTTTGTTCTTCTTCACGTACACCCTGATCTCTTGAATCTTACCAAAAAATGACTGACATAATTTGAATGTAGAATGGGTATAACACCTGATGTGCGTGGCAATGGCAGATGGACAAGGCGTCAGTTCTAGGAGATGCAATCAAGTACGTGAAGACACTGGAAGAGAAGCTGAAGACACTGGAGGAGAAGCTGCCCAAGAAGAGAATGCGGTCACTCTCAAGCAAGAAACAAGCCACGACTCCAGCGGCGACTCCTGGTTCCACGCCCGGTTCCAAGCCTGCAAACTCTTCGAAGCAGCAGCTCCCGGGAGACGAGGTGGTGGACGAAGACGATGGATCTCAGCCTGAGATCGAGGCACGCAAGATCGACAAGAACCTTCTCATTCGGATGCACTGCGAGAAGCGGAAGAGTTTGCTCGTCAAGTCTCTCGCTGAGCTTGAAAAAATGAAGCTGGTTATCCTGAACGCCAACATTCTCTCCTTCTCTGCCAATACTGTGGATTTCACTTGCTGTGCTCAGGTAACTCTTCCTCTTCTCACATACCCTACGTCGTGATCAGTTAATTAATCTTTGTCCAAAAGTGCCACATCTCATCTTGTGATTGGTTTATTGTGACGTGGACCTCTCAAAATACGATGTGGAAATTAGATTTCGACACAATACTGTCCGAATCTGACCCTCACATACGGTACCCTGAGTTTCTTTCTTCACTGCATTTGGGTTCCAATTCTAGGTCAGTACAGTAACACAGTCCTCTCCTTACTCATGAATCATTTTGTCTAAAAGTTTCTGAAACAGTCTTGTATTTACAGTACCTTTATATGTATATGTCCTCAACCCCTAAAATACATACAAGTCCAATGTCTTCTTTAGCAGTTTTGAGTAGGTCGTATGTGTTCAAATTATTTGTTTTTTCACCAACACAATCAATGTTCGTCGCTGATTTTGGTGATATAAAAATTGGTCCTACCGTATTTATATTATTGACAATTTCATTTTTAAACTATGGGTCCTTTTGAAGATGTTTTAACAGACACTGCATGTATGGTGACGTGGAACAGATGACAGAGGGATTGGAGATCAGTACTGATGAGATAGTGAGAAGTTTGCAAGATCTGTACTATACGCTGGAAGACTGAGAAAGGTTTTGATGCGGTACAAATGGCGACGTTCTTCTTCCACTTGATAGCTCCCACTCAAGATTAATTTTTTTCAAACATCACAGGTCTGCATCGATTACCGACACGTAGACGTTTTTTTTTCACTTTTTCTGCTCCTGCATGCCAGAAGGTGCACATCTTCTTCATCAAAGGGCACAACATCAACAACAACAAGAAACACTTATTTCAGCCCACTTTTTTTCTGGTGCTTGTCAATATTTATCATCCAAGGAAGGTTGCTCCCACGCTATACCAAGGGTTTTGAGGTCTTCTCTTTTGTGCACCTGCAGCTAGTTCCGCCCCTTTCTTTTTTGAAGACCCTACTTCAGCGTTAGATGGCTTTCTCACAAACAGAGATATCCCACTTTACCTTGAGAGATATTCCGGTTTTCAGAAACTCATTCTTCTCTGAGAGGTTCTTTTCATTTTTGCGAAAACCATTTCCAATTCCCAAACGGTTTTTGTTTCAGAGTAGTTGGCACTGCTGTAGTTTTACATCCGAGACGACCTTTAATTTGGGAGACACGGGGGCCTCCTTGGTAACCCTTTTTTTTACTTTTTTTTTCCTCTTTCTGTTTTTTCAAATCCATAGAAAGGATTTGAATCCAAGCTTGTCAGCTTGCCTCTTTTTTTTCTCCTTTTCTCGTGTATGAAATAAAAATCTGAACATATGAAATTCTTTTGCCCACTTCCCATTGTCCCACTCGCAGATTTTTTGTTGCCAATTCCATTTTTGGTTTCTTTGAGTGGGTCCTATAAGAAGGCCAGTTTTGTTTTTATCAGTATATGCAATTCTATGTGATGTAAAACTTGGTCCCATCTGAATTCTATTCTTCATATGATTGATTGACTTTGTCATTTTCAAACTGTGATAGAGCAATGGGAGACAACGCCATTTTGCAATTGGACTGCAGTCTAATTACAATTAGAAACTAAGTTTACATGGCAATGACACAGGGTAGTCCCAAAAATCATGGAATACAAATGGCATTGCTTCATTACTCAGAAAACTGAATCTAAGTAAAGATTCTCTTTCGATCCAATTTTCAAAAGGCTGCTCCATTGCAGTGCTGTATTATGCACTTATCTTTTTTTATGTGCTCTGATTTGGTATGTGCACTCAGAAAGTTGTGGTGGATATGTGGTTCCGTTGAACCCGGAAAAAAGTTGAATTGAATATGTATTTTTATTACTGGATGGTTCGTTGTGGTCCTCTTTTACCTCTGTGCCAGCGTGTCTTTTCTACAGGGCTTTGGAGGCTAGCTAGCCAGAGTCAGCGACCAATCATATCGTTTTTAAATGACAGGTGTAGAGCCAATAAACATCAATTATATTAATCATTGTGGGTGTTACTAAGGCACATTCTCTCTCCTTCCCACAAAAGGACCATGACATTGACTTAAATTTTGTCCCAAAAATAAAACCATGATTTCCAATTGTACTCATTCACTATCGACGGCGGACAATTAATCATTTAGGCCCTCTTTACACTAGAAACGAGAAGTTGTGGAGAAAATCGGCCAAGGGAAATGGCTCATACTTGAGAAGCCAAACTTTGAATTTGATGTCCTTTGAATATAGTGTAAAGTGAGAAGGGGCCACAAAATAATGTGCTGATTTTTTTAATACACCTACTCTAGACTCTACACGCTGGAGGGGGGGCTGTTTATACCCAGCAGACACGTGTCTTGACAAACATTATGGGTTTACCGGCCACTTACTATACTGTCCTCATTCTTTACTAATGACTTGTAATGTAAAAGGACAAAAATTGGAAATGAATAGGAATAGCTGTTGGATAGAAAATGGGTCAAAAAACTGGCCGTCAGTAAAAGTGGCCGTTCTGAACAATTATTAAAAAAATGAAAACGATTGGCTGTGAGAATTTTGGCTTCAAGACCCCCAGATTTTGTGTCAGGCCCACCTCTCAAGGTGGGCCTGACGAAAAATCCGGGGGTCTTGAAAAATGTGCCTTTTTGCTGCCATCAAGGAAAAAAGTGTTGTCGATGTCATTTTCTCCTCGTTTTGTCTCTTAGGCTGAAAATTTCGGGTGTAAAGTGACCTTCCTTGGTCTTCTCGATTTCTACGCATCCCATTGGCTGAAATTTCTTTTCTCACGACCCCTCGCCTCTAGTGTAAAGAGGGCTTTAGTGCCCAAGAGACTACATTGTGGTCATTGATGTGTCGGAAATGAAAATATTGGAAAATTATGAATTATGAATTGTGATGTTCACAGCTGGAGATTTATAAAACACATCTTCTAGAAATGTATGTATATATTTGTTTTTGAAACAACCGGATGCTTTTATTCCATTGAAAGAAGAAAAACACCACAGAGAACCAAGGGCAAGAAAAATAAAATTTGAATCTGGAGCTGTGCAACTATCAAAATACTCATGAACAAAACCTGAAAATACTGCAAGTACGTAAAAATATAATAATTATTTACAAAAACAACACATGTACTATGCGGTATTTCTTGTGTTTGGAAGTTTGTTCTCTTGATTTATTTATTTGGATTGTGTTCTCTTGTTCATGTTCCATTAGTGTATGTATTCCAATCTTGATTAATGTACTAGCTCCTTTGATTCTTTTAACGTATAATTTTATTTCCTAGATCGTATATGGATAAGTCACTGTTACTTATGAAATTCACAAGAATTCATGCATGAGTCATTAGCATGTAGTGACTACGCCTAGATGGTGCAACATATTCCACGTCTAAGAGGATTTCACCGGTACTTTCAAATCACCATATTGTGGGCTCGGGGGGTTTACTTCCAAAAAATTACAAATGGCGTGCAAAAAAATATAGGGTCCAAATAAATCTTGGTAGGTAATTTTTATAAATGAATTACATTAGTATAGGATGCTAAAAATTCATTAAAAGAATAATTATGAGAATATTCTTGAAATAATACTAATTATAGTAAGAATTACTTTTATTTTTAAGGGTACTCTTAAATACCCTTTTTTCACACACGATACGCAAAATATACTAAGAGTCACCTCCTCGAGATTGTGGGTTCAATTTTTTTGTTTTGGACTTATTCATCCATTGAACAAATTTTCATATCATTTGGATGAATTTTACCACAATATTTATTCATATAGCTTATGCGATAGATGGAGTCCCTAGATGAGCATAGCGGATGAAAGTCAGTGCATTACGGCTATTGAATGCTATGTACACTATCCTTAAACTGTTAACGTAATTTTTTTTGCCTATTTCCAACAATGCTATCTTTAGAATGATTTTTTCCCCTTTTAGGAAAACAAGGTTTATGAGGAATGCACACATTTACATGATTTTATTATCAATGTTCAAACCAAAAAGTAGTTCGCAATCTTAAATCCATATACCATAACTACATAGAAGTCTCTAAATTTCTAAGTGGTCTTTAATGTATGGAGACAAAATTTCCCCCTATTTTTTTTTGGTTGAGGGTCCACATAAAAAAGTAACCCCTTCTTCCATGGATTGTTATTCCCGACTAGGTCCCAAAACTGCCAAAAAAATCCCCTACGATGCCCAAAATGGAAATTCTAAGGAAAAGGAGTTTGAGATGAACAGTGCCTACATTAAAGACCATGTGGGGATTCAAGGTCGAGGTATACACACTATGTGTTACCAGTTTCAACTCATATGATACAATAAGATTTCCATGTGAGGATCGGGCGGTTAAAAGCTACTAGAAGACAAGAAATAAGGTCTCCAAAACCACCAATAATCCATCCATTTTCGTAGGAATAAAAAACAAACTTGTGGGTTCACTCATTTCGGTGGTGCATTGGTAGCTTCCAACTTTCCATGGCCCTCACATATACATGAAAGGAGGTCCTAAACCACTTAATGATACCTCCCAAAGCTTGACATGCTAAAGGTCGGCTTCCTCCTTTAGTATAGTGAATTGTGGTAGATTTGGGTTTAACTTTTAATTGCCTACCCATCCAAATTCTAGATGATTTAGGAAATTTTTGTTACTTTCCTCATGGATGAAAGGGTTTTTGAAATGTGTTATTTTTTACGTCAAATTTTTAGGTAGTTACCTTTACGTAAGTGAAATTAGATTTAGGAGAAAAACTGAAATTGAATTTACTAGGTCCTTTCATTCCATTTGGACAAAAAAAATTCCAAATTTTTGGGTTATAAAATGCACAGTAGATCTATTCTTTGACGCTTACATACAAATGAAATGGTTATTGAGTAGGGATTATTAATCCGCCAATAAGAAAATTAGCAATACCACTGCTACAATTCATGAATGATAGAATGTCACCACTTCGATTGTCATCAAATTGTATGTCCTTGTGATAAACACTTTAGACCATAGGAAATATCCATTTTGTGTATGTGTAGAAAATACTCACCTTGAACTCTTTATCATCACACTCTTGAACCCCTAAAGGTCCTCACCTCTTTTGTAAAAGTCAAAGCACTATAATTTGCATACTTTAAATATCACATTGAATGATTTATAATTTTTCATAGATAATCATCGACATTATGAAGGTATGACAAAATTTTCAACATGATTGGAAGATATTTTGAATATTTACAAATTTTATGATGTAAACAAGGTAAAAATTCAAAATAAATATGTTTTTGTCAAATTTAATTTCAAAAATTATGTTTAAGGTAGATAAAGGTTATATTTATTTGGAGTAAAAAATTGACGGTGAAGAAATTAAAAGAGACTTATGATTGAAGCATCTTTAGAAAGCCCTTTGTATTTTGGACACTCAAAATTCAAAGTTCTCAACGGTGGAAAAGCTTCAAATGAAGTTTATTCTCCAATCCCAACGGTCAAAAGATGTATCATAACTTAACTTAACCCCTAAGCTCCCGAGCGACCATTTTTTGGTCGCTGCCCGGAATAAACGGGCTGCCCGGAACAAAAAAATCTTTTTTTGAAAAAATAAAAAATATTTTAAAATACTACATCAAGTCTACTTTCCAACCCAATTTGAATTATGGCAATCCGAGTTAAACTCCACCCGGGAGAATTTTTCGAAGTAGATCACCTCAACATTTTCTTAGTGTTACAAAATTTGCTATTTGGGGAAAGTAATGATGATTCCTCCATCGTTTCTCTTGCCTTTTTGAAGTTTACGATAGATAGCCCAACTTTAACCAATCGTACTAAATTTTGAACTCTAAAATTGAAAATTATAATTTATACAAATTTTCAAAGGTTAATGCTTTTAAATTCATTAAAAAACGATCTAAAGATTATTTAGGAAGTTAGACCGTACGGATAATTTGTAAAGATGATACTCTACACTTTGTCTATTGAACCAACCTTCATCGAACATATGGAAGGCACATATTATAACACATCTATGTTTTGTCCAATACCCCTCGGGCTTTTAGGGGTTAAACATCTAATGAAAACACCAACTATAATAAAGCTAAGACACTTGATTTTTGGGGCCTTTGACCAAAAATCAAGCATAATAGGGTCGATTGGTCCTTTAGGGGTTAATATTACATTCCAATCTCTTTTATCAGGAGAGAACATATTTATTTTGAAATAGTTACTATCACACTAGCCAACTTCACATTCTATTTGTTGTGTACATATGTGATTGGAAATTCTACATATGTCAATTTTGAACTCATGTAGTGAATGGATTTGGGAAGAACCATTGACACGACCATTGATAGTCTACTCTAGAGTCATTTAATTATTGGCTTTAGATGCATGGATTAGTACATTTAATTTAGGCACTTTCAACCAACTAATAAAAATTAATATGTATTACTTTTTAATAAGAACTTATTGGTTCTTATTTCCTCGAGGTTTAGAAATCTAAACAATGAAGTGCAAATTTTAATGGTCGTGTCAAACTAGAGGTTGGTTTTCCTTGTTCATTGGTTTCTTACAAAATGGAAAAAGGAATCTTTGTAATTTGATGATTTTTGAAGTCATATTGTAATAATAATCAAGTGATTTCTAGTGTTGAATTGGTCAGGTGTTTTTAACAATGAAATCTTAGATAGTAGTTTATTTTTGAATGTGAGTATCAGAAGTCCTTTACTTAACCCTTTAAGGTCCCAATTCAACACTGTTTTCAAAGATTCGTTACAAAATGTTTGATAAAAATTTAAAATGGAGTTGATGTACAAAGCAAAGTTATAAATGTCGATGTGAAGATAACATCTGTACGGTTGGATTCATCATATTTATTATTAATATTTTTAAATTAATTTTGCAAGGTTTTCTCTTGAAATTCAATTAAAAATCCAAAGTAAACATTAAATTAAAAAAATATATTGTATTGAAATTGGAATAACATGCACTACAAGATGGTATGGTTTTCACTATTTGATTCTACTTATTATGAAAAATCATATTTAGGGTCTCACTTTTTGAACTAAGAATGAAACTTGACATAAACCACTTTTGCTAGTTTTCAAAAACTCTCAATATCTTATCTTGAAGATCCACACCGTACAAATGGTAATCAGCTAGCACAAGATTTTTTTAAAAATTGAACGGATGAAAAACATCCATGTGCGTGGTGAAGGGACGCGTCCAAATTCATCCAACGTCCAGAATCTGGACGCAGGCACGTCGAAGGGTTAATGAAATCCACGTGATGGTAGACAGATTATCCTATTTAGGGCCGCTTCACACTATGGTCAAAAGTCGAGAGGCCGTCAGTTTCCACCAATCAAATTGCAAGAAACCATGGTTTCGGCCTCTCGACCCTTCACACTTGAGGCCAAAGTTCAAAAGCCGTGGACCTCCAAAATGCTTACATGGCAACACTTTTTGACCAAGGTGACGGCCTCTCGAGAGGAAATTTGGGTCCTACATTTTGCAAGACCCGTCACTATGGTCGAGAGGCCGTCGGTTTCTTTTCATAAAAAACGGAAACTATATTTTAATGCCTATTTTCAGTAGATTTCTTTGGACTCTCAACAAAGTTTGGACTCTCAATCCCACAGCCTCTCGACTTGAACGGCCATAGTGTGAAGCAACCCTTAGTGCATGTAGCACTAATTCTTGAAGCACTCATTATTTTGTAAAATCTCAAAATTAGGGAGTATTAATTTTTTTTATCAAGGGGGTAAAATCTTTATCTCATGCTAATTTTACATTATAATGATATTTAGGATCATCTTCACTAATTTCCCACATGATACACTATAAACTTTCCTTCACTAAATGGAACAATCAATGGGAGTAATCCCTAAATGTCCAGTCGTTTAGAAAGTGGGCAATGTATACTGAATCAAACACAGCTTCTCATCCGTCGTTGTCTTTTTTGCAGTGTGGATTTTTTACTATTCATTTGATGGGAAGATAGCTTCATGCAAGTGTGATCCGATCAGAAAGGGGATGATTTGTGAAAATTTTATGCCTCATTTCATGTTGTAGTGATTCACCCAAAATTTTGAAGGTTTTAGTCTAAAAGTGCTCTTAAAAAAGTGAGCACATAAAATTAAGCAACCAAAACATCTTCAAAAACACTACACTTAGAGTATTTCATTTCAACCACTATCACAACAAATTTTATATAAAAATTACCAATATCTTATTCATAATCAAATTACAAAAGAATTTTCAATTTGAAGTTTCAATTGTATTACAAAGATATTGGTGACAACAATCATAAATCTAACCACGTGGATAAAATCCAATGTTCATAATGTACAACTTTTATTCATATATCAAGTTCAAAATATCCCTCTTAGTTACATTTTATAAGACATATTTGAAATTCTATAAATCTAAAGAGGGGTGAAGACGTTTAGGAATTAAAGTTGAGTGGACTTTGTTGAGAGCAATTGGGTGGTGGTAAGTAAGAAGGAACCTTGGAGATTCACTAACAAATATCTAGTGCAACCATTTGTGTTAAGAGGGTATTTGAATGGGAGTTAACACATAATTGGAATATTCAAGTTAAATTTTGAAATATTCTAGGCATATTCCAAGTAAAAATTTGAATCATTTTTTAAGTAAATTAAAAGCATCCTTTATTACATCTAAATTTTTATATTTCAGTAGAAATTTTACCTCACAATAAATAAAATGGACCCTACATTGAATTTCACGTGGTCTTTAATTTTGTTTTTCAATCCACCCCCCCCCCCCCCCCCCCCCCCCCCCTCTCTCTCTTCCAACGAGGTCAAAACTTTGGTTTTTTTTTGAGACTAACTTGAATAAAGTGTCAATTTGACCCACCCATGGTTCATTGTCCACTAAACAAAGGACTTGGGTGGTGGCACCGTACTATACATTCATACCATTTACACCAATTCCTAGGATAATTTGCTTAAAGATTGATTATGAGAAGAAAAAAAACTGAATTCTAGTAAGAAACCCGACACATAACATTCTTTAGTTGAACCCGTCAAATATTGAATGAGTTACAAGTTTAGATTCATGAGGATTTAAACTTTTAATGTTTGTATTTGAATAAAAATGAATTAATTGGTATGGAAAGATAATAGTGTAGGCATTAAAACAAAAGTTTTAAAAGATTTAAATTTTGCGTAGCACTCACTAACTATATTCAAATAGCCAAGCTAATCTTTAAATGATAGCCCTTTTACTTGATTTTGAACACTTCAAGCAAACTTTGAAGGCACATTTTCCTCCAAATTCATTTATACATTGACAATATTGGTGAGAATGTTGTAGAGAATGTAACAATAATTGAATGGATGAGAAACAAGATGGTCGTGATATGTTTCTATCGCTAAATGTTGCTTGATTGGACATTAAGGGGTTAAGATTGTAAAACTGCCTTCAATCAAATTCTTTGATTACCATAGGTTTAGTACTTTTATTTGTACTATATTTTCATCATTTACAGTTACAAAGAAAATTCGAGTAACTTTTGAAGTGCTATTAGTTCAAAGTATGTAATATGAAGCATCCTACACAAAAATCACCATGAGTAAAAAATTATTGTAAATCTCAAATTGTTGTAGATTATAACTATTTTGTGCATTGTAAGAATTCTTTGTGATAACTTAGCATTAGAATTTTAGACAAAAAATGCTCCAAATTCAAGCAATTGTGTTGGCGAAGAGCTTAAAATTGAACCAAAGTGCTTTACATTAAGGTCCGGGTTCATGAAACTATTGCAAGTACCAAAACGTTGTGGCGCATAAGTTGCCTCGTTTCGGAGGGAAACTTCTGGACCCAAACATTGGACTCAAGGCTTGAAAGGAGAGTACTTGTTGTAAGAAACTAACTCCTGTCTTGGATCCAATGGCCACTTCAATAAAACACCAATTTTTTGGAGCATCTCCATTAGGCAACTAAAAGTTAATGAAATCTAAATGAGTGACGATCTTTCACAAGTCCTATCTACTGTTTTATCTATCTAATTTACTAAAACGTATGTTCAGTTGACGAGCGTGTGGTCAACATATAGATTTGGAAAATCTAGAAGTAGAGTGAACAAGCATTTCACTAGATTGAACTTTGTGATGAATCAACCGTGGTTCAAACATTCAAATTAGACCCAATGACTTTATACTTTCATCCAAATATACGGATGAAAAAAATCCATCCAAATATACGGATGAAAAAAATCCATCCAAAATATAGATGAATGTTAAAACATTTAGCTACACCATTTAATTTTATGCCGCCACTTTTAACACTTCTCCAAAAATCCAATTTTTTACTCCATTTTAAGGTAGAGGTACCTAATACCACCACGAACCTAAAACCACCAACTTCTACACCATTCCTTCATTTTAGGGAGGAAATGTAAGAAGTCGGTACATGACTTATCTTTTGAGCAATTCATGCATAAGTCATGTAATGAAAGTCTACATTTCCTTCCTGAAATGAAAGTCTACATTTCCTTCCTGAAATGAAAGAGAGGTATAGAAGTTGGTGGTTTTAGGTGTCGTGGTGGTAATAGGTTATCCAACCTTATTTCATGTTGCCACTTTTAACACTTCTCTGAAAACCCAGATTTTTTTTATGAGAAAATCCCTCCAAGTCAATAGACGGATTTATTGGATCCCGGGAGCCTAATGAAAAAGTGGCCCTACTCTAGGGATCAAAAAGGCAATGAATGAACACTGGGCAGGCAGGGACCAAAGTTTTATGATTCTTCTGAGCATCAATAGTATTCTTCTTCACAAAAAGAGAAATGATTGGCTGAGTCAGTGAAACAGTGCCCCTTGGCTGTCTGTCACTTCCCTCCAGTCACAGCAGCTGAGTACTTGTAGATTTTTAGTTATCTCTTTGTCCGTCAATGAGATCATCTGTTTCACTACTGGCACAAATTCCTCCCTCACTGTAGCTCTTTTTGATTTGTGGAGCCTTTCTTGACCTATGGTGGATGAAAGAAAACAAAACAAACGGCCCCTCCAGTAATTGATGGGCAAGAAGAAGAAGAACAACACTGACAAAAGGACGTTCATGTGCATGAAAGCAGCAATAAGATGCCCATCTCGTCAAAGTAACTTAAAGCCACTTCAAATCGATAACTCATTATTACAAGAATGGAATAGAACAACCACTAGACTAGGCCATTACTCAGTCGTCATATGACATATGCATTATCCACTCCTCTTCCTCCTCGAGTTTTTTTAAATTCTCAACCCTGTTTAGAGCTAGCAATTTGCTTTTCCAAGTACAAAAAAAGAAGATGTTTGTATGAATGGAGAACACACCCTACTTGTTCATGTAAAAAGAGTGATAATCGTGTTCACTGGAAAGAAATTTGAGTAGAGAGAAAGCTATTCACTGAAAATGTTTAAAAGTGCCAGACTAGACTAGACTGTGTATTACATCATATGACATATGCATTATCCACTGCTCGTGTTTATGATCATGAAGATCAACCCTGTTTAGTCATGCTACCCATTTTGCTTTTCAAGTACAAAACCACAGAATCATAACACGAAAGAGAAAAAAAAGGATGTTTTGTCAGCATCAGTATGAATGGATAAGACAGACACCCGTGCGAGCTTTGGATTCCATGACAATCGGGAGAACCAAAAGAGGCAGAAGAACCGGGTCATTCTAGTACGAAATATGAATATTGAGTAGAGAGAGAAAGAGTAAATACAAATGTGAAGATAAAGAGAAATGAGAGATGAAAGAAAGAATGTCAGCATAAAACTCACAGTAGTCGCTCATAGCACCAATATGAATGGATAAGACAACATCCGTGACGGCAAAAAGAGACTGAGTGAAGGAGTGAGAGTTCCGTTTCGAAGAACCAAAACAGAGGCAGAAGAATGAGCCTTGAGTATTGCTCGCTACTAACTACAAATGCAAAAGTAAAGAGAATGAGAGAATGAGAGAGTACGAATGCAAAAGAGAGAGAGAGAGACTGAGATTGGAATTCATGTAAAAGAGTGAGGATCGTGTTTCGGAGAATAACGAAAGTGAACCAAAACAGAGGGAGAACAATGGTCATTCTATCCACAGCTATAGAAACATGAGACATTGAGTATCGTTCGCTACTAACTACAAAATGTAAACGGAAAGAGAATGAGAGAGAGTAAAGTCTACATGAGGAGCTGCGGCAACAACATCATCATCATCATCTCTGACCACCGTGATCGCTTATCTCCAAGATACAACAACAAAATGAATCCTCTGGCCCGAGCAACAAGCCTTATTGGTAAAAAAAAAAGGAACCAGCGAACTCGTACCACCTCGATATACACCTCGTTATCTCCGATGACCAACCTCCTCAGTCTTCTCCACAAAGCAAACGTTCACGTTGAAATTAAGTACAGCAGCGAAAGAATTTTCACCAAATTGGAAATATTCCTCAGGATGAATACCAGCGACGACACACCGATCATTGGAATGAATGAAACCGTTGTTATTCTCAGCTCAGCAGGTGGAGGGAGGCACGGTGTTAATGCCTTGACGTTGAAGCTCAGCGATGACGCCTTCCATGGAAGGAGGTTTGAGTCCCAGGGGCGGAGGCGTCCAGGGATTGGCGAGCGCTTCGCCGATGGCCGCGTCGAGAACTTCTTTGGACAGAGGCGTCTCGGCGGGCTTGCTGCACGCGGCCACGCCCGCGGCGCGCCCGATGTCACTGTCATACAATTCGTTACAAAGATACAATTGCTCGTCGCCGTAGTAGTCCGGGAACCCGGGCGCCACCACGGGCAAAGAGCGCATGGGGGGAGAGGCGTAGAACGCGTCGTAGGCGACGGGCGGGGCCGCGGCGGGGTGCTGCCAATACGATCCGTCCGCGGCTTGCCAGAACGACGGCGGGTGGACGGGTTGCGGTTGCTGCCACATATGTACATTGGAGTGATCGACAGTCGGGTACCCCCACACCTTGAGCGGCGCCGGTTGCAATGGCCGCGGCTGAATGTGCTGCGGCAGCGGCACCAGGTACGGCGCTCGCGTCGTCGCCCGCGGCCACGGCGCCCCCTGCCCCGCGCTCTGGTGATACGTGCGCCGATGCGTCCACGACGCCGCCTCAGCCTCCCGCGCCGCGAGGTGCCGACGATGCGACCGGTACTTCTGCAAATGGCTGGCGATATTGTGCCGCGTCAGGCATTGCACTCCCATCAGCTCCAAGATACGCGACGGAAACGCCTTCTCCACTCCCAACTGCTCCACCGCGTGCACGAATCGCCGGTGCAGCTCCGGCGTCCAGTCGACTTTCGCCTTCTTCTTCGTCGTCGTCGTCGTCGCACTCCCCCCTCCCCCCGTCGTCGGAGGAGCCGCAATTTTGCATTTCGGATTCGTACGAGCGCCACCACCTCCGCTGCTGCATTCTCCGCTATCGTCTCGCGCCTTCGCCAGCAGAAGCGCCTCCTCCTCGCCGACTTGCGTATTGTTGTTCACCGAATTGTTCCCCCCGTCTTCTTCTTCATCTTGCAACAATTCCTTGAGCTCACGAAGCTCCAAATTCTGCAAGCTCTTGGTGCTGTCATCGTCGAAGCTGAGCTCGTCTCCTTCCACTCCCGAGACTTCGTCCGGCAGCTTACAATCAAAATCCAAGACGACGTCGGAATCTGTGACGAAATTCAGAAATTCCTGTCCGGTGGTGTCCTCCTCCGAGTGTTGTTGTTCCCCCCCTGTAGTAGTACAAGCAGGAACTACAGCAGCGGCAGCGGTGGTGTGATCGTGCACAAAATCTACAGAGCTAGAAACTTCGGGACAGGAGGAATCCGACAGAGCCCGGAGAACACAATGCGTGTTGTCTAACCTCGCCATATCCATCGCCATATCTCCATCGCCCACCACCACCACTACCTTCTTTCGCCTTCCTCCGCCTCTATACTATCCTCTTCTTCTCTCGGAGCATGGTGGCCTCTAAAAAGATGGCCCAGGATGAACCCGGCAACCGGATGGATGATATACTCTGTTCATCCATCCCTGCTCTGCGTTTCAGCAGACATCCCTGACTACGGGCCGTCCCCCTCCACACGAGGCTTCCGTCATACCGTTGCTTCACTGTACCCAGCTGATTCAGCACTAATGTAGTAATCCCTAACTGCTCAACCATGCATATTTTGCATGATGTAACACAAGCAAACTTCGTTTTCTCACCCATCATGCAATTTTTGCACTCAAAATTTTTTCTATGGAAAGTTAGCTCCATGCACGTGTGATTCGATTTAAAAGTTGATGATTTGAGAAACTTTTATCCCTCATTTCATATTGCAGTTTTTCACCAAAAAATTTGAAGATTTTAGTTTAGAAGTGCTCTTGAATTCATAAACTTAAACAACCAAAAAAAAATCTTCAAAAAACCCTACACTTAGAGTGTTGCATTTCAACCCATCAACATAAATTTAATCCACAAATGGTCAATGTCTTATTCGCAATCCAATTGCAAAATAATTTTGAGTATTAAGTTTCAAATTTTATAGATAATTATTGGTGATAACAGTCACAAATCCCTTAAGCATGCAAAGACGCCCGTAGAGCCATGTTTGATAGTTTTTCAGTCAAACGTTGGTTTCCACCTAGTTCCTAACTTCAGATGAAAATGGTTCAAACTAAGAAAATGTGGGGGCTATCCTTTGTTTTCTAGTTCAATAAAATATTCTTCAAAATTATCCAAATTGCGTTTTGTACATTACTTTGAAGCTCAAAACCCTAAAATTCCAACATACATTGGGAAAAAAGTTTTTCATTTGAATTTCTTTTTATGCAAACTCAATAAATACACCATCTACACCTTGTTGTTTGTCACTATTATTTGCACTTTTAAAAAAAAATTCATACTAGCTTAAGGATTTTTGTAATTACTATGACTATTTCAAGAGAAAAACTTTGAAAAATCTTATAAAATTCATTATTATTTAAATAATTGTGAAAAACTTGGGTGAATTGGTTTACCTGTAAATTATATGAGAAAATACCAAAAACAATTAATATATTTTAAAACGTGAGAAATTGATGCCGTTTCACCAGGTAAGCGTAGTATGGATATTTAGGGTTTAAGAATGTTATACATGCAGGAAATCAGAGTTCTATTATTTTTTCTTCTTCTCTTTTCAAAAATTCTTTGTATTAATTAAAATTCAAAATTCTATACAACAATTTGGCTAAAATTAGCAACACAAAGATCATTTCTTCCCACCTCTTGGTTGCATGCTTTGGTGCTATTTGGAAGCAAACCTCGCTCGCACATCAAATTAAATTCACGAACTCTAAGTGATCATAATGCATAGATTAAATATATAGATGCATTAAAAACCTGCTCTAGAATTATAAAAAAATTCTCTAAAACCAAAAATGTTCAAGTGGAAAGCAAAGGGTTAAAAAAAATATAGATTCCGCCAACAAAATTATTCTTCAAAATTCCTAACAAAATTCAACCTTTTTTTAAGCAAAGTGTAGCCTTGTGTTGTTGGCCCAATGATTTAGTCATGCCTTTTTATTTAATTTTATTCAAAAAAAACTTTATCCATAACTCTAATTCAATTTATGGTCTCAAAATTTGATTAAAAATCTATAACTTTTACATTGTAGGTACTAAAGCTACGAAATGACTTTAGTGCACTACTACTCCTCAAGAGCTTTTTGACAATGCCAAAAATGATATCAAAAACTTGCATATTCCATTTTCATAATTTAATCCAATTCTATGGTGACAGAACTCACTCAAAATCCATTATTCTTATATTGTACGTCTGAAAGTGACTTTGTTGTGCGTCAAAAATATTTGACTACAAATCTTCAACGTTTCTCAGACAAAGTCCAAATTTTCAAGTGGTCACACAGCTTCTGCAAAGATTTTTCATTTCATCACAAAGCAAAAAGAGAAAATGCAAAATCCGTGTGGAATTAATACGAAATACGTGTTAAATCCGTTTGAAAGTTGTAGTGGCCCTTTAAAAATCTAGACTTTGTGCGAAAAACATTGAAAATCTGTAGAATCAATTTTTTTATGGACAAGTATCTTCCTCGTTGAGAGCTTTTTCATAGTACCAAGAGCATGGTGGGTAGGCGTACGGTCGGGGAGATCTCAACGTTACATTAAAAGTTAAAATTAAAAAACAATCCACCTTTAATAATAGTAAGATTTTTGTGGAACCGGTTCACGGACCGGTTGTTTATTCAAATTTACGCTAAAGATCAAATTGGCTTTTGCTTATGTATCAAAATTTAGATAATTGTCATCATGCTACAACTTTGATTGAGGCCACCGCTGAAACTATAAAATGCTGCAATGGATTATTTGCACAATGAGACAAACCAAACAAAGTAGTGGCGTTAATCCACAAGTGGAAGATTATACAACATCTTCATCATTAACGTCACATGTTTACAAGAATCTTGACACACAACCAAATGATACTATATAATTGGACTTAATGACGTTTAAACCCTTGTTTCAATAAGAATAGGATTGAAGATGTATAGAGGGTCTTTTCTATACTATGAAGAATTTTATCATATAGTTGTCATTTGCCAATGATCTAAACAAAACATGCAACTATTGTCTGTGTGGCACAACTCTCATATCTGAAGATTCACTAAAAGACACCGAAGTTCAATATCTATTGAACGTTGAGGTTCAACATTTTGGAGATTGTTCGTCTTTTGAACCATGCCATTACATTTTCAACAATTTGGGCTCTAAGATCGCTAGGTCCTAACACTGGTGGGCTTTAGCATTTGTAATGACATGCAAAAAAAAATTTAATCAGCCACTGATAGTGGCTACATGTAAAAGAAGCAAACCTTTAGTAGAGCGAAGCAAAGAAAATCGATCAAAAGAGAGATCTTTTGTAAAGAGGTCGGCCAACTGATAGGGTAGAAATGTAGAGGATGTTGAAATTTCCCGATTTGTTAATGTTCACGAAGGAAATGATACACAATATTGTTGTGTTTTATGCGGTTATGGAATTTCTGATTGTGGACTAATCTAATAATACTTAGGTTATCAGAGAAGAGTTGGATGGCGTGAGGTTGAACAAACTATAAGTTGGAAATAGATCAAGAGTGCCAGAGGATATTTTTGGTTGTTTTGTTGGGTGGAATGTACTCGGATTTAGTAGTGGAAGTCGCTACACAATTGTTTTTAATTGCACTAGGCAATAGGAGCTCTGTTGAGCAAAAAAATTGTATCGGTCCTTGATTTTTGGCCACGTGTAGTGTTCTTGCCATATTTCACCCCAAACTCCATCCATCCAAGCTTCAAGTGCACAAAGATGCAAGAATAGCAAGGACAAGCATCATGGGAGCAACTTCAACGAATAAACTAGTGTTGGTAGTAAAGCATTATTAGAACTAAAATATTAGAAGTTGTTGGTACAGCCCTTCAACTTCTGGTACCTTCAACTCCCCCTAACGTTGTTGTTGGATCCTTTATGACCTTCGTGTTTTGTCCATGTGGCACATGGGGTGCCACATTGGATCTGTTAAACTAATGGAGTACCCGACAAGGACTGTAATAAACAAACCCTTTCCTGCATTCCTTAAGCGGCCTTTTGTTGGGTCTATTTTATTCTAATTTTCTGTAACATCATGGGTGTAATTGACATTCCTATAGTTTGCGAGTATAATAGGGCCACCTTGATATCCAAAGTAAAGAGTTGGCTACACAGTGTTTGCAAGGTAAAAAAAATGCGTTGGTAATTGCAAGCACTAGGATTCAATAAGAACTAAGACATGGTGCTAATGGCGTAGCTGATGTCGGGCAACTCAAAGTTTGGGCAAAAAGAATGCAGTCCACACGAACAGAGTAAAGGAAAGGAGAATGAAAGGACTCATAATTTTTGTCAAAAGTAACATTTGGATCATTGGGAGTATTGAGAGGAGTGCAATAGTGAAAACCAAAGTAGACTAAGATACGCCGAAGATAGACGGCTTGATGAATAAAAATTTGGTTTTATGTTAGCAACCAACAAATGTGTAGACCAACATAAAGGTCGGAACTTGAGCAAATGATAGAAAAATTCTCATAAGAAGGAATATGAGGTGTCAAATAGGTAGCGAGTTTCTATGCACAAAAACTTATTAAAATGAAAAAAATCAAAACATAAAAGCACTTGCAGGGCTATGCGGTACCTTGGTGACGAGCAACACGCAGCTATGAACATGGAAGAACCTTCATGTAGGTACGAAACATTTGCCTTGTAATCGTGCATGCCTGCAATCCATCCCTATGCCCAAAAAACCAAGACCAAACAACCAAGACCCCAAGGAAAAGCAAAGGGAACAAAATAAATGAAAATAGCCTGCTAGTATCAGATCAAAGAGAAAAGAAATAATTTCTAGTTTAGCAAAGCCCTGAGCTCAAGCTAATTTATAATCTTCTCCAATGTTACAACTTTGAGCTCGTAGGATGTGTGACTCCCTTGGATGTCATGCTTGATTGGTGGCATGTCAAACTTTGACTCCAGAGGTGAGTGCGCAAATGTATGCATGGGGAGTGTTATCTTTCAAGGTATACGTACGAGACCCAGGTTGTAGCCTGTTGTAGTAGAAACCACTTATGACAAGATCATTTTTTTTCAAATGATTGCCATAGTGGTTTGTGAAAGGGGCCTCCACCTTATGTTCGAATTGGTCAACTAACAACAACCAGAATGACTCGTCATCTAAGTCCGTCACCACTCCAATGTTTTGCCCTATCAGAATTAAGTCCTCATAAACTTTGGTTTTGGCTTCAGTGTCAACTTCTTCCGTGAACAAATCGTTAGCACCATCATCATCCTCATAAGCCTCACTGCCTTCAAGAGACTGATCATGTTGAGGACCTTGACCAACCCGTAGAGCCTTAACATTCCATCGAGGACTTTGACTAGCTCGTGAAGCCTGAGCATTACGTTGTGCCTTAGATCTAGCCTGTGATCTTGTTCTCATAGAGGCAGCCGACTTTACTTTCCGAAAACGAGTCAAATACTACTTTGAGACGTGGTCTTAGTTTATAAATGCACTCTAATTCACATTAAGGATCCATACAGGTCACACAAAAACATGACAACTGGCGATACTCACACAACAAAGCATCTATCCCATGCTTGAAACGTATTTGGTGCATGCCTTGACTGCCAAACACGGTCGATACACCATAAGGCCTAGACCGATCTACTTTTGTTTTCCCTACCTCGTGGAAAACGTAGTTGACTTATTTTCTAATATTTTGTAGGAGGCATGTTCAAACGTGGACGAGAGGCAACCACATCTTATCCAGAACAACAAACAAGGTCATTAGAATTAACCGAAATCAAAACATGAGTTATGACCCTCGAAAATCATGAAAATTGATTTTCAAGCTGTTTCAGAGACTAACCGAAATCAAAAGACCACATGTAAACTCATGTTTTCCTCTTACTGCGGAGATGGGGCCACCCAAAATTAGAGTCTCTTCAACTGATTTAGAGAATTGTGGAGGGAATCCGGCAAACTTTCTGTGTAAAAATAACGAAGTGATCAAGCTCCATGCGCGGGGACCACATCACCACATGCATGCGCAGGAGCTGACCCAGAAAAAGAAAGGAGCGTGACAGACTTAAGTTAGACTGCCAAATAGAACCAAGGAAGCTATGATTGGCAAGCCAATTGATCTGCCCAGGACCTTGCCCACTCACGAACTCAAGCAAACTGAATGAATCCGGATACCATCAATGACAAGGTGGTTGAAATTTCATCTATCCCGGCACTTGCGTTGTGCCACAACCCATATCGTTTGGCAGTGGGGGTCCCGTAGGGAATATAAGGTCGTCCAGGTGTCTTTTCCTTCGAGATGATACTTGGAACTATATGGCACTTCGACATCGATACTTGTAACTATAAAATATGACTCCTATAGGTGTAGGTACCCCCGTTAGATTTGAACCCGTTATGCCATTTTTTTTAAATTGTTTTTATATTTGAAGTTGATTTCTTTTTGCAAAAATTATTTCCTTATGACATACATCAAGAACTTCAAGGCATGTGAACATGGTGCCATGATGGTGCATTGAAATGCAATTAAGATAATTTGGTGCCAACCTCCATACCAACCTAGTATGGATAAAATGACACTAAAATGACTTGTATGCAGCCTTTGGTGTCAAAATGGCACCAAAATAGTCTGGCCCGACTTTTCTGATGTAAAGCAACCCACTTTATTATTTTAATTTTTCCTTATTAATGTTTTCTAGAAGTTATTGGGATTTTGCTAACATTATGTTTTATGACTTTTATTAGTGGAAAATGCAGCCCTGAGTCCTGCGACTCTATTTTGAAATTTTATTGCACAGTTGGATGTCTAACATCATTAGGAACACCCTCCAATTTTTGTGATATTTATGAAAAATATTTTTCCAAAAGTTCTTGGGATTTTCCTAACTCTATGCTTTTTGACTTTAGTGGAAAATGCAGCCATCAGTCGCGGGACTCCATTTTGAAATTTTGACTTTTAGATAATCTTAATATGCACGCCACCTGGATCTTGTGGTTCATCACTATAAGTTGCAGTTTCCCTAAGGACATCCTACTACTCTAAGTATATTTGTAATTACTACAATTTTTACAATAAAATAATTTGGAAAATTCATATACTTTTTTTTTAATTAAAAATTTATGAACTGTGCTTTTAGAAACACTTTTGAATTTTGTCTGGATGAGTTTCTTGTGTAAAAGCGTGTTGAGGTAGGCTTGAGGTGTACCTCAAACCTACCTCAACACACTATACTTTTCTATTGTATATACGTTGGTCTCCATCTTTGTTGCCCCGACTCCCCAACACTAAAGTTAGTCGATATTGCTGCTCTCCATCTCAGATGGCCTTGCTCCCGGGCATTGAAGTTCCCTTGCTCCTTACGACTGAAAGTCCCGTGCTCCCCGACAATAAAGATCGGACGGTCCTCGGCATTAACGGTTGCATGAGCTTCCTCTTTCCGTCCCCACAGCTGGTTGTCCATCGGATAGCGGCGGAGATGGCGGTGCACAACAACAAGAAAACACGGAGATGGCGGTGCACAATAGTTCCTAAACACGGAGATGGCGATGAAAATCAAGAGAACACCGATCAGGTCTACCCAGAAACTTATGAGCCTCCAGCAGCAACGACGCATCGATGCAACCAGCCGGTGTTGCTAGCGTGACCCTCAACCCCAAATATAAGAAACCGGATGCGCACCACCAAAGCAACGAAGGCAGGGAATGGAGCAAGCCAAACGCGATGGGAGAGAAGGCCAACGACAACGAAACTGAGGGAAGGCTAGAAGCACCTCGAAAGTTGCCGGCGCTAGTAAAGCGGCTTCCAAGCACATTCACGAAGCCAACTCACTCCAGTCTGACACCAACTCCTCTTCAAACTAGTTTTGTAGTCTTTTTGATTCTCCATGCGAGGTGTAGACCATGGATTAGGCGTAGTGGGAGCGAGATCAAGTTTGATGAGAAATTTGTCAAAAATTTAATAGATGTAGTCAAACTAATTTATATTATATAAATTCTTTTGTAAGAGACAAACAAGTTGAGAAGCAGTTGAGTTAGCGACCTTAAATCCTTGAGACTACACCATGTAGATCGTCGTGTCAAGAAGGCCATGAACAAAGACATTTTGAATGTCAAACTTGACAATATCCATCCTCTATTGGCCAACAATAGCAAGGATAGTTATGATATATTCATATTTAACGACGAGGCTGAAATTTTGATTGTAATCTACTTCAAGTTGCTAGATTTAGCCTTTAGCAACAAGATGCACTTAAAACTTTGTCACAAGTTCATTGAAGTTTGTTTTGACTCTGTAAGTTCATTTGCACTGGACAAGTTTTAGGTCAAGAGGGAAAAATACAAGTCACCACATGCCATTCTTGATTAAGGCGTCGTATTCTACTTCCATGGCAACACACCATTCGAAATATTCAAGACTTGTAAGAGCCTCGACGTAAGTGTTCGAATCATTAGGGATGCAACCGCTAATCGCTATTCTTGCAAATGCAACGGACACGATGTAATCGTGCAGGCGTGAAGGCGCGGTGCGGACATGCATTGGGCCTCAACATTGGGCGGGTATTCTAGATTGGTTGTGGGGTCGAAGATAGCTTATTTGGGCCAAAGGTTGTGGGTGCATGAGCTGTATGGGAGCAACATACTCATGAGTGACATGACAATATGCATTGGGCGAGATTTGAGTGATATTCCAGATGACATAATGTGCTGGAGAGCCCGGCGCAATGTTCAACTAAGCAGAGACTACAACATGTTGTGAATCCAAAAACGCGTTGTCAAGCGCCACAATTGTACTATGAAGGCCACGTGCAATGGCCATTGTGCTCAGTGTGGTGAGATCATAATAATGAAAGAGGCCCGCAAAGACTTCATAATGACTTGACTATGGATCAATATATCTGTCAAAAATGACGTTACGATTCAAAATCATCTTTCTTTGTTTGGTGTCCCGTAGGCAAAACGCCTTGGTATTGGTATAAAAGTCGACAAAAACAGTCTTGATGCTTTTGGAATTCAGCTTTCTTTTGTTGACTTTGAAGACATGAGCATATACAATGCACTCAAAAATTGTACGAGGAGCTATCCAGTTGAAAAAGTAAGCGGCGGTTTGACATTTGATCAAAGTGTGATTTCACATTTTGCACTCCCATTCTGCTATAGAATGTGCGGGCTTGTAAGCTCATGCCACATGCTAGAGCTAGCAAGGAATTTGACAAAATCTCATCCAAAAATTTCTTTGCCTCGAACTCTTTGCAAATTTAGGATGCCATTTCTAGCATGTTGTGGACTAAGTTTGAATAGGGTCTTGAAGTGGCTTAAGATGTCAAACTTGTGTATGATATAGTAGAAAAAAATGATAGCTGGAAAAGTCATCGTTACAATCGACAGAATAGCGAGTTTTTCCTAAAGATTCTTGTCTCACAAGATTGCATACATCAACGTGAAACAATAAGCCAGGTATTTTAGCTCTTAGTGATTATTTTTGCTTTTGTAAAGGTCTTCGAGCGCTTATGCTAATGATACAATCTTTATATAGAGTAGTTGGAGGGGTGTGTTGCAGTAAAGACAATGCATCTACCGAGGCATCTACGACAATATTGTGTGTGCTTGTGCACGAGTATTGCATGGTGTACATGTTCACAAACATTGGTGCCATTGGGTCAATTGCTTAGCAAATATCTCGTTCGCATCGAAAAAGTTGGATCATGAATTAATTGCTTAGCAAATATCTCATTTACATTCAAAAAGTTGAATCATAAAATATTTGCTTAGCAAATATCTCGTTTACATTCAAAAATTTAGATCATAATTCAATTGCTTAGCAATTGTAGAATGTTAAAATGCTTTTTTGTTGAAGATTTTGAATATCAGAACTCCCATTTTTAAACTTTTTTACCAATTTATGTTTAAACTTTGAATGTAAATAGAATTCATATTTGATTTTATATTAATTGTTTTTTTTAATAAACCAACTTGTATCGAGACTTATATAATTTCATTTCTAAGTACATCCAAAAAAGAAATCCATCAATTTTTTTTCTGAAATAGTAAAAAAATGCATCCCTCCCAAAAATAACACATTTTAGAATTTCAAATTTTAATCAATTAAAAAAATTGAAAAAATTGGAAAAAAAAATTTTCTCATATTTAAACGCTGGAAAAATCCATTGCTCAAAATCCCCATTTACAATCCTCGGTTCTCTTTCTCTTTTAGAATTTAGAGTGAATATTATGCACTTTGACAATGTATCAATTTATCCTTTGTTTCATCCTCTATTAAAATATAATGCTGAGTTTTTAATTTTCTATCAATTTTTTTCTTTTATCAATACGGTCCATCCTACCACTTTAGATTTCACAAAATATTTTTCTATCTTTGAAATGGATTTTTCAAATTCCCAAATTTCTCAAAAGAGTGCACAAAGACATGAATTCTAATAGACCGTACTATACAAACGCCCACCAACTTGCTGGATTTGTTGAAGTCATTTACCAGTTTTTGTCTTCTAGACATTTCCGCTTGCAATGCCTAAGCTTGTTGAAGTTGTACATTCTGCACTTTGTCTCTTTTTTTCTTAAGGTTTGCAATCTTTGTGGTATATCGGCGCTTCTCTTCTATTAGAAGATGTTTCTCGCAATAACAAGATCGTTAACCATGGCTAGAGAAAATGGTTCTTTCTTCTTCATTCTCCATAAATTGTTGAGCTTGATTTTGACTCTCTTCCTTGAGTAATTGCAAGGTAAGAGATTCTATGGTTTGTTGTGTTGAGAGTCAATGGAAGAAATGCGGCGGCAGCGTGTTCAAAATTTTACAAATCACTGCCTCATTTGATACACTTTTGCCTAATATGTTGAGCTATTTGCAAGCTTCTTCAAGCTATTCATATGATCAATCATTTTTGCATGTCTTCATACTAATACCAAATAATTGTTGTTGCAACATCTATACTTTTTCTGTAGCATTTTGTTCATGTATTCTCCATAGTCGGGGCTACGTTTGGTCAGCAATATGATTATTCATCAATCTATGCACGCGTTTGCTACTTATGGCAAAGATTAAAAAAAAAGGTTTGTATACTATATCTTTGTCTAACCAATCTTCTTTGTCAGAAGACTCTCTCAGGGTGATTCTGTCTACGATGTCTAACATATTTCTAGAACACAATAGAAGGTAGATCAAAAATTTCCAAACTAGAAAAAATTGTCCCGAGAATTTTCAACGTGTGCAAGTTTTTCTAAGTTATGTCTCGCTGAAAATTGTGTAGCAAGAGGTGGGGTCTGACTGTAAATGGACCCGTAAAGAATCTCCTTGTGCTCAACTAGCATAGAGTGCTTGTGGGGGACTCTCTTGAGAATCTCTTCGTTCATTTTGGAAGAAACACAAAAAAGATAAACGAGGATATAAAGTGCAGTTTGAGGATTTGAAGTGCATTTTGAGGATTTGAGAGAATATAATCTATATTAAGCAAACTGGTTTTTGCATAATCGAAGTGAGATAAAATAGAAAGAGCGAGAAAGAGTTGGAACAAAAGATGGAATGACTACAACGAGTTTGTTATATGTACCGTCTGAGATATCGACAATAAAAGAGTCAAGAATTCAAACTAATCGTTACTCAAATTCATTTTTGTGACTAAAATCACATAAGCGTTATATTTCATAAAAGATGTTGTGTAGAAGTGGGCTTATAACGTGTGGGAGATATAGAAGGAATCAATGAAACTTAGATGCTTGTACACACATTATCTTACCACAAGAGACTTGAATATATGATTGCATAAATTAATGAGAGAATAAAAAAGAAGCATCTGGGCTATATGTTTTAAAGAATGTGAATTATAATAACCAAACGAGGTATGTATTGTTGTAAGAGTGTAATTGTTCCCTCTTAACAACTTGATTCTAAATCAAAGTATTGTTGCCACCTCTACTTTTAGTTGAAGTTAATGATGTCTTGGACTATGAAATTGATGAAGTTTTCAATTTTTTATTCAAGCGACGATGGTTGTAGTATTTGTTTATTAAAAAGGCTATAATATTAGTGAATGAAATTTGAAACAAACAATTAATCTTGTCAATGGCATGTGGCTAGGATGTGAGCCACGAGTAGCGAGCTATGAACAAGAACATGCGAGCGACAAGCATGAAGATGTGAACTAGGAGCATTTTAAGTTTATTTTATTGCACTTCAGTGTAATTTATTTGCAAAAAGGCATACAAAGTTGTGTATATTAATGGGAAAATGTGTATACTTTTTTGTCCTTTTTTTCCTCCTTTTTTGTCCTTTTGTCATGTACAATGCCCTCTAGTAAGTAAGGTAACCCCACTTTCAAATTTCACACTAAAACATTTATCACACTTACTTTGTCAATTTGCCAACCTCAAAACTTTGAACATACTACTACTTGAACATAAAGCATTTGTGGGCCAAATTTGGTATCTTGAAAATGCATGGTTTATGAAATAATGTTGATTTGCCAACTTTCAAGCCTCTTTTGAAAAAAATCATATATGCTACACAATGGCTATCAAGGATCCAAATTGTTGGTAGAAAGTAGAAGTTGCAATAAAGAACAATATGGAATTATTAAATATAATGATATTCCTAGGTATTTTTTTGTCCACAAGCAATTCAATTTTTTTTCAATAACGCAAAATGTTAGTTTAATTATATAATGGAGTAATTGACTTTTTTCTCATTTTTTGGTGACATTATATGGTTCCTTACCATAACAACATGGTGTTGTAAAAAAAGTGACACAAGTGGGAAAATCACTTTATTGTTTGATCAAATTAAACTTTCGCTACATTAAAAAAATTGAATTGCCTATGGATTAAAAAAAAAAAAAAAACTAGGAGTATTAATATCTTGTATAACTCCACATTGTTCCTTACTGCGACTTCTATTTTCTACCAAAAATTTGGATCCTTGACAGTTTTTGTGTATTAAATATGTTTTTTTAGAAAGAGGCCTAAAAGTTGGCAAATCAACATTATTTCATAAACCATGCATTTTTGAAATACCAAATTTGGCCCACAAATGCTTCATGTTCAAGCAACGGTATGTACAAAATTTTGAGGTTGGCAAATTGACGTAGTGAGTGTGATAAATGTTTTAGTGTGAAGTTTGAAAGTGGGGTTATCTTACTAGAGGGAACTGTACTACAATTTTGTGTTTATGATTTTGAGTTATGTTTACATATGAATAAGGTAGGGCTCTTTGAATGAAATTGATTTAATATTGTATTTAGTTTTATAAATTGGTATGTTGTACATTGTTGATGAGATAATACTCCTAGTAATATTATGATTCCAATAGTGAACATTAAAGTACTTCAAAACATGAACGTTGTTGCTAGTTTTTTTGTTAAATTCTTGTCTTAAATCCAATTTATTCCAATTCATAGGAATAAGAATTGTGAACTAAAATGAAAAAAATCCAAAAAGAAAAAAATTAGTAAAAAAAATTGTGTGATCTAAAAAGAAAAAATTACTATGTTCAAAACCAAACTTTTGACCTTTAATAAACCAACTTTCATTTGAAATACATTTGTAAGTATGAACATGTTCTTATAATTTCATTTATAAATGTGTTATTTTTAGTCTTTTTAAAAAGCAGAGGAACATACAAGTGTTGTCAAATATATATTTCATTATCAGTGGATGATTGGGATGATTGGAAGTCAAATCAAGGTCTTCTTAAGCATTAATAGTCAAAGTTGGGGGGTGGATGTATGTTAAACTTGACATGTTTTTGCCAAAACATACTTTATTGAGTTAAAACTTGAAATAGATTCAAATCAGATAATGACAATTAGATTATCAAACTATAGAAGATTACTACATAATTTTTAAAAATAAAATATCATTTTCATATACTATAATCATTAATTAAGTGATTTGGTGTTTAAGAAAATTACTACTTTTTGAAATTAAACATATTGTTTTATAGATTACAACGACATGGTTGTATTATCAAATTTGAACAAATAATTGTTTGTTTTGACCCTTCAAACTATTGACCGAAAAACTATTTTTACACTATTTAAAACTTTTGTGGAACAAACTCGATAAAATAGTTTTTTGGTTAATTATCTGAAGGATTAAATAAACAAGTTTTTGTTCAAATTTTGAGAATACCCTCACACTATTGTAATCTATAAAAGGTATGTTTTAGTTTCTAATACATATACATATACAAATATATATAAATTGATTTATATCAAAAGTAAATTTACATCAAAATTTAATTAAATAAAGTAAAATGGCTTATTGAATGTTTAGTTTAGCTTGCTTCCACTTTGGTAGCTTAAAAAAACACAAACCTATAAATAAAAATTCTGAAAAAAATATTTTAACAACACTGTATTTATTCTAGTTCATTCTATTTGGATAAATGAAGTGAAAATTATGAACATTTTAGTACGATTATAGTTTAAAAAATGACATAATCAAATTAAACACGTATTTATTTATTTAGTTTTATAAAAATGTCAAAATTTTGATTTTATAACAATCAAATCAAGATCGTGGAGGCTCTCAATGAACGTTTCATTGAATCTTTGAGTTCATTTTCAAACATTTTAAAACATATTTGTAATTGTAATCATCTTGTATATCATTTAAAAATAATTATTTGTTTGAAATTGAAATACTCCTAGATTGAAATATTTAAAATTTCATAGTTGATAATCACAAATTCAACAAAAATTATAGTTGTGATCTTGGACTTTAAATCAACAAGTTTTTTTTTACATATATCAATATCACAAAAGCTTGATCTCACGTAGTTTAAAACATATTTTAACAAAATGGAAAAATCAAGGTGCATGAGAAAAACCTTGATTTTCACATACGTTTAGGCTGAACCAAAATTTTGGTGCAAAATTTGTGCCACATAGATTGAGAGGAGAAGTTTGGATGAAGTCACCCTTTGGTCTCACTTCGCCACATTTTAACAAAATTGAAAAAACATCAAGATTCATAAAAAAATCCTTTGATTTTCACATACTCTTACTAGGCTATGCCAAAACTCTAACCACGTAACATTAAACCGATTTTGGCCAGCTTCGCTAAATTCAAAAAATCTTATTAAATAATTAAAATTTGTGAACTTTGGATAGAGCTACCAATTGTAAAGTGATCAATTGTTAAGGGCCCCTCCCTAGGCCACGCCGGTCACATGTTTCGAATTTCATTTAGGTTTGGTTGGTTGGAACATTCCTTTTGAGCGAGATGGTCGTGCATCTAGGACGCTGCTGGATGCTGCTACATCTACGCCTGGCCACGGGGATTTCGATATCTACCTGGGAGTTAGATATCCGTCCCCTGATCTAGGCTTCAGCGAGATTGGCGTCTTCAATACCGAGCTCTGCTAGTCTGGCGATGGCGATTCTGAAGAAGGGGAAGAGGAAGAGGAGCTCGAGCAGAGAGGCAGAGAGCTATGGTGCGGGCCGGAGCTATGTAAGCTCCGTTTTGCTTCCTTGCGGTTGACGAGCGGAGGGGAGAGATGGTGCAAACCACGGCAAATTCGTTAGCAGGAGGTCAGTCGCAAGTGGGAGGTCAGCTGTTGCAGGAATTGGAAGCCCTGAATCAAGCTCTGTATCAAGCCGGGCAGGGAACGCACAATAATAATGCGTCGTCGAAGCGGCTGGCGAAGCGCGAGAGTATGCCTGCGCGCGTGGAGGATGCCGATGTGAGATCTTCGCACCCTAAGCCTCCGGTGCGAGCTAAGAGCTTGCTCGTCGATGCGGGAAAGAAGGGAGACCACAATTTGAACGAGTTTGAGGTGGATGACGAGGTGAGCTTTTCTGAATCGGGAACCGACGGTGACTCTGTTGATTTCCGGCAGAGGTTGGACGTTGCGGCTGAGAAGAAGAAAGGCCTGTGGAGCTGGAAGCCGTTTCGCGCCTTGGCGCATGTCGGACAGCAGAAATACAATTGCCTGTTCACCGTGCACGTCCATGGGATTGAAGGCTTGCCTGCTTCCGTGAATGGCCTTCGCCTCGGCGTGCACTTCGCAAAGAAAGATGACCTCGGCGTGCAGACCATGCCGTCTAGGGTTTCGCACGGGCATTGTGAATTCCAAGAGACGCTCCACACGCGGTGTAGCCTCCACGGCACCAAGAATGGCGCCAAGGGCATGAAATGGGAGTCGAAACAGTTCGTTCTCACTGTAATCGCGCTTGATGTTGATGAGCTTGTACTTGGCAGACATAAATTGGAGCTCACTCGATTGCTGCCGGAATCGATTGAGGATGACGTTGTCAAGCAGGACACGTGGACGACGACGTTCAAGCTTTCGGGCAAGGCGCAAGGGGGAACTCTGATTGTCACTTTTGGCTGTGAGATTCAGAGCAAGGATCCAGGGAATGTCTCGGCTTCGTCGAGTGCTAGATTTGGCGAGTCGTCAGTTCTACGTGCTGTGCGGTCGTTCAATAGCTTGCCGAACTCTGGTCATGCTACTCCTTCTAGATATGTGTCGGAGGATCATCACTCTCCTGCAATGTCAGAGCCTTCCGCAGAGTATCATGGGATGGAGCACTTGAGTCTTGATGACTTCAATCATGAGGGCCTCTACAGAGGGAGTATGCATTCCGATCCCCCAGCCGCGTCCCTGGAAGACTTCAAAACTCCTGGGAATGTTTATGCAGGTGAAGAAGAGGAGGAGGAGGAAGAAGAAGAAGAAGAAGAGGTGGAATTTACAGTAATAGAGCAAGGAGTGGAAGTGAGCACGATCGTGGACACTGTCTCTGGGCGCGGTTACGATGCATTCGAATCAGAGAATACGTCCAATTTTGAAGAGAAACAAGTCGATGTGTCCACTCCAGGAGAATTATCATATTCTGGTCGAGAAGCGGAGGATCGGTATGAAGAATACGAAGACGAAGGTATCCAGCTAACGTAAATGAGAGGTTTTCATTTTCTGTTCTCAGTTTTGCTATGAAGAACTATTAGACCTAACATGCGCCGGTTGGGTCCATGGCACACGAGGCCTTTTGATTCCTTGGTATTGCAATGGCAGCGATGGCAGTAGTGCTGAATGTCGGTCGATGCAATGAATATGTTGTTTTGCGAGATCAGACTGGTAAGGTGCTCACACGGTATACGTGAACCTATAGTTGTTATTTGTGATATTCGTTGAAATGGTTTATAAAGACTTGCCTTTATTTGTATAGATCTGAAAGACGACGACTCTCCTGGAGCTGTGGGAGAGGATCTAATGCAGGCGAAGGAACATGTAAAGGAAGTTGATGATCACAAAGATTCTGGGAGTCAACCAGAGACCTTTCCTGATTCCAAGCTCGTCTCAAGATCAATTGATGACGAACTGGAGATGCAAGAGCTTCTGGCTGCTTTGAGTGAACAAGAACGTGAGACAGGGGGAGAGGAGGGTGCTAATACCCCGAATGACTTAGACGTGCAAGGTGGAGCTCTGATTTACCCTCACGTTCTTGAAAACGAGATTACCACCGACCAGGTTACTGAGAACTTACGTTCTGTCTTGCAGATGATATGACGGAGGAAGAACTTTTATCGTTATTTCCTGCTGGGATTCAGTGGGAGTCGGCGAAGAAAGTACCCCAAAGCAAGGGGCTAGAATCAGATGACGAATTTGACAATGTCGCGGGTGAATTTCTCAGCCTTTTAGAAAGCGACGCACAGCCATCACCAATACCACTTACTCCTGACAGCGAGCCAGACTCTCCTCGTGCTCTGTTGTTTAAGCAGTTCGAAAAGGAGGCCATGATTGAAAGTGGTTTGGGGCTAAATATGAAAATGCCAGAGTTAACATCTTCTGTGGAGCAGTCCGAGGTTCCAGATTTTTACCTGGATGGTGTTCCTAGAGACAGTAGTATCGATCCTAGGCTGACAAATGAACCTCACAGTCTGCCTATGTATCAATATTCCAACTCTGAGGACTTCAACAATTTAGGTGAGTTTTTCTGGCACGATTCCTTGTCACTGCCCAGTTGAGTCATAGACTTTTAGTTCTTGTTGTGGATCTGACTGTTACTTCTGTTGGATTCTCGTAGCTCCCCTGATTTTAAGTTTGTGTTAAGTCTGAAAGATTTGTTGCATTATCTGAAAATGTTCTCAGAAGTGAATGTGACATCAATCTAACCGTCTGCATTATCAATTCATGTGAGGTTCTGCCTGGTGATATGTAAATTTTGTCGCAGCTGTTGCTTGTTAAATTGATATGTGTTGACTCAATTCTTTGCTTATCGACAGTTTCTTTGTTAACAATCAGTGAGGGTGTGCTCTGTGCAGGTTGGGGCAGTGAAGAAGATGTTGAATTGGCTTCTATCATGGAAGCTGCAGAATCAGAGCTTCAAAAGGCAACTCAAACAATGCGCAGTAAGAATCGAGCTAAGTTGCTTGAAGATGAAGAGACTGAGGCTCTCATGCAAGAATGGGGTTTAAACAAGAAAGTGTTTGAGGGGTCTTCTCGGACATCCTCTTATGCGGATGATACGGGCAATTCCTTTGCTATGGTGGCATTCGAGCCACCACCTCTAGGTTTTGGACTTGGTCCTGTTGTCCCTCTACGGGATGGGGGTTCTTTGATGTCTATGAATCCCTATAACTTTCAGGCAACAAGTGGCAGCAAGCTAGTCATGCAGGTGTCCAAGCCTGTTGTGGTACCCACGGAGATGGGGGCCCAATCCTTGGATATTTTGCTACGGATGGCCTCATCAGGTATGGATGGAATGACGAATCAGGCCATGGTGACAATGCCCTTGGATGATATCACAGGAAAAAGTGTGGAGCAAATTGCAAGTGAGGGGTTTGCCGCCTTCAGAGGGAACCACCTAGGGGGTGGTGAATATGGGTTAGTTTTCTTTATTCCACACTCTACGGCTGTGTACTACCAGCCCCTAACAGGTTGATTGAGGAGCCTTCATAGACCCTACACCCCGAAGTCAAATCATCATGTATCTGATGTTTTGCTTAGGTGCTTTCTTTTAAGTTTAGAAAGAAGTTACAAAGCGGCCTATGCCTCTTATTTCGGAACACCAATCGGGTTGTCCTTGTTGAACTAAGCACTGTAATTATCGGGCAGGTTGAGGTTATTCTTAGTTTTCAAGTGGCGTTGTGTGCAGGTATCCAGCTATAGAGGGTGGACACTCACCGTACAGTCTGGAGTACACGCAAGATTCCTCTCCCCGTAGTCATGGGGCTTTGACTTCCCAAGCAGGGTCAGGTTTTATGACATCAGCAGGGCGTGCAAACACGCGCAAAAGTAATCCCAACCTTGGTGATGATTCATTCGCTTCATTGGAAGATTTAGCGCCTGTGGCAATGCAAAAAATAGAAGCTTTGGCTTTAGAAGGCCTGAAGATACAAGCCGACATGGCGGAAGAGGAAGCGCCGTATCTGGTGGAGCCGTTCTCTAGGCAGGGAAGGATAGAAGGTGGCTACAGCGCTAGGCAGGGAGGTGGAAAGTCTGAAGTCAACTATTTGGAAGACGCAACGAGTATGAGTTTCTTAGATGACGGGAGTGCAGAAGATTCTGGGATCCAGGATGACTTTTCGATGGCCATATCCTTGGATGAGTGGATGAGGCTGGATGCTGGTGTGGTTGATGAGACTGACATCCAAGACGATACTATGGCATTAGTGGCTGCTCATCATGCTACTCATGGGGATATTGTACCTAGTACCGCTGGTAAGCAAGCAGGAAAGCAGAAAGTCGATGGCATGAATGACAAAGGCGGGCACATGGGTAACACGATCACTTTAGCTATGCTAGTGCAGCTCCGGGATCCTCTTCGGAATTTCGAGCCCATCGGAGCTCCCATGATGGCTCTGGTCCAAGCTGAACGAGTTGCTGTTCCACCCATGCCTAAATTAAGATTCGGTAAACAGATATCTCTGAGGGGGAACAATGAGCGTTACGACGATCCCCCTGCCCAGCCGCTGTTTAAAATCACGGACGTAACTCTGTCAGGTATGAAAACGAGTGAGGAGACGGCCACTGACAAGAAGAACCCTAAACAAATAGGATGGGGTAACCCAAAACAGCAGCAATCAGGTTCTCGCTGGCTTGCTGCTAGTGGAATGGCCAACAAGAACGCCAAGGCTCCTATCTCAAAGGCGAAGAGCATCCCATTATCTCACGCAGCATCATCTCACCCAGCACCTCGCCCGGTATCTCACCCAGCACCTCCCCCAGCAGCTCGCCAAGTAGCTCCCCCAGCAGTTTTTCCAGCACCCAGCAAAAGCTCTACCAGCAAGATCGACTCGTTGTGGAGTCTCTCTGCGAAAATTACTTCCAGGTGGGGGGGTGCTCCGGCTGTTACCAAGGTTCGGAACCCTGACGTTGTCATGTCGAAGACTGGTTGGTTTGGTAGGAAGAAATAGCATGCCCTTCCTTTTCAGCGCAACTGTCTTGCATTATCTGTTAAATCTAGTTTTGTCCCTGGAGACACTGTCTGTGTGTTCCGAGTATGCTGTACTAAATGTGACCTCAGTGAGTCGCTCTATACAAAACGTCTGTGATGAAGCTTGCCTTAGGTATTTTACCAGGTGTGTTGCGGTTCTTGTACACAGTACCATCTTTGTCTGTAACCTTTTGAGTAGAAAAAAATATCTGCATTCTTTACAAATACTGATCCATTAGGAGATTTTCTGAGCTATTTCGATTCTGGCATTTGGTCTGTATAGAGAATTGTGGGTCGTAAATAATGAGGGCCTAATGTAAATTTCGATGCACCTCAAGGAAAGCCCTCTGAAATGTTTCACTTTTTTCTCCTCTCAGTACTGCACAATGTTTAACCCTCCAACGTCGTTGCAGCCATATATGGGCAGATGGATGTAACTCATCCAAAGTGAACTGAAGTATCACAGCCAGAGCAGATAAAAGGTTCTTCATCCAATTCTTTTCGTGAATGGTCATGCCACCTCTTCAAGTCCACTTAACCCTTAACCCCTAACTGCCGGTAAGACCAAAAACTGGTCTATGACTGAATTTGACTGTTCAATTCCAAGTGCTGCGTAGACGGTTTCCATCCAATTCCTTATGTGAAGGGCTGTGCTTGGTGATGCCACCCCTTCAAGCTAAATTCAAGCTATTTTTAGATTTTACATGGGGTGCCCAACTACAAAAGACTCGTTAAAACGGTTCACCGTGTAATGTATTTTGAATATTTTTGCTTGTTTTACTTAAACTAAATTTAGGCAATGAAAATGAGTTCCATTGCATTTGAGCATAACTAACAACTTGAAGCTTTCCAAGTCTAGTTTTTACTCCACTTTGAATTTTTGGAAAAATTTGAAAATTGAGTGTTTTATTGTAGTTACAAGTTCTGTAGGTATCACCAAGGTGTAGCAAAATTTCTAAATTTAGATACACGAATGATTTTCATCAACTAAACTTTTTTTCATTGTAATTTATACCTTAGGTAAAAAAATCGTAATTTTCTAGTACGTTTTGTAATTGATATAGATTTTCTTTGCAATCACTTCATAAAACCATAGTAATTTCAAATTTTCACCAAAATTTATGAAAAATTCATGATTGGTAGTAGACATGTGACTTCATCTACTAAAAATATAAATTTGAATTCCTGTATTATTTTTAGTAGCAAAACTGAATGTGACAGATAAAACATGATTCTATGGTCATAGGCCCTTCACATAATGAATTGGACCATTGTAGCACTTGGAATTGAATAGTTGACTTCATTCAGAAGCCATTTCTTGGTCTTGCCGGGAGTTAGGGGTTAAACGTCCAAAAAGCCCTATGGGCTTTTTATAAAGAAATAATTGAGAAAAAAGTAAATTTTCTCAACCAAATCAAGTGAGGATTGGTGTGCGGAAAAGCTATTGAAAAAGAGATTTACATTGCAAATTTGTGTCTCATTTGGGAGATTGTGAAGTTGTTGGCTAACAATCAAAGTTATAAAAATGAATCAGAATTGAGGTTGGGGAAATAGAGGTTATTTCTTGAAAAGTGCTACAGTGTTGTTGCAACAACAACAATGGTGATCAAGAGAGCCGTTTTTTCATTTTTATTTTATTTTATTGTACCATTCTTCATTGTTATTTACACTTTGGATAAAAAATTGGAATTTATGAGTACATTTGGTAATTGATATGAATTTTATTTACAATCATTTTAAAAATATAGTAATTTCAAACCAAAATTTATGAATAATTCGTCGGGGTAGACGACGGACCATTTGTAATCTTTGTGGCAACAAGGCTATGGAATGCCAAAAAGACTATACTTTCTTGTAACACATACCATCGGAAAGATCCGCATACCATTGGAAAGATTTTGTATACCACTAAAAAGATTTCACATACCACTAGCAATATTCTCCACACCTTTGGAAAGATTCTAAAATTCCAAGAGGCTCTTTCTCCGGTGAGCACTGGCTAATTGTGATTACGAAAAGAACACTTTATTCACAAGAGGACCGGAGTTTCTATAGGTATGTTCATCCAAAACGGATGGATGTCGTCCATGTGGATAAAGCTCATCCAAATCGTCGTCTCTCTCTCCTGGGAGTTGGACGTTGAGGTTTTACTGGCTATGGCGGACGCTGCGCTGCAACAACGGAGGCCACAAACAACAAAGCCGAGCTCCAAAGGCTCACTGAATTGCTGACATTTTTGTATTGTATTCTAGGATTATCGTAGGGAATTGGCAGTAGCTAATTTTGCAATGGCGGCTCACACCATGGCCGCGCTCGTGAGCAGCGAATTGGCCAACATCGCGGGCCACAGCAGCACCTCGCCGACGAACTCGCAGTCGCCTCTCTCGCGCACAACCTCCACTCTGACCACGCTCAGTCAATACAGCACCCGTCTTGGCGATTCCAGTGCCGGGAGCTCGGGTTTCAATGGACAACATCATCGAGGTGCGTTTTCGTCTCCGCGTCATCGTGGCCATGGCAGTCGGCGGAAGGAATCTGCGTGTACGCCGAGGGCCGGCCTTGGCGGATTGCTTGGTGGACTCTTCAAGGGAGCCGATACTGGCGAGGCGGCGCGGCAACAATACTCCAGCCAAGTGGCGCAAGTGAACGGCCTGGAAGCGGAGATGCAAGCTTTGGATGATGACGAGCTTAGGGCTCGCACCGCGCAGTTGCAGAAGCGGTCTCGGAGCGGGGAGTCTTTGGATTCTTTATTACCTGTATGAATTCTCACGACTTTCCAATTTTAATTCGCGGTTTTGAGACATGCACGATTGCGAACATGATCACGCCATTTTCTTTGATGGAGTGGAAATTTCTGGTTGAACATTGAGTCAATTTATTTAGGATGAAATCATGCATTTTCGGCGTAGATACTAGAAAACGGAATATTCTCGTTCTCACAATTTTTCGACTGCGTTTGTTATTACTCCTTTTTAAAGACTATTTTCTTCAGCTGTATAAACATCAAAAAACGTTCATAATCTTTCGAATTGTTGCTGAATTAGCAACTGGAGACTAAGGATATCCGTGTTCTTGTAACGAAAATTTTAGGTATGTGCTCATCTGAAAATTGAAAATAAATAATCTTACATTAGATTTATTAATGATTGTTTAGGGTGAGTGTTATCGTTAAATGCTGCCTTCAAGTAGGAGCTCGTTTTGGCGTAGAGGGTCAATGACGAAGCAGAAAAAGATGGCGGACCTTTAGCAGGCTATTTCACTGCAAGTTTGATGATAATCATATGAATTTCTCAAGATCAAGGATTCGCCATGGCATTCGTTTGTGTCGGGGATGGTCAATTAACGATGGCTGAATGTGTAGAAGCGATTCTTTCAACTTCTTAGTCTGGTTTTGATTGAGAGTGTCTTTCTTGGTTTTGGTTTAATTCTGTTTCTCTGTATAATCTTATGACTGGATTACCGAATTCATTTGCACCACCCCAAGTGTAGCCTACAGCACTATTAGTGTACGCCGCTCCTGGATTAGAGAATGCCGATTGATAAGATTTGAAATGCATAACATCTCTGGTGTTTCTTTGATCGTTCAGATTTGCTTAAGATTTTAAACGTATGCAAGTCTGATTGGGATGTGCCCTGTCCTGTGAACAGGAGGCCTTTGCTGTTGTACGAGAAGCTTCGAAGCGTGTGCTTGGACTTAGGCCTTTTGATGTACAGCTCATCGGTACTCATTTGGACTCCCCTCCTGCTCTATGTTTCTTTGCTCGTACGTTCTTGCTGTGAGTTTTTACAAAGTGAGTTCAAGTAGCTGACCCTCTCTCCTTTCTGCACACTATATCTTGAACACTCGGTAGAAGCAAGCTGAATATCTGAAAGTAATTACTGTATTCATACTTTAAAATAAATGTGAAACAAGTGAAAACTTAGGGACTTTCTGCTTAGACTGTTGATGGTAATTTCCGATTTTGTAGGAGGAATGGTTCTTCACAAAGGACAAATCGCGGAAATGAGAACTGGAGAAGGGAAGACGCTTGTCGCAGTTCTGCCTGCCTTTTTGAACTCCTTGACGGGCCAAGGGGTGCATGTCGTGACTGTGAATGACTACCTGGCCAGACGTGACTGTGAGTGGGTCGGCCAAGTTCACCGTTTCTTGGGTCTGCGAGTGGGTTTAATTCAACGTATATTTTCCACCCTTCCTTTCTTTCTGCTCGTCAGTTTCATCATGGTAGAAGAGAAATGTAATTTTCGGGAATTTTGTGCTCTGTGGTCCAGGCTTCTACGTGTTGAGAATTTATGTAGAAAAAATTCTTCGTTGAAAGTTATGCTGTCGCTAATGTGAGGTGTGTCTTATCTCATTTTGATTCACGCAGAGGGGATGACTCCGGAGGAGCGGAGGGAGAACTATAGGTGTGATATTACTTATGTGACAAACAGTGAGCTCGGATTTGACTTTTTGCGAAACAACTTAGCAACCGTAAGTCTCACAACTCTAGGGTAAATTTGAGTTAATTATAGCAGAAAGATTACCTCTGCGTATTGCTGCTCAATGTTTTTTTTGACTGTACGTAACTAATTTGAGCAATCTTTCGGAAAATGATGTAGTTTGCTGAATTATTACATGCTTGATATCTGTGTAGAGCAAGGAGGAGCTAGTGTTACGCGGGTTCAACTATTGTGTGATTGATGAAGTGGATTCCATCCTTATCGACGAAGCCCGCACTCCACTCATCATATCCGGATCTGCTGAGAAACCGAGTGAGCGCTACATTAAAGCATCAAAAATTGCAAGTGCTTTTCAACGTGATTACCATTATACAGTAAGTAACTTTTGCATAATTATGCAGTATAATGAGATGACGGTTCGTATAATAGAATCCAGTTTACATCCCGCTTGGAACAGGGTCTTCCGCTGAAGAATTGTATTATATTTATCATGTTAACCCCTTAAGGACGAAGAAGTCCAAATTAGATCTCATGTTTTTCAAGTAGGTTTTATGTGGACTTCCTTTTGTTCAATATTGATTGTTTTTGGACCAACATATATGGACTGTTCTTCACTGATTCCAGTGATATAAAATTTAGTCTCATCTCAATTATGTTTTTCACAGTATGATCAATTTAAACAGTCATTTAAAAACCATGAATGTTTGGTCTTTAGGGGTTAAATACCGAATCAGTGTTTGTGCAGTAATATTTTTAGTTGTGCGAACACCTCGTGTCTGTATGTTTGGTTGAGTTCTCCTGATGTAGTTAGCACTGGAAGGAAGCATTTTATCTTTAATGTATTGTGGTATTCAAATGGTGATGCAGGGTTCTCTTCACCGCAATTCAATATAATTCTGATAGTCAGCTTTGAATGACGTTTTTCATTATACTTTCTATTTATTGCTCGATGGCTTACTTTTTGGGTCTCGAGTTTATGATTTGCCTTAAGTCATATAATATTGCGTGTATCTTTCATGGCAGGTCGATGAGAAGCAAAAGTCAGTCTTAATGAGCGAGATTGGTTACGAGGCAGCTGAGGACATTCTAAATGTGACTGATCTTTATGATCCACGGGAGCAATGGGCTTCCTACGTAATCAATGCTATTAAAGCTAAGGAGTTGTTCCTTAAGGATGTGAACTATATTGTTCGGGGCCAGGATGTTCTCATTGTTGACGAGTTCACAGGACGAGTGATGCAGGTACTACTCCCTGGGATTTTTACTGCATTCTCTTAATGATTCCATGGTTTTCCCTCCATCAATGTACATGTGCTTGATAGGGTTACGATGATTGCTATTATGATAGCTTCTTTGTCAGTATTCACGCACGGCTTTTCAGTTTATGTGAACGAATTGCATCTCGTTTTGTAAAGACATTGTTATAGAAGTACTGGTCGTAGTCTGGTCAATGGGTGACTTTGATATGCCCCATTGCAGGGCTCTCATCATGCCATTGTGATATTTTGGTTTAATTAGCTGTCCCTCAAATTTCAGGGAAGAAGGTGGAGCGATGGGTTGCACCAGGCTGTAGAAGCAAAAGAAGGTGTTAAAATTCAGAATGAGACAGTCACTCTTGCATCAATCAGTTACCAAAATTTCTTCCTTCAGGTACTCTTGCGAGACTATCAGCTTCCTTCAGAATTGAGTTGTCTTTGTTTTTTATGCACCAATTGATTTGAGATAAGTCTGTTTTCTGCATTTTGTTGTTTGGTTAGTATCATCTATCTAATTCTGAATGCTTTGAGGACCTTTGTATTTCAGTTCTTTAAGATGGAGTTCTGCTTCATGTTAGGTGTTAAATTGTAAAAGTCAGCAACGGTTCCAGTATAAAAAGTGCACAAAACGCGGAATATCTGAAGTATAGCTTGCGCTAATACATGTAACTGACTTATTCATCTTCTTACATCATTTGAGGGACAATTCTTTACTGAGAATTGAGTGTTTTAACTAGAATTAGCTGGAGTGGCCTTTCTGCCATGGTGCTCACGGAATTTGTTATTTTCCCTGCAGTACCCCAAACTGTGCGGGATGACCGGAACTGCAGCTACTGAAGTTGATGAATTCGAAAAAATCTACAAATTGAAGGTTACGGTAGTACCCACGAACAAGCCCATGATTCGAAAGGTACGAGTACAGGAACTTTGAAGTAAATACTTTTGGGGATGTTCTTTTTTATTATCTTGAAGTTTCTTGCTTTTTGATTTTCCTGTGCCCTATTGCCTTCTCTTTAGAAAATGGGATTTCTGACGGGATTGCTGACAAGATGAGTGTTGACAGGATGAGTCAGATGTAGTTTTCAAGTCGGTAAATGGCAAGTGGCGAGCAGCTGTTGTGGAGATTTCCCGCATGCACAAAACAGGGCGGCCTGTATTAGTTGGTACGACTAGTGTGGAGCAGAGTGAATCACTTTCCAAGCAGCTAACTGAAGCGTCCATTCCACATCAGGTGACGGTTTTCTTTTTCTTTTTCTATGGAGGTGTGCTGAATGTTATCTTGGAAGAAAGACTTGGAGTTTGTCTTGCAGTTTTCTATGCTGAATGTCTTCAGTACCTCCTTGCAAACAGGTTCTTAATGCAAAACCTGAGAACGTGGAGAGAGAGGCGGAGATTGTTGCACAGAGTGGGCGTGTGGGAGCCGTGACCATAGCCACTAACATGGCCGGTCGTGGAACTGACATTATATTGGGAGGAAATGCTGAATTCATGGCCCGGCTGAAGCTACGGGAAATGCTCATGCCTCGGTATGTTACTGGATGTTCAGTCGACACATTCTGGGTTTCTGTATTTAACGGAGTATCTTTGATTTTTTTTTTGTCATTGGAACGGCTTGCATGATTTCAAAGATGTATAAATAGGATTTTGGTTTGCTACTTATGTAGAGCCGATCAAACGATGTAGTAATCGATATCTGCAAGATATAACTGTTGGGATTATGAGCACTTGAAAGCCTCATTTCCCATGGGAATTTGTTAGTAGCGTGAGTATTTGATTTCTTTGGAGGTCGTTATTGTCCAAGTTCTAGTATTAAGGAGGAATTCAGCACAACGCACTTCGCAGTTGGTCGTTCAAACTTGCAAGTTGCAACCGTTACTTTGACTTGATGTGTCATGCAAGGATTTAAGCCTACCATGATATTGGTTTCTGGTGGCGATAAATTCCTTATTTGACAAACATGTCTCGATGATTTTGACATTCATGCTTTGCCCTCCATATCTGCCGATTGACAACAGAGTAGTGAAGCTGAGCGATGAGGAGATACCGTTTCAGAAGACCAAGAAGATACCTCTCAAGAAGTCGTGGAAGGTATGTGTAGCGTCAGGACATTGTTTATATATCTTGCATGATTTGGGAATCTTATCGTTAGTGTTCTTGCCACTCTTCAAGTATCAATTCCAGCCATAGCCACTAACTGCTCAAATCTATTTCTCAGGTTAATTCAAGCCTTTACCCTTGTGAGCTATCAAAAGAATGTGTAACTCTGGCAGAGGAAGCAGTTGAAGCTGCTGTGAAGGCTTGGGGGGACAAGTCACTGCCTGAGCTTGAAGCAGAAGATCGGCTTTCATATGCATGTGAACGGGTAATTATTTCACCACGAAACCCTACCATTGAATGATGTCGCTTGTCCACTTTCGGATAAACCGATAGAGCTAATCCAAGCTGTTCGTAAATTATATTTCAAAATTCTGTTTAATAGAGAGGTTGAATCTTTATACTGTTCTATGAGTTACGAGTGTGAAATAATTCTGCAGGGTCCAACAGAAGACGCAGTAGTGGCACAATTGCGGAAGGCCAACTTAGCTATCTTATCGGAGTATAAGACTTACACGGATGAAGAAAAGAAAAAGGTACGTATATATTGAGTTATATAGAAGAGCTCTTGAGGGCAATCAAGGGATGGCGTAACGAATCTCATGACAAAGTGCTTGGACCAGATTAGTGATAGTGTAGCGAGTCACCCACTTCTTTTCCCTTTGGATAGAAAGAGCAGGTCAGGTCACAAGCGCACGTCTAGTACAACCTCGTAACAAATGTTACTCCTGAAATGTTGTTTTGAAGGTGGTGGCGGCTGGGGGACTGCATGTTGTTGGTACTGAGAGACATGAATCAAGGCGCATTGACAATCAGGTAATTTTAATGTCACTGATGAGAGAAATTCATTGGTTTAATATAACATATCGAGATGCATTTGGCAGATTCTGTAAGAAGACCATCCCCTTGCTGCGTAATTAGCTAGAGTGGTTTTAATTTTGATTCCATAATCTCGTTACTGAACAGGTGTTCAGAGTTTGTTTCCTATAGTTCAGCATCATAAACCATACATACAAATCATTATCATTCGCATAATCAACAAGTCGTGTTCTTGTACTAAGTCTTCTCCGTTGTTTTTTTCAGCTGCGGGGTCGCAGTGGTCGTCAAGGAGATCCTGGAAGCACTAGATTTTTCTTAAGCTTGGAAGACAACATCTTTAGAATTTTTGGTGGTGATCGCATACAGGTAATTCCTCTTGCTTTTGTAAATTCAGGATTTTTTTGGGTTTCACCTGGAAAAAGCTTGTCGCTGATTGAATCATCATGTTAGTTCGGATGATGTTTTTTAGGGGATATATCTGTTATAATGATAATTTAGTGTTCTGTCACCATTTTCGATTGTGATGAAGTCTTCTCTTATTATCAGTCTCTTGAATAGATCTTTGGTCTTTGTGCTTTAGGAGGAGGTTTTATTCAAGTCTTGGCATGAATGTTCTTCTGGGACTTTGCATGAATGTTAATTTTTTCAGGATCTGACTGAACCCTGTGGGTGTCCAATGCAGGGTTTAATGAAAGCATTTAGAGTGGAAGACCTTCCTATCGAGTCAAAATTGCTCACTAGGTCCCTGGATGAAGCTCAAAAGAAAGTGGAGAGTTATTTCTTCGATATCCGCAAGCAACTCTTTGAATATGATGAAGTTCTAAATAGTCAACGTGACCGGGTGTACACGGAACGCCGACGCGCTCTGGAGGCTACAGATCTAGAAGCACAAATGATTGAATACGCTGAATTGACCATGGACGATATCTTGGAGGTATGATGCGGGAATCCTATCTTGTGTTGAAATCACAACTACAACCAGATTAGCAAAGTTTCTCCATTTTGTAAGATGAACTAAGTTTGATCTTGATATGAGCTTCCTTCTTGATACGAGCTTCCTTCTGGACAGTTATGAGCTAATTAATGTTGAAATGATGCAGGCAAATGTCGATCCAGCTCTTCCTAGGGCAGAATGGAACTTAGAAGCCCTATGTGCAAAAGTTAAACAGTAAGAAATCAGCTCTTGAAGCGCTCTTTACTCACAACACTTTTTCACTTCAAATCATTCTTATGCGATCCCTTATCTCTTTAATTTTGAGCTGCATTCCTGTTTGATTTCTTGTTAGAGTTGGATGTTCATTGTCCAAGATCGGTTTGCACACGGTAGCTTTTCAACTGATCGGAGTTTTGTATATACGTTATGACCCTGGATGCAGCTTTTGACAACCCTTGTCCCTCGTACTGCAGATACTGTTACCTACTGGAAGACTTGACACCAGAGCTATTAGCTGAAAAATGTCCTACTTATGATAGCCTTGGTGAATATCTTCGCATGAGGGGCCGTGAGGCTTATATTGCGAAAAAGGTAATTCAAGTTTCCCATTTTAGATTACGTTTTTGAGGTTTGTCTTCGCCGTTTCGATAATTACCTGCATTATATAACTCGTAACAAACATGTTGTGTAATGCAGAACGCCGTGACAAAGAAGGCACCAGGACTTCAGCAAGAAGCTGAGCGATACTTTGTCCTCTCACAAACTGATAACCTCTGGAAAGAGCATTTACAAGCCTTGAAATTCGTGCAACAAGCTGTTGGACTTCGAGGATATGCTCAACGAGACCCTTTGATAGAATACAAATTGGAGGGCTACAACTTGTTCCTGGAAATGATGGCGCAAATCCGTCGAAATGTTATCTACTCTGTATACCAGGTCAGTTCTCCTTGTCTAATATCAACGTTAATGCTCTTAAATTGCGACCTGGTTGCCAGGAGAATGATGTTGGTCAGGATATCCACTCGTGATGGCTTTAGATTTTTTCTTGCTGAGCGTTCTCGGTTCTTCTTATCTTGCAGTTTCAACCCGTAATGGCAAAGCCAACCGAAGCTGATGATAGTAGCAAGAATGACTCGTCACAATCTAGAGGAAAAGTATCTGCAACGGCCAACTGAGGTATTGTAAAAGGAAACACCCAGGAATTAGTGCCTGAGTCTATGACTTCTAGAGATCTATGAAATCCATTCTTTGGTTTGGAAACCAAATAATACAAGCTAGTGCAATCTAAAGCTGGGTGGTGTAGTATGTCAACGAGTTATCTTTCCTTCTTTTTTGAGTATATATTCTGATGGAATCAGCTCCTCGAAGAACAGTCGTGTGCAACAATCATTCATTCATCTGCTCCTGTTGTCTATGCAATTGTGCATACTGTAATGCCTTTATTTTAACCTCAGGCCCTCACACTCTAGATTTCATTTTTGAAAAATTATTTCAATACAACCGTTAAAATGTATTGTCAGACTTGGACCTAACCGGATGGTGCATTGGCAAGGAGATTCTATGTATTGGCAGGGGATGGACCACCGAAATCAAAAGTTGGTTTGATATAAAATTTATAATGAAAAGAAATTTTGACTCTCGATATATCTAAGTAATTCAACACATTTACTAGTCTCAACGATTTTCATATATCAATAGTATCGTACAACCTTGTTTCCTCATAATCATATTTACAAACAAGTGTGACTACTTTCTCAACTCCATTCCAAGTGAGAAAATTCCTAAAGATTGCACCTAAAGACTTCTCCACTTTGCTCCTCTATTGGAATTGAGAATCACATATGTATGCTCCATGATAATCGATCCCGCCACTTTGTAATGCTGTCTGAAGGTCCACATAGATTTGCTTTCGAAATGATCTAACTAGGGGAGTTTATATTCCTTTCTCATGTCAAGGGCTGAGTTTCATGTAATAAAAAATAGCCTAGGCTTCTAAGAATGATCATCAATTCAGGTTACAGACATGAATCACACTAAACCACCATCACACGCATCGACTGTTACACAATTTTCATCTACAATGAATTCTCATTCATGCCATTTGATTGTTTTCATGTCAAGTACTTCAACCCAAAACACACCGTAGTACCGTACCATTTTTTGTCCATAGTAGTGAGAGCAATGTTGTTCTCAGCATTAGTCATTGCTTCACTCTCATGATTGAAAGCAAAGTGAGTTGTGAATTTATTTTTTAAATTAAGAATTGAAATTTTAAGAATTTTTTTCCTCTACCCTTTCGCTTATGTATTTAAATCTTGGGGAGTGCACTATTCAATAAAGCTAGGAATCACGTGCGTGCATCTCCCTTATTAGAACACCCCTGTATACATTTTATTTTTGGCTAAAATCAAGCAATATATGTACAAATCTCAGAGCCTCAAAATACATTTCCATATGTGCACGGGGGCTAAAAATGAGGCATTTTACTCTAGGCCCCATGTATATCTATATTCCGTTCGATTGCAATATGTTTCCTATATGTACATTTTGTACATGCTTGTTCTAAATAATAACCTTGTTGTGCGCGCACATGTATATTTACAATACTTGAATAGTGCACTCTCTGAGAGTCAAACACCTCAAAAACAAAGAAACAACTCTAGCTCAAAATTTGAATCTTTGAACATCCTAATTCCAATGGTGGTTTTTTCTTGGTCAAATTTGGTTTTGCCTAGTTTTTATTTATTTAGATGAAAATAAGTTTGATCATAAAATGTAGCTTCAACAATTTACTTTCTATTTCAACTAAAATTTATCAAAAATCATCAATGATGCAATTTTTATGGCACTTTCAAACCCAAAATCTTACAATTCATTAAAGTGATTATATTTATCACTAATTTTTCTATTTTTTAATTTAGAAATCATATTACTTTAAGTTTTATATAACAACAATGATTTGCACATAATTTTCTTTTCAACAAATCATAAAGATTGCAATTTTTTAATTTTAAATATCAACTTTAGCTTTGCAAATTGGGCAAACCTTGCTACATTGCAACCACTTTTGGATGCAATTGGAGTGATATTGATGTTTACAAGGCAACCTCATTAGTTTCTCTCCGTCTTCAAATTCAATTTGACATATGACACACATGCTATTTGATGAATTGGCTTTAGAATCAAATGCATATGTAAGTTGTTGTAGTAGAGCATGTCGGGGAGCGGGGCCTTTGTTTGTAGACTGTATTTGTTCTCCATTTGCAATCGATTCTTCATACAACATGTTGTTTGAGTATATATCATGAAAATGATTGAAATTATAGGTTGCTCTAGCTATAGCAACTTCCAAGAGTTCCAACTCTTCTTGCTGAAGACTTTCCAACTCTTCTTGCTGAAGACTTTCCAACTCTTCCTGCTGAAGCATTTCCAACTCTTCCTGCTGAAGACTTTGAAAAAAATTGTGATAAAGATTGTGATAAAAATTATCACTACTATCATCATCATCATCATCATTATCATCATTGTCACTACTAGAGTCAGTCTCTGAATCTGATGAAGAATAAGATTCAAATGTTGAATCTAATGAAGACAAAGATTCAGAGACTGTGTCTGACAAAGACAAAGATTCATTCTCTAAACAAAATTCTTTGTTTGATTCAATCTCTGAATCTTCGTCATTATTGTTATCGTCAATAAAATGATCTAAATGGTTTTCTTCTTGGTGATTTATACTATTGGAACCAGCATTGTTACTATGTCGAAGTATAATATTACCCATTTTTTGTTCTTGGAAGACTCAAGTATGACCAATATTTGAATCCGCTTGGTTTCAAAATATAGTATTAAATTTGTTTCTAGTGGTAAACAACGAATATTTTCTATAGAATTTTTAATATGGTTTTGAACAATGGTTTCTTCATGTTTTTATTTTAAGTACATCAAAGTAAAAGAAGTTATAAAAATAACTATCCAAAAGGTTTAAAAGCTCCTTTTACTTTAAGAATCCAAACAAAAATGGAATATTAAAAGACCATCAAAAAGTAAAAAACAACCTTTTATTTAATTTCTGAAGAACCAAGTGTCCTAACCAAGACATATAGAGAACCGGGTAGATTTCGGTGATCACATTTTTAATCAAGTTTTTAAAAACAAAAGTAATACCAAATTCCCCCATGTACGATAAAATGGGGATTTTTAAAAAATAATTTGAGTTCTGACATTGTATGTCGAAGTTATGAGGGGAAATGGGTTTTTTTCTTTTAAGAAAAAGGATAGCAAGGCAGTAGAGAAATAGTTGAATTTTAGGAGGGGGCAACAAGATGGGCGGTGTGTGGAAAATAGGGTGAACTGTGGGGGGCAAAAGACCACCCTATTTTCCAAATTCTTTCACAAAAACTTTAAAATGCTATTTTTAAACTTAATTTTTTTTTTTAATAAATATAATAATTATTTTAAAGTGAAAAATATTAATTTGAACTTAAAGTTCAATTATTATAATTAAAAAAAAATTATTTTAGAAACTAAAAATTAAAATCATTTAAAAATATAAATAAATAGAAAATAGAAAATAATAAATAAAAATCGTCCAATGAGGGACTGCCACATCGCAATCCACCTTGAAAGTCAGTAGGTTCATGTACATTGGAATAGGTTGGCACTTCAATTCCCTTCCTCCACCTTTTGTTTCCCCCCTAACTCAAAAAATTCTTAGAAAATGTGCTACATGTCTTTTAAAACTTGGAGATTTTTATTCAATTTTTTTTTTTTTTTTTGCTTTTGCCATTCTATAGAGGGTGGATGTACTTATGTTTCCACGCTTGGATTTATATTTTAAACAATGTAAGCTGAAAATATTGCAACTCCAAAAACTAAGAGTCTTTTTTGAACTTTTAAACCCCCAACAAGTGCAGGGTGTTCTTCAACATTCTAAACATTTCCAAACACAACGAAAATTGATATACAACTAAATAACATCATATTGAATGTCAAAGTGAAGTGCAACAGGTTTTGGTAGTGAGGTTTTTTTGATGTAGCTTGATCAAACGCATCTAAAAATTTTCGGCATGTGTTCTTTTAGGGTGTTTTTTTCCATCAAACACAATTATCTTGCAATCCATGTGGTCAAAATCAACAAAATTTGTTGTGTATGGTTTTTAAAGTAGTTTAACACAAGATCTTACGATTAGAAGGTAAAAAATAACATTTTTTTGGATTTTTTGCATGGGGGATTAAAAATGCAGCATTGGAGTGTTTTTGGAGGAAAAACACTCCGGTTCTTTATAGGTTAAAGTATCCAAAGTAAAAAATAACTGTCAATGTTTTTTTAATTCAAGTCCATTCTTTTCAATTTACATGTTGATCTAAAAAAATAGAAGTATTAATCTAACTTCTACATAACAAGATTTATTGAGGCATAATGAAGCATCATTTGTAATTGAACTTATTACATTTGTTATTTATTCTACATCTTTGTGGAATGCGAGATCTCTTTGTTGAATTTAGAAAAAAAAATTCTTCAAAATAATAAATTAAATAATATTTATAGAAAAACACAATTATATGACCAATATGGTGAAATAATTATTTCCCAAATATGTTTCTTATTTTGTAATCACTCTACTTGAATAAATTCCTTGAATTGTCTTTTATTATTTCATTGTCAATAATTCAAATACCAAATATGATAATCATCCATTTTAAGGCTACAATGGTTTAAATGAATGTTATACATCATGATCATGTTTGATACATTTAAAAAAACTTCAATGTTATTTTTGACCTTTTCTTGGTGCAACTTTGTTATACATAATATTCAACAGTATTATTCCAAGCTACAATTATAGTTCTAAGATCAATTAGGCAAAAATTATATTGATTTTAGAATTTAATTTTTTTTGAAATTACATGTTAATTTATAAGAATGCATAAATATTCTAAAATAATGGTTTTTCCTAAATCTATTTTTAGTTTAAAATAATACTATTGTTAGCAAATGTTTGGTTGTCTAGAAACTAAGATACACAAGTAACAATACAATGAGTACCTTTAGTCTAAAGGACTAACGTAAATAAAGTTTCTATGAGAGGAAGTGCTACTAACTTGTCTACTAGTATCAAGTTCATGCATACTACCATTGATGCCCTCTTTCGATGGTAGACTCTATAATTACAAAATAAATTAAAAAATAACAATTAATAAGCCTATATGTAGTAAATCTTTTTTGGGTTCTATATTGTATCAAGTTTTGCTAGGGGTTTCTATGTTAAGAAAGGAGCTGTGTTTTGGATGGTATCTCCTTTAAGTTGGAGTATGTTAGCAAAAAGTTGATTTTTTTCTATGCGTCTTTTGGTGAGTATAATGTGTTGTAGATATTTAATAGCATTTATATGTATACCTTTTAGTGTTTTGTTGATTAGCCTTAAATTGACCTTGAAATGTAGTTTGTTCATTGAGAATGTGTTTGATACTTTTGTGTATTGCACCATGGACTCCAGCAATAATTACAAATATAGGGCTATATTCCAACCTTGGTTTTCTATGTCTCTTATGAAGGGTGCATACATCATTATTTTGCTTGTTATGCTTGCACATGAGAATCTGTTATAACAATATGTGAATTCTATGATTTGTATGATTATAGATAGGTGGATGCATCATGTGAGTGGTTTTATGCTAATAGCATGTCAAAGCAAAGTTTTACATTGCATTGCATTAGCATTTTGTGTAGTACATGTACACAAGAGTAGCTATGGCGCCATGGCGAGATTGTATTTTCAGATGCTTGATTTTGATTTTTTCTAGCATTTACTCTTACTTTTATTAAGTTGAAGCATCGTATGGTTTGTTGCTCATCATAGGACGGCCACTTAGTGTATAGATTGGAACTTGAGTGTGACATGAGGGTATTTTTCAATGGGTATTTACCTTCAAATTTTGATCAATATACATCCTCTTGTTAAATCTATTTATAACACCTTCTAATTCTTAATACCCTATCATTTTTTATAATACCAAATTGAAATTAGTTTATGGGCCTTTAGAGTAGTTATGTATTTTTTCAGCCTAAAGTTTTCAAGACTTAGTGATGCAAAGGAACATACAAATGCAATAAGCTTACTATCTACTGAAAAATGTATAAAAATGAACAAAACAACATGTGAAACCCAATAAGAGATTTGGCCACATTCACAAGAGGTATAGGTTTATGCTAATGGAACAACCTCAATACTAGAAAACACACAACTACATCCAATGAAATGATGGAATACCTACTATTTTTGGGCCGACACAGACACTGAGAGATGAAAGCTAGGAGGGCAAATGGGATTATATACCCCAATAGTCCTAGCTGTAAACGATGGATACTAAGCATTGAGCGTATCGACCCATGCAATGTTCTAGCTAACGCGTTAAGTATCCCGCCTGGAGAATATGTTCGCAAGAATGAAACTATTAAGAATGAAACATTCTTTCTATGTTTTACACTAAACTATTGTTCATCCAAAGAGTCATCTTATACATTTCCCCTATACATTAAGGTTTTACCCCATTATTTATATAACAAAAATACAACACCTAGTATTTTTTATGCCCCTACATTATTTATAAAGGTGTTTGTGACGTTATACCATGCCATTCTACATTGAACTTACAGCCATTTACTAAACACAATGAGGTTTGATTATAAGTTAAGTATTGGAACTTTTTCTACCAAAAAGGATGTATAATTAAAACCAATACTAATATTTATTTATTTTTAAATGGATTTATTTTTTTTTATCAATAAAAAAACGTTTAAAACATGGAGTATGGTATATTATAGTAACTTTTAGTATCTCCAAATATGAAAATTTGAAATATTTTAGTATTTTGTAGTGCACTTTACTGAAATTTATGCTTTTCTATTATTTCAAAATCAATTTTCAACCTTGCAATCTACTTAGCGATTGTGAAAAATGCAAGTTAATTCTTTAGTGACCATATATGTTTTCATCAAAATGAATTTATCATACCCTTGTCTATTGTTGCTTTTCTATTGATGTCATCCAAGGCTAAATAAAGAATTTAACCATACAAAAATAAAAACTACTATTCTTGAGTCAAAATGTTCAAAAATAACATTGGATCAATTGAATCAATTTGGAATATATTTATGAGTACTAGTGTCGCCATGTGCCGTCGGCCCAAATGTTCCCCGTGTTCCTCGTATTTTCATGCTTCCCATGTTTCAATGTGTTCCCCGTGTTCCGTGTACTTCTACTTTTGTTTTTGTCGTGTAAATAAATTAATTCAATTTATGGTTATGATATTCGATTGAAAATTCATAATTTTCACACCATAGGTACAAAAACTACAAAACAATTTTAATGCACCCTTACTTGTCAAAAGTTGTTTTTTATTTATTTTTATTTATTTTTTTATTTTTTATTTTTGGAGCACATGAGTTGCTTTGCAACCCGCAGCAAGCTAACAAGTTACCTTTTGGCAACCCATCACCGGGGAATTTCCATCCGGTAGAGTGGTGATTTTACGGCCAGAATCAAACCGCCAACCCCTTGGGTACCCCTCTCCATCATCTGGTAGTTTAAGGTCATTTTGGACCTTGTCAAGAGCTTTTTGACGACGCCAAGAATGACATAAGAAACCCCATTTTCCATTTTTCATAACTAAATTCAATTTATTGTGACAAAATTCAACTAAGAATTCATAATTTTCACATCGTAGGTCCAAATGCAATAAAACAAACCTTTGTGCACTCCTCTTTGTTGAGAGCTTTCCGATGGTACCAAGAACGCGACTTGGGGGTGCACAATTGAGAAAATCTCAACATAACAAAAAAAAAACAACCAATCTTAACCCCAAAAGGAACTAGGGTGTCTCTAGAATTGACGGTTTTAGAAAAGTCATCATAAAGTAATATTTAGATGAAAATTTTGGAATTGATATACAAATGAAAGTTCTGGATTTTGAATTTTACATTCCATCCGTACAATTCAATTCACCAATACTATCACCAATATTTTATAATAAATTTTGAAAGGTAGAATTGAAAGTTCCTTCTAAATTTTATTACCAAAAAAAAATTAATATTTTTTGAGTGAAAGTTGTCGGAATGAATTTGAAATGAGATACTCTTAAACATGGTGATTTTTTTGAAATTTCTGTGTTTTTTAAACCTATGACCTCATTTTTGCAAAGTTACTTTTGAACTATAGTCAATGCAAGTTTGGCTTGGTTAACCCTTTAGTGCCCAGCAGACCACATTATGGTCAGTGCGACGTTCGGAATGCAAATAGAAGAGAATCCGTGAAGAATTGGAACTTCAGTTTTGAAGTTCAGATTATGCCATATACATTACACACCTTCCAGACAAAAAATATTTCAATTTGGAATTGTACAACTATCAAAATACCTATCATCAAAACGCGAAAATACTGCAAATACTTGAAAATACAGTAAATACTTACAAATACAAGACATGTATTATGCAGTATTTTTTGTGTTTGGAAGTTTGTTATCTTGTTTTATTTTTTTGAATTGTGTTCTCTTCTTCATCTTCCATTAGTGTGTGTAATCCGATCTTGACTGATGTACCCACCCCTGTCAATTTTCAACGTATAAAATTTTGTCCTAACCGTATATGGATAAGTCACTTTCACTTATAAAATTCACAATAATTATGTGTGAGTCTATTCTTGACATGAAAGATTGCAACAGAGAGGTGTTGACATAGGGCATAGCTGAACTTCTTTACTTTTAATTTTGAAAATTTAACCCAAATTCTATTTAACTTTGAAGTCACACACCCCCCAAAATCTCATTTTTGAGCGTGCATTATACAGTTCAAATACATACTATAATCTTCCAATCCCACCATTGGATGATTCTCAAATTTTAATAAAATGTGTGCTCTCCAGTTGAGAATAAAATTGTACGGCTACTTTCTAATTTAATCCATTCTATTTTAGGTAGTCTCAATCACAGTGGAAAAAACCACTAAAATCCAGTGCTCCCTACTACAGTACCCTGGGCACTAAAGGGTTAACAACTTGACATACTTTTACGTCTGTAATTTTAGAAAGATATGTACTCAAATATCACTAAACCCAACCACTAAATAGGATAACTACTTAGTGAAGTATTTCCAAAAAATTAGATGACTTTCATTCAAACATTGATGAGAACGTAGGTTGAGTTTAAATATGTTAATCATCCAAGAACTGAATGATGTGTCATTTAGGGGTTAATGTAGATATGATGTACAAACATGTTGCATGTATTGAAATCTTTTTCTTTTTCTTTTTCATTTTTTTCCAAGCATTTTCAATTTTTTGTAATGTTTTTCCTTACCAAGTTCTACTTGGACGCAAAACTAGACACACATATTAATACTATCATACTATGCGTGACTACAACTTTTTCTTGAATTCTTTCAAATTTTAGAGATCATTCATTACATTTTCATATATCCCCCCTCCTTTAATACATGAGTTGTAGAATATATAACTTCAATAAATCAAGATCAAAACACATATTTGTAAACCAAAGTATTATAGGAATATGCTCCAATATAGTCGTATATAGTACTTATATACATTTAATCATTCCTAATTCAAATTACAACAAATTCTTAGTACTTTGATAATTGCCATACCATAGTTTTCTACTCTATATACCCCGTTTACACCACTTCTTTTACATTTGGCTCTTTATAAATCACAAATCTACACAATCATTCCTTTTGTTCTAGTGATCACTTATATTCCAATTGTTTATTTTCCATGTTAATTCTTTTCCAACTATGTATACATTTCTTTAGTACATTAACCCCTAAACGATACAACGTCCAGAAACTAAACAACTAATAGATTCAAACGCACTCTACGTTCTCATCAATACTTGGATGAAAGTCAACCAATTTTTTGGAGATTCTTCACCAAGTTGTTGTCCTATCTAATAGTTGGATTTAGTCATACTTGATTACATATTTCTAAAATTACAAATGTAGAAGTATGTCAAGTCGTTGATCAAGCCAAAATTGCATTGACTGTGGTTCAAAAGTGGCGTTGCAAAGATGAGGTCATAGATTTAAAAAATACAAATTTTTCAAAGAATCACAACGTTTAAAAGTATCTCATTTTAAATTCATTCCAACAAATTTTAATCAAAAAATATTAAATTTTGTTTGTAATCGAATTTAGAAAGAATTTTTAATTTTAACTTTCAAATTTTATAATTAAATATTGGTGATAGTATTAGTCAATCGAACCATATGGATGGAATCTAAAATTCAAAATCTAGAACTTTCATTTGCATATAAAGTCCATAATACTCTTCTAAATAGTACTTTATGATGATTTTTCTTAAATTGCCAATTCCAAGGACACCTTGGTACATTTAGGGGTTAACCATGTTATTCCCTTTGTTCTATGATAACTGTTCACACTACAATTATCCGGTCAAACCTCATCAACTTCTCATATTTTAAAATATATTATATTCTTTGGTAATTTTCTCAACTAATTATTTTAAAACCAATTTACATTGTTTTCTTTGTTACACTATTTTAAATAAAAATGAATTTTATAATATTTTTCAAAAAAAATCTCTTGAAATAGTCACAGTAATTACAAAAATACTTAAAATAATATGATTTTTTAGGAAAAATGCAAATAGTAGACGGCATGGTTCTCGAGCTTTCATAAAAAGAAATTTTAATGAAAAAACTTTCTCAGCAGTAAAGTTATCCAAAAAGTCAACCCAAAGAGGAAAGTTCTAGCAAACTTGCGTTGAATTCCTCTTTTGAAATATAAATAGACCAACAATTAGTCTATGATGAGTTGGGAGACAATCTAAGGTAGGTGTACCAATTTCCGCACAACACCTTAACCCCTAAAGGACCAAATGTCCTAACTAGGACATTTAGAGAATCGGGTAGGTTCCGGTGAACACATTTTTAATCGAATTTTGAAGGAAATTTAATAGTAGATTCCCCAATGTGCCACGAAAATGGAGATTTTTTTTTTTTTGAATTCCGACACTGTATGTGAAAGTTATGAGGGGAAATGTGTTTTTCTCAGGAGAAAGGGCAGCGGGGCAGTAGAGAAATAGTTGAATTTTAGGGGGGGGGGGGGGGGGGGCATCAAGATGGGCGGTGTGTGGAAAATGGGGTGGACTGTAGGGGGCAGAAGACCACCCTGTTTTCCAAGCTCATAAAAAAAATTAAAATAATATTTTTTTAATTTTTTTAATTAATTGTTTATAAATAAAAAATATTATTTTAAACTAAAAAATATTATTTTAAACTAAAAATATTATTTTAAACTAAAAGTTCAATTTCATAATTAAAAATATTATTTAAAATTTTGAAAAATAAAATCATTTTTAAAAATAAAAAATAAAAAATAAAAATCGTTCAATGAGGGACTGCCACGTGGCAGTGTACCTTGAGAGTTAGTGGGGTCATGAACATTGGAATGGGTTGGCACTTCAATTTCCTTCCTCCACCCTTTATTTCCCCCCTAACCCCCAAAATTCTTAGAAAATGTGCTACATGTCTTCTAAAACTTCAAAAAAAAAAAAAATTCAAATTTTTTTTCGCCATTTTGTAGAGGGTGGAACGCACTTGTGTTTCACCGCTCGGATTTGTATTTTAAATAAAGAAAGTCGAAAATATTGCAATTCCAAAAACATATAGTCTTTTCTGAACTTTTAAACCCCCAACAAGTGCAAGGTGTTATTCAACATCCTAAACATCTCCAAACGCAACGAAAATTGGTACACAACTAAGTAACATCATATAGAATGTGAAAGTGAAGTGCGACAAGTTTTGGTAGTGAGGTTTTTTTTGATGTAGATGTGGCCAAACGCATCTGAACTTTTCGGGCATGTGTTTTTTTGGGGTGTTTTTTTCCATCAAACGCAATTATCTTGCAATCCGTGCGGTCAAAATGAACGAAATTTGTTGTGTATGTTTTTCAAATAGTTTAGGACAAGATCTTACGGTTAGAAGGTAAAAAATAACATTCTTTTGGATTTTTTGCATGGGGGAGTAAAAATGGCAGCATTGGAGTGTTTTCGGAGGAAAAACACTCCGGTCCTTTAGGGGTTAAACTGCCCACTAGACCTATCCAAGCAAGAGGTACATTATAGCTTCCAACCTCAAATTTCTATGTAATCATGGTGTACATTTTAGGGTGAGTGGTTTTGGGTACACCTATGAGTTCCCCTTCCAAAATTCATAACTAATTCAATATTAATCCAAAATTAATTATTCCAATTGGTCCAATTTCCTAAATACTTTGCACATCTTCCAAGATTGATTCCCTTGATAACTCCCCAATGAACCTGCCAAATCTGAAATTTGAGCGGAAATTGGTACACCTACCTTAAAAAAAACCACGCAATGATTCCCACACCTTCCACCAAAGCTCCAAGCCCATAGCCCGCAAAGGGACAATCTATGACATGACATTATTCAACCCAAGTATAGTTCAAGAATGAGGTTAGAAGTAGAACAAAAAGGGAGGTTAGATGGGCTTCTTTTCGGTTAACTCAAGAGTATATTGGAATTTTAGGGTTTTGAGCTTTTAAGCGTTATAAAAAATGCAGTTTTAACAATTTTAAAGAATAGCAAATTGGACTAGAAAGTAGAAGATACGTCCTACACTTTCTCAGTTGAGACAATTTTCATTTGAAATTAGGAACTAGGTGAAAATCAACATTTAACTGTAAAACAATCACACATGACCCACAAGACTCCTTGCACGCTAAAGGGTTAAGCTACTTCAACACCTTGTGAATATGTCCCACAATCCCTAAACGTATGAATGTGCCTCTGCGGCCACTAGAATACAGTGTATTTTGGTTGTATTTGAAATGGATTCACATATTTAATGGGTTTTTGTTCAAAAAAGAAGTTGAAATTTAAATCAATGCGGCTCTAATGAGTTATTGAGATCCCAAATTAGGTTTTCTTGTTGGTAGCAAATCCCAATCATACGACATCATATATACTATCCCCGTGAGACGTTTAGGAGTTAAGCTTCTTGTTTGCGCTCACTCTTCCCTGAAGGTCCACACCATTGGACTAATTAAGTCATCTATTCGAAGCTTAATATTTGTGCACTAAGGGTGATCCAATTTCATGTTTCTTTTTTTAACATAATTGTCAAGGAATTCTCTCTAGATCCTCCCATTGTACCGATATACTATGGGTAATTTTAACCCTTAAAACATCCTTACCTAATTTAGAAAGAAAGGAAAGAAAGGAGCAATTTTCAACTTTAACCCTTTGACGCGCCAGCATCCAGATTTTGGATGCTGGATGAATTCTGAAGCGCCCTTTCACCACCCACGGTGATGTTTTTCATCCATTCAATTTTTTTTAAAATTCTTGTGCTAGTTGACTACCATTTGTACAGTATGGATCTTCAAAATAAGATATTGAGAATTTTTGAAAAATAGCAAAAGTGGTTTATGTCAAGTTTCATTCTTAGTTCAAAACGTGAGGCCTTAAATATGATTTTCCATAATAAGTAGAATCAAATAGTGAAAACCATACCATCTTGTAGTGCATGTTATTCCAATTTCATTACAATATTTTTAAAATTTTTAATGTTAGTTTTGGATTTTTAATTGAATTTCAAGAGAAAACCTTGCAAAATTAATTAAAAATTATTAATAACAAATATGATGAATCCAACCGTACAGATGTTATCTTCACATTGATATTTATAACTTTGCTTTGAACACCAACTCCATTTTAATTTTTTATCAAACATTTTATAACGAATCTTTGAAAACAGTGTTGAATCGGGACCTTAAAGGGTTAACCTCAATTTACATTCTAAAAATGTAAGTACATACTATTCTTTCTTTTAGTATTTTATTTTATTTTTGGTTGCATTGGGCCCAAGAACGACAGCCCGAATCCTTCAGTGTAAAGAGGCCTTTACGAACAAACCAAAAAATAAAAGATCACAAGTTGGCCACATGGGTTAAAAATTACAGCGCAAAACACCTCAAATTTGTAACTGCAACCCCGCCCCTCCAGTTCAGAGACAGATATAATTGCAGAATAAAATAATGACAGCGTTATACAAAAAAATACCGAGAGACTATCGTGTTGTAACTACTGATACAGAAGCTTGCGTGTGAGTAAAATGAGTAAATTATATACTTCAAAATCCAAGATGGTAATGAGAATGACAAAATCAACTTGAATCCATGTGAAAATCCATACAGCTTACTTCAAATAAAACCCCGAGCAATCTTTGGATCTTGAAGACAGTGCTCTTCCAGACCGTCACTAAGCTGGTAAAAGACCTTCCACATTGATCTAGTACGAGAAGAAAGGTAAAAGCCAAGCCAATGAACTGAGTCTCTAGTTGTTGATTCCTACATACCCAGATCGATCACCGAGATCACTTTGACACAGTGAAACTTCTTCATAGCCTTCGACTGCAAGTGTGAATCAATGCGGCTCTCTCAAGTGAAGAATAATACCAGAGCTGATTCGTTCTGCTTATGCCGATGGATCGAAGCCACGCATCCTAGGTCCTGGGTCTCACTCGCCTACCGCCAGCGTCGGTGCCATCCCCAGATAACTGACCCCACACACTCCGATTCCGGTTGGAAACTACCCCTGTGCCCCCGCCTTCTTCATACACACCAGCCACTGTTTTCAAAAGCTCCGACTGGAGAGTGGGACAACTATCCCGAAGGTACTCGAATCCCTCAGAGTGCATCACGGCTGCCAGGTTCGAGGCCGCAAACTTCAAGCACACCGCCTTGAGCTCTGCAGCATGGTGCTGCTCTGCAAGCGCCAGAGTCGTCGCCACTGTATCTACACTGACATTCTCGCATAACTTAGACTCGCATAATAGACGTAGTCGATCCAGAGCAAACCTATCTGCTGCCGCCAAAAGGTGTTGCGCTAACAGCGTTGATGATGATGGTGATCCAACCAGCTCTTTCGTATCAGGTAAAGAATCTCGATAAACGAAGTGCAGCAAGGTCTTGAACACCTGTTCAAAAACACACACTCACTGTTGGAAACAAACAAAACGAACACCCTTCCTGCTCTTGACACCTTCAACTTGACCTTAAATAAAATAGAACTTGAAAAAACCTACAAGCATTACTTTAGTGTTCTGAAATCTGTCTGCAGCAATGGCACCGGGTGAGAATTCACGACTCTTAGGGCACACGAAATCTACAGAGAGACACAGCGCAGAAAAAACCAAATGGGCTAATTTTTCTGACCTATGTAGAGACAATGTACAAATTCGCTCCACGACAAATTAAATCAACTGCTAAGATGAGAGTTATAAGTAATAACGCAATACAATCATTCGCTCACGACAGCCATTCCTTAAACATTCCAATAAAGTTATAAAATAAATTACCTAAATCTGTAAAGCTGTGCCAACAATCTGAGAAGACAATCCAGATACACATGGACAGAGCTTTGAAATACTTCTGGAAAAACTCACAGTGAAAGGGTTTCTGTCTTACCTCTTAGGGTACACGAAATCTACAGGTTTGGGACACAGAGAGACACAACCAAAATGGCCTATTTTTCTGACCTATGTAAAGACAATGTACAAATTCGCTCCACGACAAATCAAACAATCTGCTAAGCCGAGAGTTCTAAGTACGAAGATCATGATGTTTCAGAGCAAGGTTGCCTCAAATGGGGTGACCAGATAAACATAGGATGGCGAGAGAATCACACAATACAAAGTAATAAAATGAATTAACTCTGTAAATCTGTTCCACAATCTGAGAAGACAATCTGGACAGAGCATTGGAAAGGGGGATGTTACCATATGTTCGATATCCTTGATTTCGATATTGCCACTATTCCGGTCACGCATGGGCCCGAAGAGGAGCGCTTTAAATACAGGCGAGCGGGCCGCCAACACGAGCTTGTGGGCGTGAAACAATTCCCCGTCCACGTCAAACGTGACATCGCAGCTGTCGCCGCTATCAAGCAGAGCACCGAAATGCTGGCCCAGGTCCGGGTCGGGCACCGGGATGGAGTACAGGCGGGGCCCTTGCGTGGACGACACCACGACGCCCACGGTGCACGTAATTGCCAAGCTATCATTCTTCAGAAAATCCGAGGTCTCCAGAACGGCCCGCCGGAAGAATCGCTTGTAACCCCACATGCTGCCCCGGTACTTCAACGTGTACGGGCCGCTCTCGAGCGAGCGATCGAAATGGCTGTGCACCTTGTGCTTCCCCTTGCCGCTCTGATCCAGGAGCGTCAACTCGAAGAGCGCGCGCACGTCCGTGCCCTCGCTGGCCAATGCTATGAACACCGACACGTACAACGAGCTGTCCTCCGCATTCTTCCCGTCCGGGTAGAAGTAAATCGCCCACTGGTACCCGCCCACCGTGAAGCACTCGCTGGCTATGTACTTCCCTACCCCCATCCCCTTCGCCAGGGAGTACCCGTTAATTGTGAAATGGTGGGAGCCATTCACCGTCTCCGTCACACACCGCGACCGCGTGTTCGAATTCCCCGCACCCGTACACGCCATCGGAGTCCGCGCCATACTGTCTCTCCTCATTCATCTACCCTACCTCCTCATCACGAAACCCTAACCTGAGCCACGAAACCCCAAACACAGTAAAATCAAACCACAAACCAGCAACAACAACAACAACAAGAGAGAGGAAAAACAACAACAAGAGAGAGGAAAAACAACAACAAGAGACAGGAGGTGGGGAGCGGCAAACGAGGCGAAACCCTAAAGAGGGGAGGAAGAGATGATGCGGAATTGGGAGGTACCGGAGTGAAGAAGAGGAGGTGAAGGCGCCGCAACAACAACAACAACAAGGCAAGCGGTGGCGATGATGGCGTGGGACGAGGGCATGGCGACGATGAGGAAGGCAAGTGGGTGGGATCTGTGTGAAGGAAAGAAGGGGAGGTCGGCTATGGCGAGAAAGACAAGACAAGACGAGACAAGGAAGGAAGGGGAAGAAGAAGAGGAAGAAGGTGGTATAATGGGCTCCTTGAGGACGAAGCTCTCACAAGAGCAAAGCCCAAGTTGACGGAGAATGAACAACTCTGGTGAACCCCCCTCGGACCAACCGACCCACCGACCGACGGACCAATTTCAAACTTTCCACTAGATCTTAACCCTTACATAACATAATAGAGCAGTTCATGAAGTCTCCATTTTATCCACTGTCACTAGAGTTAATCCTTACCATAACCACTTTATGACATTTAGAACATTATGTGACCTCAGATAGATAGAAACTCCGGTCCCTTTATAGCAAGGGGCCGAAGTGTCCGTTCGTAATGTCAATGACCCGGTGGCCACTGGACAAGGGGACATTGGGACAATACTACTCTCCCCTTTCGAGGATGAACACTGTAGTGACACACTATACTAGTTCATAGCTAGCCACTAGTGCCTTGAAAATACCGGACATGGTATCCCCCCAAAGGACTTTGAGGTACCCATACAACAACTGAAGGTCCAAAGACCCCCCACCATAGTTGGGTGGACTATGGTGGTGATCACCACGCCGGCACTGGGATTAGAACCCACAACCTCCTCATTGGGGGCCATGACCCCCAACCACCAAGCCAAGGCCCGTGGTGCCTTTATGTGACCTCACATATAAATAGTATCCACTTTTGCTACCTAGTGCATACAATACTCACGTTACCTCTATAATATCCGGTAATACCCTTGATATATTAAGGTGATACCATGATGATATCCGCGGATATCACCTCATGAAGTTGCTACATATTTATATCATGATGAGCATTCTCGCTACATTTCAAAAAAAAATCATTTTCTTTCTTTGTATGTTTAGCATCCCCATTTTTGGGTAGAAATCCACCTAATTTTAGCCAGTTTTGAGACCATTGGTTTAACCCTTACATAACATAATAGAGCAGTTCATGAGGTCCCCATTTTATTCACAGTCACTAGAATTAACCCTTAACCCCTAAATATACCAAGATGTCTCTAGAATTGGCAATTTGAAAAGAAATCATCATAAAGTACTATTTAAAAGAATATTTTGGAATTGATATACAAATGAAAGTTCTAGATTTTGAATTTTAGATTCTATTCGTACGGTTCGATTCACTATTGCTATCAACAATATTTAATTATAAAATTTGAAAGTTGAAATTCAAAATTCCTTTTAGATTCGATTACAAATAAAATAAAATAAAAAATAAAAAATTGAGTAGAATTTGTTGGGGAATGAGATACTCTTAAACATGGCGATTCTTTGAATTTTTTGTGTTTCTTAAATCTATGACCTCATTTTTGTAAGGCCACTTTTGAACTACGGTTAAATGCAGTTTTGGCATGGTCAACGACTTGACATACTTCTACATATGTAATTTTAGAAAAGTATGTACTTAAGTATGACTAAATCCAACCATTAGATAGGACAAGAACTTGGTGAGGTTTCTTCAAAATTTTAGATGACTTTTCATCCCAGCATGGATGAGAACGTAGGGAAAGTTTGAATCTGTTAGTCGTTCACTTTCTGAATGTTGTGATGTTTAGGGGTTAAAAGGTCGTTGGGGTTCCTCTCTACAACCCGTATTTAGCCTTATAATTGTTCAATTGTGGTTTAATATATGAATTGTGATATATTGTTATGCACATATTATCATGATTATTAATTTACTTTGTGTTGAGAAGTGTTTGGTCATTGTTATTTTGATCGAATGGAGACAGTCGATTTGTTTTTTAAGCGTTTGAAGCAAAAAACCAATATTGCCTTTTTTTCTTTTGCTAGTAATGTTTTGCTAAAATTTACGGATAACTCCATTATTAACAAAATGTGACTCCCTTATATCCCTTTCTTTGTTAGATTGACCTTCATAAAGTGTTAATCCATTTTAGGATACAATATTTACCACAAATTTTTAACATCCAATAAAAAGGTGGGAACCTTTTGAAAGAATAAAGAGTTTTATGTACATTAGTGTATGTATACAAGTCATTACTCGATAAGGTCAAAATACCTAGGAACTCACAGTTGCCAATGAATTCAAACTCATTCTTTGTTGGCAGTTGTTCAATGATGCATTGAAGGAGTTTATTTTATAAATATTGATTTCTTAAATTCCTCCATCACTATTTGTTAAAGTGTTAACCTAATTTAAATATTAAAACTTTCCTACTTCGAAAGTTAACATTTCCGAAGGCTACATGTAGTAAGGTTTAAAACAAAAAAAAACAGTGGAAGTCTGAACCAAAAGGGTTTAAAATTCAATAAAGGGCATCACAACTAGCTTTTTCTTCAATCCCATTCTCTATCTTCAAAGAATGCATATGAGGCACATCTTCCTTGAAATTTACAGGACTCACTGTATGAAGGGTTTGAAAAACTTCATCCTTCTCATCCAGAGGTGAAAAATGGGCGTGCAGATTGAAAAGCCATGGAGAAGTTTTCACCCCAGTTTGACGTTGCATAGTTGACATGGCATCGATTCCATTTTGTAACTTGTTACTCTCAATTTGTGGCCAGTTTGCCTCTTGCGCTCTCGTCACTCAATAAGTTCCCCCAGTTGCAACCTCTGACGCTCATTTGGTTCAATAAATCCCTCCATTGCGTAACCATCCTCATTCTCCACACACATTCAAAGGGTGTCACAGCTTCCTTCATAGAGAATATCGACAACTCACTCCACAATTCTTTCCACAAATTCAAAATCTTCGTAGAATCAAATTTCTTGGAAAAGCCGTGACACCAACTAATAACAAAAGAGAGTGGAAATCAATCTTCAAAGAATCAACATTTTCGGAATCTTTCGGAATCGGAAAAGTATTGACACTGTCTACAAAAAATGGCAACAAAATCAACAAAAAATCAACTGTCTTTTCAAATATTCCTATAATCTTCTTTAAATTATTGTTACAATTTAACTTTCCATAATAGTTTTAAGTCTTCATTTATAGGATTTTTAGATTTTATGACCAAATTTTAACACTTGTAAGATTATATTGTGCCTTGGACCTCCAAAATCTCATTTTTGAGTGTACATTATACAATTCAAAGACATAATATAATCTTACAACTCCACCAGTACATGATTCTCTAATTTCTACAAATTGTCTCCACTCCAATTGACAATACAATTGTACAATTATGTTCTAATTTAATCCATTCTGATAGCATCAATTATGGTGAAAAAATCCACTGAAATCTAGTGCACTCAGCTACAATACCCTGGGCACTAAAGGTTAACCACCAATTATGGTGAAAAAATCCACTGAAATCTAGTGCACTCAGCTACAATACCCTGGGCACTAAAGGTTAACCACCACTTCGATCTCATTATCATTCATTGCAAGACCTAATACCCCGCCCTTCACTCCCAATTCCACCAACCACTTACTGCATTTAGTATTGCATTTAGTATTCACTTGAATTGAGGTGCAATGGTGGGAGGTTCCATTGCTTAGGCTATCCTGATAGACAGAGACGTAGAGACAATGTAAAGATTTCAAAAGTCTGACAAAACGACACACGAGTAAGCGGCCCAAGAGAGAAGACTAATTGAATACGCTGTAGGATCCACATGGTTACAAGTTCAAATTCTACAAATATCCATAGGCTCAGGATACACCACTTAGCTTGCCTGGGTGCACCAGTCCCTGTTCCGGCTAAAATGCATACAGATGTTGCCCTCAGAGGAAATACTTATGCATAGTCCAGACCAATCACCACAAATATGGCACGGTCTAGTTGCAGCAATTGCTGGCAGTGTGCTTCAGGAAAAAAGGTGGACAATCCTACATACCAACAGTCCAGCACTTCAACGTTACCAGAGCAGCTTAGAGCACTGTGTCTGGGTTAGTAATTGATACAAGCACTAAAATGCTGTAGGTTGAGGCCGCAGAATTCGTCGTAAGTACTCTCGGATCTCAGGAGTAATGCGGTGCAGCAGACCCGGATATCTGTGAGACCCCCATAAAAACACACAATATAAGCCCGAATGATAAGTTCAACTCCACGTGTTGCAGAAAAACTAGGCCATGAATGTATGGAACTAAAGGGAGAAAATTTGAGGTCAGAATTAAATACCCCGTCAGGCCACACATTTGCTCGTGTTGTTTCAAAATGAACAAAACACAAGTATCCCTAAGCGACAGAGCATGGTATGCCTCCGCCAAATCAAACACGTTCATCACAGTCTCCAGAGTCAAGTTCTGCACATCAGCACATGATTGAGAAACTTGATACCTCTTTGACAACAAGCAGTGAGATTGCAGAAGAAAACAAAGCCGATCTAATTGAATAATGAACAGAGAAGAACTCGAATTAGTGTCACAGTAGTAGCTGAATCCATATGACTTAAAAAAAAGGGTGGCTACAATATTTTGTACCTGGCAAAGTTGGCATTGAAACATGTACCTGAGCTATGGAGTACTCGCACAAACGCTTCAATCCTTCTAACAAGTATTGATCAGCAGCCCTCAATAAATCCTGAGCATTATCAGTTGACACTTCCACGTTTCCTGTGTATATAAATCTGAGACATTGCACCAAATTGGATGCAAGTGGTCAAACAAGAATGAAATTTGACCAATACGCTTGAAACCCGGAGGCTTAATTATGAACCACAGTTTTACACTGAACATAAATTAATTTACCATAAATACTATATATTTAAGAGTGAGTATATAATCAAATCAGGTGTTTCAAACCAAGATTCTTAGTAACAACTTTCAAAGTTAAAGCGCTCTAATCACCTACCTCATCATCAGCTCGAACACCTTCCAACTAATGTTTGGAATCTCAATATCCACCGCTTCCTTCTCCTGAATGAGAAAAATTATCAATACAAGCATGATACCGCACATTTACATCACAATTGACGATTCCAGAGACTGCAGAAATATCAATCCCACTGTGGCGAAAAAGAGAAAACCTACTGGGTAAGCGATTTCAAGGTTAAAAGGTAACTGTACCCTGTAGCCACCATCAAACATGGCACGGAATGCATCAGAGGATGCTAACAAAGCTATCCGATGGGCATAAAAGCGTTTGCCTGCGTCCATCAGTAAAACAATACCTCGGTCACTATTTCAGTCATTCACGTGGAAAGATCCATGCAGTGTCCAAAGCTATTGACCGGTGTTAATCTATGTAAGTCAATGCAACATAACTTTCACAAAACAACATTCCTTCATATCAAGGGGAGTCTGTCAACCCAACAAGACTGCCAATAAGTGCCCATGATCAGAAATATCAGAAGCAAGTTTATTATGAACCTCTTCATTCAATTATAACCATTCACCTTGACAATTATCATCTTGAATCCAAGAATGTAATGCAGCACATGGTCAAAACACATCACTGTTATCTGTTAAGCTAAAAGAACTGTAATGTCAGCTTGATCAGTAAGTATCCATCGAGGTAAAATAAGTGAAGAAAATTGTGAATCAGCAATCAGCAACTAATATTAAAAAGGACTAGAAAAAGGAAAACGGCAAAATACTCGGTTGATGTATACGTGTGTAGAAAATCAACCTTCGACAAGGAATGTCACGTCAGAAAGTGTGCTGCTGTTTACATACTGCTCACCAAGGTAAACCTGTTGATCCCCACAAAACAAAGAGAAAGGTCAAGATTTCAGCAAGCCACATCCCATGCCTCTTTTAATCAAGAAAGATCCAAAAGCTCAGCATCAATAAGAAAAACACTAACTATAGACGTGACCTCAAAATCTTAGTACTTGATACAGCTCAAATTGAATATTAACCCCTAAAGCACCACAAGGCCACCACGTGGCTTCTGGAACTAGAAAGTGAGGAATTTCAAGTTGTTGGACCGTGAATTGTAAAGTGAGCAACAAAGAGATCCTAGTTCTTTTTGAGAGCTAAATCCGCGAGTACTTCTTGATCGGAATTTCATGAAGTGTGCGATTTTTGGTGATTTTTTTGAGCTGCAAGGAGGTTATTTGGGCGTCACTTGAGACCCTCATATCTTTCTCCTCACAACTCCAAATTAATTGAATTTTTTTGCACATGTTCAAAATGATGATCATTATGCATGGTAGAAATTTCAGATTTTTTGGATCACATTCGATCAATCCGATTTCAGCATACATACAAAATACCTAAACAAATTCCATCAATCTTCTCGACGGTGGCGTTTTCTCAAAAATTGTGCAATTTTGTTGATCATTTTTTCATACAAAATTTATGTAAGTCTTCTTTGATTTCAACGGTGTCGATTGTCAAAATTAATCCACAGCAATGAGGAATTGAGCTTGTTATAAGAGCTAGTCAAGAAAACAAGAGCTAAGCTAAAACCCCCCCCAGTCCTTTAGGGGTTAAGGGGAAGACAAACCTGGGGTGTAGGAGGAAGAGGAGCAGCATCGATAGGTGATAGAGCATTTGCTTTTCTAGCTAATGTACATAGGGCAAGGGCACCATCCCGTTGATGTTTGGGGCTTGCGAACCCGTTTAGCATCTCCAATAGCACATCCATGCCTGCTCATCCACATGTTAGATGAATAACCTCCATTGTGCACCCTAGAACACACATCTCAGATATTTTGCAAAGAAGACAAAGTATAAATACAGAGCTCTAGGAAATCCTCACCATTGTTCTCAATAAAGATAAGACGCTGATCATCTGGACCACAGAAGTGAGCAAGGGTAGTGGCAACTCTTCTTTGCACAATCTTATCAGCTGTGCGCATAAGGTAGAGCAGGTGCTTCAACACCTAACAAGGGCAGACACAGAAACCAAGAGATAAGAATGAATACAGAGGTGTAATTGCTAGTGTATAAAATAGTAGATCATCATTTGCTCTAAAAATAATTTCAGTCGTAAAAACCCAGCTGTTTGTTTCTCATACCCGCCCATGAATCTTTTCTTCCAGCCTTTTCAGGGTCTTCTGAACACAGTCTTTAGAAGCCTGTACAATTAGGAACAGAAAGAAGTCAACATCCAAATCGACTATTGATGAGCATAAATGAAGTTGATATCTCGTTGACCAAGCAGGGAATCTAATATTCAGCGAGAATCATTGCGAGAACCAAATTTAAACTTTGCAAAGTGATCACAGCCAACCCTAAAAAAACCCTTAATGAGAATGAAGATAGTCCCAGCAACACCAAATTGAACAAGAATATCACAGCAGGGACAACCAGGTGGTGGCAATACCTGCACGATAAAGTAACCATCGTATAGTCTCTGTACACCACCTTCACTAACTATGTCTGAGACATTATCCTGGAAAAGTTTGGAAACATCTCTCAAAATATATTCAAAATTGTCCATCTAATCAACAAACATCAGAAGAATATTAGAGTCCTGTGGCCTAGGAAAGTGAAAACCATATTCAGATGCCCCATTCAGAGAGAACAGGTTGCTGACCTCGTTGTCAGCCAGGCCATATAATGCGAACGCTGCGTTGTGCTGTAGGGAACCATTTTTGGAGTCCAAAAGCTCGAGCAAAGGCCTTAGCCCACCATCATGTACAATCCCAGCCTGATTATGAGTATTCTGCGAAGACTATAAGAAGAACTGTTAATTTGAATAGTAATTTTTTGACCCCGTGCCATGGAGCACCCAAGTGGAAAATGAAAGGAAGAGGCCCTTCAAATTTGAAAATCAGTCAAGACAGACTCACACCAAACAACTTATCATGATGTTGTTATCAAAACTGACAATTAAACAAGACATTGCCTGAAAACGGAAATAATGCACTAAAAAGAGAAGCAATGTTCCCGTGGCCAAGAACGCAAATGATTGATCAGAACCTGAGCCAATCGACCCAAAGCAAATGCCGCCATCTCTCGAAGCTGAGTATCAGTAGCTTCCAGCATTCTTATCAACGGTCGTACAGCACCCCGTTGGACAATGTGAACCTGAATTTGGCAACAAGCTAATAGATTATAAAAGCCACTTCATTTCTTCAAAAGTGCTACGGAAACAAGCTCCTTAGCGTTCTTCAACGAGCTGAGTAAATACTTGAACGGTATACAAATAAGTTATGAGCAAGTGTAGAATTAGAGCAGTTTGTATACCTTACAGTCTGGATCAGTTGTTGCAAATTGCCCCAACAAAAGAGCAGCCTCTCGTTGACTTTCCTGGCACCTTGAACTGGAACATACGGACACACCTTAGTTAAACTTAATGAATATACATCGCGCTGAATCCATATGAACTTGTCTTATAATCAGAATGATACCGGTATACTGTTCCGCCTTCCTCTAATGAAGCTCGGTGTTAACGTAAATGCTCGAATGACGTAAAATTCTCACGTAAAAGACCAAGAGGTTCCTTCAGAACCTTAAGAGGCCGATGACAGGTTGAAGTGCTCCAGCAGCCAGCACCTCTTTTTTGATATTAACGGAAGAATGGACAAGGTTCCCAATTACACCAACCTGGTTGGTCAGAGTAAGACATCACTGGACTCAGTATCACAAATGTTGTGAACCAGCAACCAGACATATGCATCAATAATAGCTACGTTTCTCTGCTCTAAGAAAAACTAAAATCTCACAATATTGCCATCGCATCATAAGTTCAAAGTGAAAGAGCCAATTGAATAATTCCAATATGAAAACAGAATAGAATGGACGACAAAGTTGGGAACTTGGTTCATACTGCCTCATAATGAATTCCAACATCTTCTGAACGAAGCATTAAAATGAGAGTAGGGAGCGCATTTCCCTCCACAATCTGCACATCACAGATCTATTTCTCAAAATGTCGGCCAAGACCAAGGCAAAAAGGGCATAAATATAAACAGTTCTGTGAAGTAATCCCGTAAGTACATATAGAACCACGAAATACTAATAAGAAATCTACAATGAAACACCGAGTACCAAAGAAGTGTGCCTTGGATATTCTTTCATTCTTTCAATGCAAACTTCGCATGAGAAACTCAATCTCGCAGTTATCAGTAATCTTCTCGAAAGAGAACGGACGATCAGAGTATTGAAAACAAACCTGATTTTTGTTAGCCTCGTTCTTGAAAGCCAGGGTCCGCAACGCACCAGCTGCAGCCCGTTGAACCTTGGCGTCTGTAGATTCTAAAAGCTTGACCAACGGAGGAATACCGCCTTCCGTCCTGTACCAAAGAACAGTACGTATTAGAGTTTTCTACAGTGACTAACAGAAGTGTCACCATTACCAGCATTAGCCTAAGGACTAACCTAACACGAGTCTTAATATGAGCGTTCTCGTGTGCAAGATTCGTCACAGCATCAGCAGCTCGCCGGACGACACCATTCGCAACCCTTGCATTGTTGCCATTGCCTTGACGTAACAATAAAGCCACCAGCAACGGAAGCGCGCCAGCATCAGCAATTCGCCGTTGATATTCTGGCTGTAGGACGACAAAGAAGCATCAGTGCAACTGCTCACAATCAACCGAAGCCGTCATCCTACCGAAACACTAACCAAATGTACAATCGAGGGGGGCCATCCTCCTGGAGAATGTCGCCAGGAAGGGCATTTGCAGAGGTGAGGTCCCCGATTCTACATGTGTCCCCAAAGCCATTCTTCACTAATTAATTTCGACGGAACTCACCTTAACTGCAAGCAATCCCAACGCAAATGCTGCATCCTTCTCGACTTCATATTCACAAGAAACAGGACCTTCGCCTTCTGCAAGGGTCGGCGGGCAGAGATGCGAAACAAGCGCATCTACAGCTCCTTCTTCCACAATTGCGTCCACGTTCTCTTCTGAAGAATCGCTAGAATGTTCCGAGTCAGTACTACATCAAACTGATATAAAAACCTCGAAATAACACACACGCACAAGAATAGCTAAACCTAAACCTACTTCCAAGAAACACATGAAACAACTAGCATGTCTTTTCCTCACCATTCTTCGCAAGCTCCGCTATACCATGAGCCGCACGCCGCGCTGCAATACGGTCGTTCTCTTTCCAAGAAACGCAAGTCCTTAGGACCTCCACTTGCTCCCTGATACTAACTGCTATTCCAATACTCGCCTCATCTACACCTGCAAACCGCCCGAACGTATCCGCCAGTTTCCGCTTATGTCCTTTCCGCTCACTCTCAGGATAAGATTTCAACTCCATAGAAGGAGTGGTATCCATGGAGCAAACACACCGTACAGTCCTACTGCTACTACTCCCCACTCCTATGTATCAAGAAAAGCTCCTACGCAGAGAGAACAAAGAAGCTCATTCTACAATATCAACACCGAGAGCCTAAAACCCTCGGTCGCGCCTCTAACCTAAAACAGGTAAGAATCTGCAAGAACTCCAGATCCAGAACGAAAAAAAAAAAGAAAAAAAAAAGGAAAAAATGGCAAAACAAAATTTAAAAATTAAATGGAACGATGATTCCCGGTTATTGGAAGGTTGGAGAGAACGGGAGCAATCCGAAACCAGAAGGCTCGCGAGAAAGCTTGAGTTGCTTTTGAGGCGAAGGAAGAAACATCGCCAACTGCGTGATGAAATGCGCAATAACTAAACTATGCCAAAAGAAAAGAAAGAGAATCGCTTCTGTTGTGATTCTAGTCAAGAGGTGCTCTCTACTGCAATTGGATCGGTCATATGATGGATCTGGTCGCAGCAGCAGCAGCAGCAAAAACAGAGCGTCGCTCGCTCGTCGTCTTCTTCGTCGTCCTGGCAGAGGAAAAATGGTGGCAAGGACGCGCAACCCTCTTCTTAAGCCCCTCTAGGATATGGGTACCGGAATTTTGAAGGAAGACCACTTCTATGTTTAGCCCTTAAGTTTAAGTTCACCAAGGTTTTTGCTACAAACTAAATGCGTTATAATACGTGTTATATAAGGTCGAGACACCTAAAACCGATCAAATAAGACATTTACTATACATGGGATAGATGAATCGATGTTTTGAGTATTTTCCTCTTTTAGCAATAAGAAATTAATAAGTTTTCATTTTTAATTTAATTTTTTTGATAATTATTTGAATGAGTACAAATTTTCAAAGTGAAAGTCATAGGTTTACCTAAAACCGATCACATGCTCTAATGTACAAATGAGGTACATCTTCCCTTTGAAAATTTAGAAATTAGGCAAGAATCTAGGGTGGTTGGTTTTGGGTACCTGGTCGGTTTTAGGTGCCTCGACCTTAGTGTGACTCGTGCCGTTGAGCACATTGACGTTAGTTTTTGAGCTTGGGTTGTTACCTCGACGAATTCCAGCGCGAAACGGTTGAGTGAGACAAACCGAGCTGTATTCTATAATAGATATGAATTTTTTGAAGTTTGTAAAATATGAAAGTTATAATGTGTAATCTTTAAATTTCATCTATATGGTTAAATATCATCAAAACCATTTCGACTTCTTGTAAATAAATTTTAAAAGAAAAACTTTGAATATTAATTTAAAAAATACATTATTCAATATTTTATGTTGAATTAAATTATTATCACTTAAAAGTAAAAATGTTCATCACATGAATAGGAGCTGTCAAGATTTAGGGTTTCTATTTTTTTTAAATGTCAATTTAAACGACACTACGTAAGAATAATACATAATTAATATTTTAAACGAAACAAATTCCAGTGGATATTTAAGCATCTTATTAACCTTGTGCTTTTAGCTAGTCACACCAAAAATCAAAGATAAATTTTTTATTTTTTATTTTTTTGAGTTTCAAAAGCTTATTAACCCCTAAACGTCCAACCGTCCAGAATGTGGACGATGGACAGAAGCAAACACAGATTTCTCATCCATCATTGATTTTTTGCAGTGTGGAATTTTTATTCTATATTTTATGAGAAGTTAGCTTCATGCATGTGTGATCCGATTAGAAAGGGGATGATTTGTGAAATTTCTATGTCTCATTTCATGTTGTAGTGATTCACCCAAAATTTGGAAGATTTCAGTGTAAAAGTGATCTTAAAAAAGTCAACTCATAAAATTAAGCAAACAAAAAATCTCCAAAAATCACTACACTTAGAGTATTACATTTCAACCAATCACAACAAATTTCATGTACAAATTGTCAATATCTTATTTGTAATCAAATTACAAAAGAATTTTCAATTTCAAGTTTCAAAATTCATACAAAAATATTGGTGATAGCAATCGCAGATCCAACCGTATGGATAGAATCTAAAATTTATAATGTACAACTTTTATTCATACATCAAGTTCAAAATATCCCTCTGCGTTGCATTTTATGATGTATCTTTGCAAAACTGCCGAATTTGGAGAGGGGTGAGGACGTTTAGGGGTTAAGTAGATATAATATATATATATAATTTTATATGATGAATTTTAGAAATCCATTAGCATAGATTTGATTTAAAATTAATAATATATAATATATCTTTGTACGTCCATACAAAATATATACTTTATCATGCATTTTTTTCACACATTTAGAAATTTGACACTTTTGTAGATTGTTCCAACATCTACACCACCCAAGGTTTTTTTTTTTTGAATTTTTTTGAACACATTTTTAGTGATTCAATGACATATTTTATATAGGAAATCTGATTCTAAATAGGTTAGGCCCAAAAAACACTCAATTTGGACACTCCTAGCCCATTTTACAACACTTTCTATTTTGGAAACAACCACTTTTGGGTCGCCTCGGCACTAAAGGGTTAGAATATGAAGGTTTTTAAAAAAAAAACACACTCAAGATTGTTATTGGTAAACTACTCTTATAAATAACAAATAACGTTTTTTCCTTTGTCCTCGACTTGGGAGTCAAAAAATTATTACATTTATGGGTATTTATAGGAGTTACAATTAGAAAGAGCAAATTGTATTTACTTTTTTTGTTTTTTTACACTCCTTTTGAGATTTTTTTGGTTAAAACCTTGATTGTACAAGTAGTAGTAACGAGAACTCTAGTACTTTTTAGAGGGCGGTGTGAATAAAGTGTATGTTCGAAACGTCTATGATTTAATGTTCACCTAACAAAGAACTAAAGATGCAATTTTTTTTAAATGGAAGCACCTAAAACAACACATTTAAGCTCCTACTATTTTAATTTTTCAATAATGAATTGAAATTATTTTTGGCTCATAGACATAGAACATTAATGAATAAAAGTAAAATAATAATAATAATAATAATGATTAAATTAATTTAAATTCATATTAATTTTTATGAAATACCCCACTTCATTTGTATAGGTATTGGTTTTCAATACACAAACTATCATGAATTGCATCCTAAACGCTCCAATTCCAATCACTGGTAGAAGTTTTTTGAATGACATAACAAGTGGTGAAGTTTAGGTTTATAAAGTAACTATATTTTAAAGGAAGTATTTATTTTTAGAAAACGTGTGCATATCTATAGCAATGTGACATTTCACAGGTGAAAATGTCACACTGTAATAGATACATATACTTTAAAGGTAAATGTCATGTTTAACCCCTAGGTGACGGATCAACCATTTTATGGTCGCTGCCCTTTTTTTACGGGCTGCCCGAGATGGAAAAAACCTTTTTTTAGAAAATAAAAAATATTTTCCAATAGGAAATCAAGTCTACTTTCCAACCCAATTTGAATCATGTCGATCCAAGTTAAACTCCACCGGGGAGAAATTTTCAAAGACAAACACCCTCTACATTGGCTAGTGTTAGAAAATTTACTATTTGGGGAAAGTAATGATGTTCTCTCCATTGAAAAATGTGAAATTTTGAGTTTTACAATAGAATGTCTAGTTTTAACCAATCATATCAAATTTCAAATTCTAAAAATAAAATTTGTAATTTTGATAAATATTTGAAGCTAAAGGCTTCTATATTCATTATGAGAGAATAAAAAGCTATTTTTTGAAACTTGATTGTATGAATAATTACTAAACATCAAGCTCCTCATTTTCTCTTTTGGACTAAACTTCATCAAAGTTGAAGAAGTATTTTTTTATAACACATTTATGTTTTGCCCTTACCCCGGCCGTCGTTTAGGGGTTAAAGTATAGTTACCTTAGGTAGCAATAGTTGGGGCATCAACAATGGCTAGACCCCACGTAGAATGAGGATTAAAAGAAAGAGGAGGGAGAAAGAAAAAAGGGGAGCAAGGAAAGAAAACTACACATTAGAGTTATTTGTAAAGGCATCCGGTCTTTTGTCCTCCTTTTTTCATAGACCGGAGCTAGTACCAGAGCTGGTCGTCATTCATCTGACACCACTCCTTTTCACGGTCCCACCCCACTACCCAATTCTTCTCCCTCCCTCCAAATTTTTATGAATAATTTTTTTAATCTATCTGGTGTTCTATTCTGGGTCTACAGTGAGATCATGCCGATCCTGTCCTTTCCAAATTACAGGTCAAAAACTCAGGTTTTGAAGGACTTTACAAATAACTCCATTAACTACTAAAAGTCTGCAGGGTATAAAATAAAACTAAAATGTATTATAATATGTGACTTTGATAACTTTGATGAAGTTTATCCCAACAAAGAAAATGATAAAACATGGTGCTTGGAAACTAAATCCATACGGTCAAATTTTCAAAAATAATTTTAAATCTTTAATTTATTGAATATAAAACCAATCAACTTTAAAAAATTCACCAAAAATACATCTTATAGTTTTAGAATTCAAAATTTGGTATTACAGATCAGAACTTTATTTTACATTCAAGAAGGAAAAAAAAACCAAAGAATTGATTAAAAGAACAACATTACTATCTTCAAATAGTAAATTTTGTATCAATAGACAAAGTAGAGGTCTTCGTCTTTAAAACATTCCTTTATGAGGAATTTAACTTGAATCGGCATGATTCAAATTGGGTTGAAAACTAGACTTGTTTTTTATTAGAAAATAATTTTGATTAATTAAGAAAAAATCACTATAAGGTTAAAGAAGGTTGATTATTGTATTTTTTATTTGACATTGACATCTCCTGAACCATAGGGCCATTGGCTACGTTCTTGATATTGACGCGAAGCTTTCAATGAGAAAGGAGGCACCAAAATCATTTTGTAGAGCAGGGACTTATGGCATAGAAGTAACAGTGGATTTTCAATTGAATTTTGTAACTATAAATTGAATTAAATTATGGATAAATTATTTTAAATATTAAAATATGTATGTATTTTAAAAAACTCAATCTTATGATTTTACAAATTTTAGTCTTGTTATATACATATGGACTTGCATATAGATGACTAAAAAATAATTAAATAAAATGTACTCAAAATTTTAATAAAAAATAAATTATGGATAAAACATTCAAAAATAGAATAAAATAATAGGACTATGCATTGCTGCGCACAACCTTCAACAAAAAATGATTTTTAAATGAATAATATAAAATTGAAAGTCTAGTTTACCAATAAGGAAGTGCTTTTTTATGATAGGAGTAGTCAACTATGTTAAATTTGGTCAAAGAGGTAACATAGGTGATATAGAGTATGATAAAGTTGTAGATGAATCTAATAGACAATTTAAATTTTCATTAGTAGAAAATAGATATTTATCTTTTTATAGGGAATTCTTTGAAGAATGTGATAGTTTATAGCAAGGTGATTAGAAGTTAGATGAACAAATTAATGATTCTACTTCATAGCGGATGCGACGAAATATCACAAAAGAAACTTTTTCAATTTCATCGTGAAGTGTTCCAATGTAACATCATTTAGAAGACCCTTGTTGTTATCGTTTTGAAAGAAGTGTATCGTCATACAAGAGTATTAAAACCAATCAAAAGTTGAGTGAAGTAACATATTGCAATACGAAGCACGTCTTGCATACATGATTGCAAGGAAAAGTGTTGCTGAAGATAACGACAACTTTTATCCACCACAAAGAGCCGTGCTGGAAATTCATAAACAATTTATGACATCGAATTTTTGTCCAGGACTTGGAATAGGTACTCTAATGAATTCATTGTATTAATGCATTGGTTGTAACTTGTAACGCACTACTTATTCTTCACTCTTTGAAGAGTTTGTAAACTCCTCTATAGCTGTTGAAATCGTATGAATTTTATAAACTAACATGATTGTATGTGGGAATGTATGCAACTCTGTCGAATACTTGTGTAAATACTCTCAGATGCTCTTTGCCATTGGAACAACGTTACCTTGTTTCCACACCACAAAGATTCGTTTTAAATAAACAACCTTCTTGCAAAAACCAAGTGGCAGTAACTCCCCAAGCTTTTCCAACCTCATTGCCTCCAATTTTGATTTTGCTACAATGATTCCCTTTCTGTGGGACCAATACAAGTCATGGGGGCCATGTCTAACCACATCGTTCAACATTTTTCCATTTCCTGTAAAGAACAAAATAAGTTTAATACCGCACTGTAATTTTAAACAAAGCATGATGATTTATACTAAGTTGAATGACAATTGATAAATTATTCCTTGATCTATATGTATGTATATATATATATATATATATATATATATATATATATATATATATATATATATATATATATATATATATATATATATGAATATCATTTTTTTTTTAGTTATTAGTAAAACCTCGCTACAACATTGTGTAGAATAGAACCACTTGGGCCACCATGTTCTTCCCATTCAATGCGTCATGTTGATAGCAAAGTACGTGTTGTGCTGATAGACTCCTCAGTCCTAGGTCTCGCCATAGGTTTGTGTATGTGAAAAATACAATCTGGCGATCTCGAAGAGGAGTTGTGCAATCCTATATAACCTGCTTGTTTTTTGGATGTCCACCCTCCATATGCAGTATGGAAGGCACCGCATGATGAACAATTGGAATTCCCCTCCTTTTCAATATGAAAGCATATTTACGATATTAGACGGTCATCTTGCTCCAAGTTGTTTTGGCCTGTATGTTATGATTTCGTGTAACACAATTTCCAGCTCTTCAGTTCCACCTTTTTGCATTAAATGTTCTACGAAGGTTTTGAATAGGTTGAGTGGCAATATGTGCATTGCATCATAAACCAAATCAAGACCTTAATAAAAACCATACACAAAGTAAAGCCTCCAAAGTTTTGAAAGTGACGTTATATAATATATATATATATATATATATATATATATATATATATATATATATATATGATATATATATATATATATATATATAATTCTTAAAAATTTAGAAATTAATACATAGTGCGTTATCATTACAGCCTAAAGACTACAAAAGAGATATTGTGTTCCTTCTCTAGCGAAACTTGGTTTTGGCTTTGGTTTGCTTGTCTCTTGGAAACCGTACCATCTTGTAGTGCATGTTATTCCAATTTCCTCACCATATTTAAATACAAATTGTGCATATTTGGAATTTTAAATTGAATTACAAAATAAAATTTAAATATATTAAATAATGATATAATAAATCCAACCATACATATGTGATCTTCACATTGACATCTACAACTTTTCTTTGACCATCAACCCCGTTTTTGGTTTTCATCAAAATTTTATAATACATTTTTGAAAATAGTGTTGAATTAAAACGTCGTAGGGTTAAGTCCTACATTTTCTACCCCTATTAAAGTTCCCAAGATTGGTTGTGTTGCACTTTCATACTCTTAGATGCTCTTTTTTTCACAGCTTAAGAAAATTTTATTTGTTTGGTTTTCACAATATTCTATAATATAATTCTAACTATTAGCTCTTGAGTACATATAATGAAATTAATTGAAATTATAGGTTGCTCTAGCTATAGCAACTTCCAAGAGTTTGAAGACTTGGTGCTGAAGACTTTGATAAAAAGTATGATAAAAATTATGATGATGATGATCATCATTGGACTCACTACTAGAGTCAGTCTCTAAATCTAATGAAGAAGAGGATTCAGATGTTGAGTCTAACGAAGGCAAAAATTCAGAGATTGTCTCTAATGAAGACAAAGACTTAGTCTCTAAAAAATATTCTTCGTTTGATTCAATCTCTGAATCTTTGTCATTATTGTTATCGTCATTATAATGATCCAAATGGTTTTATTCTTGGGGATAAATACTAACAGAGATAGCATTGTGACCATGTCAAAGGACAATATTACTCATTTTTTGTTCTTGGAAGACCCAAGTATGACCAATATTTAAATCCACTTGGTTTAAAGATATAGTTGACACCCTTGGTATTAAACTCGATTCTGGTAGTAAACAACCAATATTTTCACGGAATTATTAATATAATTTTCTCCTTTGTCAACATGTAACATCCTAGTTATACTTTAATTTTTTTCTCTATTATTCCTTGCCACCTAAAATTCAATTCACATTTGTAATCACAATAATTGCTTGATGGTTGGAAACATGTACTCCCACTATAATTTTTTGATTTATTGACAAAAAATAATATCAATATTGATAATTTATGTCAATTTATATGCTAAGCTATTTTTTGTTTTAAGAGTCAGAGTAAAAGAAGTTATCTTTAAACTATTAAAAGACTTCCACAAGGTTATAAAAACATTATACTTTAAATACCCAATTCAAAAGAGACTATTAAATGACCATCAAAAAGTTAAAAAGAAGCTTTTATTTAAAATATTAAAAGTAATAAATTATTGTCAATTTTTTTTAATTCAAGTCCATTCTTTTCAATTTATATGTTGATCTAAAAAAATTAGAAGTATTAATCTAACTTTTACATAACAAGATTTATTGAGGCATAATGAAGCATCATTTCTTAACCCCTAAAAGCCCGAGGGGTATTGGACAAAACATAGATGTGTTATAATATGTGCCTTCCATATGTTCGATGAAGGTTGGTTCAATAGACAAAATGTAGAGTATCATCTTTACAAATTATCCGTACGGTCAAATTTCCTAAATAATCTTTAGATCATTTTTTAATGAATTTAAAAGCATTAACCTTCGAAAATTTGTATAAATTATAATTTTCAATTTTAGAGTTCAAAATTTAGTACGATTGGTTAAAGTTGGGCTATCTATCGTAAACTTCAAAAAAGCAAGAGAAACGATGGAGGAATCAACATTACTTTGCCCAAATAGCAAATTTTGTAACACTAAGACAATGTTGAGGTGATCTACTTTGAAAAATTCTCCCGGGTGGAGTTTAACTCGGATTGCCATAATTCAAATTGGGTTGGAAAGTAGACTTGATGTAGTATTTTAAAATATTTTTTATTTTTTCAAAAAAAGATTTTTTGTTCCGGGCAGCGACCAGAAAATGGTCGCTCGGGAGCTTAGGGGTTAATGGACTTATTACATTTGTTATTATCCTACATCTTTATCTAATGGAAGATCTCTTTGTTGAATTTAGAAAAAAAACATTTTTTTGCAAAATGATAAAATGAAATCATATCTATAAAATTTTACAACCATATGTACAATATGGTGAAATAATTAGTTTCCAATTTTGTTTCTTATTTTGTTATCATTCTACTTGAATAAATTCCTTCTATTATTTCATTGTCAATAATTTAACTGCCTAACATAATAATCATTCATTTTAGAGTTAAAATGGTTTAAATGAATGTTGTACATCATGATTATGTTTGATACATTATAAAAAAAACTTTAAAATTATTTTTAAAATTTTCTTGGTGCAACTTTAACATACAAGTTATTCAAGAATATTATTCCAAGCTACAATTATAGTTCCAAAATGAATTAGGAAAATATTTTTTTAATTTTAGAAATTTATTTTTTTTGGAAATTACATGATCATTTATTTCAATGTATAAAATATTCCAAAATTATGGTTTTTCTAAAATGTTTTTTAGTTAAAAGAAATATATTTTTGTTAGCAAATGTTTGGTTGCCCAGAAACTAAGATACAATTGAAAAGTCTATATTAGAGGTCCAAGTTTGATTGTTGAGTGGCCTTTGAATTTAAGCCATTTGACGTAGTCTCTATTTTAAACTAGATTTGTGACAATTTTTTTTATCTTTTTATTTTAGGGCATTATTGGCAATGGTTTTTTTTTCCTTTGCGTCTTTTGGTGATTATAATGTTTTGTAGATATTAAATAAAATTTGTGCCTATACTTTTAAGTGTTTTGTTGATTAGCCTTAAATTAAGAATGTATTTGATACTTTTGTGTATTGCACTGTGGACTCCAACATAAATTACATATATGGGGCTATATTCCATCTTTAGTTTTCTATGTCTCTCATAAAGGGTGCATATATCATTACTTTAGTTATTATGCTTTCACATGAGAATCTGTCATATTAGTATGTGAATTCTATGATTTGTATGATTATGAATAGGTGCATCGTGTCGGTGGTTTTATGCTAATAGCATGTCAGGGCAAAGTTTTGCATTGCAACAGCATTATTGTGTGGTACATGTGCACAAGAGTAGTCATGGCGGGGTTGTATCTCCACATGTTTGATTTTGATTTTTTCCATCATTTACTCTTACTTTATTAAGCTAAAGCATCTTACAATTTATTGCTCGTTACGGGGCGCCCACTTGGTGTATAGATTGGAACTTAAGTGTGACAAGAGGGTCTTTTTAAAGGAGTAACTACCTTCAAATTTCGAATACTATGTACCCTGTTGTTACAACATATTTGATGGGTTATTTAATACATGTACTGTCAAAATGGATAATTTATAGCATTTAATAAATCACAAAATACATTGAGTATTCGATGAATTAATATATATTACATTGTATTGAAGCACTTCCGAAAACACTTTAAAATAAAAATGTTGTGACATGTAATTTTTGTATAATGACTTCTATTTAAAAACATGTAACACATAATGCAAGACATTGATGATAATTTTATCCGTTCAAGGAAGATTTGAATATTTCTCACAACATATCAAACGATTTTAATACATTTGATGGAGTGTTAAAATATTTAATTTAAGGGTTTGAAAATTTTCATTCATTTTATTTTTTCCATATTTTATTAATATACAACCGGCGGTTATCAATAACCTTAATAAAATTCATATTCTCAACACCAATACTATAAATTTACTTGATTTTCATTAAAAGAAGAAGAAGAAGTTGGTTTGGAATTTAATTGCTTTCATTTGTACATATCTAGTTTTGAATGAATATATAAATATTAATCCTTTAAGTGTCAAAGGGTTAGAAGTGATTGCTTTTAGTATATCTATGGTAGTTGAATAAATTATTTAGAGTTTAAAATTATAAGAAACAAAATACAATATGATTACAAATTTTTTATATAGGTTCTTATTGTTAGTTCCCAAGATACTACAAGATTATCTTTGATATTTTATTTTTCCACTAAATTCATTGTGTTTGTCAATTTTGTCAACTTTAGTACCTTTAATGATGTGACAAAAGAAAAAAATGATGCATCATAAAATACTTGTAGTCAAATGTAAACAATTGTAGATAGATATGAACTCCGGTCCTCTTTCGGGGCCGGCGTGAATAAAGTGTCTGTTCGTCTTGACAATGAGCCAATGCCCACCGGACAAAGGGCCATTGGTACAAGACTACTCACCTCTTTCGAGAATAGATACTTTAGTGACCAGAGATAAATACTAGTAACACTAGTAAAATTCATTAGTTAGAACTAGCGCGGTTATAAATTGGTGTTTGTTTTGCTGGTGGTCGCCAAGTCATGGTTCCAAGGTTGGTTGGAGAAGGGCGTATATGTTACAATTGTAAAGGCACCACCGGCCTTGGCTTGGTAGTTGGGGCTCATGGCTCCCAATGAGGAGGTTGTGGGTTCTATTCCCCATGCCGGCGTGGTGCTTACTACCATGGTCCACCCAACTATGGTGGGGGGTCCTTGGATCTTGTTGTATGGATACCTCAAAGCCCTTTGGGGGGATACCATGTCTGGTATCTTCAAGGCACTAGTGGCTAGCTAGGTAGTAGCTTAGTGTGTCACTATAGTGTCCATCCTCGAAAGGGGAGAGTAGTATTGTCCCAATTTCCCCTTGTCCGGTGGGCATCGGATCATTGGCATTGCGAACGGACACTTCATTCACCCTGGCCTTGTAGAAGGGTCGAAGTTTCTATCTATCTATCTATCTTACAATTGTACAGTCCGGGTTCGATTCCCGTTGAGTCCGTCTGAGCGTTTATTGTGATATACGTGACTTGGTGCTGCTAGTGAATTAGTCATAGGCAAGAAAGTTTATGCCAACCAACCGGCCCCGTCCCATCTACCTGAGACAAGTGTGTACTTTGAGCTAAACAGAAAAACACAAAAAGAAGTAAGTAGTGGTCTTCACCCTTACCCTCCTTTTCTTTAATAGTTTTGTTTTATTCAGTAATCTATTGGTAATGGTTGGTTATTTTCTATTTTTCTTTTATGTAGAATAATTGATCCGGCATGATGTATAGCAATGGTATTTATTTCTTTGAATGTGTGTTTAATGGCAGTTTTTGGTAGCTTAAATTTTGTTCTACGTTATACACAAACAAAACAAAACAAACTAACCGTACTTCTCTTTATATATATATTCTTTGTTGCCAACACTTTGTTTGCCCACTTGTTTTGTGTGTTAAAATTCAAAAAAATGTATTTTCAAAGAGTAATTTGGATAGACTTGACGATCATCAAACTCTATTCTTCCATGCTCCCGTACAAGGAGTACATCCAATAACTACCAAAAGCATACTCCAAAACACTACCCATACCTTGGAATCACCCTCTATCATCAATTTGAGAACAAGAAAACATAATTCATACCAAATACTTTTAGAAATCAGCCTCCAAAGACCAAAGAGACCATTTTATGATTGTTGTGCAACTTTGCACAAGGTTTTCGGTTGGCACAAGAGAATAATCCTTTTCACTAAATGCAAAAGAACTTATCTCTTTCACTCACCAAAGAGACCATTTTATGATTGTTGCCCAACTTTGCACAAGGTTTTTTCTTGGCACAAGAGTATTATTCATTTCTCTAAATGCAAAAGAACTTACCCCTTTCACCGAAGCCATGGTTTAAAGTTACCGTTTCATTGAAATATGGAATAACCTCGCAAATTTCAAAATGTAAATTATGACAGATAACTCTGCAACCTCATGGTCATTGCCTAATCCTTTGTAACCAATCCCATAAACGAAATCTCCAACTATTAGAATGTTCCGCACACAAAGTGACCATCCCCAGGACAGAATTGTGAAAAGTTCAATACAAAAATTCGCTCAACTCACAATTAACTTACACACAAAAGCAACAAATTTGTTGGAACACATTGTGCGAGGACGAGAACCCAAATCAGTCTAAAAAAGCTCCAAGGGTAAACAGTGCATGAAGACAGGGTCTAATGGAATAAACCATTAGTGTCAGGACCAAAGTGTGTAAAATTGACATGATGGGACCTACCCAATGAGTACAATACCTCCTTCGAGGATAATTCATTAGACCAGAACTAGGCCATTCCTAAAGATCATTGTAGTGTTCTGCCAAATCAAAAAATACTACAGCAGAACAAGCGTCTATTATAGATACTAATATTACCTCTATGCCAGCATACTAAAGAAGTTGTTTGCATATGCCATCGGTCTCACATTAGGATGCCACTGCAACAACGACAAATTCAACAAGAATAGTCAGAGGATAATACTTCAAACAAAGAAAGAGGTACAAGGATATGACTAAAAACAAGCATTTGATGGCATACAGTAAAAACTAGTTTCAGGTGGTGCGAATCTCACCACTGAACCAAATTTTGTGAACTGTGGCTTCATCTCTGGCGCCTCGAACCGGATAAAAGCTCCTTTATTGCCCATCTGCGTCAAAGAAAGTGGTATGAATAAACCAGTTTAGGCCAAAAAACGCATCTCATTCAGACTCATCAGAAAGTTGGGCCAGACTATTTTGGTGCCATTTGGACACCGAAGGTCGCATACAGATCATTTTAGTGTCATTTTATCCATACTAGGTTCGTATGGAGATTGGCACCAAATTGTCTTAATTGCATTTCAATGTACCATGTTCACATGCCTTGAAGTTCCTGATGCTGTTTACCTGATCACAGTAATTGGGAGCAGAGAAGACGGTGATGAGTTTGCCACCATGGTCCACTTCATAGCCCTCGTCCTTGACCTCATGTGACCGCACCACCAATTCTGAACAAAAGCAAGTATGAGAACCATCGCACAAGGAAGAACATGGCTAAATTAAGTTGATCAAGAAAAGAAGATAAACTAATGGAACTTAAGAAGTGGGAGGTGCATCAAAACTGAGTGTAAGATCCAGAGTTGCAAATGCAGAACTTTCTAGGACCCAGGAAAATGCATACCTAGATTATTGTCTTCCAAGAAGCGGTCCGTGACATCAGATCCAAACGCAACACCAACACCGCGTTTGCTAGGCGCACGGCCAGTGCCAGGGTGAGGATCGCTCCACAGCAGCTCACACATTAAACCTGCACAAGATACATATCGGAGAAATATCACTTCAAGGTTCTTATGTGCATAAGATTAAGCATAATGCTCAAGAATCCAGTCTATGTTATTAAAAAAAAACAAGAAACAGAAAAGCACGAGTCGTATCATGAGCCAAAAAAATTCCTAGTGACAGAAATTCCTAATTTGTAAATAAAGATAAGTTTCTTCCTATATAGTAAGGGTTCAGACCATGAAATCTAGCTCTCCCAGTTGAGGTTGGCTTTAACCAGTTTAGATTAGGAGCCAAGGCCTTGTCAAGACTAGGCCTTGTCTTTCATAGTTAACCAAAACTAAATATTTTCATCAAAAGATTTGGGGTGTAAGATAGCCCCAAGCCAATCAAAAGGGAGCACCGTTTTCACTCTCTAGGGGCCAAGTTGGAAGCATGTGAGACTATTAATAGCATCTAAGTCAACCTGGCACAATTAGAAGAAAGTACACCAAATTGGCCTAGGCCTCAACTCCAAGTCTAAACCGGCCCCAATTCACACCAGGTATTATCTACAAGGCTTCTAATCATAGAACAAAAGATGATCAAATGTGAGGACAGAGAATAACATCCAGCATGTCACAAACAGGACCTGCTTTCAACTCCTAAACCAGTATTGAAGCTACTACGAACATATAAACGTACCTTCATCTGGAGGCTCCCTAAATCGGTCAATTGCAGCTATGTCGGATAACTTGACACCGTCACTACTGAAGAGCCCTCCGTGCACTACAAACACTTTCTTATTCAAAACGTTGGCCAACGGCAAGTAGCAAAACGTCTCGGCAAATAGCTTGACCATAGTATCATTGAACTTTGAGCTTACTTCTCCTTCAAACCCGTATATCTTGTTCATGCTTTTACTTTCATGATTACCTCTGGAAAGGTACAGACCTGTGCAACCAATAATAATTGATCAAAACATAGCCGAAGCAGTATTACAAAAAAACATTCCCATCAAATGATGCTCTTCTCAAATCTGTAAATCTTAGCTAAATATATCCAAATGGATCCAAAACCACAAACGATTCCCTTTCAGAAATTCATCAGGTAATGCAAACATTAATAAATCAAACATTACCAGTTGGATAGAGACACTTGAACGCAAACAGCGTGAAAATAACCTCAACCGAAAAAGAGCCACGATCAACAAAGTCTCCATTAAAGAGATAAGGATTCTCCTCTGACGGGAGACCATTCAGCTCGAAGATGTTGAGCAAGTCATAGTACTGCATTGAATACATTAACATCAAAGTTAGACAATAGAGCAGACATTTACTTCATAAAGTAGTAACTAACTAACAAACACCTCTAAGCATCTTGCTTTCAAGGATAAATTCTTGTTGTACCTGCCCATGAATATCACCACAAACAGTAAAATGCCCTTTGTCAGGAACAGTAATGTCAACCAACGTGGGCGTTGCTAACAAAATCTCCCGCGTTTGCATGAGAATCTGAAAGGCGTATCTGCAGAAAACAATGATAAAACAGTACAAATACTGAGTGTGAAAAAATTCAACCAGAGAAACCATTCAAAAAAATTGCAGCAGGCAACAAATCCTTGATTCAATATAGACATGTAACACAATTTCCAAGATTTCAAACTGGGGTTGAATATTTGTTACAGCATCCAAATACCTGGTATGGATGGAGCGCTGCTGTTTAAAGTCATCCATCATCTTTTGCACAAACTCCAACGTCAAATTATCATCCTCTAGTCTAGCCCCTTGGTAACTATCCTTCACCTCTGTAGAATCCATCACAAACATACAGACAGCTCTTATTATTACTTCAGATTCATCCACTGTAACCAGAATGAAAATTCAAAAAGTACCAAAAAAATGCTCTTAACAAAGCAACAATTCTAACAAAAATGACACTAAGAAAAACACAGAAAGCGTAAGCACCTATGGAGTGGTAGTCTAGGGTCTCGACAACAGAATGTTTTTCTTCTGCTTCAGTGGCTATGGCCTCTTCAAATCTGATTTTTGTAATTGCTTTTTCACATTCCCTAACCTTTTTGGAAGCATCTGGATCCTTGGGTACAAGCCTTTGCACCTGAAACCAATATATCACCAGTTAGTTCTCTAAAACAGTACTCAGGAACACAAAAAACACGGAACACAGAAGCATCCCATCAAGCCATAATGCTTTACAGCCACAAGCAAAAAGACAACCTTTGATAGGAACTATGTGATACTGACAAAACTCTTTCATGCCAAATATTCCAGACAATATCATATCTAAGCTTAGTAATAAGGTAATTATGTCTAATCTGAAGAACCTAACACCCCACAAAGAAATCCTTGACCGTTGTTATTATTCAAGCAGATATTAAAACCGGCCGAAGATAATTCCAACAAACGAAATGTCACAGGGTTCCTTGTTTGTAAGAATTGATAAGTGACTACACTGTATATGATATTCACACTGTTTAAGGTATACTATGAAAGGATCCACACTCGAGCAGAATCCTAATACTACATTTCTGAGACGAGAACAGGGTCCTGCACATTTTTGCTGGCATCAATAAAGTACCAATATTTAGCTAGGACAAAACCAATTAGACAAGGGAAATAGAAGTATAGAAGATATTACCTGCCGAAAATCCTTAAGAGCTTCCTTGAATTTTCCCAAAGCCAGATGGGCAGTTCCTCGTCTGTAGTATCCCTGCATAAGAGAGGACCTAAATGAATACAATGACAAGCAGGTTTGCAAAATCACCGTCTCATTGAAAACATTGAGTACTCATCAACATATATCTTAAAACACTTCCACACCACATTTTACTATTTCCAACGCAATACCTTCGAGTATTTAGGGTCGACTTCGATAGCATGTGTCGCGTCCTCTATCGCACTTCCATACGACTCCATCTTCGTATGGGCAAATGCGCGATTCGCCCAATACACAGCATTCTGACCATTCAGATCAATGGCTTGACTGTAAAGTTCTATGGCAGAAGCGAATCTGTGTGCTGCAATTGTAAATGCCACCACAAGCATAAGTCTAAAAATAGCGCACACTGTTTTCCTCAACCTCTAACTGGTTGAAACGACGACCACCAGAACAACAAATACAGCCAAGACAATAGAGTTATCCTTAAAGTCCATCAAATTTTGAAGAAGATACCGTGAATTTTTCTTTATTATACTCTTATTTCTTCACTTCAAATAGTAAGAAGGTGTGGAAGATCTTGGTGGTTTATCATTATTAGATGTGTGAGAGGTGTGTACGAGCTTGGGGGTCTTCAAAAGTTTTTTTTAGCTCCTTTCTTGGTGCTAAAAAACTTCTGAACTTTTGAAGACCACGAAGCTCTTACAGACCTCTTACACACCTAATAATGATAAACCACCAAGATCTTCCACACCTTCTAACTATTTGGAGCGAAGAAATAAGAGTATAATAAAGAAAAATTCATGGTGTCTTCTTCAAAATTTGATGGACTTTAAGGATAACTCCACTAGGAAACCAGAGCTAAATATATGTATTACCTTGAAAGGCGGCGTTAGCAGCTGCCTTAAATTCCTCGGCCTTCGCTACATCAGCCTTCGCTACATCAGCCTTGGCTACACTAGTCGGGTCTTCGACTACTTGAGCCATGCCGAAAACACCAGTTCCTCGCACTTGACTTGAGGAAGTCCAGTATCTTATCAAACCCTCTGGTTATCCGCTACTGCATTCCAGAGTAGGTCACTCTACTGTCGACAGTGACTGCCAGACAAGATAAAAACATTTGGTATAATCAGTAAGGATGACTGCAAAAAAGGTAGACCAAGATATAATGCCGAACACTTATATAAAATTAAATTGAAAAAACAAACATTACCAACAAGTGGCAATTATTACTCTATCTCGCTGTTTAAATGAAAACCCTCACGATTCTGATATCACCGAGTGAGCCATAATAATATAGATTAAAAAATAAAATCCATAGCCAGATTCAAAAACCCATAGTCTGTCCAAGGTGTCCGAATATTAGGCCATTTCCTTAACGAAACCACTTCTCAAACTGCAACCTAACATGAAATGAGCAGGACGAAAACTCATGACGGCGACCAATCACACAAACACGAGATCTCAACTCAAACCTCAACACAGAGTTTTAAAAAATGGAACAACAAGTAACTCACTTCCACACACTCCTTAGAATCCACCAAAATCTGTAAAGCCCAGAATCAGATGCACTACCCTAAATATAAAATAAAATATAAATCACAGATCAACATTCACCATTTTGAAAACAAGCTTCGCTACGTAACGTCGTCACCGCTAATGTCGGCACATACATAGACTCAAACCCTAACACAGAGTTTCCAAAAGGACTGACACACTCACTTTTCCGTACAAACAATCCCTACACTCGTCTCAACCTCTACAGAAAGAAAGATTCACCGCTCAAAAATTCAAAAACTTTAAATGACAGAGACTCCAGATCCACATTCACCATTTTTCAAACTACTCCGCTGTCGGCACACAAAAGGAAAACCCTAACACAGAGTTTCCGTCTATAATTCCCGCAACAAGCTTCACATTAAAAATCATCGCCATTCCGTTACCACTGTCGGCACAGAAACGCAAACCCTAACACAGAGTGTCCGTCGAAAATGGCACACTCACTTCCATCCATACAAATCCAAAGCTTCACTAACCTAAATTAAAAAAACAAAAAGTACAAAATTGTGTTTTAAAAAAAAGTTCTAGATCGACGTTAACCATAGTTTTTAAAACGATGTGACCCGGTGCCGGCACACCAAAATGGAACAAAAAAATAAAGGGAAAAGAAAAGGTTTGTTGCATGGAATGGATAGCAAAACCCTAGCGGAAAGTTAAGTACCCGGCCCAATGAGCGCACTTGCTTGGTCCGCCTCAAGCAAGCTTGGTCCGGATGGATCCCGCGACGACGTTGGATTTGGAAAATGAATGGCGAGAAAAGGAACTTGAACAAATGAACTTGAACAAAAAGCTCCGCTACGAAATCCGTCGCCCGGGGAGCATCTCCACCGGGGCCTCTAAATAGGCACGCCACATTAACCCCTAAACGTACCAACCCTTTGAACACTAGTAGATGCTACCCTCAAAAATAGATATTAGCGTGGCTCAGATGTACATGAGGTGCACATGAGAGGACCATTGCAAGCATGAAATCTACCCAACAAGTTTGACATGCTTGTAGTTGAAGGCCTCTTCAACAGCTCCACATTACAAAAGATTTTATTGTAAATGGTAGAGAATTTCACAGGCTTACAAAGGTGACTTGGGTGAAAGTCATCCAAGGTTGTATGAGAAAGTTGCAAGGCTTTGAATCTGTTCATGATCCAGTTTCTGGACGCTGGGACGTTTAGGGGTTAATTATCTTTCGGATGATGATGGGATTTGAGAGTTGAAATAAGATTGTTAGAGTCACATGTGAAAATTAAATACAATAGATCCAATTCAATCTTGATTTGGACATTGGATGACGAAGATATTCCCTGTTGAAAGGGCTGACTCTGAAAGAGGTCTTCACATTTGGTCTCAAAAGATAAATTAGTAAAAAGGTACTCTACATGTAACAAAACCTCCCACTAGTTTGCCACCAACTCTCACAACACTTTACAATAATAAACTATTTCAATAGTGAGTCGAAGAAACTCAAATCCTAAACCAACGAGATCTTGATCTAAACTCAGCTGCCCAACTATAGAGAAGAGATCTCAAGGGAAAAAAGAAAAAAGAAAAAAACCTCTATTTTCTCACCCCCGAGCTTTATATCCTAAATCCCTTCACCATAGGAACTAGTAGTCTAATTCTTCAATGCACCTCATCTAAAGTTGTTTAACTATTGTGCCCATGTTCTCAATTTGGGGTGGTCTAACTCCATTGTACCTCATTTAGAGTTGTTTAACTCCTCAAGGACCAACGCAGATTTTCCAAGTTCGGTCAGCTTCCTGTGAAATGAGTATTGATCTTCAATTCTTGAGGTTTTTGTGGTGATTTTACTCTTTGTGACAAAGATGGGATGGTAGTTTGCATACGTAGATGATGTATAAATCAAAAGATAAAATCATGCAAAGGTGAAAAACTTAACTACAGGCAACTCCTGAAAATTTTCACACAATGAGCTATGCATTTGAATTTTTGCACACAATGAGCTAGCACCCTCATGCACACAATTACCAAATTCATTTTACCAAATTTCAGACTGTTCTTTGCATTTTTAGCATTTTGAGAAACTTTCAAATAAGGGCAACATGCCAAAAAAAGGTGCAACCAACTTTGAAGCATATAATCTTACTATTGAAGAATCCCAAGCAATTGAAAATTTGTAGGTTGTAATAAATTCAAGTTGCTCGATGTATCCTACAGTTGGATTGGTCAAAAAGCTCATATATCACAAAATATGTGTCTTTTTATAAAAAACGGTACTCTGGAGTGTTTAGAGAGGACCATAGCATTGTTCCAATATGTAGTGATTTTTGGAGATTTTATGGTTGCTTAGTTTTATGAGTTGATTTTTTCAATAGCACTTTTGATTCGTTTTAAACTAAGATCTAAGAAATTTTTGCTAGAAATGTGTGGCATGAAATGAGGCATAAAATTTTCACAAATCATCCTCTATTTAATCAAATCACACATGCACAAAGCTATCTTGCCATAGAATTTTGTAGTATCTTATTTACTTGCAAACGAGCTTGCAAATATGCATGACGGATAAGAAAATGAATTTTGATTTTGTGCATCATGTAGTTTAGTTTAGCTTATATTTTGGTTAACCCCTAAACGTCCTCACCCTTTTCAAATTTGGCAGTTTTTCAAAAATGCATTATAAAATGCAACTAAAAGGGGTATTTTTAATTTGATGAATGAATAAAAGTTGTACATTATGCATTTTAGATTCTATCCATATGGTTAGATTTGCGATTGCTATCACCAATATTTGTGTATAAATTTTAAAACTTAAAATTTTGAGCTCTTTTGTAATATGATTACAAATAAGATATTGACAATTTAATATTGAATATTTTTGAGATGGGTTGAAATGTGATACTCCAAGTGTAGTGAATTTTGGAGATTTTTTGGTTGCTAATTTCTACTACTTGACTTTTTCAAGAGCACTTTTAGACTAAAATCTTTCAAATTTGGGGTGAAACACTACAACATGAAATGAGGCATAAAAATTTCACAAATCATCCCCTTTCTAATCGGATCACACATGCACGAAGTTAACTTCCCATAAAAGTTTAGTAAAAATTTCACACTGCAAAAAGTGCATGATCGATGAGAAATCCGAGTTCAAATCCGTACATCATCCAAAATATGGATGGTTGGGCGGTTAGGGGTTAATATCCCTATTTAGTTTAGCTTATATGCGGTATATGAGGTAGGAATAGAAGGTGAATTTTTTATTTTTTATTTTTTCATAGGAAAATGAAAAACGTGAAGAAGGCTAATTTCTTCATAATTTTATTTTTACAAATAATGCTTTTGCAAATTTTCAAGGTGTAAAGTTAGTGATCACCCAAAACCAATACTTAGATTATTCAAATTTGTGAACATATGATTCTAAAACTCAAACAAGTTTCATCTTGAAATATGACCATAGAATCAAGCTGTATATGTCACAATCAATGTTGCCACTATATGTAAGATAAAAAATTCAAATTTATAATTTTAGTAGATGTATCCATCAATCTACTACAAACCATGAATTTTTTCATAAATTTTGGTGAAAATTTGAATTTACCATGATCTTTTGAATTGATTGTAAAGAAAATTCAAATCAATTACAAAATAAACCCAAAAATTCCCATTTTTTTACCATAGGTATAAATTACAATGAAGAAAAGGACAAAGATATCTCCAAAAAGTAAAAACCATTGTCTAACGATTTTTCTAAATTATGATACATGGATGATTGTCATACCAAATAGTGAAAACCATACCATCTTGTAGTGCATGTTATTCCAATTTCATTACAGTATTTTTTTTTAATTTAATGATAATTTTGGATTTTAAATTGAATTTCAAGAGAAAACCTTGCAAAATTAATTTAAAAATAAAAATAATAAATATGATGAATCCAACCGTACAAATGTTATCTTCACATTGATATTTATAACTTTGCTTTGAACATCAACTCCATTTTAATTTCTTATCAACCATTTTATAATGAATCTTTGAAAACAGTGTTGAATCGGGACGTCAAAAGGTTAAACTCAAATGCTATAGAACTCATTTTCATGGTCTAAATTTATTTTAAGAAAAAACCAAAATAATCCAAAATTCAATACATCGTGAATCATTTTCACAATTCAATGTGTAATTGAAACCTCATGTAAAATCCAAAAATAGCTTGAATGACCTTAATTTCACTGGAAGAGGTGACATGATCATCAAAGAGCCTTCATGAAAAGAATTGAATGAGAATTTCTTCATCTACTCTATGTTACTTCAGCTCACTTTAAATCAATTACATGCATCTGGTACAACGTTAAAGTACAGTATGGTGTTGAAAGCCCATTTGGGCACTTACTCGGTGCCCCAAGGACACCTTTCTACTAGTAAAACATGTCCCATAATCAAAAAAATTTAATGAAAAAAAAATTAGTTAGAAAAAGAATTAAAGCCAATTTAGATGTGAATAATACATTTTCAATGTTGATGTATTTTGTTGAAAACTTGAAGCAACCTAGTGAAACATGCCCCATAATAGTAATCCTTAACTCAAAAAGTTTTGAACCCCACTTCAATTTCAAGTTTTGACATGGATGAGTAAGATTTCATGCACATGGCTCAAAACTTTTTGAGAAAGGATTTCTGTGAGGCTAGAGTGTTTCAAACGTTTCTAAGAGATTCAATGAGTCCAAGCAAGGGAGTTGCCGGTAATAAAATGCTGGTATCATAAAAACAGACCGTCATCAAAACCCATGTTCCAAGTTGAAAGCCAAGATGGGACAGGAAATGGGAGGTAGTAAAACAATGTAGGCTTCCAATTGTTTAAAAAAAAATTATGAGTCTTGATGCATTTTCTCGATTTGTTGCTTGACAAGCCTCTTGTTAATCTCAAATATGAAGCACATACCCCCAACCTGCACAAGTCAACTTTATAAGTTAGGCAACTACACTAAATAGGTAGATTAGTGTTAGATAATTATAAGATTTGAAAATATTATAGATTTTTACTCTCGACAAAAAAAATTACCAAAGACATTGATTCCAATACTATTGAAAGATCCTCATCTTGACAAATATAGAGGGTAAAAAAATTGGTCAACAGTAAAAACTTACAACATGTTTATGTAAATTAGTGTATCTAACACTAATCTACCTATTTAGTGTCCTGGTGAAAAGTCATTCAGCATATTTGACCCCCCAAGTGCCCATCCAAATGGCCAAAAGTGGAAGCTTGCATATCTTTAGGAGTTGAAATAAATTATTCAGAAAACTTCAAGACAACAAACTGCACCAATAAAAGAGAGAAATCATACCCTACATTTTTCAAAAAGAGAGATGGTTTTGAAGTAACTAAAATCAATTATTAGTTTTCAAAGTGGACTGTATATTTTTAGCTTGGACACTTGGGGGTTGATTTTCACCTCAATCAAGCAGTTTGAGCCCAAAATCGCTCGCTGATCAATGTCCACTGCAATATTGTTAACCGTCAGACTCCTTCGTCCTAGATTTCGTAGGTAGAAAACACCGTCTTCCTTGAGCTTCAGTGATGCCTGAAAATTTCCACAGATACATTAGGCAGTTGGCAATACAATTCACAGAAAAGAGGATATGATGATGTGCAAAACGATGTAGTCGAATTATGAATTTACAGTTTCCAGCTTGTACCTGCTGCCGAGATACTTTGTTCGCACGCCCTTCTTTACCTAAGTCTATGTCCACTATATTGTCTTGTGTCATCCTTCCCATTAAAACCTGCCATCACATCACAGTCGTAACATCACCTGCTTGTAAAGACCAAGGCAACATCTAGACACAATTATGGATTGTGATATTGAACACGGAGAAGCAGGTTGTGAATGTTCCTTTAGACATTGATCATACACACTGAATTCCTAGAATTATCAGATCTTTTAAAATCCAGGCAATTAACGAATGACAGAAGCCTTAAATTATGTGGACCGACCATGAGTAGACCAAAACAGCATGGATCACTTTTCACATACTAACAGTCGGTATTTTAAAGTATCCTCTATACCCGAACACAATCAATTGCATGCTTTTGGGCCAAAAGAAATTCGAGCTAACCTCAGTTTTGGTCATGTAGTATAGCAGGTGTCGCCCATATAAAATAGCTAGTGCTTTTCGTTTCGTGAGAGACCGCTGCATTGCAGATGAGAAATTTTGTTCTAAGCGGACAAGCATTCTCCGCTGCCGCCTGTACATGCGCCTCGACTCTGCCGCCAACAAGACAAAATCAGGTCAACATGAAATACTCCTTGCATAATTAGCCTGTCGAAAAAGAAAATTGGATTACAATGACTGAAATTGGATAAAAACCGCTTCGGAAATGAGTACCTACAATTTTACGACATAGATTTGAATCCAATAGCGCGGATGCGAACATCAATTCAAGCGCAAAAACTTTTGGTTCTTTAATCTATATTGAATCATGCTTCTAACGCATATGTTTCAACGCATGCACTCGGTGTTCCTCTAGTGCACATGAGGGTTAAGAAAATCATCAATCGACCAACACTGAAGAAGGCACCCAAAATCCTCCCGAGTACATCTAAAGCTGACGCATCGGCTACAGAGATGAATTTATACCTTCTAGCGCAGAAAATTCGTCATCCACTCCAGGGTCGAGATCCATGTTCATTATCTGCATTGAAAACGTTGTAAGCTACATATTACTGATCCCACAAAGAGCTGACCATACAATCCCAATGGCATAAGGTGCTCCAGTTTCTCTACATGTCACTATCATTTACTGAGATAATGTTGGGACATAACTACAAATACTGTAGTCGATACCATTCTGAAACATTCTTTCGTGAAGAAATTACGGCTTTGGAACTCCTTAGACGTAATCTTTTCAGCAGCATTACATGGAATTCAGAGGGGTAACGTTTGAGCATCGTAGAAAACTCATATTCCCCTGAACTGCCAGATCATAAAGTGTTGAGAAACGCAGCAAAAGAGCTTCAAATCCCTTCAAAACAGATAAAATGATAAAGATAAATTAGGACTGTAAAATTGCAAACTAAAGTAGATCAACAGTAGTGATTACATACCATTGCTTCAACATCTGAGAACCGAGTATCACCATCACTTTCGACCTCTTCCTCTGCAATCTCAAGTGCACTTGCCTCCTCATCACTTCTTAAAACTCCAGTCTCTGGATCTTCTCGTACCAGAGACTCCTGTCCTGTAAGTGGATCGATATCTCCATGGTAAAAACATGGATCTACTTCAGCCGGCACTGATTGCCATTGAGTATGCTGAACAGTAGAAGATAGTTTTCCTGCAGGGTCTGATGATGTTCTCTGAACTTCACCATCAAACTCTGAAGGCTGGAGTTGTAAGGGTGGAAACTGTATTAACTGGTTCTCACCATCAAAATCAGACATGGAAACCGCTTCGTTCTTCACAGGTCGACTGCAAAAACTGTTTGGGCTTAAATTTTCAGCCAGCAGACTTTGGGCGCTGGACTGCGGAAACGCACACCCTTGCTTGCCAGCACTCATCTCAGGGCCCCAGACGTTTTCATCACCAGATTTTGGTGCATGTATCTGTACAAGACCAAATTAAAGTTTTCCATTCAGTTCTTTCACTAGACAGGGGTCGCAGTGAAGTGTACTATAGATTGATTTGACAAGAATGACCAGAGAAAACACCAGACCACGAGAAAAATGTACACATGGTATACGATCCTCTAGCACACACAAAAAAAAAAAAACGATGGTTTAAAGAAGCCTCACTACGTAACTATTACCTATGGCCAATAAGAATCTAACAATGAGCGACAAGATCATAAAGAACTTACAAGGCTAGGGACACTAAATTGGTCTGAAAGGATCAAAATGAAACAATATTCATCCAAATATTAAGTGAGTTGTTTTCCTTACTTGATCCCGTAATGCCTCAGAAGTCTCCCACTCTTCGTAGACATGAAATTCCGAAGGAGAACTGGGTAAATCAGCTTCATCATCAGGGCTAGTGCAATCTAAATAGTAGCCATCTCTTAGCCCTCCATCTGAGTTGTAATTAAGTGTCGTTTCCGCCAACGGCAAAGGAAGCACATCATACAGATCGGGTACTTCTGGGTCCTCTGTATTCAGTTTACAAACAACAGGGCCAAGAATAGGATCGATCATTATGTCATTGATAGGTTCAGCTTGCACATGTTCACTGGGCTCCATGTCTAGCATTGACAAGTCATGGTCAAGTAAGGTCTCAGGGCTGCCCGATGCATACAGTAGTTCGTCCTCAGCACGGATTTCCAACCCCTCACTCTCGTAATATTCCCCTGAAATGATACCACAAATTGATTACATTATATATACAACAAACTAGAAACAAAGACAATGAAACTAGTTTCCCAAACCTCATCATTCAAACACAAGGGGTAAAAGCAATGTTTATCACAGCCCCTCTACGTCCTATTCAGGACAGGCAATCGTGAGCAAGTGCTGTACTTCATTCTAATGACAACATAACAAAAACCTCAACCATAACCAAGCACGTCATGTTACGTGCTGGACACTGCTCGTAAGATCTTCTCTCACCGTCATAGTCGCTATCAATATAAGAAAAATGTCGTTCGCTTTCAAAATCTTGGTCACTTTCAAGGTCTTGGTCTTGATCGCTTTCAAAGTAGTGCTCTTGGTCTGCATCACTTTCAAGCTCTTGGCCTTGATCCATATTACTGTTCAGGCCTCCATGCTTCAAGTGTTCGTGTGGACCAACGTAACCTTCACCTCCTATTTCATCAGTAAACTTGGAAGGCACCTCAGGAGTTTCCTGTAGGACAGCGGGACGATGTAGGATTTCTACTAGGGGTGCACAACCAATGTCTGCCGTTTCAGCTACCTTCTCAACTTTCACACTTTGCTCATAACTTAAATGCTCAATATGCAGAACAGGAGGACGATGTAAAATTGGTGTCGAGCCAATATCTGTTGTCTCGGCTACCTTCTCAGCTTTAACACTTGGCACATAAGTTAACTGCTCAGTATGGACGACAGAAGGGTCCGCATCCAGGGACACAGTGCCGAAAGGCTCGTGAGTTTTGTGTTCTGTTCGTCCTCCAACTTCAATGTTCGCTGTTCCAGAACCCGTACCAACCAAAAGAGTTTCAGGTAAACAAACATGACTCGTCTCTGTCACAGGAGTGGCTATAGTTGCTTGAGCTGGAGGCTGAGATACCTGTACGACATCCCAGTGAGATAAAGTCAGCTTTAACTAAGATACCCAATAAAGACATAAGACACGGCATCAAAATCCACTAATATCGTCTGCACTACGTCTAAAGTTTCAGATTGCTGACAGTCTAGCTTTAGGGTCACTTATGATGGCGAAGGATGTAGAAATTCAGAACTCAGTGCTTCCAGCTTCTATGAAGTACTCTTAGAAAAAGAAAAATTCACCAGACATCAAATATAACATGAACGAAGGATACGATAATTACAAAAAGGTCCCCAGTGTCTTTGAGATTCGATTTGATGTTTCCGACAATATTGGCTGCTCCATTAAAGTCCTCACTCCCTGTAGCGTTCTTGTCAGTGAAGACCTGCGGTGTATATTGACCCTCCTCAATTTCCTTTTTCCGATCAAGTGGAACAGATGGTAGTTGCAAAACTTCCTGCTTAACAGGGACAACCTGTGCAGAAAGATTGAGCTTGTCGTTGCCAACCAGCACTGTTGAGGTTTGACACTCGTCAACTAATACACCCGTAGCTCGAAGATCGGCCAAGACAGCTTCAAGGTCACTACCCTTAGCTTCAAGCTCGGCCATGACAGCTTCAACTTCATCACCCTGAAGTTCTTGTCCTCTCTTTTGATCTTCCACAATTTCTACATTTGGATTTACTGGTAGAGCTTCAAAAACAGCTCCCACTCCACCTGCAAGACATTTTTCTTAGCTTAAAATCTTTACCGTACCGAGTATTTAAACACTTTCCTTTGCAATACACTTAGTAAACATATATTTAGTACAATTGCTTTAAATAATACTATCAAACTCTAATAATCAGGACGTGAGGCGTGGACAGACTGACCTGCTGCAAGAAGACTAACCATCTGAGTGAAAGTGTTGTCAAAGTCTGTGGCACCTCCTTTGGGAGACAAGAGGTCTTCGATCAACCCAGGATCCACATTCCCAAGCGGCATTGTGCTCAATGGAGCAACTACTAGCTTCTCTTTACCCTCTTCGTGTTTCTCTCCAATTGCTGCCTCATCAGGAGTTTGAGATCCTGTAGCCGAAATCGGTTTCCCTTCAGTTAATGATCTCTTTCTTTTGTGATACAGAGAACGAATGCTGTTTGACCTTCGCTTCTGTTCTAGGTGTTTCACATGTCGAACTTGAGAGCCGCCAGCTTTAGGAGGAAGATCGGAAAGGGCTGCTTCAGCTTCGACCATGCGGGCAGAAGCTTCAGCAGATAATTCAGGATCATACAACAGAGCCCTCCATCTCTCTCGAAGCTCCCGAACGGTGAACCTGTGGGAGAAACGCATGGCGCCCTTTGCAAGCGCCTCCACAGCTGCTCCAGCCTTTACAAATGCAACCATAAAATCCATCAAAACTACAGAACACAGAAGGGAACTAGGGTGTCGTATCAACCCGAGCACTATCAACCCCAAGGGGACAACAGAAGTTCGAGGTTATTCCTCACAAGAAGTCACGATACCAACCCCTTCTTCACTGAAAACCAAAGAAATAAATATTTTGTTTAAAACCCACAACACCCTTTCTGGAATCCACATAAGAGAGTGATATCCACATACCGTGCTTCAAAACACTAACATTAATGGGAATGGCTATAAAGCTGATTGCACAAACTATCGTAATTGAAAACTGCATAATAGCGTTTTCTGTATCTACGCACCTCCATCGCGTTCTCCAATAATAGATCATCCTCCACAGTCCACAAACTAAAATCTGGCCGTGGGCCTGCTTCTGCAACTACACCTCCTGTTACCACATTAGGCGCTACCTTTGCTGCCACCTTCGCTGCCGTTGCAATTCTGTTCCCTCCCGCTGGATTCAGCATGCCTTCAGTGTTAATAGCTCATTAACCCCTAAAGGGCCAAGGACTCACGGTTTTAAAATGACAAATTCAATTGATCATACTGTGAAAAATATAATTCAGATGGGACCAAATTTTATATCACCAGGAACATTACATGTGTTGGTCAGAAAAGCAAATAAACTCGAACAAAAGAAAGTCCACGTATGACCTACTCAAAACTACTAAAAAAGACATGAGGTCCAATTCGGGCTTCTTGCAACTTTAGGAGTTAATAAGCTCATCTGGAATTCGTTGCAACAAAATATCTTAACCTCTGTCTAAGCTAGATAAGATTTTAAATACTCATTAGCTTCGAAAACATATAACAAAGACGATTCAGGCTTAGTGAAATAGGTACTTAAAAATAATGAGATAAAGCATCACCCGGACCTTTCACAGTAGCTTTCGGGGTGGTCTTCTCTTCAGTAGAACCAGCAAGCTTCACGCGCTTCAACGACCTTGCCCTCCCCGTGCCTTTCTTCTTCCCTTGCCCTGCGTCCTGCATGCCAATACACAAGAGATTGTAATTACAGGCAACTGTCAATAATGCTGAAGTTGCCAGCCATTACAGAAAATAAAAAGAAAAAGAAAAAGGGCAATCGTGTTCGAATTCTAAACATACCTTGGGAACTGCAGCTTGAACATCAGGTGCCTGAGCAACCGCGGCAGTCGAAGGAGCGGCCACAACACGCTGCGCGTAGTCAAAGTCCGGCAACGGCACATGCTTCATGGCTTCGTACACAACCGCCATGTCCACTGGCGCGTCGTCATCCTCGCTATCAAAGAAACCATCACCGACCTCCGCATCATCCATGCTAATTCCCTTTCGAATTATCAAACATCACCAAATCCTAACTCCGCATCAGCGATCCTCTTCTTCTGCTACAAGGCTTGTAAATCATTCCACCAAACACCGAATGCTGCTTCCGCATCTTCCCCAAACCCTAATACGGATTTCAAGACCGTTTCATTACTCAAAAGATTCTCCGTGCAACGGCGATGATGATTCTGTTATCGTCGGTGATGCTACAAACTAATAAGGATCCACAAACAAAATAATAAGAAAGCGAAAAAGCAAACAGACACTAGGATGAAATCATGTATACGTTTTTGTTTTTTTTGTTATAATTTCTTTTGATCAAACTTAACAGAAAGAAAGTGAACTGCAAAAATCAATTAACCTGGCGGCTGATTCAAGCGAGTGAGTGTGTGCAGATTGCTCGTTTGGGAAACCCCGCTGCGTCCGTCGGCCATGCGAGCTCTAATGTCGGAAACCTCCCCGCGGTGTGAACAGAGCCTACACTCACAACTCTTTTATATCACACATGAGTTCAGAACTTGCAGTGTTTGAAAGTGTCCAATCGCATGTGCTTAGAATACAATAGCAAATATTGTATGGAGTATTCGCTACACTAATGGCGGGACAATGAATACGCCATTTAGTGTAGTAGGGTACTGCACCACCTACTGCTTGGTTGATTTTTTACTCGTGCAATAACTTTCTTGGAATTAGCGTGAAAGATGACACTTGCCATTTTATGAGAAAATTTAGTAAGAGCCAAACAGGTAAGACTAACTTAGCCCCTAAACGTCCTAGCGTTCAGAAATCGGATCACCAATGGATTCAAAGTCCTGTAAATTTCTCATACAATCTCGGATGACTTTCATCCAAGTCACCTTTGCAAGCCTATTAAATTCTCTACCAATTAGAGTAAATCTCTTGTGATGAGGAGATGTTGATAATATTGGAGAGGCCTCCAAATGCAAGTATGTCAAATTTGTTGGGTAGATTTCATGCATGCAATGGTCCTATAATGTACACCTATTGTACATCTGAGTCATGCTAATACCTATTTAATAGCATTTACTTGTATCCAAAGGATCGGTACGTTTAGGGCTTAAGATGTGAAAACAAAGGAGCACCCAAAAGCATTAGAGAGCATCGAAAAGAATCTTGAAAACTTTAGTAGCAGTACAAAGTCTACGGCTTAACAATGTTATGTATTTCTCAATCCGGACACTAATTAGTTTTAGGGAGTACTATTCTTGTAAGAAGTAAATGGGTGTATTGTTCCAATGACATAATTATGACAACTTTATAATAAACATAGCATGCCAGCTCATGTCACTATCTTTACTTGGAAAGAACAGGGCACTCTCAATGAAACTGGGAATGACATCAATTCTTCCTACGCAGTGAAGATGCCATTTAGTGTAGTGGGCCTAGACGTCGGTCATTATATCACACCTTTTGTAACTCTTTTATATAATACCTTTGGTAACCAAGTAAATGAGTTAAAACTTGCCATGTTGAAAGCACCCAATCACATGTGCAAGTATTGTATTTATGCAACAAGTTTGTAAAAAAGGATTATTGTTAGTTTGTCGATTTCTTTTTGCCAGGTGTTATATAGGTATTAGTTGTAACTCGCAAAATAGTTCAAGTGACACCAAAACAATTAAATTACTTATTGTAGCTTGTATTCTATTATTCTTGTTGTATAAAAAAAACTGTTCAACTCGATGTTGATAATATTACCTCTCAACCCAATTGAAAATCCTATTTGAAATGGACAGGGCTCACATTTGAAATATAATGCATAGGACAATTATTTTGGGACAAGAAGTGTCAAAAATAAATAAATAAATAAATAAGACAGTTATTTCCGGACAGAGGGAGTATGTCGGATAGTGTTCTGCATAGATGATGGAATGTGATGTTGAAGAATGCGATAATAAACGAGTACAAATTGTACTGTGTAATTTTGTTGCACTCATACTACACTAGCCATGAGTAATCACAGTATGGTAAAAAAATTAGCAAGTTGCATGAAAATTTTCATTGAATTTGGGGACATGGCCTACTCGAAGCACACAATCTCGTGTTTTCAAAAAAATCATAGACATTCAATTCCGTCATCAAGAATTAAAAACATGGTAAACCTCTTTTACACATTCCCAGAGATGCACATGTATTCATGATGCTCACATAACAAGTGATTGCATTTGGTTTGAAGTCTTCTTTTAGTCTTATTTCATTTTAGGAGAATTATAGGGTCGGATCAACAAAAAATATTTCTAAAATAATTACTAAAAGTTTTGGTAGATCATTTTTTGTATTACTAGTAGCAATTCATGCAATTTTTCTTCGTGTGGAAATTCAAAACTGAAATCAAAATTGCATCAAACTTTCTTTAAAAAGCGTGAGCAATGGCAGTGTACATTTTGTTCCTACATTTCCATGCTCTCCGTATGGAAATGAAAACGGACTCAACTGGTTTGCACGTCAGCTCATCCAGGATAAAACTATCAATATTGTGTACAGTACATCACTAATCAAAACAGCACTGAACAGAGTAGTTGGCTGTTAAACTAAATTCGTCCCCTACATATCAGCTTCGAACCCACTTTCATCTTTGAGCATGACTAGTCATCAGCTGTAAACATGAGACTTGAGCAGAGAGACGCAGATGTGGCAAAAGATTGATTCCTCCTCATCCCTGTGCCTGAAATAATTAATTCCAGTTCTGCAGCAAAGGTGGTCCTCAATTTCAACTGTCCAGATCCAAGTAATCCCTGACAGATAAGGGAGTGAGACACCAATTATCTGATAACTTCTCAAGCAATACCAAGTCATGCACCATCTGAAGTGTATCACTTACTTGAATGTGAGCCTTTCACAAAGTCATGAACAACACCACAAACTTTGCACCGCGTCACTGGTGTTGCTGTAGGAGCGCTTTGTCTTCATCTCCACATATCCGCTGACTTCATCATTGTCACTAATTCACATATGCTGTTTCGCATTCTCAGGAGTGTTAATCACCCGCTTCTTCTGCTTTTTTGGCTTCCTTCATTTTCCGAACTATCTCATGAGCGGTATTGAAAACTCCATTGGTGGCCTTGTTGCATACGAAGCAGAGTTTGTTTCTTGAGTGATGCTGCACAACCACAAATACAACGATTGTTATTTTTGTTGCAACAAGTTAATGAACCATTTATCTTCAATCCAAGATATCATCTATTGAAAGCAGATAGGAGAAAAAAGTACTAAATTTAAGAACACACCTTCAGAGCACAATGTTCGCAGAAGTAGTGCTTGCATTGAGTCACTACAGGATCAGTGAAGGGCTCACGACATATAAAACAAGCAAATGGAAGTTCATCTTCATCATCACTGTCATCCCCAGCTCCTTCGCCCAATTCGGTATCGGCTTCTCCTCTAGCGAGTCGCTGTTTCCTAGCCTTTTCTTCTTGGTCCCATTCCCTCTCCATTTGCCATCCTGTCACAGTAATCAAAATAGCTTAATAACCCTCATGAAAACTAATTCAAAACTTAGTTACATGATAAGAGCAAAAATTTCCGTGTTAGAAATCGAAACCATCAACAGATATATGAACCCTAAATTCACTGATATGCAAGACACTTTGCACTATAAGGAAACCCTAAAACGAGCACTCCTACAATCAAAGACAAAGAGAGAACGACGAAGAACATTAACCCCTAAAGGACCAAACATTCATGGTTTGAAAGTGACCAATTCAAAAAGAGAGTCCCCGTATGACCTCCGCGAAAACAGCTAAAAAAACAACAGAATCAATTTGAGAAATGAAAGAATAACAAAAATCCTATGCTATCGTAATTGATCGAGTAACAAGTAGTTACCAGATTTATAATCTCCGCGGTCATGCATAAATTTGCAAGAATCACCGTAACCGCAATAGCCAGTTTCCTTATAATCCTTGCAGATATCCGGCTGATAATCAAACCGAACCGTCATACGAATGTGCGCCGAGGCACGCAAAGGCCCATGCGCCCCGCCCGCTTTCTCCCTGGAAATCGTGTGCTCTTGCCGAAACCCGGCTTTGTGATCAGTATAACCATGGATACCCTTGTACACCTTGCTACTGGAAGACTCGCCGCCCTGAATGGCTTCGCTGGCTTGCTTCAAAACGCGCTCTCGAATGGCGCGATTGTCCCTGTCGAACGCCGTCTCGATCTCCGACACGGCCGTGGCGCGGCTGTCGTCCTGCGTCTGCACCTGCCGAGTGGACTCGTACTGAAACACGTCCCGTGGCTTCTCTTCCTCCTCCTGCGCGGTTCTCTCCTGCTTCGTGCCGGAAGTAAACCCTAGGCGCCCGTCCGCCTTCCGCGCCACCTTGCTCTTCACCACAGCCGAAGAGGATTGCTTCTCCTCTTCGTCGTCCTCGTCGGCCGTGGGCCGCTTTCGCATGTTCTTGTTCCGGCTCGGCTTCTTGAAGATCGATAAACCCTCTGCAGGAGGATCCATTGTGTTCTACCGCTCCGGGAAAAAAAAAATTATGTTTCCCCGCTCCAAAAATTGTGCCAAAACAATATCAACAGAACCAGAATTCGGAACTAAAACTGCAACAAGCGCAAAATTCACAACATGGCAGTATATAAGGAAACCCTAATCCTGTTGTTGGTGAGTCGGTGACGAAGGTCCCCTCGTCCAACTGCTACGAAGGAGCGTGGGAACGAAGGGAGCAGTTGGATGGATGAAAATCGTTCACTCTTCATCGGACAAATTTTTCATCGCTGTCCATCCAAGACCTATCCTATCATGTAAACATGTTGTAAGTTTTTACTGTTGACCAATTTTTTTACCCTCTATATTGGTCAAGATGGGGATCTTTCAATAGTATTGGAATCAATGTCTTTGGTAATTTTTTTTGTCGAGAGTAAAAATCTATAATATTTTCAAATCTTATAATTATCTAACACTAATCTACCTATTTAGTGTACTTGTGATAATTCTTTACATAATATATTTTTTTCAATTTGACTCTACAGAGAAGAAGAGTGAGTGGTCTCAACCCTTAAAGGACCAAGGATTCATAATCTTAAAATGACAAATTCAATCAATCGTATTGTGAAAAATATAATTTCGTGAAGAATGTTATATGTGTTGATCAAAAGAAAAATAAATTTGAATAAAAGGAAGTTGGCAAAGGCCACCTATTCAAAATTGCTATTGCATAAAAAACATGAGGCCTAATTTGAGCTTTTTGGTTCTTTAGGGGTTAATATAACCCATAGCTAAATTCTGTATATTAGTACAAATTTATCGTGTGCTCCCTCTCTTATTTGGGAGCTATTCTTTAAAATTTTGATGAATTTAGCGATCTGAACTTTGGTCTCATTTGAATAATATTTATTGACAATATAATTGATTGAATTTTTCATTTTCAAATCTTTCCCGAAATATTGATCTTTTCGGGTTTAAGTGGGCTGTCAAAATTTGCTTGTGGGATTCAATGACATTTGACATATTAATCTCGTATTTGTGGGTTGAGGAAAAAAAAATGTTATTTAAAGTAAGTGTCAAATTTTGCAAAGTGGAACTATAGTATTTAATTTTTGACTATAGTATTTAATTTTAGTCGTAAAGTTGACATGAATTACTGTGTTTGCTACAAGAAGATTTTTATATAGATTTTTCTAACATTCATTCCCACAAGCCACCAAGCTTTTTTGCTCGGGGGAGCATTGGGGGTGGCATGATGGCACATAGAGATTCTTCCATGTGAACTCGAGTGTGCATTAGAGGAGCTTCTTTAGCTTTGGTAAAGTGCACGATTTGAATCTCTCCATCAATGCAGTGCGTTGTGATTGGTTAAAAAAGAAGAGACAAAACTTTTTTTGCCACCTTTCAAGTTAAAAAACCAGTTTTACCATATTTTCATTTTGTGGAATTTTTTGCTTAACTTTTCAAATAACTGTAATAGGTAGGGGATAAATTTAATTATTATATTACAACAAAAGAGCTTTTAGGAGGAAAAGGATAAATTTAACTCAATCAATAAGAGGGCTTTTAAAGGAGTTTACTATTAAAGAATCAAAGGTGTTTTTGTTCAAAAATCACACCAAAACTATCATTTTCCATAATAGATTGAGCAAAAATAAAGTGCTATAAGAATTTTGTAGATTGAAAAATATGTGAATTTTTAAAGAATATTTTTATAACACTATAGATTATGCTACATCAATATTATGAAATATTTGTAATTTGTAAATATTAAGCACCTATATAGTAGCTTTTAAGCTAGTTAGGAACTAGGCTATGGCTAGTTTGCTTATTTTTTAAATTTTCATACAAGAATTCAAATCTTCAAAATAAAATACATGGAAATAGTGGATTTTTTGAAAATTTTGGAATCGTCTAAAACTACATATTCTTTGGTAGAGGAGCTATGGATATAATTGTTTTAATGAAGAGCTTGTGTGGTACACTCACCATGCCTTTGTAGAAATAAATAATGAGCAAATGAATATAGGTATTGATTATAATAAATAAAATACATATGTTTATAATAAAATCTTCAATCGGTTTATAGTAAGATAACTATAATTATAAGATAACTAGGTTGTTTAGTGCGTGCTCTAGATTGGTACAATAGTTTCAACAATAGAACTATCCTCGTGTGCATGTGTTGATATAACAACCTAGGCCAGCCCATTCCAATGTTCAACATGAAAATCTTAGAGATGGAGTCATTGTTGCATGCATGCTTGTGTGCATAGTCTATATTATATAATAATTATAAGGTTCACAATAAAATTAGGAAAATATATTAAAGATAACCCACTAAGTTTATGCAAGAAAAAAAGGAAAAAGATACAACCTATTGGCATCTTATGTGTTTACAAGATTGGCCATGTTGAATTAGCTTGGAAATCGTAAATGATCGATACACTTCAATACTGAAACTTTCTTTTCTTGCATCTTCAAAACATCATATACTCGACAACATTATTCCAATCTGTACAACTCACGATATTATAGATGGTATGTATTTTTTTTCAAGGTTGATTTCCATTTTCTTCATTGATTTTATCTAATTTATTTTTTGTTAACATATCTATGGATATTATTACATCAAAAATATATACAAATACCTTTACAAGTCACACATGTATTCATCTTTTTATTCCAAAATCACATTTATTTAAAAATTTGCATCTACAATTGTATTGTATCCATTTAACAATATATAAAATAAATTTTAAATGTTGAATTTATAGGCAAGTGAATCTAAAAAGGAAGCTTTTCGAAAATACTTAGAATCAAGTGGAGTTTTAGAAGCTTTGACAAAAGGCACTGCATCCTACTCTTGAACTTTGTGAGATATCAAGTCTAATTCTCTACAGTGTACATATTCAAAGCTTTTCATTTACTATTTTAATAGTCTTTTTCAGTTCTTTGTGAAAGTTAAAATTGTAGTATAGATGTAAATATTGAGATAAAAATAACAACAACAAAGATATAAAAAAAAATTAAAAAAAAATCATACTTTGTTCCAAAACCCTAATGTATATTATTAATCTCATTTCACTTGATAATTTTTTTTTTGTTAAAATATTTATAATTTTACAATAATTATAAAATCATGTGTTAATTATGTTTTTTTCCCTTTCTAAATGGTATGACAATATTTACAATAAAAGATGAAACAATCAACTTCTATTGTATACTTGTCATCCAATAATGGTTCTTAAAATTTTGCATGAAGCCAATGTTGAAATATCAATAAATTTATCGAAATATAAATGATGATTATATATATCATTTAAAAAAAATCAAAATGTGTTACAAAATATATTTTGTATCTAAAAGTGATTGAAAGAAATTTAACTTTTTCTTTTGAAATATTTGGTATTTTGTGTAATAAATTTGATTTTAGTGGTCTATTAACTAATATTGTGTATAAAATACTCAAATATTTAAGTTATGATTCTAGCATTGATTTTTGAATATTGTTAAATCACAGTATTGGTTGCATTATACGAAGAACCTGACAAACCACCAAACACTTTAGAGTAAGTTACTTTCTTGTAATCATTTAACCCCTAAAAGCCCGAGGGGTATTGGACAAAACATAGATGTGTTATAATATGTGCCTTCCATATGTTTGATGAAGGTTGGTTCAATAGACGAAATGTAGAGTATCATCTTTACAAATTATCCGTACGGTCAAATTTCCTAAATAATCTTTAGATCATTTTTTAATGAATTTAAAAGCATTAACCTTCGAAAATTTGTATAAATTATAATTTTCAATTTTAGAGTTCAAAATTTAGTACGATTGGTTAAAGTTGGGCTATCTATCGTAAACTTCAAAAAAGCAAGAGAAACGATGGAGGAATCATCATTACTTTCCCCAAATAGCAAATTTTGTAACACTAAGACAATGTTGAGGTGATCTACTTTGAAAAATTCTCCCGGGTGGAGTTTAACTCGGATTGCCATAATTCAAATTGGGTTGGAAAGTAGACTTGATGAAGTATTTTAAAATATTTTTTATTTTTTCAAAAAAAGATTTTTTTGTTCTGGGCTGCCCGTTTTTTCCGGGCAGCGACCAGAAGATGGTCGCTCGGGAGCTTAGGGGTTAAAACAAATTAAACTATCTATCAGAAGTTTGTCAAATCTATTTTTTGTTTCATGATTGTTTATTATTAGAAATGTTGTTCCTATCATATTTTCAAAAAGCTATTTCACTCAAATAGAGAAATATATTATCCATTTTAGTGAATTTTAAGGATTTTTTAAAATGTTTTTTGTTATAGATTCGTAAGACATGCTTTAGGAGGGCCTACAATTGCAGAACATGAGAAATTAAAAGAAGATATAAAAGAATTGCAAGCGAAATATGATCTACTTCTTACACAACATGAAGAAGCTTGTAGACAAGTATTATTTTTTGAAACCTTTACATTTGTTTGAATTTGTTTGCTATTGTAATTATTAATGAATATGTAGTAAATATATAAACATGATAAGCATAATTTTTTTGGTTGATACTAAAGTTTTAGCAATTCATGAATTTAAATATTTAATGCGTTTTTCAATTTTATGAGATTGGAATAGAAGGTATCATATACATCTTAATTATAACATGTTCAACTTTATCACATTGAAACATGAAATAAAAACATGTTAATAAACCATATGTCATTAAAACTTAATTTATGTACATTCTTTTGTATATAACATGTATATAAATATACATGTTATATATGAAACAATATTTAAATCTTAATAATAAATAAGTACAATATTTTCATAGCTAAAAAAAATCATCTGTTGTTTATAAATGATGAAGAATCTTTTTAATGAAAAATCATTTGATTTAATGAATGTATATAGTTATTTAAAACTTCATTTTAAACATTTGTTTTAAATAATAATCTACATGGATCAATTTCTCATGTGTATAGCTTCAATTGCTTCAACCTCCTATCGATGAGGGACCTTGTGGTGATGAACCAAGAAAAAGTACAATTGTGCCGCCTACGTAAAACTCAACTACAAATAGTATTATAAAATCTTGTTGATAGAAAAAAAATATTAGATGGTATTAATTTGATCTCGATAGTAAAAAAATACTTTTATGTAAAGATACAACTAAGAGACAAACTATAAATAATTTTCTATGCAAGGATTTGGTTTGGAAAATGTAAATATGTTGTATTCATACGTAGAATAATAGTAAAATGATGAAACCTTGTCGTTGTTGTACATTCTTTTCCAAATATGATAAATACAAATAATAAAACATGACTAATATAGCATATTGAACATACCACCCTACGGATTTTCAACGATTTTTGTGTGATATTCAATATTTGATGAGTTCATGTATTTTTTGCAGGGATTCCGCATATATTTAGTACTAATTCTACATGATTTTTGCACTATGTTAGATAACGAAAAGAGTGAAAGCAAAATCCGTACGGATTCACTGCAAAATTAGCGCAAGATCCGTGCATAATCTAATGAAAAAATGCACACACTCATGAAATATTGGACATCGCACAAAAACTGTTAAAATCAGTAGGACCCTAAATTCTTGATATATCACTTGGTGCATAAGTGAAACAAAATTTAGTTGCATGTTGCTAGATAAGCTTAGGAAAAAACACAAATTGGCTATGGTCTTTGAAGGGATGTGTTTGTACTGATTAAGTCTTTTAAATAGTGACGTGGGACTAGCTAAAACTAACCCACCTACCCAAATCTATGCCTAGAATTCAAACAATAAATAAATATTGTATTCTTATAACGTTAAGGCCACGCTATATTTGTATAGATGTACTGCGATTGTCTTGATGTGGCACGGGGAGTGCACTACGACTGATAATTAATCATTTTTGAGACATGGCATATGACATGGGAAATTGTTCCTATTTTGATCAACGTGCATTCAGAATTTCATGTATTGTAACTTAGATTTCAAAAGACGAAAGATCTATTACGCATAACACACAATTCGCTATTTACACACTTGGCCACATTATCATGCACTTGGCCCTAGGGGCACATTTATAAATTGTCTACAGATTCTCTAAAAATTAGCAATTTTTGTCATTCTACAATCTTCTATAATGTAAACAAACAATTCATTTGTTTATTTTTTATCCATATCTTTTATCTTGTTTTCTTTCTTGTTTTCCTTCTTGTCTCTCTGTTGGTCTTTGTTTCTTCTTCTATTTTTTCTTTGTTCTTGTCTTTCCAATATTGGCTCTTTTAGTGCAACCGCAGATCCCAAACTTGCACCATGGTTTTGATTTTTAATTTTTTTTCCTTTATTAGGGATTAGCTTTCCATTCGTGACATTGAACAAGGCATTGAACTCTAACAAATAAAATAAATTAATCGTTGTTTGAGGGTTCAATAGTCGGTTGGACCCACCCTGATTTATTTTTACTTCTTTGTTCTTTCTTTTCGTTTGACTTCTTCTTTTTTACATAAGGATAGGGGAAGGAGATGGAGAGGGAGAGTGACAGTGTATATGGTATTGCACCCTATGGTTGAAAAAAGGAAATAAACAAAAAAAAACATTCGTGCGACTGTAGGATCAGAGTTTGTACAAGAAGAGCAAAAAAATAAACAGAAAAGAACGAAGAAAAAAATCGAAGGAAAAAAAGACAAGAAGAAAGTCAAGAAGAAAGACAAGAGGAAGATAAGAAAAAAGACAAAAAAGAAAACAAGATGAAAAAAAAGATAAAGACAAGGATAAAAACTAAATAAATGAATTGCTTGTTTACAATGTAAGTGACTGTAGAAAGATGAAAATTATATCTTTTTAAAGAAATTTTTAGTCAAAATCTTTTAAGTCAAATCTCCTCATGAAATGAACGCACTTGGCGAAGTGCATAAGTAGCATAATGTGTTTTCTTTGCATGATTGTATAATTTGATCTATACATCATCTACGTACAATAATTACCATCCCATTTTTTTAATAAAGATTAGAATCACTACAAAAAATCTCAAAAATTGATGATGAGCACTCATTTGACACTGAGTTGACCGAACTTGGAAAATGAGCCTTGATCCTTTAGGGGTTTATTGAGATGTTCACATCTTTTAATTCTTCATATCTTGAAGTCTACAAAACTTTGACCATGCATAATTCCAATCATGTTATTTTTTCAAAGTGTATCAAACAAACATTTCTTTGTTTTAGCATTTTAAATTTTAAATTGTAGGTTTTATCTCGTCATTCGAATTAAGGAAAAAGAAAAAATGGTCTCAAAAGCACTTTTTGATGACCTACTTTGGAGCAATGAATTACTTTGCTAATTTAATCATTTAAAGTCATAAATTACATAGTTTTCTTCATTTTGGTGTACACTATAATGTTTGTAAATTTATTTTTGAAAAAATGAAAGGAAAGTTGTGAAAATGACGCTCAAAAATTAGAAAAGCATGATGTTTCAGCCCTAAACGTCTGAGAAAGTGGATGATGGACATAATCAAACACACATTTCTCATCCGTCATTGGCTTTTTGCAACATGAATGTTTTACTATATATATTATAGGAAGTTCGCTTCATGCATGTGTGATCCAATTAGAAAGGGGATGATTTGTGAAAATTTTATGTCTTATTCCATGATGTAGTGATTCAATTAAAATTTCAAAAAATTTAGTGTGAAAGGGCTCTTAAATAGTCAACTCCTAAGTTCAAGCAACCAAAAAATCTTCAAGAATCACTACACTTTTCAACCAATCACAAAAAAAATCATGTACAAATTGTCAATATCTTATTCGTAATCAAATTACAAAACAATCTTGAATTCTAAGTTTCAAGTTTTATTTATAAATATTGGTGAAAACAATCATGGACCTAACCATATTGATATATTAGAATCAAAAATTCATAATGTAAATCTATTATTCATATATCAAGTTCAATATTTCCCTCTTAGGTACATTTTATAAGACATTTATGAATTTCTCCAAATTTGGAAAAGAGTTAGGGATCAAAGGTTAATAAATAAGGTATTTAGTAAGATAAGTGAATTTGGGTATAATTTTGGATAAAAAAATTTAATTTAGTGACAAACTTAGGTCGGAGCTGGTTTAGGAAAAATGCATTGGTGACTATAGATTCCACTTGTGGATTATAGGGTATGTAAGAGAGTCGGTGGGCCACAAGCCACGAGCCGACAATTTCAGGGAAGAGTTTTTTATGATGTAGCCTAGCCTTTCACATTCTTGGATGGTTTTGTCATGATTGTTCCATTGTGTTCTCAAAACCATTACGTGAAGTAACCTAACCTTTCATGTCTTTTCAATTTCATAGCCTTTCACTTTGTCACTTGATAGATGACTAACTCAGAATTGCATAACAAAATGTTGTAGATGGTTACATATAAATCATATTTGCATGTTCATAGCCATTTTCAATATTGCTAAATTGATATTAAAAAGTTTTATTTATAGTTTAAAAAGACTAATGATTAAATTTATTATGCAATCTATTGATAATAAATTAGCGCTTTGCTTTTCTCCGCATGACCACTAACGGCATGAAAGGTCATGAAATTGAAAAGCCCAGGGATGCACTCTACCTTATGTTTAAAAATTAAGTGTGTTCATTGACTCCTCTAAAAACCCTTTGCATACTAGGGTTTATATGTCTAAAACCCTTTTGAATATAGATCTATTCCGTCCTAAATATATGTTTAATGGAAGTATACGCAAATATTTTCAGCTCTAAATATGTTTATTGTATGTATACGTAGTGCGACAATGTTCAAATTAATACCCCTCTTGTGCACTCACATGTACTTGTATGTGTTTACTACAACACTTTTGCTTGAAAAAGCGTAAAAGGCTAGGTTGCTTCATAGAATCATCTTTGCGGACGGAATGGAACATCATAGGAAGACCATTTAAAGATGTAAAAGGCTAGGTTACATTTAAAAAATGTTATATTATAGAAAACCCTCCCCTAAAATTGTTGATTGATGGCTCATGTCCGAGCTCATGTCTTGCCTATTCATTGATATACCCTTTAAGTGTTGAGAATTCACAAATAGAACCTAAAGTCACCAAAACCCAACTAAACCAACTCTGATCTAAAGTTATCACTGGAATTTATTGAAAAATAAGCATTGAAATTTTTCTCAAGTGATTTCTAAAATGGCTGCAAAATTTAGTCTTTGGAGTGATCATCTCTAAAAACCAATTTCTTAGTAATAACAATTGGATTTGATTTGAATGTTTTTTCCATTTCGTTCAATATGTTCTAAACTACATTTGATGTTTAGAAGTTTGGATTGTATTTACACAAAAACATGGGATGGCTTTTGGAATGAAAACAATCATAAAACATACTTGGTTTTCGTTCACTCCAGTCGCGTTTTCACCCTGGTTGCGTTATAAGGATGAAATTCTAGATGATGATATTACAAATGAGGGTTCTCAATCTCCTTTTGAGCTAGCAGCTTCAATTGAAAACATTAGGGGGTACATCACGATGCTTTCAAGAAGTTGATTCTTGGATGATTAATCTCAAAAGGACCAAGTGTTTTAACTAGGAGATTTACAAAACCATGTAAGTTCCCACTATGTTGATTTTGAGTTTACTAATCTGAGATTTTTATCAAACATGAGTAATTTCAACAGCTTTGTGGGAATATAATTCTTTTTCCCACTTAGCATCGGTAGAAAAAGTTATGTTGCTCGAAGCCGTTTTTTTGCAAGGCTGCACAGCTCGAGAAAAATGCTACACTACTCCAACAACTCTAAATTTTGATAGGAAACATGTGCATGATATTATTTGGAATGGCAATAAAATAAAAAAATCTCCAAAGTTCAAAAATTTCATTTTAAGAGGTGTCAAAACTGGAGTCAAAACTTTCTAGCTTAGTCGGGCACGGTAGGAAAAATAAAATTCTTTGAGATAAAAATTAGAGATTTTGTAAAAATATTCTACTTCAAAAAGAGACGAGAATCTTTGTCTTTTTTGTTTGAATTGAGACAAAACTCATTTCACAATAAAATTAGCAATGTTTTGAACCTCCTCCACTTACATTATTGTTTTCAATATGTTAAATCATTGTCCTACTTCTCAAATTTGGTATAACATTGTGTAGATTGTGAAAGTGAAGAACAAAAAGTTTTTGTAATGGAATATTTTCCAAATAGGAAGAAAAATACACAGATCAAAATTTTGGGCCGCTTTTATTTTTCTCACACATTCTCACTTCAAACGTATATATCTCTCCAATTATAGATAGGTCCAATATGCTTACGAATTACCCTCTGCAGGATTTTAAAAAAAAACTTTGAACGATGCGTGTGTACTCAAAACCGATCCGATTTGGAAACCGTAAAGTGCGTTGCAATCAAATTGAAGTGTAATATAATGTCATTACAAATTTACATATGTATTAGTAAAAATCATACAAGTTAAACATCTTATATACACTATCTACCATTGAGTGTTCTCACCTTTTGCTTTAACCCCTAAACGTCCTCACCTATGTCCAGTTTAGGCAGTTTTTCAAAGATGCATTATAAAATACAATTAATATGAATATTTAGAACTTGATGTATGAATAAAAGTTATACAATTTGAATTTTAGCTTCTATCTATACGGTTAGATCTATGATTGCTATCACTAATTTTTTTCTATAAATTTTGAAACATAAAATAAAAAATTATTTTGTAATTCAATTACGAATAAGATATTGATAGTATGGGGATGAAATTTGTTGTGATAGCTTCTAATGTAGTACTCTAGGTGTAGTGATTTTTGGAGATTATTTGGATGCTTGATTTTATGATTTTATTTTTTCAAGAATAGTTTTAGACCAAAATCTTCAAAATTTTGGGTGAAACACTGCAACACAAAACGAGGCATAATTTTTTCAAAAATCGTTTTCTTTTCGATCGAATCACACATACATGAAGCTAACTTCCCATAAAAAATTCAGTAAAAAAATCACACTACAAAAAGTGCATGACGGATGAGAAACTACGGATGAAATCTGTACATCAAGCAAAATATGCATGGTTGGGCGGTTAGGGGTTAATTACAGCGTTCATTTTAGCAAGCATAATTGAAATGAGTGTTTGAAATTATTTTTGAGAATGGGAAGAAAGCGCCAAGACACCCCTATTACTTGCAGAGGATAGCCTCTTGAGAAAGAGCTATACAGAAAGAAATGAACATCTCATTTGAGCGAGAGACGAACATCAAAGAACATGAACTTTGAAGGCCCTTTGCATTCAAATAGCTGGACCAAATTTGATGAGTGAATATTTGTAAGATAGATCTGGTAGTTTTGGCATCAGAACCATCACCCCTCATTTGCAGTGGAAATGAGGTTCAAAGTTGCGATTCAAAGATCTGCTAGTTTTGGCAAATGACATTATGACATATAGGTAACCAACATGTAAGGCAAACCCCCTATTTGTGCCCCATGCCTGCTTAACCCTTAAACGTACCACTCCTTTGTAGGAAAGTCAAACTACACAATTTAGCCTTCAAGATTTATCAAAATATATTTTGTAATATTTTTCATGCATGGAATTGAATGTTTCTTATCAGTCTTGAAATTTTCAGATTTTTTTGATTTAATACGGCCTTTTTAACAAATTTTTAAGTCAAATACTTCAAAAAATATTTTTTATTACAAAAAAGCTTTAAAAATTTAATATTTTTTTGGGAGCGGGTACAAATTACAATGGAGAATCACATGATATGTTTTCCATAGAAATTTTTTATTTAAATTTTGAAATTCGAAAGGTGAACATCCTATGTAGTGTAATTCAAACCTTGAGCTACAAAGCTTGCACAAGCAATAAAATACTCAATAATTGGAATTTTTAAGATTTGAAAAGTGGAGTACAAACTAGACTTAATAAACTTCATTTTCTTAGTTGGGTGTATTAGCAACAAAAATCATCTTCAAGATCAAAATTGGGTTTGACCAACAAACGTCCAGAAACTGGACGCTGGGACGTTTAGGGGTTAAAATAAGGCAGATTACGGATATAAGGTGCACTGAACTTGAATGGGAAACCTGAGGCCAGGTATTGACGCTGCCAAAACAAAACGAATAGACATGCAAGGAAGGAAGAGAGGCTGAGGATGCTCAAAATGAACACATCAATTGCTCACAATAGAAATACAAAAATGGTATACAGCTTCAGTTGAATGGGGGGGATGAAGCTTCTAGTCAGTTCCAAGGACTAGAAGCTTATCTGGCTGGATCCAAGTGGTGTCCCTTCACAGAGGCTCGCACCAGTCCATCGTCCTGAAGCTCATCAGCATGCTCCTTCATTGCTGCTTTCCGGGGTACTACAATGCCTGCATCGTCCTTGGAGCTACCCAGACTGGCTCCAAACAGCAAAGGAGGGGCAGCAGCAAAGTCACCCGATTCCGAGCCTGATTTCACCTTCTTCCTCTTCTTCTTGATGAGAGGATGATTCTTTTCATACACCAGATGGTCCTCCAGTGACCTCTCTTCGTGCTCGCTCTTCATTTTGGTGGTGCTCTTGTTCACAAGACCTCCAAAATGCTGCTGTTTGTGCTTTATCATCTTCTCACCAGCTCGCCATGCTTGCTGTTGTGACGCTCGCAGGAACGCGCTTTCGTCTTCCGGAGTGCTATCATCACTACGTTTTGGTACAAGCTCTTCGTGAGTGTATTTTAGCAGTCTCCCAACCGAGCCGTCTTTGAAGTCGTCGTCGGCTCGTAGCGTGTCAGCGGATCCCGCTTTCCTTTTCCTTGGCTCCTGCACACTCGGACTTTAGACTTTTGTCTACATTATAGTATATTCTAAAGTGGCAAGATCATTTCATAGCTTCAGTGGTTGATTACTTGCAGAAATACGAACTTCAGAGTGTATGACTTGAGAGTAGGTTAGAACTTGAGAGACTGGAGCCAGATGGTCAAATGCAGATTACTGCAGAAAAGCTCATGCCAAAAAGATGAAAAACTTCTGTGCACAGCCCTACCATCGTTTAAAACACGAACTGGAAGTTAGTATAGCGACATCTTGGAAATTGAGAGCAAGAAAAGAAAGATATACATAACAGGTGACAAAATATTACTTTATTCAACTTGCTGAGTCGCTTCTTTCGCTCTTTGGCTCGAAAAACTGCAGCTTTGATGCCATTGTTGTCCATCCAACCTTCTGGCCACAGCTCTGCCAACTGCAGAACAGAAAGACAGAAAATTGAGATCATGATGTTGTAAAGAAGCACATATTTAAATAACTACCAGAATGATGCATCAAAGTCAACTCCTAACCTCAACATAAAGTTTTCGAATTTGTGGTCCCTTGTGCTCGTCCATTCCCTGTCCCACCAATTAGAACGCATGCACGTTAGGAAAACATAAAATCAACAGTAATAGTGAGTAACACAGTTCCTGCCACATGACTGTCTCTAAAGAAGCGAAAAAGCCTGCACCTTCTGCAAATGCAAAAACAAGAGCAGGCAAACTGTGTAGAGCGTGCAAGGTGTAGGTACTAAAAAGATATTCCCACGTGTCAGATAGAACTACAAAGGAAGAAGATAAAGACCTCCAAATACTGCTCATAAAGATTGCAAAGAAGATCCTCAATAGCATGGTCCCACTTGTACTTTTCCACGGATGTGCTTGCTTTCTTCGATACTCCTGTTTGAAAGTCATCTGAGGAGCCCTCTCGTGCCTCAACACCCTGAACCAGGTTTTGTGAGTTCCTGAGGCTCTCCAGTTCCTAAAACGTGCAGCAATTAGCGAACAGATTTATACAAGTCTACACTCATACGAATATTATTATTAGATCTGTCAAAGTTCGCCAAGACTTCTCAAAATATATGACCAGGTATGAAAGCATCACATAACTAGAAAGTAATAATAATAATAATAACAATAATAATAATAGCCTATTAACAAAAAAATCAAGTTTAAGAAATCATACAGCAATCTCAAGTGACGGGACAAGACGGTACACTCCCAGATAGTCAATTCTCTGGTTGAGTTGCTGAAGTACCTGAAACTGCAGCGAGGTAACTCTGTTCCTCACCATTTCTGTAACCTCACGCTTAATATCTAATAACCGACCTTCCTTTTCTTGCTTGGCAGATATCCCATGCTCTACCATCTCCTTCAAATTTCTCTATTAAACATATGATAGATAAAAATGAGTACAAGGTCAAAAATGGCAACCTCCTTATCCAATAATTAACATCAACAACCTATGTAGGAATTTGTGACAATCTATGACAAATAGGGCTGCGGTGAGATATGTCAGGGAGCGGCAACTAAGAATTGAGCTAAACCGCATGAAGCATCGTGTTTCGGATTCAAACTTTGGCAATGGAGCTCTACCTTCAGAGTATTCGGACGCATGATATGACCTAAGATGCCTTGGAGACGCTCAACAAGTTCATCCGGCACCTTTCCTTGCTTTGCCTGCTGCTCATTCAATTAAGACAGAAAACGTTAAAGCCATCTAACACAAAACGTTCCCGAAGGACACAAACATGATGGAACACAAACCGATAGTATATAAAACTGGACATACAAATCGACATTCAACATTGTTTTAATAGTAAAACATACAAAGTTGAATATATACATATATATAACTCCCAAAATTGTAGTATGCAAAACAAACATACTATCTGTTCATTAGCCACAATCGTGATGAATCAAGCCGTGGTAAGTCTCAGTGGCACACACCGCTAGCCTTGCGACCTTTGCAAGCCTCGTCTTCACTTCCCTTGGCAGACGGTTTCTCTTTGATCCAGCTTGTGATGGTTGCTCTTGATCTTCACCTTCGGCTGACACAGGACAAACTGCCCACGAAGCCCATTACGCGTCAGAACAGATGTGTTAAGATGCAGTGATGTAAACTATAATAATGACAGAAATTTGAGATTAAAAAAGAATCTATTCCACGATTAATCAGCAGCACTTGATCATAAGCAGTATTTTCAGGATATGGAAAGTGGTCTAAAGGAAATTGATTTCTCGATGTTAATAGAAATCTTACGTAAACCTACGATCTTGATAAGGTCTTGGATTGCCCTCTCCATGACCGTGCCTTTGGGCCATCCACGCCTTCCTGGGCTGGGCTCCTTAGGCCCTGGTGATAAAGACTTCTGCTGCATGTAAGCAGTTTAACCACGTGAACTTGAAAGTCATCGGTTTATCAGAGCTATTACAAATAATCATAAAAATGAGGCAGATAGAAGTACGGATATATACTTCCAACATGTCCGTGGAGGATCAAAGGACGAGATTTTGTATCTACATGCAAAGGGATGCTATACTCCAAAGCAAGGCGAAGAGTCTCAACAACATTCACAATCAATGAAAGGCATAGATCCTATTAAGAAGTCCAAGTCAAAACATATTTCGTGAAAAAGAACTTGGAGATCATAGTAAGTACAAACAATACAAATAGCAGAACGACAAGCATCAGAAAAGTCTTACAGTATAGTCAGCTGTTGATTTTCCTGCACCTCCGTCACTGTCTCTTGTCCCGTCCTCCCTGACTGACTGCTGCATCATCTTCAATTTCAGAGAATCCGACACTTTCATCACTCCTTTTGGTTCTCGAGAACCCGGGTTCCACTTTTTTTCATCGGTGGATGAGCCATACCTGTACTCTGATCTATTCTGTGTATTCCTGCCTTCGTCAAACACAGATTCTGTGTTGAGCGCAATACTAACCTCTAGATGCCTGTCACCATTCTTCTCAACTTCTACACACACAAAAAAAAAAAAAAACACATTTATTTAGATGAGCATATGTAACTCCAAACTACTGATATGTGCAAACTTCACTTCGATAACGTGTGATTTATAGCTTACCTGCAAGGTCACGCTTGCCCAGATGGTAGGATATCCTTGACTGACCACCAGGGCCTTGAAGAAAAGCATCACTACCACTAGAAAGCTCCTCTGGATCACTTGATTGAATCCTTAGTAAAGAATCATGCTCTCTATTAGTCGGAACATTATTCACGGCAAGCGTATCCAAATGTGCAGGGAATTGCCTTGCAGCAGCCTTTATCCGCCCTTTTATACGTCTTCTCCCATCGGTTTCATCTTTCTTGTCTTTTTTGGGTTCCTTGCGCTTCCTCTTCTTGGGTTGCACAACTTCAATTGGAGATGGCACGCTTCTGCTTGACCAAGAATGCATAATGCAATGATTAGACTAAACTGAGATTATCCAAACAATCCATTCTCATTTCTTCACTTATTAGATGTATAAACACTAAAATATTTCCTAACAATGTCCTGCCGTCTTTGTCAACAAGGTAGCATGAGTAGGAACAAAACTGCAAATGTAGTACTTTCATGCACACCTATTCGTCTATTAACAGTCATCTATTAGCAGTCAACCCTCAGACGATTAAAGCATCTTCCTGATTTCTAGTATCTGATCAACGCATGATTGGACAACCATGTATAAGAAATTCATCGATAATGTTTAAGATGTAAGCTTCTTAAAACTCAGATCTAACACATGATGTTAAGATAATAGTGAGAAGGAAACGAACATCTTTTCAAGTGCTCCCCTGTTGATAAAGAAACCAGAATGTTTTGTCTTTGCCTTTTCCACCATGAAATACTCATTCTGTACATCATTTAAAAACGTCAGAAAAGAAAAGCCTTTTTCTGGATGAGCATTCAATATATAATGAACAGTATTTGACAAACATCTAACACAGTTTTTTAATATTTGACAATTAAGAACTTCCATTGTTCTTGAAACGCAGAATATTCATGTGATTCATACATCTAACCCCTCGGTTTCATGTGTGTCCCTGGAGCATTTAAATCAATAATCAACCATCTCAGAAAATTCATTACATAGAAGCTGACCGGCTGAAAAACAGTACCAAACTCTAACCCCATTACTCATCTTCACACCAACAACTTACAACACAAGAAACTCGATGCTCATACAGCACACACATACCAGTTCCTCATCATCGATAAAAGGATCATCAGTGTCATACTGATCCTCATCGGGACTATCTTCTGCATTGTCATCGTCACTGTCTCCTCCCTGACAAAAACATCCCCAATCACCTGCAAATGAGTCTCTTCTGCTAAAGAGATATCACATCTCACTGTATCACATCTCAAAGATTTCAGTTTACTGCAATTCCACTCGCTCGGCCAAACTCTGTCCTGAATACTTGACCCCTAAGCGTCTAAAACGCCCCATATGGCCATCTGCATCACTGAACTTTGCAACCGTGGCATTTTCTCCTTTTACCTCGGTTTTCTGATTGCAATACATCATTTTAAAGCTCTTGTTCAACACTACAGGATCAACAGTGTCGATTTTCCTATACTACAGAAAAATTCACAGTGGACGCTTAGGGGTTAAAATCCAAAGCCAACAAATTTAGGGATGTAGGTTGTTACCTTGTACAGGCGCTCAATCCTCTCAATGACCGAGCTAAATCGATTAGGAACTTGAGGCAATGCGTCCTCGTTATTAACCAAAGCGCCAGAATTTTTCTGCAAGGAGAATACCAGTGATGAAAACGAAAGACATGGAGAACAACAACAACCTTAATGCTGAAGAAGTTGCTGACCATCCCCTGAAACGAAGACGTCTGAGAAAATACGCAAAGTGTCCACTGAAATGTACGCCTCTGGTACATTCTCAATTTCCATTAAGCTAGCTTTACACATGATATTCACCAACACCTTACAAAAGAGTGATCACAGACCTAAGGTGATGAAAAGCAAATACATGGAGAAAAACAACCTTAATACTGAAACGAAGACGTCTGAGAAAATACGCTGAAATGTACACCTCTGGTACATTCTCAATTTCCATTAACCTAGCTTTACACATGATATTCAGCAACACCTTATTAGGAAAAAGTGATCACAGACCTCAGGTGCAATTCGGGCTTCTAAAGCAGGATTTGCTCCTGCGGGAGCGTCCGACGATGGAGCTCCGAACCCTAGCGTCCCTTCGGCATCGGACACCAGCTTCCTCCACGAAACAATGGTGGTTTCGTCCTCCTTCAACTCCACGACGAATCGCTGTCGTGACGGCATGGCTCTTCCTTACTTACTTCCCAGCGAAATAAGACAGAAAGCAAGTGTGAATCATCAACTCAGCTAGAAAATCACCATAGCTTCTTATTCTCCTCCTCCGAAACAACAAACCCTGACACCTTATAAAAGACCTCGTCGCAGGCCTATATCGCGACCACTGTATCCAAGTGACCTCCTACAGAAACATCCCGATTCCGAGTCCATTAAAAGTAAACTCTACATCGCGTCAAAGCTCCAACAGTCGAACCGACACTGTTGAGCTTCCCAAAACCCTCCACAAAACCCTAAAACCACAATCAATCCCGCCACTGCACCAAAACGTCCCTTCCGTTGCGGAATTTATCCAAACATAAATTAAATTATTAAAAAGAAAACATGACAACAGCGCTCTCAGCGTACTTGTTAAGTTACTGCATGAACTCAAACCCTAAAGACAGAGAAATGAAGCCGGAAACGAAGAACAAAACCCGAGAACTCCGTCCCGATTGAGTATCAATGCCATGAAACCAAAACCAGCCATAACCAAACCGGAACAATAAGCTCCGGGAAAAACACGGATTATTTTTTTAATAAAATAATACGATAACTTTTTTGAAAAGAAAAATTAACGCGGCGTTTTTGCATGTTCTCCTTCAGAGATTCTAAACCCTAGAAAGTGAGCGAGGGAGGGAGAGACAAAGAGCGCCATAGCTGAAAATCCCGCGAGCTCCATTGCGAAATGGCGAAGGAGCAAATCTAAAGGCAAAGCAAAGGCGTGGTAATAATACGGACCTGGCTATTGTCGTCGTTGCTTGTTGGCGAAAGTAACAATGACTTTGGGGGAGAGGGCTCTAAAAGGAGAACAACAACAAATTGAGACAACTTTTATTTTTTATCTTTTAGTTTTGCATGTCATTTTAACCATATCCTACCTCGTGGTCAGTTTTGACATGAATTAATAATACATTTTGTCGAAAGAGTGCCACATGTCATCTTGTGATTGGTTTATGGTGACCTAGACCTCTGAAAATCTGATGTGGAAATTAAATTTCGACACAATATTGTCCGAATCTGACCCTCACATACGGTAATGGTTTTGAAATCACAAATTCAAACAACCGTATTTTATAAAATATAATTTTGATGGAATTGTATTTTATATCACTCGAATCAACGATTCAAAACATTGTATATATTGGTAAAATAACAAATAAATTTGCACAAAAAGACGTTCACATATGACTTATTTAAAAATGCTAAAAAAATTGTAAGGTATAATTTCGATTTTTAAAAGTTAACCCCTAAAAGACCAATAATCCTAAGTTGAGTTTATGTTTTTTATAGCAATATTATGTAAGTTCTACGTAGATTTCCTTTTGTCCAAATTTAATTTGTTTTTTTAACTAACATAACCAATGTTTTTTTTCATTCCAATAATATAAAATTCGGTTTCATCTAAGTTATATTTTTTACAATATAATCATTTGAATTTGTTAGTTTGAAATCCATTAATTCTTGGTCCTTTAGGAGTTAACCCCTTGGTGCCTAAAGGAATCACGTTTAATTTTTATAAGACTTCAAATGAACCGTTTGGAAGGCTTTAAGAAAGAACATTTGATATACCAATGAAAAAAAAAAAAGTTTGCATGAATGCAATATATGAATGATGTAATGTACTTCAAAAGGTTCTATTATTGAATACTAAGTTAGTCACCACTATAAAATTTACTTGACTATGTAGCGCACATCGAGTCATATACAGTAGGTATATATAATTGTCAAAGTTTTGCAAAAAGGATTTTTGGTAAGGTATAAAATTAAAACCTTGAAGATTATTCCATTCGTCAAACCTTATATATTTTTTATTTTATTTTAAATTCCAATATTTTGCATATACATGTCAACCTTGCCTTTTGGACCCTCCTTCTATAATACGGTATGCTACTCAAAAAGTGTCTACTTTGAAGAGGGAGAAGTAGTCATGCACGTACCACTCGTCCTTTGTTCAATGACCATTGAACCATGATTGGTGGGTTGAATAGACATTTTATTCAAGCCGGCTTTGAAAAAGAATTGAAGTTCTTACCAATATTGCTACTACCAAAATATCTTGCTCTTATTGCAATTTAGATTCCAAATAGTTCACCTCAGAATCTCAAACATTTGTTAGAGAATCAGAGGAATCATCAAAAAAATTCTTTAACTTCAGCTAGTTCATGCAAGAGGATTAGAGAGTTCCATTATTTTATTAGCAATTTCTCTACTTACAGTGTTGCTACAATGTAAAAGTGCGGTTGAGCAAGGTATTATTTAAGAATGTTATGTCCTCCGATGGAATTGTTGCTCAAACCTAGTTTACTATAATCTCTATTTCATATCTAAATCAATAAAAGCTTGATTACTGAGAAACAAGGTTCTCCTTGTTCTTATAGTTTTCAGATTTAATTTGAGTTTTCTTTTATTTAACAATTTTTTCATTGTGTTTATGACCTCATTTTTGCAAGGCCAGTTTTGAACTACAATCAATGCAATTTTGGTTTGGGCAATGACTTGACATACTTCTACATTTGTAATTTTAGAAAAATATGTAATCAAGTATGACTAAATCCAACCGTTAGATAAGACAACAACTTGGTAAAGAATCTCTAAAAAATTGGATGACTTTCATCTAAGCATTGACGAAAGCGTGTGAAGGGTTTGAATCTGTTAGTCGTTCACTTTCTGAATGCTCTTACGTTTGGGGTTAAGAAAAAAGTCCTTGGAATCGAATAATCTCAGTGAAAGATATTGAAAGATATAGTGATCGATTACTTAATTGGTCCTACACCACGTCTACCATGATGTCATTCCCGGCCGGGGGAATGGCCTAATACGGCACCACTTTTATGTGTTGCACATAGTGAGACATACTCAGTCAATGTGTGCTAAAAATTCCATTTATAACACCATGTAGTATATAGTTGCAGCCATGGTGTCTATAACACCCTGTAATTTTTATAATTTTTCAATTTATTTTTCTTACCAAAAAGATTCTTCTCGAAAATCACACTATTTTTGGAAGGGGTACTACCCATATCAGGGCATCACCCTGCGTCGTCTCTGCCTTCTCTACATTCCTTGCATTTGCCTTTCCACTTGCTCTTCACTGCCATTACTGTTGTCGCCTGCTCCAGATTAAAGAGGACTGTGTGCTAATGTTCAACCCTCTGACCGCCGGAAGAACTCAAAGGCGCTGCAACTACAGTCTCCTTTGGAATCACTGGAGTCCAATGTGGCGTCGCCATTATTCCTAAGGTTGGGCCCTGATCCTTGATATAAGAGGGAAGAAACTCTCGTGCATATGGGTTCATCTTAGATTGAGTTCTGACCACCGTCGTCATGGGAGTAGCAACTTGATAAATTGCCTCTCCTACAACATGTGGGAAGGAATGAAACTCTGGGTGGAGACTTATTTCATGCCTGGACGGGGTCGCTGTGACTGCCCAGGTGGTGACTGCACGTACTGGAGCAACGGCGGCCTCATACGGAACAAAAGCACTATTCCATTGGTACTCCCGGGGTACTGCGACTGAAAGACTCCTCTTCGCGACTTCCATGCCTTCGGTACCACCTTCAGAACCATTGTTTCCAACCGTGAAAACAGACTGTGATTCTCCAACTGTCAGACCATGATCTAGATTTTCACGTTCAGTAGGGACCGAAGATCCGATACTTGTAATTTCACTTGACTTCGGCCGGAGGAGAGTCTCAAGGAGAGTCTCAAGGAGAGCCTCAGATGCATCAGAAATTTCAGTGATCGTGTGTTCTTGACGTCCTGTCTCTGCTGAAGAAGGAATTGTAGCTTCGTTCTTGTGATCCTCGTGCTCTACTAGAACTATGCCTTCATTGGGGGTACTCTCCACTGCCTTCACGTCAAGCTCTTCTACAGGAACCGTAGCTGCAGCAGCCACTGCAACACTCTTGTCGGAAACGTCGATTGCAGGAAAAGAGAGGTCCACAACTTCCTTGTCAGTGAATGATGCCTGAGACCCAAGCGCTAGTCCAGTTTGGGAGTCTAACAGGATCGAAGAGAGAGCCTGAGCTAGTTGAGCCGAATCAACGGTTGACCCTTGAGGCTCTGCAGCAGAACCTTGCATTGCGATCTGAGACCATGTCTTGGTGGACGAGAGAGGAGCTTGTGCAGGAGCTTGTGAAGGAGCTTGTGAAGGAGCTGTTCGAGGACTCCGCTGCAACTCACGGTCTCCGGTGCCTCTGGCACTGCGGTTGTTTCCTTTGGGTCCAACAGCGCCGCCTCTTCCCCCTCGACTGTTTTTTCCGGCATTCTTACGAAAACCCGCATTTCCTGCAGGTTTCTGGAGGCCTTTCGGCGACGCGATCGTGTCGACTTGAGCTGGTAGAGCGGGCTTTTTGTAGCGAGTCTTCGGAACGACTACCTGCCATCCTTCTTCAACGTCGTCGTCTGTTACTGCAACAGTGGCTGACAAACTAGAAGACATTTTTGCCTCTAGTGATCCTTCCGATGCAACAACACCCACGGTTTCTAATGTCTGAAGATGGACAACACAATCTGTTCTCTACTTCACTTCAGCAGCCTCACTGGATCAGACACGTGAGTCTCGATACACTACACGGAGAAGGCGTCGATTCTCACTCCTTCTGGGAGTCAAACGGCGCCACTTTGCGTTCACCAATGTTTTGGTTAGTGCAATTTATCGCTTAGGACAAGCGTGTACAGTGAAAAGCAACAATAGACAGGATCCTTCAAAGTGAGAAACGACGCCTCTGCTTGTAGTGATATGTGTGAAGAACCGCAAACAGGATCCTTCGAAGTGAGAAACGACGCCTCTGCTTGTAGTGATATGTGTGAAGAACCGTAAACAAGATTCTTTGAAGTGAGAAACGACGCCTCTGCTTGGAGTGATATGTGTGAAGAACCGGCCTCTTCGATCAGATTGGAGGCGGCGGATTGCCCTGTGAACATAATTCCCATTCTTAGTATACAATTCAAATGTATGTTACTAAAAAGATGGTGAAGATGAATAAGTAATTAAGCAAGCAAGCGCGATACAAATGAGTTCAGTCATGAAAAGATGAATAAAAATACAAAATTAATTGAGCAAGCGACTTTAGTTTAAAAGCAATGTATTGTCTGATTTTTTAATGTTTCAAAAACGATTTGAAACTATACACAAACCTGAAGTTGATTGGAGATAGAAACGAAAGTAAACAACCTAAAAATGCTTCAACACGGTCTAAAAAAACCTATAACAACGCCAAGGGTGTTTGAGATCCCAATTGTTCTTACATTAAAGATCTTAGAAAGAATCTATATGCATTTGATTGATTAAAATGATTGTTGATATAATAGTTGATAGCATATGGAGATAAGAAAGTGATCAAGACCGTACAAGACTTGAAAAGTTGTTTCAAAGGTTGTATAAAGGGTTATGTCAAAAGCAAATTCAAAGATAAACAAGCGTTATTACTTTCTCACATAATAATGCACTCTAAACATTCTACCAACGCAATATGGCAAAAGAATACATAGATTAAGCACAACACAAAAAGCAAATGAGTAATGGAGTCATGCAAATTGATAGTTGTACGTACCTGAATTTGTTTTCGTGGCCTCAGCTTGCGCTCGACTTTGGTGATCGATGTGCTCCACAAGATTTGAAACACGTGCTTTACCGCACTTTGAAAACCAATCGATATGAGTGAAAAATCAATCAAAACTAAGTTAGCTATGACCAATTCTCCCTCCTCAAGTAGTCAAGTAATTGTATGCATACTCATGCAAGTATGCAATACAAGGTTCTTTAGCCCTTGCAAAGACTCACCTTTTTGCTCCCACTCTGTGAAAGATAAGACAGTCAAAACATCCAACTCCCCACCACAAAATGAAAAATGAAAAAAGACAAGTCTTCTACTAACATGTGGATTATGTATGTGTTGTTTTATGGATGACCTCCTACAACACCACCGAGACTTTCACTAAGTGACCCTCTACAAACCACCCAGACTTTCACCTCCCTACCACAAAATGAGAAATGAAAAAAGACAAGTCTTCTACTAACATGTGGATTATGTGTGTGTTGTTTTATAAATGACCTCCTACAACACCACCGAGACTTTCACTAAGTGACCCTCTACAAACCACCCAGACTTTCACCTCCCTACCACAAAATGAGAAATGAAAAAAGACAAGTCTTCTACTAACATGTGGATTATGTGTGTGTTGTTTTATAAATGACCTCCTACAACACCACCGAGACTTTCACTAAGTGACCCTCTACAAACCACCCAGACTTTCACCTCCTAGTGACCTAGATACTACCGAGATTCTACATAGTCCTAGTATTGTTGTAAGTGCAAGCTTCTATATGAAGATTGGACATGTGAAAGTTGCTAGAAGACAAAAAAAAATTGAAATGTCAAGAACTACCCATACTCTACCCATTTTGTCAAGCTTCTTGCTTTTAATCATCCCCCACCAATACATGGTAGTCACCCCCAACCGATACATGGTAATCACCCCCAACCGATACATGGTAGTCACCCCCAACCGATACATGGTAGTCACCCCCAACCGATACATAGTCACCCCAACCGATACATGATAGTCACCCCCAACCTATACATGGTAATCACCCCCCACCGATACATAAAAGCCTAGCTTAACAACTTTGGTCTTCTTTCAAAACCGGTGTGAATAAAGTATTTGTTCATCCTACCCGTGATCGATGTCTACCGAAACAAAAAACCAATGGTGCAGGTCTAGCTTTAAATGGCTTAATAAATAAAAATATTTGCATACAAATAAAAGCCATTACATTATTTTATGTTTTCTTATAACTTTATTAAATGCTTTGAAAACCTAAGTTGTCATGCCCTTTCATACTTGTATTAAGAAAAATCCTTTTAATCTTCTCATAAATACCAATTAGAATCTCTAAATGGGATCGATTATTATTTTTAAATTATATAAAATAAAGCCTCTTTAGTTTAAGATTAACAACCATTTTTGTTTTTTTATAACATTAAAATGTATTATATGTAATTAAAAATTGGCCTTCTATAAAAGGTGTTGTCCCTACTGTGGAGTATTTCCTTGCGAAAGATGAGTGCAGGAAACAACTCATATCCTTTTGAGAATGACGTTCTTGTAGGTTGCTTTATTCTGTGAATTGTAGATGCATCAAGTACTCTCTAATCCTTTAACGTTCCGATTCAATTGTATTGATCAGAGACACTTTTCTATTGCTTTGAACAGCAAGTAATCTCTTGATTTGAACAAAAAATCGACCAAACTAATAGAAAAGTGTCCCTAATCAACGTGAATGAATCAATAAATTAGTTGGATTTTCTAGTAGTGACACTTGCAAGTTTAATCTTATAGTTGCTTGAATGTCAAGGTCCATTCAACGATGGAACACGAGAATGCGCCTTAGTGTGTTACATGGCCTCAATAGTGTGCACGGCCTCGGTAGTGTGCACTGTCTCGGTAGTGTGCATTGTCTCGGTATTGTGAACTCAAATTCCAGAGCTATAAAGGAAGGAAGTTGAATTTTCCTCACTCCATTTCACTCTTCGCCTCTCTCTTGGTTAGAGCTCTCTTGGCTTGTACTGCGATAAATCCGTCTCAGAGCACCACAATTCTCGCAATCTTCAGTAAACAACGCAGTACTATTACATGGTACCTAGCTTACGTCTGTAGTGTGCACGGCCTCAATAGTGTGCACTGTCTCGGTAGTGTGCATTGTCTCGGTATTGTGAACTCAAATTCCAAAGCTATAAAGGAAGGAGGTTGAATCTTCATCACTCCATTTCACTCTTCACCTTTGTCTCGGTTCGGAGCTCTCTTGGCTTGTACCGCGATCAATCCGTCTCAGAGCTCCACATTTTTTTCAATCTTCAGCAAACAACGCACATCCATTACGAGGTACCTAGCTTTTGCTTCCATTTGTACACCATTTCAAACTTAAGATATGTAGTCTGTAGGAATATACTGTGCATGTGAGTGTTTTCTAGAGTATGGAGCCTTCCAAATGTGTATTTTATTTTTCCAATGATGTATATTTTAGTTCTTCGTCATTTCAATGTAAGTTGCTTTAATATCACACAAGAGTATTGTGTATCGATACGGGTTAGCTAGGCAGATACACGCTTAATATGCTTGTTTTTTTTCATATTTGCTAGTACTTATTTCAAAGTGTAGCTGCATGGCACCGTAGCTATACGTCCAAAATCAATGCTTCGTACACTATTTCGTGACCATTAATTATCCATGTGGCTATCTATTGTAGGTTGGAATATGAAGCGTCCAAGGCGTTCACAAATGGCGCAAAATCAGTCTCTCCAGATATTGTGTGGCGCGAAAAAAACAAATCCCGATGTTTTGATACGCTTGGTACCAGAGGCAAACAACCAACTAGTCACCCACCTTGCGAGCAGATGCACCTTAGCAGAGTTGAAGATGCATTCCAATGAGTTGAAGAATTGCACTAAGTACTTTGAGGCGTGTTGGAGCAAGAGACGGAAAAATTCTAAAATTTCCATGGATTTCAATCTTGAGATGCTCCACGGGTCGAATGTTCTATATTACGCAGCTTGCTTTTCCCGCATGTACGTGCCATCCCAGAAGGGCTTCAAGGATGTCAGATCTAGTTTGGAGCTTTTGCGAGTGGCATCTCAGATTGAGTTTGGTGAATTGATAAGCTCCATTTTTGAGTATCTATCAACCATTGAATGGTCTATTGAGGATGAATTGAGGATTCGACAATACTCGTCTTCCCTAGAGTTTTCCTGCTCTGAGGCAAACGGTCTAGTTGCTCGGTTGGCATTGGGCAATCCAATCAAAGAGGATGATTGTAAAGTAGTATGCGACCTGATGGAGAAGGTCATACGTATTGCTTTGCGTCGAGACAGTGGAGACACGCAATGTCCGGATCGAAAGCAAATGAGCTTCGAGGATGCTGAGTGTTTCTTTGAAGAGTTGTTTTCAAGCATTGGACGAGGTGTCTCCGATCCTGCTTTTGAGAGGGACATGGTAAATATTGTTAGCGATGTGGCAAAAGAAATGCTTGTGGAGCTTCATGAAGAATGTCGGAAGCAATCTTTGGACGTGGACACAGTTCCTGCATTTGGATGTAAGTTGGAGGCAATATGTTCGATAGTGAAGAAGTTGCTGAAGGCGCAAGTGGCCGAAGAAGTCGTAAAGTGCTTCATGCATTTGGAGTTGCTGCCGTTAATTCTTGAAGGCGCTATTGGGTCTCGTTTCCTTATGTCAAATATCCAAGCAATAGGATTTGCGAGTCTTGTGTTGCTCATTCATCGAGAGGCGGTCGCTGGAAACGTGGTGTTGGGAATACCAGAGCGAATTGCACTGTTAGAGAATTGGAACCTAATCGGCTCATTTGTTGCGCTAAGGAAGCGACAAAGGAAGTACGGAATTTTGTTGGATCCGACGAGAGACGATGATATTGTGCTTTTGCCGTACGAGATGCAAGTGGAGCTTGTAACACAGGCTAGAGAAGACGTGTTCTTGACTTTGCCTTTTCAAGAGCAAGTGGAGCTTGTAACATAGGCTAGAGAAGACTTGTTTTCAAGAGCAAATGGAGCTTGTGCAACGCGAGATGCGACCTAATCGTCCCCCATTCATCACACCAAGCTCGCTTGCAAGACTTGTGAAACAAAGATGGGCAGTTGCTTTAGAGATTGCGGATGAAGATGCATCATCCGACCAAATTCTTTAGCTCATAAATTCATTCATTTTTTATTGTTTAATATTGAATTAGCCTATAGAGGTATAATGTACATGTGTACATGTCATAGGTACATGTCATAGAGGACTTCATTCTATACTCTAATTCAGATCAAAGTGATGAGTTTGAATTGAGTGAAGAAATATGTCTTTGGAGATGAACACAATACATATGCCTTTCTAGGTACTTGGTTGTTAAAATTATAATAAAATGTTAATGGATTGAAAGAACATAGTATGGGGTTTTTGAAGAGGTGCTCTATGTGGAAATTTTGGAATCGTAATGTTTATTATCATTCATGAAATAGAAATAGAAAACTTCATTATTTTACGACGTTGTTTCAATATTATTTATTCTATTTTTAGTATTTGATATTTTAAATTTAATTTTGCAAAGTTTTATCGTGAAATTGAATTTAAAATCCCAAACTAGCACAATTTTTTTCCAGTATGGTAATGAAATTGGAATAACATGCACTACAAGATGGTATGGTTTTTAATATTTGATTCTACTTATTTTAGAAAATCATATACAAGGTCCCAGTTTTTGAATTAGAAATGAAATTTCATATAAACCAATTCTCTTGTTTTAAGAAAAATCATAATAACTTATTTTAATGTTTCAAACCGTTCAAAGGATAGTCAACTTGCTCAAGAACCAAGAGTAGTTTTCGTGGATGAAAACAGTCCAATTTGGATGAGAATTTAGCAATTTCAATCTATGCGTTGTTGACTGGCATGTTGAAGGGTTAACCTTTGGAGCCCACACAACCACATTCTGGTTGTAGAGGTTTATTTTTGCAAATTATCAGAAGATCTACTTTGAATCAAGTATAAATGTCTAAAGTTTAAAAGTGAAGATCTCATGTATACACTGCAAAAAGAAAATTTTGATTTGAGTTGTGAAGTTATCAAAAATACCTATCTACAAAACATTAAAATACAATAAATAGATAGATAGATAGATAGATAGAACACACATTTCGTTAATTTTGTACTATATTTCGTTAAAACCGGACTACTAGATTGAAAAAGCGATGGGGAGTGCTACCCTTCGCAAAAGAGATAGGTCTCCAATTTTTCTACATCACTCTTATTCCGCAAATAAGAGCAGTGTAGAAAAATTGGGGACTTATCTCTATTTCGAAGGGTAGCACTCCCCATCGCTTTTTCAATCTAGTAGTCCGGTTTTAACGAAATATAGTACAAAATTAACGAAATGTGTGTTATAGATAGAAACTCCAGACCTTCAAGCTGGCGTGAATAAAATGTCTCTTCAAAATGTCAATGACCCATTGCCCACCAAACACAGGCCCATTGGAACAAAACTATTACAGTTAATACTTACAAATACAACACATGTACTGTGCAGTATTTCTTGTGTTTGGAGGTTTGTTATTTTGTTTTTCTTTTTTACTGTGTCTTTTGTTAATTTTTTATTAGTGTATGTATTCCAATCATAATCAATTAACTAACTCCCCCGGGGAGGTCACTGTCAAAAATTTATTAAACCACGTGAGAAAAAATATAGGGTACATTTAATTCATTCGATCAAAAATTTATACAAATTTTAGAAATACTATACCTTGAATGAAATGGCCTATACGGTATTATATCTAAAGGAGGGTAGGTGAAAAGTATAGGTAGTATTCTATTTTTATTAATAAAGTAGGGTCTCAAATATTTAAAGGAACGAAGAATTTATGTGAGTTCTAATGAAAATTGCCTCAATTGACTAAAAATTGTCGAAGTTAGCCAATGGCTAGGAATGAACCACAAACAAAGGTTGAATTATTTGGCTTCATGGGAAAGTCTCCTCACGATGAATTTTAGCATTAGGTGACCAATGAGATTCACGAGGCTAGGGTGGATGGTAGTGCCGCATGCTTCCTCTCACAACATGTATTTCTCACTTAAACCTACCATCGAACATTTTAGGCACTAAGCACAGTTGTTATTCTTTGAAAGTTACGTTCATGTATTGTTGTCGTTTTTTTTATGTCCGATTAAGTTCAATTTATGCTGAAATTCCAAAATTTTGATAAATGGTTCAGTTTATAAATAAAATAGGGTCTATAAAATAACTTAATGGTGGAAATTATATTTACCTGTAGGGTCTTGGAAAATGCCTCAAAGTACCATTTTATCTACTAATAGGGTGCAATTTATTTTAAAAAATTAGATAAATAGCCCACCTATAATTGACCCCCGACCGCACGTGGTTTACAAAAGTATGTAGTATGTAACCTCCCCGTGCTAACTCCTTTCATATCCTAACATAAAAAAAATAGTCCTAAACCGTATATGGATAAGACCCTCGCACTTAAAAAAATCACAAAAATTATGTGTGAGTTCAATCTTGACATGAAAGATTGCAATGGAGAGATGTATAGGTCATTGAAGTATATGTCATTGATGTGTAGGTCATTGATGTATATGTCATTGATGCCTTAGGTCATTGAAGTATATGTCATTGATGTGTAGGTCATTGATGTATATGTCATTGATGCCTTAGGTCATTGATGAACAATTTCTTGCTAGTCCAATTTACCATTCTTCAAATAATGTTTAAATTATGTTGAGAAAAAGTGCTCTAAAAAGAAGTTGTAAAAAAAGTGTAACCCTAAAATTCCAATACACACTACAAAAATGCTTTTCTATCAAATTTCTTTTTTTGAAAGCCCAAAAAGCTTGCCACCTAGACCTTGTTGTTCATCACTATTATTAACATTTTTCCTAAACTTTCATACTATCTTAAGCATTTTGGCAACTACTAAAATTTTCACAAGGTAAAAACTTTGAAAAATCCTATAAAATTCATTTGTATTTTCATAATTATGAAAAAATTAAAGTAAATTGATTTAACAATAACTTATTTGAGACAAATATGAAAAACATATACTATATTTTAAAATGAGAGAAATTGACATGCAGAAACCAATGTCAAAAATTAAGATAACATAAGAGAATAAAAACAAGGTGTCTTTTATTCATTTGAGATAAAATTTGTAAATTCTTAGAAGTAATATAAGATGTTTTATAACCAAATTGAGAATATTTTATAAATATTCTTAGAATATATACCCCATTTTTGCTCATATATCCCAAAATTCACAAAAAGTGACTTCCCTAAACAAATTAATGAGATATGATTGGGTAATTGTAGAGTGGACGCTTAAGGGTTAATTAGTGAAACATACATATGGTCATGATCATTTCTGGCTACACTAAATATAGTTTAATTTGTGCGCACTATCCAAGCCATGAGTAATACTTGATTTGTTTGAGATGTGGTGTCAATGTAAAAGTGTTAGCTGTGATAATTCAATAATATTTTATCCCAAAATATATAGTTTTTTATACACTATAAATTTTTGTAAACATAAATGTCATTTCATAAAAAATGATAATATTTTGATGATATTTTAACCGCTAAATTGTTTTGTTCAAATAATATATCAAAAATGTCATTCATTCAACAACTTTGACTATGTATCTTTAAAAAGAGGCTTTATACAAACTTTGAATCTTTTTAGCTTAATTCATCTTGCATTTTGGAAAGTTGAGATTTTCAAGATTATGATGAAAAATTGAATTAGGATATTTTTAATAAAGAGATAAAAACACATAGATTTCATCCTTTTATAAAATCATTTAGAAATATAGGTTCACAATGAAACAAGAAACTACACCATTAATAGTTTTAACATAAAATTGAAACATATCAATCCTAACAGTAAGAAGGTTCTAATAAGAAATTGAAATTCAACAAAAATCTAAAAATGTAGGATTGAGTATACTAATTAATACATGTTTGGGTAGAAAAGTGATATACCAAAAATCAAAACTTGAATCAAGAATAATACGATTTGCTTATGAACCTATAGTGAACAATAAAATGCTCCGTAAAATCCAATTCCTCACCAAAATTCAAAAAAAGAATCTCTACAATCCAAACCATATATTGTAAAAAAATGGCATAGTATAAACATAGGAAAAAAAAATCAAAAAATCAAAAAATCAAAATTGAAGAAGTTATGGCCTTAAAACGAAATTTTACCTTACCACACCTCCCTATAACATTCAATATCTCTTGCATGGGCCGGCCTCGAGATCTCATCCAACTTCGTCCTTGAACTTCTACCTACCTTGCCACGCATCCCCTTAGCTAATGATGGGGCTCACAATCATGAGGTATATTCCTCATCATTTTATTAGAGGGAATGCAGTCCCTACCACTATTACACATTTCAATACTTGATGCTACACTACAATCTCACACTCTACAAGAAAATTAAAATGCGTCATTGATTCAACTCAAAAAATGAAATAATTCATATAAAATACATCCATATGAACATAAAGAACCAATAGTTAGTCATAAATTGAACAATTGAAAATTGACACTTAATGAATGTAAAAATCTTTAAAAAAAAACTTAGGAATAGTGACATGTGTCAGAACTTGATTAGTTGAGATCCCTAAGATTAATTTCATAACCGCCTATATCAAGAAGCCATGACCAAACGATTTCCAAAAAGAATGGCCCACGGTTAGTTCCTTCCACAAATCTACCCCAAGTTCAAATCCTATACTCAATTTAAATTTGAAACAAAATGTATCATTCAGAAAAAATATTGCACACACAACCACATAAAAAGTCAACGTCAAGTCATAGTAGTTGACCAAATGTCAAAAACATAATAGGGCTACTTGTTAATGTTATAATATTGATACCTGTATAACTTCACTTTTATAGTAAGTAGAAGAGAACACAAGCACAGATCACCAGATACAACAGTTCCAAAACACAAGAGTAATAATGCCAGGACTTGGCATCACAGTTGCTCTGAAAACCAGTGAGAACGGTATAAAATATAATAGAAATAATACACAAAGCACAAATATACACATCACCAGATAAGATGCCGTGTACCAGGTCCAAAACACAGTCACATTTTTATGACAGCTGAAGAACTGCTCCGGGCGGCCTTGGTAGTCATACTGAACCTATGCACAGAAAAGACAAGTTCCACTGACTAGGCCCGACAACAAAGAGAGAGATGCTCGCTCCTGCAATGGAGAAGTTGCAATGGAGAAATTGAACCAATATACACATCCTATTGTATTTTTGATAATCTAAAACACAACACACGCCATATCACTGGGATATGATGAAAAAATCCAATCAACCACAAGACCTCACTACTGACCACAAAAGCAGGCTAAGACTTAAAATAGGCTTCCAACGCCCTAGTGCTTCAGAATCCTACAATCCAGTCTTTGGAAGGCCAAGCTTGGACTAGCACCGTTAGCTAACAGTATTTCTAATCTAGTCCAATCTGCAAACCATATCTGTGCTGGAGTCATGAAGGCTCAACGTGCCAAGATCTCTCCTACCTGTAGCACCAACTTCTTCGGTTCTTACTCAGGAAGGCTTCCCTTGAGGTACAGGAAAGAAGATGGGACTCATGAATAGAAGGCTCGCACATAGGAGGCTGCATCTCCGTTCTCCTTGCCACAGGTTTCACAGGCCCAAAAACCAAAATTTCTGCATCATTGCCTTAGGCTGAAAAAAACGTCTGCCAAAGGTCCTTTGTCTCAGCGCTCTACTTCAAAGCTCAAGCACACATATCATCATCATCCCACTTGGAAGTATTGAGACTGCACAGTCAGGCAATCTCAAGCGCAATGCGGTGTTAAGTGGCTACTGCAGTGTGCTCAGACCCACTAACCACTAAGTTGTTGCCGTTCGAACCACCATCCCCAGATTCACTTCCACCAGGTAGAGTGTGAAACGCAGACGAGTGAAAGGATTGTGGAGGATGGAGATTAAGATACGCATTGTTCTGACCATGTTGCAACATGGTCGTGTGATAATTTACAGAGTCACCTTGTCCGCTTACCATGTCCATCCCTGAATGCGAGCCCCGTGTATTAGATATGTTCCCCGCTTGTGAGGATTGTCCTTCATGAGATCCATGGTTACCCTCCGAATTCGATTTTTGATCTCCATCCTTAGCTTTTGTATTTAAAAACCGACCTCCGTTTCCCCTCGCTCTTCTCAAGGCATGCTGATGCCTTGATTCATGTAGGTATGGCTGCAAACCAAAAAACCACATTCAGAATCTATTTAATTGCCAAACGGTTTGGCCATTCACGTACAATGTAAAGTCCACAAGCTGTTTCACCAAATCAAAACAATCATCAAAATACAACCACCACCAAACTTCGAGGTGCTGCTCAGAGAAATATTTAATCCATTTGAACTCAAAAACTGGATGCCAGAAGTTGGAACAAATCTGAGGTGTAGAGCAATCATATGCTTAGGAAGTCAGAACAGAAGCATAATGATAGTATGTAACGAGAGTAACGACACCTATTAATGTGAACAGCCTCACAGGTCTCGGGGATAACTCGTGAACTTCAATACAAATTCTCCAATCAAAGACGCCTTCATAGTTAACTGAGACGCTCCAAATTCACATAATTGCAGGATGTCAATTTTGAATGCTAAAACTGAACCACGTACATACAAAAGCTGAGCAACTATACCTTTCGAGACTTGATAAGTTTATTCTCACTCTCTGCTTTGGCTCTCGATTGCCGTCGCCGTAAGATCCCATGGTACTGCTTAGCATTAACATACACTGGCTCTTCTTCCATCATCTCAGACGGGAGTGGCATACGTGCTTGTTGAACTCCCAACATATGAGGATGGATCTGCACCCACCCAGAAAGGCAACCTCAGTGACACTAGACCCTCGAATACCTCCACTCCAAAGAAAATTACTATTGAGTAATGAATTTGGACAATCACTTCAGGGCGCTTACCACTGCCTGAGCGCCATAGGCGGCAACGATTCCTCCAAAATAGGGATCTGCGACATATGGATACGCTGCCCGAGCGGCCTGCACAAAGAGCAAGCTGATCCAATTACCAACTAGACAACGGCTTATCCCAAACAAATTTAACATCAGATTATCGACTAGTTCCTACGAGATAGTCCCAAAGAAAAAAAAACGAAAAGGATGCACCAGAATGCCGAGCATCTGTATTGTAGAGTATGAGCTACATAATTTACAGCGACTACCAGGCAACGGAATTGGTGGCGATCACAAACCTAATCTAACAAATTGACGAAATGAGAAAATCTGTGACAACCATTAGACAAGAGTATGCGCAAATGTAAATAATGGCCAAGCACTAACCATCGAATGGCCAAGCTCCAGCTGCGTGTGAGGTAAAAGATAGTCCCCAGACGCGGGAGCGCCAGTGGTTGGACGCGGCGGCTGATCCTCCGCTCCAGTAGTAGCATAACCTACAGAGCAAGAAAGACACAAGCACATTCAGCATCTGCACTGAAGTACACGGGCACACTCAGTGTGAAGCAATTCTAATCAGTTATTTCCGACTATGAAAAATTAGGCATACTACCCTAATTCAACTCAGAGTCAACTCCTGCGAACACAAGCCCAGAAGTATAGAAGGAATCTCCAAAAAATAATGACCTCTAGTTTTTATCTTCTCCCCCCTCCACATGAGTCTAATAAGCAAGGATGGACACGAGACAATCAAAACTGTCCATAAGAAGCCTGAGATTCTCTACAACATCAGAATAACTTGAACCGGAAAGCCATGCCATGAAACTTGGCTATAAATTACTAAAAGATATTTATTTTTAAAAACAGGCACCCCTCCCCACGCCACCCCAAAACAAAAGAATAAAACACAAAGTCTTTCTGACTCCAATATGTAGCTTCACTAGGCTTCATATCTGATCTGCTATCGTAGATCAGAAGGCAGATCCGTATATAAATGTAATTACCCGATGCGGAACTATCATTAAGCAACCTCCCACAAATCACACTAAATCCATCCTCAAGAGAGATCCTCTCGACATACTGGATGCCAAAAATTGAGAGGGCAACACGTAAAGAGAGTATAGGGCATGATGCAACAACGTTAACGAGCCAAAATCACATGGAAATTCAGATAAAGAGACATCCCACCGACAATTCAGAGCTGCAGAAAACCTAACAGCATATCCTAAACAGAATTGATTCCACTAAATCCATCCACTGCACGCACCAGGCTGAGGAGGCAAGGCCTGCATCGTTGGTGTCAGCACGGACTCGGTGTCAGCTGGTGCGGACGAGCCGGGCGCCTGCATAGACGAAGAAGCTGTGGCCACAAAGCTATGGTCACTAGTATGCCCTCGCAGTAGTACCTGCTGCTGCTGGTCACTCTGCTGGCACCAATCTCCTGCAACAACTCTGCTTCCTCCCGTGCGCTCTTCGTCACCGAAACTGATTGGCATAATAAATTCGTCCGAAATCAAACCCTACATTGATTTTTTACCACACCAAATCCACCGGTGCCACGGCAAAACCAAAAAAATTATACTCTCTCTCCTTCTTAACGCGAAACCAGACACACCTCAGAGAGTGCACAGTCATCCAGCTTCGCAGCAGCAGCTGATGACCGCCTCCACCACATTGTATCACCCTGCCCTGCCTCTCACAAACAGCCCCTATAACCGCGCAGCCACACAAGAACACTCACAAAAAAATCACCTCCAAATCTCAATCGATCCCCTGTCGCGACCAAAATCAGACACTTCTCGCCCTAACGCAAAAAGAAAAACGAACCAAGAAACCACCGCACAACACACACCCTAACAACAACACAACAAGAACGAACGAACGAACGAACCGCCCTACGGAACTAGAACACAAACATACCGAGCCGCGAATGAATTTGCAAGTGACCAATGACGAACCGCCGCAAGGCAACAACGGTCCAACCGCGAACCGGCACAAACCAAAAAGCAAAGGGATCCACAACACAAAACCAAAACTGAGCTTAGCTCTCTCGCAAGCTCTCTGTCTCTCTCTCTGTTTGTTGAGTCCTCTCCGGCCGGGGTGAAGCTAAGGCAGCATGGCTGGCTAGGGCGATGGAGTCCGAAAGCTTAAGGAGCTTTGGCTATGGCGTTGGCGATGGCCGCGACGACGACAATGGCAGAACTGAAACAGGGTCGCTAAGGCAGGGGCTGGGTCCAAACGAGCGAGAGAGCTCAGTAGGGCAAGTGGTAGGTCCGTAGGGGGGTAGGTTCGTAGGGCGGTAGGTCCGTAGGGTAGGGGTATCAGGCACGCGGGCCGGGCCGGGTCCGGGCACGGGCTGGGGTTCGGATGGGGCGGCCTGCCTCGTAGGCATGGCGAAACAGATAAGACCAGCGCCTCCCGCACGCCCTACTGCGCTAGGGTTGGGTAGGGGGGCCCCGTTCATAGAGGCCAGGAATCATCATAACTTAGTGGCCCGCCAATTCGGGGGCTTAACTTGGAGTGGCGCTAAATTTAACTGACTGAGGCCACGGCCCGTCTGTCAGTGCCTTTTGGATTGGGGAATTTGCCTCGGATAAGTAGCAAAATCCTGGATAACTCCTCTTATTGATATCCGTGTGTGCATCGTTGATATCCGCGTGTACGTTGCTGATATCCGTTGATATCCTTGGTTTTCCGTCAGTTGTTTCTTAGCTGTCATACCTTTAGCAACGTCAGAAGTTCGGATAACGATAATTCCTCTTATTGATATTCGCCTGTGCATTATTGATACCCGCGTGTATATTTGTGTCATTCCGTCAGTTGTTTCTGGATATCATACCTTTAGCAATTTAAAGTAAAACGACGTCAGAAGTTCGGATAACGATAATTCCTCTTATTGATATCCGCGCGTGCATTATTGATACCTGCGTGTGCATTATTGATATCCGCGTGTGCATTATTGATATATGTTTCCGTCATTTGCTTTTGGCTTTTGTGTACCCTTTAGCAGTTTCAAGCAGTCTGGAAACGGCAGGAGTTTGGATTATGGAACATTTTTCCTTTTTTTTTTCTTTTGGTTTGTTTTGACATTTGCAAATTGTATTTTGCAACCTGTGGCGAGTTTTCCAATCAACTACATTGAATGGCATATTTAGTGTTCGGGACACTATTTTTCAAATTTTGCACACTATTTTTGGGAGATATGATGTCCTCGTGAGAAAAAAAACGAATGTAGTGTTACAATGACATGTGGCAACTTTATAATAAATATGGCATGCCACCTCATGTCATAGTCGTTATTGAGAATGAACATGGCACTCCCAATGAAAGTGAGGATGACAAGTGGCAAATTCCTATGTAGTGTCGCATGGAAAACTATTTCTCTTCACCTTTGAACCAATTGTGATAAAGACATCAATTCTCCTCAAACATTAACCCCTAAAGGCCCTTAAAAGCCAAAATGGCTTTTTGCTGTTTCGGGCAGCCTAGATGACGGGTTTAACTTTAGTATTTTGGGTTAAACTTTGGTGTGGGTGTGGTAATACATACATACTATATGTGGTAAAATTTGGGCAGTCAAATATGCCATTAGTGTAGTGAGACAATTTCACAACTAGGAATCAAACCGGCAACCTCTCCATTCAGTTTGGGTACCTCACTACTATCACCTTGGTAGTTTAGGGTCATCTCGGACTAGGATATTGTAATTTTCATTGGTGTACTTTATTTTATTTTTTGAAGTGGAGGTGACATGTGCACAATAGTGATGGCCGCAAAACTGTTCATGGGTGCTTGCATATAGGCTTTGCATTATGTGACAAACTAGATTGGTCCATATTGGAACTGTTGGAATACAACACAATGGTTTCATCACCGGAAACATCCTCGTGCATGGTCTCCAATTTCATACAATATAGTAAATAGACTTCGTGGGCATTGGCTCATGGTCAAGACGAATAGACACTTTATTCACGCCGGCCTCGAAAGAGGACCGGTGTTCATATCTATCTATCTATCTAAATAGACTTCAGAATAATATTCTTTTGAAATTTTACTATAAATTTAATTTTGAGATTTTTCCTTTTTGTGATGGTCTAGAAATACAAAATACTATATGTGGTCATTTTTTCAAATTTAATTTTCACCAATATTCTCTTTAACTCCCTAAAGGACCATGGATTCATGATTTTAAAACGACAAATTCAATCAATTGTATTGTGAAAAATATAATCGAGATGGGACCAAATTTTATATCATTGGAACCAGTGAAGAATATTACATGCATTGGACAAAATAGAAAGAAACTTGAACAAAAAGAACTTCACATAAGACCTACTCAAAACTACCGAGAAAAACATGAGGCCCAATTTGAGCTTTTTGGTCCTTTAAGGGTTAAACAGTTTTTAAGCAAATAAATTGAGCAATCAAATCCTTTATTGACCTTACTAAAACAAGTTCTTTTAAAATTTTCATAGAGCAAAATTTCACAGTGGAATTTTTGAAATAAGATTTTTATTCTTTCACTAAAGTGAATTTTAATCTTTAAAAAAATTATACAAACAATGCATGTGTTCCATAAATAGAGCCTTTGAATATTAAGTTACAAAACTGAGTTGAAAATCTGTTAACCCTTTAACCCCTTAACGTACCAGGGTGTCCCTGGAATTGACAATTTGAGAAAAAGCATTATAAATTACTATTTAGAAGAATATTCTGGAATTGATATACAAATGAAAGTTCTAGATTTTGAATTTTAGATTCCATCTGTACGGTTCCATTCACTAATACAATCACCAATATTTAATTATAAATTTTGAAAGTTAAAATTAAAAATTCCTTGTAAATTCGATTACAAACTAAATTTCAATATTTTTTGAGTAAAATTTGTTGGAATGAGTTTGAAATGAGATACTCTTAAACGTGGTGATACTTTGAAATTTTTGTGTTTCTTAAATTTATGACCTCATTTTTCACGATTCCACTTTGAACTAGAGTCAATGCAATTTTGGCTCGGTCAACGACTTGACATACTTCTACATTTGTAATTTTAGAAAAATATGTACTCTAGTATGACTAAATCCAGCCATTAGATAGGACAACAACTTGGTGAAGAATCTCCAAAAAATTGGATGAGTATCATCCAAGCGTTGATGAGAACGTGAGAAGGCTTTGAAATCATTCGTCGTCCAGTTTCTGGACGCTGTGACGTTTAGGGGTTAAGGTCCCGATTCAACACTGTTTTCAAAGATTCGTTATAAAATGTTTGATAAAAAATTAAAATGGAGTTGATGTTCAAAGCAAATTTATAAATGTCAATGTGAAGATAACATCTATACGGTTGGATTCATCATATTTATTATTAATATTTTTTAATTAATTTTGCAAAGTTTTCTCTTGAAATTCAATTAAAAATCCAAAATTAAAATTAAATTTTTTTTAAATATTGTAATGAAATTGGAATAACATGTACTACAAGATGGTATGGTTTTCACTATTTGATTCTTCTTATTATGGAAAATCATGTTTAAGGTCTCACTTTTTGAACTAAGAATGAAACTTGACATAAACCACTTTTGCTATTTTTCAAAAACTCTCAATATCTTATCTTGAAGATCCGTACCGTACAAATGGTAACCGACTAGCACAAGAATTTAAAAAAAAATTGAATGGATGAAAAACATCCCCTGCGTGGTGAAGGGACTGGTCCAGAATCATCCATCGTCCAGATTCTGGACGCAGGCGCGTCTAAGGGTTAAATAATCAAAAAATGATATTTTATTTATTTTATTTTTAAAAACCCAATGGATGAGCTTTGTCAAAATATATCTTTACCTGTAGGAGTAAAAGTAATATAGCTCAAAGTATAAAATGTTTGATTTAGCTAAGCTGAAAAGCTATAAAAATTCTAAATATAAATATATACAAAATTATATAGAATAAACTCATTTATATCTAGAAAACTTGGGTTGGTAATCCACCCTTAAAAAATAATTCACAAAATTACACCCAAAAATGACTCCATGGATATTTGCTTGAATCTTCAAATGTCCTCAAGGAGACAATGGTGTTTTAGGAGTTAAAATTATTTGTAGACATTGAATCCAAAATCTATATGTATGGGTAGAAAGGGTCCACATAAATACATCACTTTATTGGACAATGATTATTCAAAAAGTATAGTTGCCATAAGAGAAAAAATACTCTTTTGGCAAGTGAGATGATTGATGTAGTGAGTATTATACATTAACCCTTTAAGGACCGCGCATCCAAATAGTAGATGTTTGTTGGTCAAAGCCAATTTTGACCTTGAAGATGAATGTTTTTGCTATTGCTTTTAACTGAGAAAATGAAGTTTATTGAGTCTAGTTTTCACTTCACCTTTTTGATCTTATAAATTTCAAGTATTGAATATTTTATTTCTGTTGCAAGCTATGTAGCCCAAGGTCTAAACTACACTGCATAGGATGTTCACCTTTTGAATTTTAAATTTTAAAAGTTACAAATTAAAAAAAGAAAACATATCATGTGATTCTCCATTGTCATTTGCACATGTTCTAGAAATTTTATATTTTTTGATAATTTTTTGTAATTAATATGAATTTCTTGAAGTATTTGACCTAAAATTTGTAAAATTTCATTTTGTATCAAAAATTTTGGAAAATTTTAGGACCAATAGGAAACATACAATTTCATGCATGAAAAATATTAAAAATATATATTATAAAAACTCTTGAAAGCTAAATTGTGTATGAAAGTGTAGTTTGACTATTTTACAAAGGAATGGGACGTTGAAGGGTTAAAGAGAATATGAAGGACTTTTATTCTTGAGTAATCCTCCTCATTAAAACACGTCTATGTGATTAGTGATGCCAATTCATACATAAAAAAGATTCTCTAATTTGTGCCATATAAGTGGAGTAGTATTTTAAATGAAAAAGAATTGCAATTGTGAAGAAGAGCATGGTTAATGCATGGTATAGTCATGTTGCAATACAATAGTTTACATAATTTCATAAAAACATGGATGATTATACAAAAAAAAATCCTTTATATTAAATTAAATTTGGATATCCTTTGATGTTTATTAACCACCCAAAAAAAGTTTTATAATAATAATAAAATTTACAATTGTCCATGAATTTTTTAAGTTACGTAGGGACAAAAGGAGCAAATGACCCTACTATGCAATCTAAAAATATTAAATGAAAAGTAACAAGGTTGAGAAGAAGAAGGGTTGAGAGGAATAAAGGCACTTTACATATTGAATAGCACCATTGTTTATTAAAGAATAGGAAAAAACTTGTTGAAAGAGCCATTTTATGCACATCAGGAATTTACAACTCCACAAATTTTCAACTATTTCCGTGTGACATATGATATTTCATGGGTTCGTGCATTTTTTGCACGGATTCCACACTGATTTTATACTAATTCCGTATAGATTATGCGCTTTGTTAAATAACAAAAAGAGTGGATGTAGAATCCATGCAAATTTAATACTGAAGTGGTATGAAATCTATACAGAAGCCGTGCAAAAAATGCACGAACCCATGAAATGTTGAATGTCACACGAAAATCGTAGAAAATCCGTGGGGTCCTAAATTCCTGATGCACATTCAATCTTCAATGTGCTCATGTAGTGTTGAGATTTTCTATAAGCATTACAAACTCAATAGGTCACTCCGAGGAAATATCAATATAGTCATTTTTAGGCAAAACAAACTTTGAACCAAGTCCATGGATATTCACCACAAAGTTTGTTGTATTGCATTGAATATTTATTATGAGGTGACTCCATAGATGTTTGTCACAAAGTTAAAGGATTGAAAACCTTCTTTACTTCATGACAATTTCTTTACTACTATTTTTTCAAAAGCTCACACAAAATGTAATTTTCGGTCCCCAAAAGTCCCTAAAAACTTCTTTTTAGTGAGAAAATTCAGCATTGGAAGTATGGAATGACAATTATATTTCAAGTTCATAATAGAATATGAAATACATACATGGTGCATTCAAATTTTATAATATTTTTTAAATATTATTTTTTTACTCTTAATCCATCATAGAGAGATCCCTCATCTCTCCATGACAGTATTATCATCATAATAGTCTTATTGTGACAGACCGATCTAGTCTATCATATAACACACAATGGTGCACACATACACACACACTCTCTATAATGGTTATCCCACTATAACAATTGTGTCATGTTAGAGTCACTTTGGCACCATTTACTTAATCTATTATATAACGCACATAGGTATATGCATGCACACCATTGTGTTTTCACCGTCAAAGTAGTCATGTTGGATGCTAACACGTGCCAACTTAATGGTCAACAAAGCCCTAAGCCCTTGATTCTATTAAAGTTATTAAATTCTTTTCAAACCAATATCCTCTCATTTGTAATACATCATATATGTTTAACATGTTTATATCAATATTCTACAAGTTTTTATTATAGTAGATCTTAATTAGTGTATATCAAATCATCAATATGTCGTCAAGTGGTGTCAAATTCACTGTAATTGAAAAAACAAGCGTATTTCTTATTGATTTTTTTCTTTAAAAATGGCATTGCTTTACTTCCAACTTCATTCTTCATTAATTAGTTGGAAAGAACAAGAGTTTCACAATAAAATAAAATAAAATGAGAGTAATACTCATTGCTTCTTATTTTTTTGTGGTTTTGTACATTATTTTCATATTAATTCAATTTTATTTAATTAAAGAGTTTTCTACTATATGCATCTCTTAAATATACATCATGTGGGCACAAGAAGTAAAGTGGAATTAACTGGTAGACTTTTTCTTCTTTACCCCTTTGCAACATTGGAATTTTTGCTCCCACATGGAGGGTATAAGAAGCATGATCCAATGGTCCTTTGCATTGTAGGGCACTGGCTCATTGTCAAAACAAATAGACACTTTATTCACGTTGGCCTCGAAAGGAGACTAGAATTTCTATCTATCTATCTATCTATCTATAAAAAGCATGAAATAAGTTCTTCTCTTTATTCACGTTTGAGGCTTCTAGGTAAGGTGGTACATAGAAAGGATGCTCTTTCATTATGCTCACATGTATTTTTTGTTTTATAATCAAATAGATGAGGTACTGCATTAATTAGTAATGCATCATGCATTAAACTCCTCCATTTACAAGAAGCAAAGTGGAATTAATTTGTAGACTTGACACCTTTGGAGCACCTTTACACCTTTGAGGCATTGGAATTTCCTCCCACTTGAAAGTATAAGAAGCATAGAAGAAACTCATTATTTATTTCACTTATTCGAGGTTTAAAAGCATGGTAGTATATAGAAGGGATGCATGTTGACCATGTTGAACTATACATTTTGTTTTACAATAAAGTGGACCATATACCACATTAATTAATTAATGCATCACGCATCGCACTCTACTCCATTGGAGATAAAAACAAGGTCAATTATAAAAACACATACATCAAATTGTTTCTAATAAAAAATTCAATTTTTATCATGTTACTAGAAACATCATCCTTTACTTTGCTAATATTCAAAGATTTTTGAATTGATCATTCATATTCAAAATATTGTTCTTATAAATTACTAACAATGTAAAATAACTAGATTTTGAAGTATCAAAAGAATCTAACCTTTTAATGCCCATGTAATCGCTAAGTGGTCATTAGAACCATCACAATCTAGTGTTTAAAGTTCAAATGTGTAACTTTTGATTTTGTAGATGATGCAAAAAGAAAATTTAGTATCTGACTTTCTTAGATATCCAAATATTTATGTAAAAAAGCACTAAAATACTACAAATGCCTCAAAATACATCAAATACTTACAAATACAATACATGTACTATGTGGTGTTTCTTGTGATTGGAAGTTTGCTATCTTGTATTTTTTTGGGGATTGTGTTCTCTTGTTGATGTTTCATTAGTGTATGTATTTTGATCTTGATCAATCTACTAACTCCTTTTCTTAATTTAATGCACTAATTTTGTCCTAACAAAACATTCATAAGTCACTCTCACTTATAAAATTCACAATAATTATGTATAAGTCAGTTATTGACATGTAAGATTGCAATGGAGAGGTGTTGGCACAAGTCATTGCTAAACATCTTCACTTTCATTTTCAAAAATTTAATCCAAAATCTCTTTAACCTTGAAGTCACACACCCTCTAAAATCTCATTTTTGAGAATGCATTATACAGTTCGAAGACATACTCTAATATTTCAATCCAACGGTTGGATCTTACTAAGATTCAACCGACACTTATTTCATTAAGCTATGCTTACATATATACAGTTGAATTCTATTAATAATATTCCTAATTTCAACAGAGAAAGTTTAAAAAAAAAACATAACCTAAAAAACTATGCTAAGTTCTTCAAAATCACCATGGCCACTAAAGGGTTAAATTTATGATAATGATGTAGGGGCCGCTTCACACTATGGCCCAAGCTTGAGAGGCTATCAATTTCTACCAATCACATTACAAGAAACTAAGAATTTGGCTTCTCGACCTTTTACACTAAAAGCCAAATTCTAAACAATGTCGCCTTTTAAAATGCCTAAGGTAGGAGCACCCAATTCCAACAGTGTACCCAATACCGATAATTTCTTGACACGGTAGTCATTCTAGAATGTAAATCTAAGTAGACTATAGATAGCTTATCATTTTGGTCAACAAACAATAAGGACTCTATGATGTGCTTAGATTTGCGTTCTAAAATGACTACCTTGTGTAGAAAATATTGGAATTAGGTACAATGTTGGAATTGGGTGCTCCTACCTTACATGTCAACAAATTTTGACCAAGGCGACGGACTCTCGAAGGAAGTTTGGGTCATACAAAAATGGAAATTCAAACTATGGTCCAAAGGTCATCAATCTTTTTCATAAAAAAACAAATCTATATTTTATTGCCTATTTTCACCCATTTCTTTAAACTCTCAATAAAGTTTGGTCACTCAATCCCATGGCCTCTCAATTCAAACAATCATAGTGTGAAGCAATCCTAAGGCCCTCTTTACACTAGAGGCAAGAAGCCATGGAGAAAACCTCACAAGGGCCATGGCTCATCTTTGAGAAGCCAACCTTTGAACTTGACGGTCTTTGGATATAGTGTAAAGTGAGAAGGGGCCACAAAATAAAGTGCCAATTTTTTAAAGTTCTTACATATTTCTTATAAAATAAAAAATGATTGGTTGTGAGAATTTTGGCCAAATGGCCCCCGGATTTTGTATTAGACCCACCTCTTGAGGTGCGCTTGACGCAAAATCTAGGGGCCTTGAAATATATTCACTTTTGTTGCCACGAAGGACAAAAGTGTTGTCCATGTCATTTTCTCCTCCTTCCGTCCCTTGGACTAAAAATTTCGGGTGTAAAGTGACATTCTTTGGTCTTCTCGGTTTTTAAGCCTCCCATTGGCTGAAATTTCTCTCTTCACGGCTTCTCGCCTCTAGTGTAAAGAGGCTCTAAATACCATTGACAAAACTTCACAACAAAAAATTAGATGAAATTCATTCTTTTTTCCTTACGTACAAGAATTGTTTAACCTATTTACAAACCAATTCTTGGCTTTTGCATCCTTATAAGGTTTTTGGACTGGTGGACTATTTTTGGCAATTCTTAATTCGAAAAAAATAAAAATATGACAGCATTTGAAATAGGTTTTGATGAGGATTGCAAAAATTTGCAACATCTACTTCGCATTTATCAATTTTATACAAAATTCCAAAGTGAATAATAACCTGTGACCCATACATCACATACCAATTTCCTGAGTCCACACTTTGTTATTCCTAATTCCGCTCATGAGCTAACCCAAAACCACCAACTATTTCTTCGCAATGCTTGACATGCCATTGGTTTACTTGAATAGTGAAATTGGTGGTTTTGAGTCTCAACTGTGGTGGCCTCAAAAAAACTCCACATGTCATAATTCGGGGAGGTGGTGGTTTTAGGACATCCTACCTTACCTTTCATGAGGTGATTTAACATAGTGGTCACAATCAAAGTTTCAAGTGACAATAACTACATGAATGACCACATCTAATATTTGGATGTGAAAACATCAATGAACAAGAGCATTTTTAGGGCCTACACATTCTATCTGCCCTAAAAAGACATATTGTAACCATTCTAAATAAGTCGACCATTATGGATGTACTTTTCGTCAATTATAGGGTATACAATTACCATTCAATAGAGTAGGGCAGCACACTTCAAAAATCCATACGCTGTTGAAAAACTTCCATTTGTTCATCGTTGGAAAAGAACAGTTGTGTTTTTTCAATTACCGAATGTGAATCATATGCACAGCAGTCAATGAGCCCACAATGAGCTCATCTACCGTCCATGCACAATTATTATTTCAATTCAAAGAGCGCTTGAGAGTGGAAAAAGTGGGTTAATCATCAATCAAATGCAAGAGGAATTGCTTGCCTATGAACCCAAATTTCATAATATCAATATTTTCTCCTACATATTCTCCCTTTGACTAAGAGCATGCACAACCTTCGCCCTTCAATTCACCCTTGACCACTATAATCACATCCAAGATCTGGTGTCAAAAGCTATCATCTCCACACCCTTGAACCACTATAATCATCTTCTCTATAGTGCGTGAACCAATCAAGATCACTATACATGGATAATCATTATTTTCCATCAATCTGGGATACCATATCCTTCCTTGAATTAGCTATAGAGGAACTATAGAGACATCACTATATGTGGCTCATATTCAGTGGCTCGAGCATAAATACAAGCATATTTCATCGAGTTTCTTCAAGAGTCAAGGGCTCATGCAGGCGTAGGGTGCGCATGCTCTAATGACACAGTCCCTAGAAAAATGATAATTCAATAGTGCCTACCTCCACAGTTATAAAGAAACCTTGCTCGTCCGGAAAATTTGTGCCGCGGCCATGGATCCCGGCAATGGCCGGCGCACAGCATGCACAAGGCTGAGCACAAGACTAAAAAGAGTGAGGGCACCAGCTTGGTGGGCTGCTCCCAGCGAGACCGGCACATACATCAATAGTGTTGAGATTCCCAAGGTTACCTGTTCATGGACAGATTCCACAACGTTGTAAGAAAATGAGCTGAAAAACAAATTCCACACATACAAACCAAGATAGCCAACAACCCGGCTTCTGCAAGATACACCTTCAATGTTCAATAAAAAGAAGCATATGAGAACGTTACTTGAAGAGCAGCCATTCCAAAAGTGGCGTTCAATAAAGTCCGAATGCGTGGATCTACGGTCAGCTTTCGAGTAGCTAACCACATTCCTGCTATAGTCGTTAACGTTGTGGTAGCTAATATGCGATGATCCAGCTGAAATCCCAACAGTGGCCACAATGTAAGCAAAGCTAACAAACAACATACTGGAATAAAAACTATTCTATCCTTTAGAATTGTGGTACTCCCTCTGTTCCGAAATAAAAAGCTAGTGGGAACATATTTTTCGAAACAAACTTTTGCTTTTCCCGCTCACCTAACTTACTTCATTGAGCGCGCTATACATCACATTAATTAACCCCTAAACATCCCAGTGTCCAAAAACTGGATCATGAACAGATTAAAAGCCTTGCAACTTTCTCATGCAATGTTGGATGACTTTCATCCAAGTCACCTTTGTAAGACTATTAAATTCTTTACCAATCACAATAGTTCTCTTGTGATGAGGAGTTGTTGATAATATTGGAGAAGCCTCCAACTGCAAGTATGTCAAATACGTTGGGTAGATTTTATGCTTGCAATGGTCCTCTCATGTACACCTCATGTACATATGAGCCATGCTAATATCTATCTTTGAGGCTAGCATCTACTTGTGTTGAAAGGATTGGTACGCTTAGGTTAACCAATGACGCCATGGCTTGCCCAATCAATGTATTCATGATTTCACAGGTGCTTTTTATTTCGGAACAGAGGGAGTACTTGAATAGAAAGCCTCAAACTGAACAAAAAGGACCTGCAATTACTACATGCTGAAACAAATCTCTTCATGATAATATACCAGATTGTAAGCTGTATGATGAAAGAATGGAATAATCACCTGAACTGTAGCTGTGTTCTCGAAGAAGTTACGGAAAAAGGGCTTCATGTCCATCAATCCCTCGGGAATCCAATGATCCCCCATTTTCGGGAAAGTGTTGTATGCATGTCCCTGCAACCTCCAGTTAAAAACTTACGCTAGAAACACAAACTGGTTCTCATGTAGCACAGAATGAGGACAAATAAAACAGGAAGAAGAAAACCTCAAAATCACAACTCACTCACTAAACAACTTGGTTGCATATGTTCAAGGAGTATTAACACCCAGACAAACTGTCCAATAATATCTTAGTATTAAAGTACTGTTTGGAGAATGTAACGATCTTTTCACTATAATAAATTTCACCAGTCAACATAAAACATAATCTAAGCTAATCTTATCAGGCTAAAAATAGAATTTTATTTCATGAATCTCCAAAGTTAATTATCTCTAAATTTGTTTGGCAAATACTTATTGAAGTTTGTAAAAGTAATGTATTATACATTTGAAAATGAGTTTGTCTCACTCAACTGTTCCGGCCCGGAACCAGTCAAGTCAAACAGACCCATGCTCAATGTATAATAGATTATATCCATTATACCAACATCAACGTGCTCAAGGACACGGTCCCACTAAAGTTTCCAACATCTTGCAAGTTTAAAAAAAGTTGAGGAAGTCATTAAAATATTATGGCACATCTAGGTTTTGTCCAAGACCTCTTAAGCATTTAAAGATTAAAAATTAAACACTCGGTGCCTAAACTAAAAATTAAGAGTGCACTTTAGAAGATAATAGCTGATTGCAGTAACCTTCAAAACTCATTTTTAGTGTTAAAATATAGGGCACAATTTCTTCGTTCGATTGGTATATTTTGTTACCAATAAATATGAAAGCAGTCGCTATTGGCCATTTTGGGCACTCAAGGGTACACAATGCAGGGAGCAGGAGAGAACTTACTGCATCGTTTCCAGCTACAAAAGCCCCTGAGATAGCAGTGATGCCAACAATAGCAGCCACTGGAACTGCAAACCGTCGTACCTTCATGGCAGCCCTACTGGCTTCTCCAGCAACAGTGGGGTAAGGAGATATCACAGACAGAGCAGTCCAAAAAAGACCTGAATAAATGGCAAAGGCTGATGTGAGGTGCGCAGCAAGCCTGTATGGGCTCACCCTGGGTTGAATATACTCTGTCTCCGGCTCCTGCAAATACACTTCATGATTTTATCACAGAAAATACCACTAGCAATTGTCGCTTGTGCATTAAACCCGGCGAGAGCGACATCAATGAATATAAAGAGGAATACATACCTCAAGCCCACTCTTGACCATCCACCACCCAACAAAGCCTTGTGCAGCTCCCATGGTCATCAAGGCAGATAGTCTTAACCCAAGGCGCTGTGATATATATCCCCTGAGAACGAAGTAGGCAAATGGACCAGCAAAAACAATACCCAAGGCTCGGCCCCACATTCGATGTGCGTATTCCATCCAAAAAATGAATTTGAACTCATTGAGACTCATCCCCCTATTCACCCTGCATCATGAGCAGCAATTTTCAACATTCACCCTTAACCCTAAATGCCGTGCAGGACAAAAGTCTAATTCATCAGCTTCCATCCAATAGGAAGGCATATTGGATATTGGAAGACTCAGGGTCAAGCTGGCTTTCTATTCGTGCTATTTGCTTGATCTATTAAATTATACAAAAACCAAAACCACAGGTATTAATACTCTTTATTATGTAAAATCCTATACATAGACATTTAAAGACTTTGAACACATTAAATAACAAAGTTTGCAAACATGTTATCCCAAGCTGATAATTTTACAATTTATCGACTCATGTACCAAAATTCATGCTCAACATAAAAAATCTTTTTTTTTGGTGCATTTTAATATTTAAATGCTTCTAAACTGATTTGACAAAGCTCTATGAAATTTTTTTCAAGTTTGACTGGATGGATAACCTCTTATCATATCAACTTCAAAAAATTTGTGGAAGTCATTTATTATTGCACATTGAAGTTACATCCAAGCATTTAGGGGTTAAAGATTAAGCCTCAACAATCAAATAAAAGGCTAGCAAACAGAACTGAAACAGTCAGTGTATTTTTTTGAGAATGGTTCATTATTTTGCAGTTAAAATCAAGAAGGCTATGATCTTCCTCTTTTTCATTGGAGGACTTACAGTAGATATAGCTGAAGACTCACCGCCTGTACTCAGGAGACGATTGGTACTTCAAGAATTCCATTTGCCACTGCTCCTCCGTCAGAGGCGGTAAACTTCCCACAAACTTCCAATCCGTCATCGATAATCCGGATCTAGTGAGGCGTGTCACGCCTCCTAGTACTACCATGCTAAACACCCATCCAGTGCAACCAAAAAGCCATGTTCCAACTCTCTTTTGATTCACCACACCTCCTTTCACGAGAGAAACCACCTCCTTCACTGATCCCGCTCCTATTGACATCGTTGACATCCGGCAGCCCCGACTGGCAAATCTAGCAGCCTACACAAGAATCCAGTTGTTTTAAGTGCAAAACTTCTCGTCGAACGCAAAAATCATTTACTGCACGCCAGAAATCAGCGAAAAATAATACCAAAACCCTAAAACCAAGTCACAACAGTGGAAAACACACTAAATGCCGTTTAACCCCTAAAGGACCAAGGATTCATAGTTTTAAAATGACAAGTTTAAACAATCATATTGTGAAATTTATAATTTGAATGGGACCAAATTTTATATCACTAGAATCAGTGAAGAATATTACATATGTTGAATTAAAAATAAAAATAAAATTAACAAAAAAGAATCTACATAAGACCGACTCAAAATCACTGAAAAAAACAGGAGCCACCTGGTGGCCTTATGGTCCTTTAGGGGTTAACTATATCAAGAGACATAACGTGAGAATGAGAACCAGCAATGCATTTCCGAAACAATGACTTGGCTCTCAGTTTAAGTCAAATCAACACTGCACACACATAAACCCTAAGCGTCTAAAACACCATCTGCATCACTGAACTTTTGCATTAAACGGTGGCATTTTCTCATTTTACCTCGGTTTTCTAATTGCAATACAAATCATTTTAAAGCTCTTACAGTTCCATACTACAAGATCAACAGTGTCGATCGTAGTCATTTTCACACAAACAGATGGTTTGCATCAGGGGGTCCAATTTTCCTACACTACAGAAAAATACACGGTGGACTCACTGATCTATTATCTTACAGCTGGAATAAAGCTTAGGTTGACAACGTTGTTGTACACCAAAATCCAGTAAACACTACAGTACCAAGGGCGAGCCTCTTTGCTTCAACTCTAGCCTTTTCGCCTAGTGCTTCAAATTGAAATCAATGCTTTTTGATTTCCGATTTCGAGAAAGCTTCATATCAGTTTTCGACTAAGAAGTTTAAAAAATCATAGTATAGTAGTAGTTTCAACGCTTTTGTGCTAGATAGGTCATTTGCTTTAACTCGGCATTAGTTTCCAGGATTCGCACATCGCTTCGTATTGCCAATTTCGAAAAGAGGCCAAGTCTGATCAGATCGTAGAAAGCTATACCTTCGGAAACAGGGACGAGGAGGCAAACGAGTGAACGCCCGCCGCTCCCATAACATCCCGGCAAGCCGGCCTGTGTCCCGCGCCATTACAAATTTCGGCGAATTCTCCACCGAGCTTCGTCGGGACCGAGAGGCGCTGGCGACCCGCCGCTGCCAGAGCACGGGCCAGCACCCGGGCCCCCTGCATGACGCACTGATCCTACTCAAAACTCACTCAAAAGAGACCGGATTTGTCCCGAAATTCTGCATCAAGGTTCAGGGACACGGGGATCTACAGGAAAGGAAGGCGAAGAAGGATTAGCAAGGGGCAAGAGAGAGCCAGATCGCGTGCGGACTCTCGAAGAATGCAGAGCGTGACGACCGCTAAACCCTAATTTGGTCTTCGGAGCCCGCTTCAGCTCCCTGTCACCGTGGAGCTGCCACGTCGCCTTTCTTCGGCCCACTTCAGCTGCCACGTCGCCATTCTGGCCCAATAAGAGGAAGAAAAATGATATATACATCTATTATATTAAATGCAGAGTGTCACGGCCCCTATGTCACAAAATTCGTCACGTTTTCATCCAAGTCTTCCATCCATCAATTATCATCCAACATCTCATCATATGTCATTTTCATCCATTTTCATTCATTTGTCTGTTTTGTAGACTATTTTCATCTATACTAAAAAAATTCAATTTCTTTCAATCAACATTCTTTGCAATGAAGTCCATGCAATGAAGTCCATGTTTCTTGATCATGTTTATTTATTTTTGTACTGCATTGCAACACGAGATTTGCTAGTATATATATTTTTTAATTTTTTAATTTTTTAATTTTTTATATATATTTATATTTATATTCTAAATTCTAAAATTATAAGATTAAAAGATTAATGGCAATCTTGAGAGAAGTTCAACTCAAGTTGTTTTATAATTTTTTAACATTTATATAATGTTCTATAAGTTTTTAAAGTTGAAAATAGAATGTATCAGTACAAAAGTTAAACTATCCTTTAAATGGCCACCGTTCATCCAAAAATATTTCAATTTATTTTAGTTGTCCCAAAAAAATCTTTAATTTTCATTGGTCGTTCTTGAGAACTTTTGATGGAATTACCTTTTGGTGCTAAGAGGAAAGTAGGAATTTAGGACTTCACCTAAATTTTGAGCGACATTCCATGTTTCATGGGTTCATCCATTTTCTGCATGAAGTCCGTACGGATTTCATACTAATTATGCTCTAAATCCATACGGATTCTACATCCACTGTTTTTGTTATCTAACAAAGTACAAGATCCGTGCAAAATTGATAGTTGCTAAATTCATGAATATTGTAGTTTACTAGCAGGTTAGGCACCTTTCTGCCTAGTATTTAATTATTTCTTGAAACAAATTTAGGAAAAACGAATATTCTTCAAAATCCGTTTTTCGCCTTTACAATAAAAAAAAAATTTGAAATTTTTTTTTTCAAAATTTTAGGCATTTGTTTTAAAAACTATTTTCTTCTGAACTTGCTAGTAAACTAAAGTACTTCTCAAAGAAATCTTCCTTGCAAAATAATGAAAAAAGAAATGAAAATTTTCCCAAAGATCTTAGTATTTACTTTTTAAAAATACTTCCGTCTTACTATGATAATATGGAACTAGATCAAGATGTTGCAATAATCCCATCATTTTAATACATTCGTCTCATTAATTTTATATATTCATAAGGTTCTTTAGCCCTTCTATTGTTGACTTCATAACCTTGGCTACCATTTTTGAATCATTGTAGCAAATTCAAAATCATGGGCAAGTCCGCGTCGTTTTTAGCTAAAGATTGGATAGTGAGATTGGATGGCTTCTACAATGCTACTTTTGAAAAGGGTGGGCTCCACTAACTGCTAAAGAACCTCATGTCATCAAAACATTTAAAAACGTATATAGACACAAATGAACCAAAACTTTTTTTAAACTTTTTTCATTGATTTAGTGTAGAGACATGATCCTTGTTGAGCATCCTCTAAATTGCTACAAAAATAAATAAAATTTGATGGATGAAAAAAAATCCCTAACATATTAGAAGGAATATTGATACCTTGTTTTACACATACCAAATTTGAACTAGTACAAACTGACAAATTAGCCAAAGTAGAAAGACCTAAAATTGTCAACATAAGCAATTGAGCTAAGTTAGAGGTACCTTTCAATGGCAAAATACAATTGTAGCACTAGTAATTGAAAATGATAATTTTACAAGAAAACAATAGAATTTGTAAACATATAATGTAATTGCTATAAACTTTCAAAGTCAAAATTGCTTAACCCCTAAACGTCACAGCGTCCAGAAACTGGACGACGAATGATTTCAAAGCCTTCTCACGTTCTCATCAACGCTTGGATGATACTCATCCAATTTTTTGGAGATTCTTCACCAAGTTGTTGTCCTATCTAATGGTTGGATTTAATCATACTAGAGTACATATTTTTCTAAAATTGCAAATGTAGAAGTATGTCAAGTCGTTGACCAAGCCAAAATTGCATTGACTCTAGTTCAAAGTGGAATCGTGAAAAATGAGGTCATAAATTTAAGAAACACAAAAATTTCAAAGTATCACCACACTTAAGAGTATCTCATTTCAAACTCATTCCAAAAAAATTTACTCAAAAAATATTGAAATTTAGTTTGTAATCGAATTTAGAAGGAATTTTTAATTTTAACTTTCAAATTTTATAATTAAATATTGGTGATTATATTAGTGAATCGAACCGTACGGATGGAATCTAAAATTCAAGATCTAGAACTTTCATATGTATATCAATTCCAGAATATTCTTCTAAATGGTAGTTTATAATGTTTTTTCTGAAATTGTCAATTCCAGGGACACCCTGGTACGTTAAGGGGTTAATCCCTAAATAACAAAGGAGGTAAGGGCAAAACCTAGATGTATACTTTTTTGTAAGGTCAAACTTTGAAAAAACAGCTTGATCTTGAAACTCTCTTCTTTTTGTAGTTTACCAAATGGTCTCTGGTCTTGTTGAAATCTGACGCTATACAGTATCAATTTCCAAACATGACAGATGAAGGTGCAATCAAATTAATGGGGACTCAATCACGTTACATCCAACATACAAAACCTTAGGATACCAAATTTTTACACTTGAGAAATCGACCAAGAATATAATACCGGTAGTTTTCTTACAGGTACATCTGGCCAAACATCCTTGAAGACGTTGGGGAAATTTGAGGGTTGCACGTGAACAGTTTGTAATCCAAGCAAAGAAATTCAATGATTTCCAGGGGGAGGGGGGGGGAGGGGAGACGACGTGCTATACATTCTTATGTATTGTGTAACACTTCAGCAAAACTCTTTGCATCAAACTGAATTTCCAAATTTTCTCAAGAAGAAGTCTCAGCACAGATTGTTCTGGTGACGGAGTAACAAATCCAACACTGTTGCAGAATTTTAAAAACAACCTAAACAAAGGTAAGGACTGTAGAAAATTTGACATCATTCTTCCCGTGCAAAGACACACTTTCTATTTGCAATCAATCATAACCTTAACCAAAGAGCTTGATTTTCGAGCATGTATGAGCAGCGCCGCTTAGCAGCCACCCCTTCATAACTGTCCTTGAACCAGCATCATTACTGCTCCCAACTTCTAACCACAGCAAAAAAAAAACAATACCCAAGAAACAAATCAGAGAGTCTGCTAAAGTATCTCCGTGAAAAGCTGGTAGCTTTCCATCTTCAAATAAAGATTTCACTAAAATTTACGTTTCCAAAATGAATGAAATGTGTGTAGACACTTCATTTGAAAAGGCAGACTCCCGAAAGAGATAAGCATAGAGCATATACCTGGTACAGTCCAGTGCACAGAGTATGATTCTGTTGCATTGATCTACCTCTAATTCTGAACAGCTCCTACACAACCACCTGCATAACAAAGAGATGGTCAACTGAAGGCACTTGGAAGCATTGCATGAAATACGGAAAGATTCACCGAAAATTGGACTGCCCCATCAAAACTATCTATTCCACGATTATCAACCGTGTGTACACGGTTGCCTCCTCCTAACTAATTGACCTCGGGTGTTTTTTTTTAATAATTCTTTCGGACATCCCGACTTTACAGGCGTCCAGTCTACTCCAGATCGGTTGAAAGACCCGTGACACAGTCACGATCCTAAGAACATTTCTACAGGCCTCCACCACGTATTGTTGCAGACAAACCACTGCTGAAATCCCTACAATGTTCTCGACCTCTGTTCCCTTACTGTTCTCAACCTCTGTTCCTACTCCTTGGAGGTCCAATATGCAACTGACTTTGTTTGATCATAACTCCTGTATTCCTTAAGTAAACTCAGAACAAACATCACAGATCAACCAGCAATGATCGTGTGACTGTCCAAAAAGTGATTCCAATGCTGATGTATGTGCTCAATGAAGCTCAATTGCATCATTACCCTGCCAAGGTACATGGCAAAGGCAGGGACAGACAAGTTCTACTACTTCAAGTTACTCTGATAATTTAAGAGTATATTATTAGGGTTTTTCACATGCGTTACAGTTCGTTTATGAGTGCCAAGTCTCAAATACAGGTACTCACCTAAATATGAAGTGATGAGAATTCGGAAAGCTGAGGAAGGGATGAAGCAGAAGACCGACTAGATGCATTCGCCAGCCCCTGCAGCATCTTGATCACCTCCACAACATCGTCCAAATAGTACTTGGCTTTGCTGGGTTTTTGACCCACAGTACATGCAAATACCTCAGCGGAAGGAGCACCATTCATGAGGGATTCAATACTCTCAAACATGTCCTCATCTGAACGATCATCACCCACACATAGCACCATGTCTGGCAGATCTCCATGGTCCATCATCAGAAGTAATTTCTCCACCACAACCCCCTTACTCACTCCCTGCAATGCCAAAGAAAATAAGCACACGTTAAAGTACTGTTAACTTTACAGTACGTATTCGTCTGTCTTTTCTTCAAGGGACGAACTGTCATCTAGCAACAAACATGGACGCATATCTTAACCCTAAAAATTGGCTTCTTCTTATTCTAATACGTACCTGCGGTGTAACTTCGACAATTTGAGCACCACTTTTGACCGTAACAGGTTCACTGGCCAAAACACTTTCAAGATGATCTTGCAGTTCTTTTGCCTGCCAAGATCCAAAGTCAGGGTCTGCAAATCGATGGTGCCACACCAAAGCACTTTCTTTAGCTTCTATGTAGGATCCATCGGTTGACTCTGTGTAGAGCTTCATGACTGGTTCTGCAACCAGTTTCCACTCAAAGCTCATGGACGGCGCTTCGCGTTCAGACACGAACCGGTCCCATCCTGACATGCTTTCCATTCTGCAAGTTGCCCATTCTGAATCCCGTCGCCACCTATGTAGAACCAGATAGCGGAAGTCAGACTACGAGCAACAAGAACAGACCGTAATCACCAGCGTTTAGTACTACGGAATCATTTCTTGCCGTATCAAGAACCAAAAGGTTCAAAGATAAATTAAAAGGATCAGATATGATCTGTACCTGTAGAAGTATCCGTGTTCAGCAGCAAGACCTAAAAACTCGCAAGGTTCAAACCATTCTTCAAGATTGACCCTTGGACGCCCACTTACAATGAACACCACATTCTTAGGATCACTGCAAAGTGTGTTCAAAAGGTCCAGAACCTCAGGGCTGGGACTTTCCTTGTGTGATGTAGGCATCACTGTTCCATCATAATCCAGAAGCAGAGCTCTCCTGGAACTCTTCTTGTATGCGGACACAATGAGCTCAGTGCGCAATTTCTTAAAGGCAGGATCCAAAGCTACAACCCGAAAGCCCAGTCCAAAACCAATCCCATAACAACGACGTTTATTGTGATCGCGACAGGTTCGTTCCAAATCCGCCATGTAGCTTCTAGCCCAATACGCTACATCATGGATGCTCACATACTTGTAGTGTTTCTCATGGCGCAGGTGTTGATCCGAATCTTTCATAGTGATCGCACTGTTCATGGCCTCTGCTACCATCTCAATGTTCCAAGGGTTGACCCGAATGGCACCGCTCAAAGATGGCGAACATCCAATAAACTCTGAAACTATCAACATGCTTCTCTTCACCGTTGACTGTTGAGGGTAATTAGCAGATGCTATCAGCTCTGGAGCGCCTTCTCTACAGACAATGTACTCGTATGGGATTAGGTTAAGGCCATCACGCACTGGGATCACGACACAGCAGTCTGCGATGGTGTAATACGCAATCCGCTCAAATAATGGCACAAAACTCTCCAAAAGGACAATTGGCTTATACGTCTCAGTCCCGAACTCTTCGTTCACTCTCTCGGCTATTGAGTGAGCCTCGCTCTTGGCTTCCTCAATATCCTTGCCTGTGCCTCTCGCAGGATTGGCAATCTGAATCATCACGATCTTCCCATGCCACTGGTGATGTTGCCTGAGAAGCTCCTCCATAGCCAAAAACTTCAACCCGATGCCTTTGAATATGTCCATATCGTCCACCCCGAGCAGGACAGTCATTCCCTTGAACTGCTCCTTCAGCTCACCAATCCGCCACCTCGTAGAGGCCATCTTGAGAATTTCGTCAAACTGACCCATGTGGATACCCAGAGGCATGATCTTGATGCCCACCGTGCGACCATAATACTCTAACCCAATGTTACCCCTCTTGGACGCATACTCCAGGCCTAGCATACGGCTGCAACACGACAAAAAATGCCTTGCGTAATCAAATGTGTGAAACCCTATCAAATCTGCGTTCAGGAGAGCGCGGAGAATCTCATCCCGCACCGGCAAAGTTCGATAGATCTCGGAAGAAGGGAACGGGCTGTGCAAGAAGAACCCAAGCTTCACCTTATTAAACCGCTTACGCAAAAAAGTAGGCAGCACCATGAGATGGTAGTCATGCACCCACACATAGTCATCATCGGGACTAATCACCTCCATCACCTTGTCAGCAAAAATCTTATTGACTGACACATACGCTTGCCACCAGGAGCGGTTGAAGCGTCCCCCGTGTTCAGGGCTGAGAGGCAGCAGGTAATGGAACAAGGGCCACAACATCTGCTTGCAAAACCCGTGATAAAACCTATATTTCAGTTCCTGCGGGAGAAACGCCGGCACGCAATTGAAATTCTCGAGGAGAAACGCGGCAACCTCATCTTGATCTGCGTCGTCCACCTCCACCTTGAGACAGCCGATATAGATAACCTCCATCTCCTCCGGCAAGCCATCCTTCAGCTGGTACAGCAAGGAATCCTTGTCCCAGTCGAAAATGTAACTGTTACCGCCGGCACGCGGCTCGGCGTTCAGCGGCAACATATGCGCCACCACAAGCATCCGATTCTCCTCCGACATGACTGAGGCCTCGGTACTCACGCTCTCATCCCGGTGCAACCTATCGTTGTCCGCCTCGTAATTCGCTCCCAGGGGTTCCCGCGACAAGCGACTCCCCCCGTTTCGCCGCATGTGGCTTCCCACGCCAGAATCGGCGGATATTGTGGAATCCTCATTCAGATCCAAAAGATTGCTATACGACCGCGACACCATTGTGGTGGTTGCCTCCACGTCCTGTTCAAAATCCCGTTGCAGCACCTCCTCCCCTGTTCAACACACGACATTCACCGCTCGTCTCCCCACGCCATTCAAGGCCATTCAAAAACCTATCCTCACACCACATCCCCGCCACCAACACTCGCTTCCGCATTCACACATACGCGGTCTCCGAAGCCCGTCGCTCTCCATGAGAGCTCGCCGCAACCAATCCCCAACTTCCGCCACCACCCTCCCACGCACAAAGGTGGCCAGATTCTCCCACCGGCGGACCCCCCGCCACCACCAAAACCTAGATCACAAACTCCAAAACCACACCAAATCACCAAACCCTACCCGATCGAACCAAAACCCCGCCTCGCACCACCAAACCCTAGCCCACGGAAAAACTCTATAAAAAAACAGAACAAAAAACTGCCAAACTGAAAAAAAAACGTCGAAAACCGAAAAATCAAACGAAAAAAGAAAAGAACGCTGCAATACCACGAATCAACGAAGGGCGTGACGCAACCAGCACCAAGAAAGGGCGGAACTGGGCGAATACGGGGCCAAATTGAGCGCCGAAAAAGCCAGATGAAAGCGCGCGGTGTGAGGAATCTAAAGGGACGTGCGCCACAGGCAGCGGCGCCGTTGAATCTCTCTGGTGTGTGTGTGTGTGTGTGTGTGTGTGACGTCGCGCAGCGGTGCTTGCGATGCTAAAACCGGGGGGGACGCCTCGGGCAGGGGGGAGAAGGAGACGACGAAGGTTGCTGCTGCGTTGGTGCTTCGTTTGCATTTGGATAAGATTGTCTGAGCTGTTCCCCCGTTCCCCACGTTCCCGTCTCGGGGCACGCGAGCAGTGGCCCCTCCCGGGAACCGCCGACCCTTCCATTCCTAGGAGTCAACATGGCAGCCCGCCAGCTGGTTGCCTTTTTTTACACTTTTACTTTTTACTACCGCTGCGTACCTACTTTCATTTGGGCGTGTTGCCGTGTTTTTGCCTTGCCAGTCAGCCAGTGTACTTAGTGTTATCCTTTTGGTTTTTTTCTTTCTCATTTGTCAGTCCCGCAGTGTTGTACCTTAAGTTACTAGTAAGTTGAATCATCCGTCAGTGATGACTCATGCAGCAGAAATCTCATTTCAAAATGGTTTTATTGATGGAACTTCATTATTTTATTGCCTGGGCAATTATTGCCCTTTAGTTTCATGGATAATTAAGCTCCTACAGTGCCGGTGGGTGATTTTCAACTTTTAGATTTAGATTTTGACTCACCATCTTTGGGTTTCAAATTTTGCTTGCACTTAACCCTTTAACGTCCCGATTCAACACTGTTTTCAAAGATTTGTTATAAAATGGTTGATGAAAAACAGAAATGGAGTTGATGTACAAAACAAAGTTGTAAATGTCAATGTGTAGATAACATCTGTACGGTTGGATTCATCATATTTATTATTAATATTTTGAAAGTAATTTTGCAAGGTTTTCTCTTGAAATTCAATTTAAAATCCAAAATTAACACAATTTTTTTTTAAATATTGTAATGAAATTAGAATGACATGCACTACGAGATGATATGGTTTCCATTATTTGATTCTACTTACTATGGAAAATCATATTTAAGGTCTTTCTTTTTGAACTAAGATTGAAACTTGACATTAATCACTTTTGTAATTTTTCAAAAATTCACATTATCTTATTTGGAAGATCCATTCCGTACAAATGGTATTCAACTAGCACAAGAATGAAAAAAACAAAAAATGAATGAAAAACATCCGGTACCTACAAAAATCGAGCTACTGAAATTCATCTGGCGTCCAGAATCTGGACGCCGGCGCGCTAAAGGGCTATTTGACAAAAATATAGATGTGTCATAATATGTGCCTTGTATATGTTTGATGAAGTTTGGTTCAATAGTCTAAATGTAGGGCATCATCTTTACAAATTATTGGTACGGTCAAACTTCCAAAATTAACTTTTGATGTATCTTTAAGGAATTTAAAAGCAAAAATTTGTATAAATTATAATTTTGACTTTTACAGTTTCAAATTTAGCATAATTGGATAAAGTTGGTTCATCTATTCTAAACTTCAAAAAAGAAAAAAAAAATAGTAATGGAAGGAACATCATTACTTTCTCCAAATAGAAAAAATTATAACACTAAGACAATGTTGAGGTGATTCACTTTGAAAAATTCTCATGGTGAAGTTTAACTTGAATCAACATAATTCAATCGCATTGGAAAGTAGATTTGATGTTTTATTTTAAAATATTTTTATTTTAAAAAAACATTTTTTTTGGTTCCGGGTAGCCCGTTAGATAAGGGCAACAACCAAAAAATGGTTCTTTGAGCGTTTAGGGGTTCAGTTAGAGCATCTCCACCTTCTCCCTTCTATTCACCCCTTGTCACATCCAAAATTTGGTGTTCTCTCCACGTCGTTGAACCACTGTGTGTCCTATAATATATCGTATCCTCTATATGACACACCCTCTATAAACCGTACTCGGACATCATGGTTGATAGGTCATGATCAAATCTTTTTTTTGCCAAAATGATGTAAACATGTCTTTAAGATTTTATGGATATTTTCTAAGATTTTCTTTCATCGTATGCAATATATATATATATATATATATATATATATATATATATATATATATATATATATATATATATATATATATATATATATATATATATATATATATATATGAATAAGTTGTTAGAGATTCAAGCATTTCTTTTAATAATGAATTTTTTTCGACCTTGATGGCTGGGTACTGTAGTCTGTGAACCAATCACAATCACTGTACATTATTGTCCATCAATTTAGAATACCAAACCTTTTCTAAACTTAGTTATCAATGAATGTATCACTATATGATGCTCACATTTTGTGGCTCTTTCACCCGCCCTAAATTTGTAGCATTAATCATAAGATCTTTTCATTTAGTTTTTTTAGGGAATGTATTGCATTGAATTGAAGGGTGCAAACGTGGAATCATTTACAATAAATTGGTGTAGAATCAAAAAAGAATCGTAATATAGGTTTTATAAAACTTATCTATGTAAATAAAAAGTTCTACTAACTATTTCATATAGACATGGGTAATGAGTGCTACTCTTGATGTCTCTTGCTTGTCAATATTCAACAAATTTTTTCTTTTCTTTTCTTCTGGCAAACATAAAGCCCTCTTAAAAAAGTACTACATATGAATATTTGGAAATTAAACTACCCTTAAAAAAATACAATTGGAAAGGAGCTCTATAATGCAAACAAGTAACTACAAAATGAACACAATAGAAACTGTGGCCTTCGACAGGCTGGTGTGGACACAAGCCCATTGGAACAAAACCGTTGGAGTTTTCATTAAATATTTAATTTAAGCAAGGATACATCTTTTGACTGTTGGAATGAAGAACAACTTCATTTGAAGATTTTTCACCTTCGAGAAATTTGAAATTTGAGTGTTCAAAATACAAAAGGATTTCTAAAAATGCTCCAATCATGTGTCTCTTATGATTCTTCACTTTGATTTTTTTTACTATTGTGAATATAACTCCTAAAAATAATTTTTGATAATAAACTTGACAAAAAAAATATTTATTTTGAATCCTTATCTTGTTTACATGATGTTTCCCATCATGTTAGATTTTGTATCATACCTCCAAAACGTTGCCTGATGACTGTTATGAAGAATCATAAACCATACAATGCGATATTTCAAATATATGAATTGTAATACTCTTACTTTTTGAAAACAGATGAGAACCTTTAGCGGTTAAATACTCAAATATATAAGTATTTTTCAAATAATTTAAATTTTCAATGCTTGTTTCATACAAATGATTCGGAAATTTCCACAAATTTCCAAATTAAATATCTAAATAATTTTTTTTTTAAAACCAAAAAATGGTAGCATCAAAGCAAGGATTTAAAAGATGCCACTAATTTTAAGGTTAAAATATATTCACATTAAAAATATTGATCATTTAAGATTTTTGAAGTACAAGATCTGAGTATTATCATGTGTTTTCAAGGCCCCATTTACTTCTCAAAATCATAATATACATAGAGATTGATATCCAAATTGGAAAACATAAATTAATAAACCAGTTAGATTTTTAGAGCTCAATCCATCGAGACTACAAGGTTGGTATATCATTTATTTATTTATTTACTTTTACAAAAATACAAAGAAGATGATTTGAAAATCAAAAGTTTGTTGTGTGGTTTTAAAAGGTTAATCTTTGAGAATCATAAGCTGAAACTCACTTACTAAATATTTAGAATTTCATACATGGGTATAAAGTTTGTCCATGCATTACATTCAAAAAATTCATCCATTTTAAATTATTATTTTCTGTATAAAGTAGAAAGTAGGATAAATGAGATTTTATCAAAATTTTGAACGTTGCAGTTTAGTAATTTGGTGTTTGGGTGTTTTCACACTATGGGTGTCTAGTTGGTAGGAAAAAGAAAGAAAGAAAGAAAATAATAATAATAATAATAATAATAATAATAATAAATTCTATATTACGGTTGTTATAAAGACAGGGAAAATATCAAAAAATATTTCAAAAATATAAAAAAAGAAATCTTTGCATAATCTTTTTGAATATTTTCAACACACTCTATATTATTTGGATTTTTTTGGAATATTTTTGTATTTTTTTGGATTTATTTATAATATGATACTTTTGTGTAATTTTAATTGAGGAAAATTTTGCCATTACCATATCTTCAAAGAAATGTATGAATTAACTCCTAGCTCCCCAAGCGTCCATATATTGGATAATGTACAAAATCAAACTCCGTTTTCTCATCTATCATGCACTTTTTGCAGTGTGAATTTTTTACTATAGTTTTTATGGATATTTAGCTTCATGCCTATGTGAAATATTTAGAATGGGGATGATTGGTGAAAATTTTGTGCATCATTCCTTGTTGGAGTAATTTACCAAAAAATTCTAAGATCTTTGTTCAAAAGTTGTTTTTTAATAAATCAATTCATAAAGTAAGCAACCAAAAATCTCCAAAAATCACTACGCTTACATTATTACATTTTAACCTATCACAACAAATTCCATCCACAAATTGTCAGTATTTTATTGGTACAACTTTTATTCATACATCAAGTTCAAAATATCCCTCTTAGTTGCATTTTTTAATGCATCTTTGCATTTCTTCAAATCTAGAGAGGGTTGTGGGCATTTAGGGGTTTAGGCTTTAATAAATCAATATTTATATACATTTTGTGGTGTGATATGACGCAATATGTTGCATTTTGATCCAAACACTAATTCCTCAGTTAATAGATAATACTTTTGAGAAAGGAATTGTCTCAAATTACTTGATGCAAATCATTTGTTCAATTTGAAATTGTTTTTTTACAAATTTTAACAAAGAAAAATCACAAGATATGTGCACATGGAGTGTTTTTTGTTTGTGAAGCTCGTCTTTACTTGTATGTGGATCATAAACAACATATGTTCTAACTAAAATCATGCTAGTATATGTTCATTTCATCAAACAACACACTGTAAAATATAAACGTATTGTATCTAGAGATTTGATGAAATTGTTGGTCATTGGTCATTGGGCTTGTCGTGTTTATGGTTAATCTTGACCTTTTAGTGTATGCCTCTTTGTAGATAATGGAGTGTAGAGTATTTGACCTAGCAAAGGTCCATGTACATGTACGGGGAGCGTGAAGTGTTTGGAAATGCAAAGAAGTGTATGTGGGTGCGAATAGAGAGACTTGGAAAAACAAACTTTATATTTTTACAACTGTCTTTAGAATGCCCAAGTGTTTTGTGGCTCATGGAGCTTGTTATTGCCACTTTAACCCCCAAAAGTATAATTGAACCATTTTGGGTTTAATGGCATTTTTTCTTCTACAAGATCTCCATCCTTATGAACTTCTTCACAACAAAACATTTTTAGAAGATACCTCATCAAATTGTTATTCCATGCAACGGTTGGATTTGGTGTTACTAAAGTACACACTTGACTAAAATTACAAACGTCTTAGTATGTGAACTTTTGATTATTGAAGTACACAACTGGATTCAATAATATGGTGTCAAATGTTTAATTGATTTTATAAAATAAATTCAACAGTTGAAATTTTTGAAATTTTTCTTTTTTAAATTTTCAAAAGAAAAAAAAAAAAAAAAAGTCCTAAAACTATCAAAATAATATAATTAGTGTTGAGGCCAATTGTGTACTACAGTAAACTAAATTGCATTGACTTCACTAGTTCAAATGTGGCTTTACAAAAAATGAGATCATAGATTTAATAAACACACAATCTTTAATAAAGTGAACCTCCTTTCAAATCCATTATGAAAAAAATTATTAAAGAATTATTAATATTTTGTTTGTAATCAAATTTAGAAATATTTTCAAATTTCAATTTCAAATTTTTATATTCCCTCTATTCCACAAAAGACATTGTTTTCACTAAAATTTATAAATTAGGCGTTTTTTTCGTTAAAATCTATGAATTAAACTTCATCCTTGATTCCAATGGAAGTATATTAATTGGGATGAAAATCAATGGATTAAATGAGTATACATTAGAGGAAAACTACGTTTGCAAGAGGCCCTCACAATGCCCACTTTTCTAATAATGGTGTCCATAAGCATGGCCAAATACGAGTTGCTAAGTTTGAATTTAGAGACTATGCTATAGTGATATTGATACCATAGATTTTTTCTTAAAAAAAACCTCCAATTGGACGAGCCGCACTGCATGTTTTGAAGCGGCAGGGCTCAACATTGTAAATTGATTAATTAAAAAAAACACCCCGGCAATGCTTGCTGGCTTTTGCAGGCACCATCAATGAACTAAGTTGTTTATTCTAGTGATGATTTAAGGTCACAACTGGTTTAGAAAAATTGGTATTGATGACTATAGGTTCCACTCGTGAATTTTCAATATTTATAGTGTATATAAGCACTATTAAAGAATGCCAATTGTACCAATAGAAAATCAATAATTATCTATTGGTTTTTGTTGGTTTGGGCATTAAAAGAGAAATCCAACAAGTTTTAATAAAATTCCCAATCCTTTAAAGCTTGAAAAGTGCATCAAGAAGCATCAATTTTTCAAAAGCATGTGGAACTAAATTGCAAAATATAAACATGAGATGAATGCTAAGAAAATAGAGTCAACAATAATACATCATGAGCACATAATAATATTCCCTCCGTCCCAAAATGATCTTCATGTTAAACAAAATGTTCTAGATTAAGGTTGAAAATAATAATTTTGAAACCATTTTTGAGCTAGAAGTAGAGTTTAGTGCACTCTTTTATTCCTTAAAATTTGAGTTTAAGATTCCTTTTGAAAGTGTATGTTTGGAGCATTGAAAAGTGAGATTTTTGGCCATTTTTGAGGAGCACCGGTGGCCACTCATTTCCTTAGCTGACTTGGTTCTTCTCGGGACATTCATCCATTTTACAAAATTCATCCATTTTTATCTGGATTCATTCATCCATTCATCCAAAATATTCATCTAATTTCCAATTTTCATCCAAAAGTTCATAAAGCATCCAATAAATTTCATCCATCCACCAGGAAGATCATTTTGGGACAACAAATGCAAGCCAACAGGAATATCATTTAGGGACGGAGGGAGTATCTTATTATAAAATAAAATCATATTTAGAGAAAGAAACAATGTAATTGGTCTAAAAATGAAAGTTAACTATTAATATTATGAAGTTTTATTTTGAAGTTTTGATTGTGATGCAACTCTAAAAGCATTAATTTTCGAAATGGAGAATGGTGTTTATTCAACATCATTTTTTATTCAACATCTAAAATCTCTTTTAAACTTCATTTCTAGCATAATTTTTTTTAACATTAGTTTGGTTTTATTCTAAAAAGTAGAGATATTTGGAAAGATTTGTTCTAAGATAACACATCAAAAGCTTATAAAAAGTTCACCAAAAATCAACAATACATTTTTGGAGAAGAAAATTTTCTATGATTCATCAGATGTTTTCATCATGAAGTGTTGATTGAATATTTTGGAAAAAGCCAATTTAGTATCACTTTACATACAATAAACACACAATTCCCAATTTATGCACTTGGCCATATAATCATGCACTTGGCCCCTGGGGGCAATAAAAATTGTTTAAAAAATAGCGATTTATGTCTTTCTACAATTAATTACATTGTAAACAAAAAATTCATTTATTTATTATTTATCCTTATCTTTACCTTTTCTTTTATATTTTCTTTTATCTTCTTTTTAATTTTTTTAATTTTTAATTTTTTAAAGAATTTATTTATTTTACTTAATTTTTTGTGATTTTTCGGATTTTCTGACTTTTTCGGCTAAAAAATCCGTGCACGCGGACCCTTCAACCGTAAAATCCAGGAAAATCAGAAAGAAAAAAAAATTCCTTTCCACCGCTGTTATAGTTTCATTCACCCTGAACCTTGAACAAAAGAAGAAAACAACATATATATATATATATATATATATATATATATATATATATATATATATATATATATATATATATATATATATATAAAATAGAAACTAGAATTCGCTAAAAGTATAATGTTCATAATACAGTCATAAGTTGCCAAGATTTAGGGTGTTTTATTTTGTGAAAACACCAATTTAAATAATTATAAACAATAACTTGATAAATTAAACAGTTTAAATGAGATGAATTTTAATGAATATTTAACCATCTTATTAGCCCCTAAATGTACCGATCCTTTGAACACTAGTAGATGCTAGCCTCAAAGATGGATATTAGCATGGCTCAAATGTACATGTGGTGTACATGTGGTGTACATGAGAGGACCATTGCAAGCATAAAATCTATTCAACAAATTTGACATACTTGTAGTTGAAGGCCTCACCAATATTATCAACACCTCTTCATCAAAAGAGAACTACCATATTGTAATTGGTAGAGAATTGAATATGTTTGCGATCTGTTTGTTTGTGAAACTCATCATTTTAGCCAATCATACATAAATTTAGGAAATAATTGTTAATTTTGTATTTTTTTAATGAAATTTGGAAGTTTGTAGCTTATAAATTTTATATCTTATTATTTATGATGAATTTGTGAAATTTTCATAGTCTACAATAAGTCTTTATACATCTTTGCAAAATTGATGCATTATCATGCATTTTTCAAACATTTGCAAATTTGACAACTTTGTAAGCCGCTTCACGCATATGAACCACCAACTTTCTTAGTTTATTATAAAATTAATCAAAACAATTTTCACTGATCCAGACACATATTCTTATTGCCGATTTGATCCTAAAGAGGTTAGGCTTTTGAAACACTCAATTTGGACACTTTTAACATGTTTCACAACCTTTTCAATTTTTAGTGCGACCCATTTTGAGTCACCCACAAACTTAAGGGTTGAGTGAAAAAATAATAAAAAAAACCTTTGAGCCCATTATATTTAAATTGCTTTTGGCATTACAATAGCTTTCAAACAATTCTTTATACAACCTTTGAAACAACTTACATTTTTAAATCTTACACCCTAATCACTTCCTTACCTCTACTTGTCATGTGTCACTCTCTCTTGTATTTGTGGTAGGTCATTCTCTTGTATTTGTGGTAGGTCATATCAACAATTATCTTAATCTAGATTTTAGGATTATAAGGTTGTTTACTTCATTTTTTTTTGACAAATCTCATGTTCTTTATTCCTAAAAATCTCTAAAAAAGTACCACAAAAGTATGAAGAGTCAAGACATGTCAAAGATTGTGTTGAAGCATTTTTAGCTCCTTCAAAGTTGTGTATCTCCAATCACCTAAGTCTTGGTTTGTGTATAGTTTCATATAGTTTTAAAAACATTAAAGAATTAGATATTACATTGTTTTTATATTGCAGTTGCTTGCTCCATTAATTTTGTGATTTTTTTATTAAAGGGAGGAGTTTCAATCATCCTCATCCCATTTCTTGTCATTGTGTCTATTTTTGTATAGAGCTCTCTTGGCGTGGAGCATGATCATTCTGTCTCTAGCGGAGCTCTAACTTTTTGACAAACACCACTGTACTCAAGATGCGATATTACCTCATTTCCCTTCTATTTGTGAAATATTTCAAAGATATATACTAGTATCTACATATTGTACTAACATGTGAGAGAGTCAACAAAGCCTAGTTAATACTTTCCACACTATGAACCCTTCTATGTGCATATTATATTATTCTTGGATGTTTTTATTTTTCAGACTCTTTTAGCTTGAGTTTGATACGTATTGTATGTCAAGACACTACGAGAAATTCCAACTAATATGTTTATTCGATCGTGTTGATCATGGACACTTTACTATTGATTTGAACAACAATTTGTTGATTTGAAGAGAAAATTAATCAAATCAATATGAAAGTGTCCCTAATCAACGTGAATGAATCAATAAATTAGTTAGATTTTCTATTAGTAATATTTGCAAGTTGAACCTTATAGTAGCTTGAATGTCAAGGTCCATTCAAGGATGGAGAACGAAAATGCGCCTCATTTTGTTATACGGCCTCTGCAGTGTGCACGGCCTGAGTAGTGTGCAAGCCCTCGGTAGTGTGCACAGCCTCGGTAGTGTGCATGCCCTCGGTAGTGTGCACAGCCTCCGTGGTGTGCACGCCCTCAGTAATGTGCACTGTCTTGGTAGTGTGCATTGTCTCGGTATTGTGAACTCAAATTCCAAAGCTATAAAGAAGAAAGGTTGTATCTTCCTCACCCCATTTCACTCTTCGCCTCTCTCTCGGTTTAGAGCTCTCTTGGCTTGTACTGCGACTGTCTCGGTAGTGTGAACTCAAATTCCACAGCTATAAAGAAGAGAGGTTGAATCTTCTTCACCCCATTTCACTCTTCGCCTCTCTCTTGGTTTAGAGCTCTCTTGGCTTGTACTGCGACTGTCTCGGTAGTGTGCATTGTCTCGGTATTGTGAACTCAAATTCCACAGCTATAAAGAAGAGAGGTTGAATCTTCCTTACCCCATTTCACTCTTCGCCTCTCTCTCGGTTTAGAGCTCTTTTGGCTTGTATTGCGACTGTCTCGGTAGTGTGCATTGTCTCGGTATTGTGAACTCAAATTCCACAGCTATAAAGAAGAGAGGTTGAATCTTCCTCACCCCATTTCACTCTTCGCCTCTCTCTCGGTTTAGAGCTCTCTTGGCTTGTACTGCGACTGTCTCGGTAGTGTGCATTGTCTCGGTATTGTGAACTCAAATTCCACAGCTATAAAGAAGAGAGGTTGAATCTTCCTCACCCCATTTCACTCTTCGCCTCTCTCTCGGTTTAGAGCTCTCTTGGCTTGTACCGCGATCAATCCCTTTTTGGCAAAACACCACATTTTTGTCAATTAGCAACAAACAACGCGGTACTATTATGTGGTACCTAGCTTTCGCTTCCATTTGTAAAACGTTTCAAACTAAAGATATGTAGTATGTAGTAATATGTTGTACATGTAAGTGCTTTCTAGAGTATGGACCCTTCCGAATGTGTATTTTATTTTTCTAATGATGTATAATTTAGTTCTTGTTCATTTCAGTGTAAGTTGCTTTCATATCACACAAGAGTATTATGTATAGATACGGGTTAGCTAGGCAAATACATGCTTAATATGCTTATTTATTCATATTTGCTAGTACTTATATCAAAGTGTAGCTGCATGGCACCATAGCTATATGTCTAAAATCAATGTTTCATATACTATTTCGTGACCATTAATTATACATGTGGCTATCTATTGTAGGTTGGAATATGAAGCGTTCAAGAGGTTCACAAATGGCGCGAAATCAATCTCTCCAGATATTGTGTGGCGCGAAAAAAACAAATCCCGATGTTTTGATACGCTTGGTACCACAGGCAAACAACCAACTAGTCACCAACCTTGCAAGCAGATGCACCTTAGCAGAGTTGAAGATGCATTCTAATGAGTTGAGGAATTGCACCAAGTACTTTGAGGCGCGTTGGAGCAAGAGACGGAAAACTTCTAAAATTTCCATGGATTTCAATCTTGAGATGCTCCACGGGTCGAATGTTCTCTATTACGCAGCTTGCTTTTCCCGCATGTACGTGCCATCCCAGAAGGGCTTCAAGGATGTCAAATCTAGTTTGGAGCTTTTGCGAGTGGCATCTCAGATTGAGTTTGGTGAATTGACAAGCTCCATTTTTTAGTATCTATCAACCATCGAATGGTCTATTGAGGATGAATTGAGGATTCGACAATACTCGTCTTTACCAGAGTTTGCCTGCTTTGAGGCAAACGGTCTAGTTGCTCGGTTGGCATTGGGCAATCCAAGCAAAGAAGATGATTGTAAAGTAGTATGCGACCTGATGGAGAAGGCCATACGTATTGCTTTGGGTCGAGACAATGGAGACACGCAATGTCAGTATCAAAAGCAAATGAGCTTTGAGGATGCTGAGTGTTTCATTGAAGAGTTGTTTTCAAGCATTGGACGAGGTGTCTCCGATCCTGCTTTTGAGAGGGCCATGGTGAATATTGTTAGCGATGTGGCAAAAGAAATGCTTGTAGAGCTTCATGAAGAATGTCGGAACCAACAACCTTTGGACGTGGATACAGTTCCTGCACTTGGATGTAAGTTGGAGGCAATTTGTTGGATAGTGAAGAAGTTGCTGAAGGCGCAAGTGGCCGAAGAAGTCGTAAAGTGCTTCATGCATTTGGAGTTGCTGCCGTTGATTCTTGAAGGCGTTGTTGGGTCTCGTTTCCGTATGTACAATATCCAAGCAATAGGATTTGCGAGTCTTGTGTTGCTCATTCAGCGAGAGGCGGTCGCTGGAAACGTGGTGTTGGGAATACCAGAGCGAATTACACTGTAAGAGAATTGGAACCTAATTGGCTCATTTGTTGCGCTAAGGAAGCGACTAAGGAGGTACGGAATTTTGTTGGATCCGACCAGAGACGATGAGATTGTGCTTTTGCCCTACGAGATGCAATTGGAGCTTGTAACACAAGCGAGAGAAGACGTGTTCTTGACTTTGCCTTTTCAAGAGTAGATGGAGCTTGTGCAACGCGAGATGCGACCTAATCGTCCCCCATTCATCACACCAAGCTCGCTTGCAAGACTTGTGAAACAAAGATGGACAATTGCTTTAGAGATTGCGGATGAAGATGCATTAACCGACCGAATTCTTTAGCTCATAAATTCATTCATTTTTTATTGTTTAGAATTGAATTAGCCTATAGAGGTATAATGTACATGTGTACATGTCATAGGTACATGTCATAGAGGACTTCACTCTATACTCTAATTTAGATCAAAGTTATGAGTTTGAATTGAGTGAAGAAATATGTCTTTGGAGATGAACACAATACATATGCCTTTCTAGGTACTTGGTTGTTAAAATTTCAATAAAATGTTAATGGATTGAAAGAACATAGTATGGGGTTTTTGAAGAGGTGCTCTATGTGAAAATCTTGGAATCGTAATGTTTATTATCATTCATGAAATAGAAATAGAAAACTTCATCATTTTAAGTCATTGTTTTTTTTTCTATAGAAGTAAATTGCATTATGTAATAAAAAAAATTAGTAGTAAGAAAAGGTTTTCAATTATCTTTTGTGTTAATACCACTTCTTTCAAAACCTTTCAATTAACTATGTAATGCTCTTTGTATTTGATTTTTTATGTCATATTTCTATTTTTGAATGCATGGAGTTTAAATTTTGTTTAGTTAATATGTTTATTCATTAATTATCCCATAAGAATTGAGTTTGCGAGGACGTTATCAAGCATTGTTTTGAATGGTTCAATTCTTCCTTTTACATTTTGTTGAAATCTCATTGCCATATTTTTTTTCCCGTGTAAGAGTATATGTTTGAATATGCTTATATGCATAGTCTTATATTCACATGATTTTGTAATTATTAAATTTACCTTTTTGAAATATTATATTTAAGATACTATATATTTAGATATTGATGTTACTGTGACAAACAAATTGATTATTGATTTTGAACTTTTGCATTCAAAGAACCATACAATGAATATCAATTGGCAAAGTCGAAAAGTGAAAGTGCGAAAGTGGTATTATGCGACATAGAACAAATTCCTTTGGAAGTTTGAAGAAGAATTCAGTTGTAATTTAAAAGAAAATGAATTCCAAAGTTAGACATGTCTAATACTCGGTTTTGTGCACTGTTATTTGGAATCACTTTAAATTTTGTTAATTTTTTCTTAGAGCTTAAAAAAACTTTTTGTGCCTTAGCATGTTGGTATACATCATTTTAGATTGTTGTTCACAAAAATTGAAGGAAATTGACAGTTATAGAATTTAAAATATTTGCAATTTGAAAAACATGCAAATGATGTTGGTTCTCACGATATTTCAATATTTTTTTGGAATTGAGAGCATAGGACTGCATTGGCCATTGTATAGAGAGCATAGGTTGCAACATGGACCATTGTTACATGGTTATGCCCTTGCACATGAAATAGTTGTTAAATAGGCCAATGCGTTCAATTTATATATTGGAGCTATATGATGCAATTTTTTGGTTTAGGTTTTTTGTACAAAGACTAGAGTTCTTATTGCACATAGTCTAAATTTCAACTTCTCTTTTAAACTCAAACCCGTTAAAGGTGTGGATTCATCCCAAATACAATCAAAATACACCATATTCTTTTGGCCGCCACGACACGTTCAGACATTTAGGAATTAATGTAGTCCCGGGGGGTGCATTTTACATTATGTTTTAGAATCATGTGTGTTTATGACCCCTTTTAAAAACCACATGTACATGAGGGTTTATACGTCTAAAAATCTTTGTATACAAATCTATTCCGTCCTATTTATATGTTTAATGTAAGTATATGTCAATATTTTCAGCTCGAAATATGCTTATTGTAAGTATACATAGAACGACAATGTTCAAATTAATACCCCTATTGTGCACTCACGTATACTCGTACAAATTCAGTACAATGCATCTTCGGGAATGTAGGAGTTTATAATTGGATTTGGCCATAGGATGCTGAACATTTTCCTTCTAAAAATAGATTCAACACTTGTACTTTTTGAGAATTTTCTTTTTTTGAATTTGAAAAAAAATTAAAAATTAAAAACCTAAAATTTTAGTCCTTATTAAAATAATATAATTATTAGCGCCGAAACCAATCATGTACTATGATATTTGAGTTCCATCTCCCTCCATATCTATTATACAATACAACTCGCTTTGTCTCACTCGACCGTTCCACGCTGGAATCCGTCAATGTGCTCAACGGCACGGATCCCACTAGCCTATTATGGTATACAATACAACTCGCTTTGTCTCACTCGACCGTTGCGCGCTAGAATCCGTCAAGGAGACAACCCAAGTTCAAAAACATTAAACTAACGTCAATGTGCTCAACGGCATGGATCCCACTAGTATTTTAATATATTTAAGAATGGCCTCCATTGATGAAAGTCGACAACCCCTAGTGAAATTTTCACCAAATAATTTCAATGGTTTGTTGTCAACTTGTGGCATGAGCATGAGCTTCACGCCCTTTGTAGTTCATTCTTCGTTCCTCTTGTTAGGGTTTGTTTCCACTCTTCTTCTTCATCGTCTCTCGACCCTAGGGTTTGCTCTTGCTCTTCTCTCCTTCGGTTTTTTTCTTCGTCTTAGGAATCGCCATCGCCTCTCTTGCTCAGCTGCACCAGCCATGCCGACTGTGAGCGTGAAATGGCAGAAGAAGGTGTTCCCCGCGGTGGAAATCGACACGGACCAACCCCCGCTGGTGTTCAAGTGCCAGCTCTACGACCTGACGGGCGTGCACCCGGAGCGCCAGAAGATCATGATCAAAGGCGGTTTGCTGAAGGACGACGCGGACATGAAGCAGCTGGGGCTGAAGGACGGCCAGCGCCTCATGCTCATGGGCACGGCGGACGAGATTCCCGAGGCGCCCAAGGAGAGCCCCGTGTTCGTCGAGGACCTCCCGGAGAAGGAGCAGAGCGCCGCGGTGCTGGGCCACACGGCCGGTCTCGTCAACCTCGGCAACACGTGCTACATGAATTCCACCGTGCAGTGCCTGCACTCCGTGCCGGAGCTTCGGGATGCGCTGCGGGGCTACACTTCCGCGGACGTCGCGGATCCTCTCTCTCATTCCCTCACCGTGGCCACGCGCGATCTGTTCAAGGATCTCGATGCTAGCGGTCAACCTGTGGCGCCGTTTCGGTTCCTTCAAGTGCTCCGACACAAGTACTGCGTCCATCCTCCCACTCTCTTTTTTTTTCTTGTTTTGCTCCAGCAATTCACTAATGGAATGAAAGTATATATTTGTTTATAGGCTGACTCTTTCGATCAACTACCAATTGTTAGTCAAATATTGATCACTTTATTGTTTCCTTTATTTTCACCTGTATCTTGAACATTGGACGATTGGACAGCTGAGAAGATTTATTCATTCGTAATAATTCAATCAGGTCCTTGTATTTTTAGGATCCAAGTAATTCAGGTCTCGTGTTAATAACAGTGGATGTATCTCAACTTCTTTATCCGTTTTCATTGATAGGTTGCTGCGGGAACAAGTATATTTCTAGGGTTTTGTCGTCTTTCTTTGTTTAGAATGTGGGAAGTCGGTATGCGCTATTATAGGTTGAACTGCCCGAAATGGTTTTTTGTTCTGGGGATCGTAATCTTTATTTCTACGGTAGGGTTCTCAATCTATCATAGAGTTTGTCTCAGCTCCCGACGTGGCATTGCTCTCGTTGAAAGGTGTGCTGGTGTCAGCCTTAAGGTAGAGGATACTATTGAGCATTTGGATGTATGCGATTTCAGTGTGAGAGCTGTGGAGAGATCACTTTGGGTACAAGAGCCAAAATTTCATTTCCATCATTGTGTTCAAATTTCTCATGAAATTTTACAGTGGAAGGTTGTAGGTCACTATTGAAGGGACAGTAGACAACCTCATTTCCATCCATAGATGAGTGATCATACACATTTAGCTTACACCGGGTATTAATAAGTTCAAACAACTGTATGAGTTGCTGTGGGTAACAGGGGTCAGTATAGGATAGGGACCAGGTCCCTAGCGGTTTTTGTATCCTCTACCTTCTAATTGTTTTAATGTATTTTGTATGATGGATGGCAGGTATCCACAATTCGCTCAACAGACAGATGCTGGCGTCTATATGCAACAAGATGCGGAAGAATGTTGGACACAGCTAATCTATGTTTTATCACAGGGGTTGCAAGCTTCATCTTTGCAAAAGCAGGTACCGGCAACGTTAGTGAAGGAGTTGTTTGGCATTGAATTACAGAACACAGTAAAGTGTACAGAAAGTGGGGAAGAAAGCACGGAGACGGAGACCGTGTTTGCATTGAAGTGTCATATCTCACAAGAAGTGAATCATTTGCACGAGGGTTTGAAGCATGGTTTGAAAGGGGAGCTTGAGAAGACGTCACAACTGCTTGGACGGAGTGCTCTTTTTATTAAAGAGTCTCATATTAACAAGCTTCCTCAATATCTGACAGTCCAGTTTGTGCGGTTTTTCTGGAAAAGAGAGTCGAACCAGAAAGCGAAGATTCTGCGGAAGGTGGGATATCCACTCGTTTTAGATGTGCTGGATTTCTGCACTGACGAGCTCAAAGGGAAACTAGCTGAACCGCGTAAAGCTCTTTTTGCTTTGGAAGAGGCCAAAGCGGGTCTGAAGAGGGATGAGAAGGGCAAAGGTGGTGCAGAGGGGGTGAAGGCCCTGGAAACATCCACACTGGCTGATCACAGAGAAAATGAGGCTATGGAAGTTGATAGTTCAGCGACCTCTTCCTCCTCGGCTGCGCCCCAAGTGACTGGATTGTATGACCTCGTCGCAGTACTGACACACAAAGGACGAAGCGCTGACTCAGGTCATTATGTTTCCTGGGTAAAGCAAGACAACGGGAAATGGATTGAGTTTGACGACGACCAACCCATCCTGCAGAGGGAGGAGAACATTACAAACTTGTCAGGAGGCGGTGACTGGCATATGGCTTACATTTGTTTGTACAAAGCACGGACTGTGTCGCCTGTGTAAGATTTGGTTGTTATCCGAGTCTGTTATACATAATTGGTGTCCAGGTTTCCTTGAATTCCTGTTTTCTTGTAATCAATCCATCATATGGTAGCTACTATTGAACTGAGGACCTTTTTGAACTTGAGGATCCGATTCTGCACATCTGGGTCAGGACTGCTCTGCTGATTCACTCCTTTTAAAGTTTGGGTGATCGTAAGACATTATTTTGTCGATACTTCTTATATATTTAATCTGTCAGTCTAGGCAGCCGGCTATCACCAAATGTTTTGCTCTTCAACGTTGACTCGGATGTCCAATATCCATGACCTCTGGTAGAGTTTTGAAATGACTCTAATTAGTGTTGCACAGTTTTCAGTTGCATGCTCACCCTTCTCCCTACAATTCACCCCTTATTACTATGATCACATTCAAGATTTGGTGTCACAAGCTTGACTCCACACCCTTGAACTGCCATGACCTGGTTACCCCATTACCAAGTGGTGCCTTAAACCAACAGCTAGGGGCATTTTTCACAATCAATGTTGCAAGGATGTTGGTTTTAGCATGAGTTACATGTGGAAATGGGTTCTCTCGTTGGTTTTAGTATATGTAAGTGTAGTTATGGATTTGTTGTTGTTGGTTTAAGCATCTTTAGTGTGTGCAATACAAATCTTCTTTAGACAAAAACAACTCTACCTATGTGACGTGAATGGGACGTGTATGCTTCAACTTTGAAAATTTAGAACCAATTCATTCTTCATCCAAAAATTATGTTTCAACTTGTGTTGGAATCTATTTCTTCTTGTCTAACTCTAAAAAATAATAATACTAAATAATATCAATGTCTCATATTTGTATTTTTTATTCAGTTGGGAATGGGGTAACCACCTTAACTCCTAACTGCCTAAGCGTCCATTTTTTGGACGATGTACAAATTTCATCCAAAATTTCTCATTCGTCTTGCACTTTATGTAGTGTGGAATTTTTACTGTAGATTCTATGGGAAGTTAGGTTCATGCATATGTGATCTGATTAGAAAGGGGATGATTTGTGAATTTTGTATACCTCATTTCATGTTGTAATGATTCACCCAAAATTTTGAAGATTTCAATGTAAAAATGCTCTAAAAAAAGTCAACTCATAAAATTAAGCAACCAAAAATCTCCAAAAATCACTACACTTAGAGTATTACATTTCAACAGATCACAATGAATTTCATCCGTAGATTGTCAATATCTTATTCGTAATTGAATTACAAAATAATTTTGAATTTCACGTTTCAAATTCTATAAAAAATTATTGGTAATAGCAATCATAGATCTAACCGTATGGATAGAATCTAAAATTCATAATGTACAACTTGTGTTGATATATCAAGTTCAAAATATCCCTCTAGGTTGCATTTTATAATGCATCTTTGAAAAACTGCCAAATTCAGAGAGGGCTCTAGGCATTTAGGAGTTAACTATTCTATATAGTGTGAGAACAATCATAATCACTATACATAGGTAATCATTATCGTCCATCAATTTAGGAACCAAGCCCTTCATTGAATTAGCTATAGAAGGACGTATTAACTTTTTAGCGTCTCGTTTCAACATTGATTTTGAAGATGTGTTATAAATGTTTGATGAATAACAAAAATGGAGTTGACTTATAAAGCTAAGTTGCAAATGTCAATGTGAACATCACATCTATACAGATGGAGTTATCATATTTTTTAATTAAAAAATTGTAATCAAAATTTCAAGATTCTCTTTTGAACTTCAATTAAAAATCCCAAATTAACCAAATTTTTTTAAAATTTTTTGTAATGAATTTGAAATAACATGTACTACAACATGGTATGATTTTGATTATTTGATTCTACTTGTTTTGGAAAATCATGTTTAAACTCACTTTTTGAACTAAGAATGAAATTTGACAAAATCCAATTCTGTTATTTAAAAAGAAATCACGATGTCTCATTTTGAAGATCTATACTTTACAAATGATAATCAACTAGCACAAGAATCAGAGAAAATTGGATGGATGAAAACTACCCACATATGTCGTCAACAAAATAATTTGAATTTGTTTATTGTTCACTATGTGAACGCATGCATGTCAAAGGGTTAAGACATCACTATATGTGGTTCATATTTTGTGGCTCTTTCACATGCATAACATTAAATATTAGTATTATATATATATATATATATATATATATATATATATATATATATATATATATATATATATATATATATATTTGAGAATCAAGGGCTTTTATAGGGAATAGGATGTCAAGATGTTCTAAGGTAGAGGATCCTATTTGAGTCACTCACTTTTTCTATGAAAAGACGTGCCTATAAGTTCAATAAAATTTTCAATTTCAAAGCCCCATTTTGTTTAGTTACTATAGTAGAAAATAATTTTATTTTGTTTATGTTTTTTCATAGATGAAATCACATCCCTTCTACAAATCATAAGTATGGAACATTTTTTTTTTTTTTTTTAAAATATCACTATAGGCCAATATTGTGGTGCTCACTAGTGATGGTTTAAATTTAGATACCTTACACTTACGCTAAGATACTTGAATTTGGAAGTGTCCTAAACCAATCCATTATTGGTATGTACAAGATTTCTATGTCATTCAAGTAGATTAGATATTAAACTTGGTAAGTTTTTATTTCATATGGTGCCTTCAAATGGAAAAAAGATAAATTTGATGGTCAAAATTAAAATCAAAAACAAAAATTAAAAGTTGACAAAATGCACTATGTGGTGATTGGTTTGTAACTTTTATTTTAGAGTTAAAGCCCATTTTAAATTCAATAGTCCAAATGGATGTTCTTTCTTTGGTAGTATTATATATGAAGTCTTATTGAATTTCATCCGATTAGAGTACCCAGTAACTACAAAATTAAAAAATAAAAGTTAAAAAAACATGTGACAATTGGAATCAATAACTTGAGACTTTATAGACAATTAAAATGGTATATAGGTTTTTCTATTCCAAATTCAAAAACTCCAACTTGTTATATAAACACAAAATCATGTGCATTATATTTTTACTTTGAGTAGTACTCTATATAAACTATAATTGGTGGATCTTCACTTCAAAGTACAAAAATTATGAAAGACAACAATTTCTTTCACCTTATCATGAGCTGCACTAATTGATGATAGGGTGTCATTTATGAAAACGATGTTTATAAATTAAAGATCGGTCTTGCTATACTTCCTATATATAATTTAAAAAATTGCAGATATTAGAGGAAAATGCTTTCTAGCTTGTATATAATGTTCATACTCTCTTTACATGTAGTGGAATCAATACATCTGAATTTGTGTCAAAAGATAAAATGGAATGTAATAATTATGTCTAAAAATAATATATGGTTATTTAAATAAGTTGTTCCAAGAAACAAAAATACTCCAATGTCAATGAGTCATAGAACTTACGCTTCAAAAACCTTCATCTTAAGGGCACAAAGCAGCATGTTTGAAAAAAAAAGGAAATAGTAATTAAAGTGGATTTTCTAATTCAACTAAGCTCTTTCAATGTATTCTACAATTTCTCCAAACGACAATTCAAGTCATGGTTGTAAATTTTTTTTCTTGTAAATTCAAACCATTGAAATCTACCACATCTTAAGATTTCACTCATGGAAATTTATTTGGTTGTAGCCTTCTCATCTATTATTTTGAGTAGTTAGAAAGAAATGCTTTGATCTTTTGAGAATTATAAAGTCATGGACAAAATATTGATGCTATATAAATTAATTTTTTTTGAAATTATTTGAAATTCATATAAAAAGAAAATATGTTAAAAATCTCAATTGAAAATTATCCGTACAATCAAATTTAATTTTGAAAAATAGATTTCCATCGAAGCAAATTTGAAGCATTAAACTTTTAATATTTACAAAATCAGCAATATTTAATTTTAGAATTTAGATTATCTATGACTAGCTAAAATTTCATTTGACTTCAATTGGTGAAAGAAGGCAAAAGATTTGATTGTGAACAAAAATGTTTATATGTTTTCCTTGTAGTAACTATATAATTCATAAATCATATTGAACATTTGCATCTCTTTTATTGCAATGGATCATATTGATAAAAAAATAGTTTAAAATGGAAAAGAATCAAAAATAAAGTTAAAGAAATTGGGCCTTGAGGATATAACAGTTGCTTGGGTAGTTAAGGATTAATGTCCGTTGAGATGACTTTAGTATCAAGAAAAAAAGCTAGTACCATCTAAATTTAGAATTCGGTGGCAACACTTAGTTGCATGCAAATGTCAATGTCTCCTATTACTACATTATCGTTTTTAAGGAAAATCTTTGATCGTTCATTTCTTGTACAGTACCCGGAAGAAATGTTACGCAATTCCCTTTTTTGCGTTTCAAAGAACTCTTCATAATATCAAATATAATTGGTTTTTTTCATCTTGCATATTTAATATTCAATTTATACATGATTCCAAGCAAGAATACCAAATTTGGGTTAAGAAAAAAGCAAAATCCCATTTTTGGTGGATTTTAAAAGTCTAATTTCTTGATTTTACGTGAGAATTTATTGAAAAAAATTGGTGATGAATTTTTATAATTCCCTTCGACGAGGAACTCGGAGAGGGTTTTATCCTAGAAAAATATGAAGGAAAATCATCAGCGTGGTGGTGGTGGTAGTGGTGGTGGTGGTGACCGTTGTCGTCATGCCCTTTGGTATTATTGGTCCTATTTGGTCGTGAAAAGAAAGAAGAGATCAAAGTTGGAGTTGGAAACTTGAGAGGTTGTTTGAAAGGTTATATAAATGGCTATTCAAAAGTTTATTGCAAAAATTGTTTCAAACAGTATTTAAAAATCAATTGACATGTTTTAAAAACAAAAGAAAAGATTGATTTCATTCATTTTTTGTGCAATTTATATTTCACTTCATTTTTATAGACACCTTTCATTTTTTACTTGTTAGTTTTGATTTTTTTGGATTTTTTTTTATAAAGTGGTCTTCAAGCAAATTTCAAATTTACACACTAAAAACCATCATTCAAAAAACGAGTAACTTTATTTTTAACTTTACTTTAATTCCATGGACAAGGTACTCGGAGAGGGTTTTTACCCAAAAAATTACAAAGGTAGGCGTAGGCGTCGGCGTGGTCGTCGTCGTCAGACTGGCTCTCAACTTCCTAAATATACATATAAATATACATTTATTTATTTACTTCTTAAAAATGAGCAATTCAAGAGTGTAACTCACCCTCAAAATCTCTCTAGATAGTGCCGCAATAGACACTTCATTGTGAAATATTTTAATTTATATTCAAATTATAAAATATGGAGTTTTTACCAAAGGACATGATAGATTATGACTTTCGTCGACGGTTGTGCGCAGCATCGCGTAGCCCTAGTTTTATTGCATAGGTGTGTTGGAAATATCTATATGCACCTTTCTTATCAAGGAACACCCCATTCATTAACAAAAACATCCTGTATGAAGAGTTCATTGTGTAGAATTGCATGCCCAAATTTTGTAAAATAGATATCTTTTTATTATAACTAAATTTTGCTACTTGATCTTCACATTGTAACTAACTTGGTATAGTTAAGCATGATAGTACAATTACTTTGCCAAAATTTAGTTATAATAAAAAGATATTTATTTTACAAAATTAGAGCATGTGATTCATCACAATGAACTCTTCATAGAGCATGCTTTTTTTAATGAATGGGGTGTTCTTTGATATGAAAGGTGCATATGGATATTTCCAACACACCTATGAAATAAAATTATAAAAATTCATCACCAATTTTTTTCAATAAATTCTCACGTAAAATCAAGAAATTGGACTTTTAAAATCCACAAAAAATGGGATTTTTCTTTTTTTTAACCCAAATTTGGTATGCTTGCTTGGAATCATGTATAAATTGAATATTAAATATGCAAGATGAAAAAAACCAATTCTATTTGATATTATGAAGAGTTCTTTGAAACACAAAAGAGGGAATTGCGTAACATTTCTTCCGGGTATTGTACACAAATATGAGATTTAGAAGTTGGGTATGGGTTTATTGGATTTGTCATAGATTTATTTATTTATTATTTAACTTAAAATAAATGATGTCAAGTTGTGCAATGAAATGTCCAAAAACACATCACACTAGGAACACGCAATTCCCAATTTATGCACTTGGCCATATAATCATGCACTTGGCCCTTGGGCGCAATAAAAATTTTGTCTAAAAAATTCTCTAAAAAATTTCAATTTTTGTCTTTCTACAATCACTTACATTGTAAACAAACAATTCTTTTATTTATTTTTTATCCGTATCTTTATATTTTCTTTTACCTTTTCTTTTATCTTTTCTTTTATCTTGTGTTCTTTCTTGTCTTCTTTCTTGTCTCCATCTTGTTTTCCTTCTTGTCTTCTTTCTTGTTTCCATCTTGTTTTCTTTCTTGTCTCCATCTTGTTTTCTTTCTTGTCTTCTTCTTTTTCTTCTATATTTCTTCATTTCTTACTTTTCATTTTTTTTCCTTCTTGTAGTAGCCGCAAGTCCTACACTCACAACAATTTTATTTATTTATTTATTTATTTATTTTTTTCGGTTCTCTTCTTCTTTGTATAGGGTTCAGCCATTGTGGTGCTGAACCCTAAAATAAATTTTAAAAAATTGATTTTTTTTAGGGTTCAGCCGCCGGCTGAACCCTAACCGGCGGCCAAAAAAAAAAAAAAAAATTTTTTTTTTTTTTTTTTTGGCCGTTTCGGCTTCTTCCTCTCTTCCCTCCCCTCTTCCTCTTTCTGTCAATTTCCTCTCCCTCTCCCTCTCTTTCTCCCTCTCCCTCCCCCACTCCCCTATATATATGAGCGGAGGGAGAGGAGAGAAAGGAGAAAAGAGAGACGAGAATGGGATAGGGTGCGCGGCCGCGCACCCTATCGACCGAAACAGCCGAAAAAAAAAAAAAAAAAACTTTTTTTTTTTTTTTTTCCTGAGCCGGCGTTTAGGGTTCAGCCAGAGGCTGAGCCCTAAAAAAAAATAAAAATAAAAAATAAAAATAAAAAATAAAAATAAAAAATAAAAAAATAAAAAATATAAATATAAATATATATATATATATATATATATATATATATATATATATATATATATATATATATTTTAGGGCTCAGCGCCACAATGGTTGAACCCTAAACAAAGAAGAAAACCAAAAAAAAAAAAAAAAAAAAAAAAAAAAAAAAAAAAAAAAAAAAGTTTTTGTTTTGTTTTTTTTTTTTTTTGGTTTTTTTCCTCCTTTGTTGTGAGTGTGGGACTTGCTGCTGCAACAAGAAGAAAAAAAGTGAAAAGTAAGAAATGTAGAAAAATAGAAGAAAAAGAAGAAGACAAGAAGGAAGACAAGAAGGAAAACAAGAAGGAAAACAAGAAGGAAAACAAGATGGAGACAAAAAAGAAATCAAGATGAATGAAAATTAGAAGGCAATCTTAGGAGTTTTTGAAAGCAAAGACAATGACTAAAGATAGTTGTAAAGTTTTCGCTTGTTTTTTCTTCTTTCTATTTTAAACAAGAATACTTTAAATATGGTGTTGAAGTCTTGCTCCAAGTGTTTGATTTTGGACAAAAAGAAACTAATGAAAGTAAATATAAAATACTAAATGCATTTTAGAAATCTTTGAGGTGAAAAAAATTGTTTGACATTTTTTTTTGGCTTAGAGCTACAAGAGTGAGACGAAGGCCCAAATTTGATAGAAAACCCAATTCAACGTTCACATATTATATATGTGTCAAAAATTCCAATTTCTAAATATTTCTAAACAAAAAAGAAATCAAGCTTTAGAGAACTTTGGAAAATAAACGTTTAACTTTTTTTATGATCATATAATTTTATAGTTAATAAAATTAAATCTCAAGTATTGCACTATACACATAGATATAATATTTTGGTATGTAAGGGTATCCAATATTTACTTCTTTTGAGATTAGTTTTGATATTTTTTTTGATAGTGTCTCTAATATCCTATGTGAAGGTAAGATCAATAAGTGTAGGTAAGACAATGACAAAAATTAAGTCTCAGTGGTAATAGTTTTTAAAATAATTATGTAAAGTCTTGGTAGTGTTGTAGGAGGGGCGTTCTCATGGTACGGATGAGTGAATGGCCCCAAAATTAAGTATTACTTTTTAAAGTAATGAATGTATTGAATGTAGTGGTAAAAATGTATTTAATTAAAAAATATTTTCAATTGGAGCTTACTTCTTATTTAAATTATGATGTTCATCTAATTTATTTTTCAAAATTATTCATTTTTGATGCATTAAAATTGATTTGTAATAACAATGTAAAAAACTTATTTGTTGCAAAAAATGATATTTGAATGGTTTTCACTTTTCCCACATTATTTTTGATATATAAATTTCATGTTTCACTAAATCACCATCTGTACATGTGTTTTGAAAAATACAAAACCTTCATACGAGTTTCATGATCTTGCACATTTTTCCATTCTTAGGTTTTTGAGGCTTATCAAATATCATGGAATAGAAACATGCTATTTTTAGAATATAACTTTGTAATTATTCAACATCTAATCACATAAAACCATGTAAAAATTTGACTAATGAAATTCCAATTATTTACGATCCATTTTACTCTACATTTCATTGAAACACTACATTGTATTTTCTATTAATGTGATCATAGTGGGGCACTAGATGAGAAATAAATTGAGCCAAAAATATCATTGTGTGGATATCCCTCATATCCCTAAACCTTTAAAATCTCACACATCCATCGTTTACAAAAAATTAACTTAGATTTCCATAAGTCCATTTCTCCAAAATTCATCATTTTGAACTACATATTTCACTTACCTGTACCTTAAGAACTCCCAGAGCTCAACTATGATATACGGTAACTATATCTAAAAACAACCTTTTCCTTAAATTGTCCCCAGCTAAATCTTCCATATAAGTAGATTTTGAGACCCTACTATTGATGAGAATGTGCACAATTTGAACATCAGAGTTTAGGGTTTCTTTATGGTCAACCTATAGTTAGCACTCTGGAAATTCATAACTTATTCATATGGTGTTCGAATAATGCATGCTGAACTGCGCTAAAATCCTCTTGAACTTGCTATAGAGACCTATAAGAATATTTTATGTTTCATATGTGTAAATATACATAGTTGGTAAGGGAAACACTTTTATGTATAGTTACCTTACAACATACATGATTCACAAGAGCTCTCTCCTGATTCACATCAGTAAATAAGTGGACAGGTGGAGGCTCAAAGTAATGAGCATAATGCATGAAGAAAGGCAATGGGCATGAAAGCTAAGGTGGAGGCTCAAAGTGATGAGCATAATGCATGAAGGAAAGGCAATGGGCATGAAGGCTAAGGTGGAGGCAACAATACCTGTCAGTTTAAGAATTTCAATCTATTTAGAGCAATGGTTTTTAATGATAAAAAATTGCAGCATATAAAACGTTAGGTTTAATAACCAACCCCAATTTTTAATTAATTTTGTCACAATGTATGATTTTGTTTTGAATTTTCAATCTTAATTTGCACAGACCACTATTGATGTTAGTAGGGGAATCAATAATCGTTTTTCATTTCTAGTCCAATCAATTTGCTAACTTGGCATTCATAATTGATCACCAAACTGCTACAACTAATAATTGTGATAATTGAGTTAACAAAAAAGAAGCCCATCTAACCTCCCTTTTTGCTCTACTTTTAACCTCTTTCTTGAGCTATACTTGGATTGAAAGTGGTGTGTCATAATTTGTCCCCTTTTGGGCCATGGGCTTCGAGTTTTGGTAGAAGGTGTGGGAGTCATTGCGAGGTGTAGAGAATAATGACATTGGCTTGTTTTAGATTGTCTCCCAACTCATCATAAACTAGTTTTTGATCTATTTATATTTCAATATGAGTTTAAAAGGAATTCAACACGAGTTTGCTAAATCTTTCCTCTTTGGGCTGACTTTTCGGTTAACTCTAATTTGATTGGGAACTCACGAAGTTGAAACAAGTACTTGCATAGATGATTGGAATTGGTCCCTAACAAGTTCTGGTGCTTCTACCTTATTAAATGTTATATCAGTTGAAAATGCATCCCAGGGGGACTTCTTATTTTAATGAATCTGCTACTCAAATCTGAGCACTTCATTGATTAATTAGTTGGTAGGAAGGCTATAAAAGTCAGTGACCATATTTAAACACTCCTACATTCTTTTATTTCTTATGAATGAATCCGCCTCGTCCCTTGCATGAGGCCCTCCTTACACTACATGCGAGAAGCCGTGGGGAAAACCTCACAAAGGCCATGGCTCATTCTTGAGAGGCCAACCTTTGAACTTGATGGCCTTTGGATATAGTGTAAAGTGAGAAGGGGCCACAAAGTAAAGTGCTGATTTTTTTTAAAGTAAAGTTCTTACATATTTCTTAAAAAATAGAAAATGATTGGTTGTGAGAATTTTGGCCAAACGCCCCCCCCCCCCCGCCCCCGCCCCCCCCCCCCCCCCCCCCCCCCCCCCGGATTTTGCATTAGACCCACCTCTTAAGGCGGGCTTAACAAAAAAATTCGGGGGCCTTGAAAAATGTTCACTTTTCTTGCCACGAAGGAAAAAAAACACGCAACTCGCTATTTATGCACTTCGCCAAGTGCGCTCATTTCATAAGCATATTTGACTTTAAAAAAGTTGATTAAATAGTTCTCTAAAAAAACATCAATGTTGTCTTTCTTCAATCCCTCACATTGTAAACAAATAATTATTTTAATTATTTTTTATTATTATCTTTATCTTTTGTTTTATCTTTTGTTTTTTATCTTGATTTCTTTCTTGTCTACTTTCTTGTTTCCCTCTTGTCTTTCTTCTTGTCTTCTTTTTGTCTTTTTTTTTGTCTTTTTTTTGTCTTTCTTTTTGTCTTCCTTTTTGTCTTCGTTGTCTTTTTTCTTCTTCTACTTTTTCTTCAGTTGTGGCTGCTAAATTCTAAACAATGGGAGCAAACCAAAAAAAAAAAAAAAAAAAAAACTTTTTTTTGTTGGGTTCGCCGTGGGGTGCTGCTGAACTCTAAATGGCAGCCGCACTAAAAAAAATAAAAAATTAAAAAAAATAAAAATAAAAATCCTTCTTCTTGGCTGTGGGGTGCTGCTGAACCCTAAATGGCAACCGCCAATTTTTTTTTATAAATTATAAAAAAAAATTAAAAATTTGAGTTTTCAAAAATTACTATTTTTAAGCGCTGTGGTGCGCGGCCGCGCATCCAAAAACCTTCTCATCTCCCTCATTTCTATCTTTATCTTCCTCTCCATCCCTTCCCTCTCTTCATATATATAGGGGAAAAGAGAGGGACTCTCTCATTCACTCTCCCTTCCTTCCCCTCTCCTCTATATATATATGAGGAGAGGGGAAGGAGAAGAAGAGGGAGAAGAGACATGGGAGGGTCTTGGGGTGCGTGGCCACGCACCCCAGAGGCTAAAAATAGTATTTTTTGAAAAGTTAAAAAAGTTTTAATTTCATTTAATTTAATTTAATTTTTTTTTAGTGCGGCTGCCATTTAGGGTTTAGTAGCACCCCACAGCCAACCCAACAAAAAAATGTTTTATTTTATTTTATTTATTTAATTTCTTTTTTTTGGCTTTGAACTGCTTTATACTCAGTTTTATCTATGATATGTCTCATGTTTAAACATTACTTTGTCCTCACCATGTCTAATGCCTTGCTATGATTTTTTATGGGAGGATTCTTGACATTCCCCATCATGTTTTGCGCATTAGCCATGCAATTGAAGTGCATGTGTCTTACTATTAGTAAGTAATTATATGTTGAGAATAATTATCACACATTTACTTATTTAGTTGCCGCCACTCCCGCCCCCATTTTACAAAATTTCATTTAATATGGTGTTAATTTGGTGAGGTGGTGCTTTAAATTTCCTTGCCAACGCCTTGGTTGGTGTGCCTTAATCACTTTGGTGTATTATGGCGGGCCTTGTTAAACTCTCCAACCACCCAGTTCACTTGCTCTTAAGTCTCATACAGTGCTTGCATGGACAATTCCTGTGAGAGGCGATTTGGCTGTTGTGCTTTAGGCTGGGATTAAATTACGCACTTCCTCTTAAGTCTCTTGCTTGCACGGTGTCTGTTCACTGTGAGAAGCGATTTGGCTGTTGTGCTTTAGGCTGGTTGGGATTACGCTCTACAAGGCGTTTCAGAACACAGTTTTTGTGAGTTGTGCGGAGAACTACATGTTGTGAAGCACTGGCGTTTTTCGTTTTTTGTTTTCTGCTTAAGCGTGCAAAGGTTTGATTAAGAGACCTCAGGTTGTCAACATGGATGGATCGCCATTATCCAGACAGGTTTCCTGACGCTTTGAGATTGTGCTTATTGCACTCTGGAACTACCTGCCGACACTTCGCATGCGCAGAAAGACTAACTACGTGTTTGTATTTCTGTATGGTGCAAGTGAGGGTTGTTCCCTCTTGTATTTTTCTCTACGTTATTGGTAGATGGAACATTGCTACAACCTCACGACAAATTATTTGTCTTAGGGTTTTGGGTTTCAGGATTTTTATTCGCTTTTTTTCTATTCCTTTCCAATTCCTATCCTGTTATAATTTGTGTACTCACAGCATTGTAAAATGTGTTCTTTGACACAATTTACTTAACTGTTCTAAAGCTTGTTGTCTGATTATGCTTGATTTGAGTCTTAAGTTTAACGGATCAATTCTTCGCTCTGAGTAACAAGCACAAGACTGATTACTATTCTCATATGAGCATGGCTATGGCGTAGTGACTTGCATCGTGTTGATGATTACTATTTTCATATGAGCATGGCTATGGCGTAGTGACTTGTATCGTGTTGATGCCTTAAGTTAATTTTAATACAATACAATGCTAGCTGAGTTATTTCTTTCTAGATAATCTCGTTTGTCTTAATTTAAAAACTTAAAAACGCATGAAGTTGCGTTTTTCCAGTTTGAAGCTCTTCTTTGTTGTGTTAACGCATGATGCTGAGTTTTTTCGTTTTTCCAGCTTGAAGCTCTTCATTGCTGAGTTATCGCGTTTCTACAGATTGATATAATTTGGTTCAAAATTAGGGGCTATATTTTTATACCTTTTGGTATGAAGAATTTTTTGTAATTGATATCTGTTATATTGTCTCAATACTATGTGATTGAGTGTGATGCTTCGACTTCTTAGCCTAGAGCTTTTGAATGTTGCGTTTTTCCAGCCTAAAGCTCTTCTTTGCTGAGTGTACGATTAAAGCTTTTGCTTTGCCTTATTATACTAATAGCATTGTAATGCGTCTTTTCGAGCCTTGTTGCATACCAATTTAGAATAGTTATTAATAACCTGTTTTGAACCTTGATTTGTTTTTTTAAATTGATTTGTTTAGATGCTTGATTTAGAAATAGACTTGAACAATTAACTACGTTGTGATGTTCCGAAAGGAGATGTCTCGACAAAGCACAACTGAATAAAAAGTAAAAGAAAAAAAAGACAACGAAGACAAAAAGGAAGACAAGAAGAAAGACAAGAGGGAGACAAGAAAGAAGACAAGAAAGAAATCAAGATAAAAAAGAAAAGATAAAACTAAAGATAAAAGAAAAGATAAAGATAAGAGTAAAAAATAATTGAAATAATTATTTGTTTACAATGTAAGAGATTGAAGAAAGACAATAATCGTTGGTTTAAAAAAAAAAGTTAGACAAAAACAATTATGCGCTCGGGGACCAAGTGCATGATTATATGACCAAGTGTGTAAATAGTGAATCGTGTGTTAAACGTGTTGTACATGTCATTTTCTCCTCCCGTCTCTTGGACTAAAAATTTCCGGTGTAAAGTGACATTCTTTGGTCTTCTCGGTTTTTAGGCCTCCCATTGGCTGAAATTTCTCTCTTCACGGCTTCTCGCCTCTAGTGTAAAGACGGGGGTGCTAGTATGTGAGCCCAAGAGCGGAGAGCGGAGAGCGTAGGATTTTTTGAGATTATTTTCTGGGCAGTTAAGAAAAGTACCTATGACCGTGGGAAGAGGGTGTATGACCGTGGGACCATCAGGAATAGGGATTGAGTGATTTAGGGTTATAAATGTTGTATCTATGCAAACTTAGGTTGAATTTTAGATCAGTCTTTAGGGTTCAAGGGTGAGCTCAATCGTGATGTAGGTGAACGTTGTAGAAAGGGTATATCAATTCGTGAATGCATCAAGGACTACAAAAGATAGTGACGTGAAAAGAGGCCTTGAGTTAATCCTTTAGTGCCCAGTTGACTATTATGGTCACTGCAACGTCCGAAATGCAAATAGTAGAGAATCCGTGAAGAATTGGATCTTCAGTTTTGAAGTTCAAATTTGGCTATATACATTATACACCTTTCAAGAAAAAGAAATTCTCAATTTGGAATTGTACAGTACAACTATCAAAATACCTATCAACAAAACGCAAAATACTGCAAATACTTAAAATTACAGTAAATATTTACAAATACAACACATGTATTATGCAATATTTCTAGTGTTTCGAAGTTTGCTATCTTGTTTTAGTTTTTTAAAGTCACACACTTCCCAAAATCTAAATTTTGAGCATGCATTATACAGTTCAAATACCTACTACAATCTTCCAATCCCACCATTCGACGATTCTCAAATTTTAATAAAATGTGTGCTCTCCAGTTGACAATTGAATTGTACGGCTACTTTCTAATTTAATCCATTATATTTTTGGTAGTCTCAATCACAATGGAAAAATCCACTGAAATCGAGTGCTCCTAGCTACAGTACCATGGGCACTACATGGTTAAAACGTAATTGTTTGAATAACATTGGCTCTTTGTCCGATGGACATTAGATCATTGTCTTTACAAACAGATGCCGGCCCAAATAGGGCCCGGTGTTTTTATCTATTTACTTAATTGTCTAAAGAGAGATTTATTGAAGGTAGAGAAGATTGCACAAGGCACACACACAAACACAAGGAATGCGTAGAAAGAGATGATCTTTACTCAAAGGCCTTCCACCTTAAGTAGTGTACACTAGGAGGTCACCATGGACAAACCATATGGGATAACTCATCACAAGGACACTCTAGAGAGATCAGCCCATGCCTAACCCCTCTTCCCACACACCATTATTTAGCACCCGTACGTCTTTGGCTTCTAGCAATACTACGTTGCATCTATTACCTCAATACTCCCACTTTGCGTAGAGCCAAAGCCTCTAAGTCCAAATGCTATTACTAATCGTTGATGTCGGTCTCTACAAAGACCCTTTGTGAGCACATCCGCCACCATGTGCTCCGTTGGACAATACTCCAAGTGTATAACTCCCAATTCCAACTTCTCCCGAATGAAGTGGTATTGCACATCAATGTGCTTCGTGCGTGAATGATGTGTAGGGTTCTTTGCAAGTGAAATGCACCCTTGGTTGTCACACATAATCGTTGTAGCCGCACCTTGTGTGCAACCCACATCCACCATTAGTTGCCTCAACCAAATGGCCTCCTTCGTGGCATGGCTCGTAGCCATGTACTCGGCCTCCACAGTTGATGTGGCCGTGGTTTGTTGCCGCTTGCTATTCCACGACACGGCTCCCGATCCAACCTTGAATATGTAGCCCGTTGTCGATCTTCGATCGCTCGTGTCTCCCGCGTAGTCCGCGTCGCAATAGCCGCTCAACACAATGTCTTTGCCTCCAAGACACAACTTCACATCGCTTGTGCCCTTCAAATAACGCATGATCCTCTTGACCGCCATCCAATGCATTGAGCCCGGTCTCGCCATGTGTTGACTCACCACGCTAATTGGATACGCAAGGTCGGGCCGTGTCGCAATCATCGCATACATCAACGACCCCACCGCTTGCTTGTATGGCACCTCCGCCATCGATTTGGCCTCCGCCGCATATTCCTCCTCCGAAAGCTTGACGAGCTTGGAGTTTGCATCCAATGGTGTTGCCACGGGCTTACAATCCTCCATCCCGAATCTCTTGAGCACGTCCATCACATACTTGCCTTGACTCATGGTGATAGTGCGTGTAGCCCTATCTCGCACAAACTCAACACCAAGACAAAAGTGCAATTCTCCAAGATCACTCATCTCGTACTCTCTCTCAAGCATGGCTTTTAATGCATTCATTAAACTCATGAGGCTTGCAAGAATGATCAAATCATCAACATATATGATCACAATCACCACATGTTGCCCCACTTGCATAAAGTAGAGACTATGATCCGCAATGCTCCTAGTAAACCCGTGAGCAAGCAAGAAGGTGTCAATCTTTTGGTACCACGCTCTTGGAGATTGTTTCAACCCATATAATGATTTTTGCAACTTACAAACAAGATGCTCTTTACCTTGTTGCACAAAGCCCTCGGGTTGCACCATGTAGATGTCTTCCTCCAAATCGCCATTCAAAAATGCGGTCTTCACATCCATTTGATGCATCTCCAAGTCCATAGCCGCACCAATCGCAAGAATGCACCGAATGGTGGTGAACTTGGCCACGGGAGCAAACGTCTCGTGAAAATCCACCCCATGCACTTGCGCGAACCCCTTCGCAACTAATCTTGCCTTGTGACGCACAATATTGCCCGAAACATCCCTCTTTGTACGAAACACCCATTTGCAACCAATGGGTTTGCGATCCTTTGGAATGGGAGTTAATTGCCACGTACCGTTAGCAATTAGAGAGTCGTACTCCTCTTGCATGGCGCGCTCCCACTTGACCGCATCCTCACCTTGCATGGCTTCGCGAATGGTCAATGGACCATCCGATAGTGCCACATTCGCATGCTCGTCATCCTCTTGAGGGAAGATGTGATTCTTCCACCATTCTCCAAGTGGCTTGCGCGATCTCTCAGGGTACCGCCGCTCGCTTGAAGAAACTTGCTCCTGTTGCGCACCCTTTGCGCCATTCTTGGTCTTTGAGCTCGATGGCGCTTCGACAACCTCCGTGTCGCCATCTTCGTCATCACCGTCATCATCACCTATATCAACAACACTAGGAGACTTGGAGGGTGTGTCCACCAATACGTCTCCACTACTCCCACTTGGACCAACCTCCAAAGGAGCCTCCATCGTAGACTCCTCACAAAACGTCACATCACGTGACCGAATGATCTTCCTCGTGTCCACCGACATGAGTCTATACGCCTTGGTACCTTCACAATACCCAAGAAACACACATTTCAAGGCCTTAGCCTCGAGTTTAGTCCTCCGTTCGTCGGGAACCTTGACGTATGCAATGCATCCGAAGATGCGCATGCGTGCAACACATGGTTGCCTCCCACTCCACGCTTGCTCCGGCGTCATGCCTTCAACCGCACTTGTTGGACACCGATTGCGTGTGTACACCGCATTCACCACCGCTTCCGCCCAAAGGTCCAACTTCAAGTGTTGAGCGAGCAACATGCTCCTCGCCATCTCTACAATCGTGCGATTTGCGCGCTCCGCAACTCCATTTTGTTGAGGCGTGTACGGGGCCGAAGTTTGGCGAGCGATGCCTTCATTCTTCAAAAGCTCGTCAAATTTCTTGGACATGTACTCGCCGCCATTGTCCGACCGAAACACCTTGATCTTCAACTCGGATTGGTTCTCCACCAATGTCTTGAACTCCTTGAACTTCTCAAAGCACTCACTCTTGGCTTTGATAGGGTAGAGCCAAATCTTCCTTGAAAAGTCGTCGATGAAGGTCACAAAGTACTTGCAACCTCCCATCGACGTGGTCTTCATGGGGCCACACACATCCGAATGCACGATCTCCAAAACCTTCGTGGCCCGAGTCGCCGCTTCACCCATAAATGGCAACCGTTGTTGTTTGCCTTCAATGCAACCTTCACATGTGAATGTAGAAGCATCCACTTTCAATTGATGAAGATCCATACCGCTTACCATGCCGCGTAGTGTCTTCACACTCTTGATGTTCAAATGGCCGAGTCGACGATGCCACAACGCCAACTTGTCGTCCTTCAAGTTTGAATGCGCCAACGCCGCCGATTCCTTCGAATGCACCTTGGAGAACTTGATGTGGTACAAGCCCTCGTGTTCTTCAATGATGGCCACCTCATCTCGACTCGGTGACAACACATAACACCCCTTATCACTAAACTCTACCCTCAAGTGCTTTGCCACTAATTGCCTCACCGATAGTAAATTTGCTTTTAGTTTGGGAACGTGGAGGACATCTTTGATAGTGATTGTCTTCACACGACCCCTCACCTCGGTGTCTACAACAATTTGGTCCTTGCCAACGGCCTCAAGCACCGTATCATCTCCCAAAATCACTCTCCTTGGATTAATGAGAGCATACGAATGAAAACAGGTTTTATGTGGTGACATGTGGCTTGTAGCCCCCGAATCAACAATCCAATCACTCGTACTACCATTGCACGATACATTGCTTGCCATGTTTGCATACTCATCCCAATCACTCATGCTTGCATAACCCTCGATGCCATCACTCATGCTTGCATCACTCTGGATGCCATCACTCATGCTTGCATCATATCTAGCCGTAAATGCGTACTCATCATCATCACGAGTTTTAGTGTTGTTTGCACTCTCCCCCTTCTCATCCCTCTTGCGTTTGAAACAAAATTTGGCAATGTGGCCCTTCTTACCACAATAGAAGCACACTTTGTCGCTTGAGCTCCCACCGCCTCCATTCTTGGATTGCTTCGCCACGAGTGCCGCTCCATCTTCTCGAGACTCGTTCTCCTTTCGCCGCGAAAGCTCGTGCAACAACCGTGAGGTCACATAGTCCAATGTGAGCTCCGTAATAGGTCTTGATTCCATCGCCACGATGAGGTACTCGTATGATGATGGAAGGCTCTCCAAAAGTGTCATCACGATGTCACCATCCGTAATCGACACGTCGCAACCGTTGAGTTGATCCGCGAGAGCCTTGACCTTGTTGATGTGCGCCAACATGTCATCTTCTTCGCCCATCTTGATGGTGAAGAACTTGCGCCTCAAAAACAAAATGTTGGCCAATTTTTTTGCTTCGTGAATGTTGCAAAGCTTGGACCATGCTTCCGCGGGTGTCTTGCACGAACGAATGTGCGCAAGTTGCGAATCCGCGAGGTTGAGTGCCAAAATGGCAAATGCCTTCTTCTCCCTCCTCGTGTACTCTCGCATGATCCTAGAATCCGTAGAAGAGAAAGGAGGTTCCTCACTACCCTCGACAATCTCCCACAACTCTTTCTCGGCCATCACCATCTCCATTTTGAACTTCCACAAGTGGAAATTCACCCCATCGAACTTGTCTACGACCTTGGGACCCTCACCCTCAAAAGATGCCATGATCCTCACTTACGTATGCCTCCCCACACAAATTAAACCTCAAACTCAAACACACAACTTTGTTTTTGTGATTTTTTTTTTTGCTTTAATATTGCACCTTTGTGCACCCAATGGATTTTAAACAACGCCAAACACTAGATCAGCACTTGTGTGCTCCACACACACCTTCCAACACTCAAATGTGAGAACCCTCACCCAAAAATGCAAAGAGGCTCACCAAAGCCCCTCAAATCACTCAATGGAGCTCAAAACAACTCCAAATGCTTCAATACGACGCCTTGGTGTCCACAAACACTCAATGCGCGTCAATGACACCTTTGTGTCCCTCAAGAGCACTCACTCAATGCACATGAACTCACACAAGTCCCTCAAAACCCCAATTGCATTGAAATTGCTCAAAACCGCACCTTTGTGCACAAACTAGCTCCAAATGAAAATTTGAGCACCCCAAGAGCATGAAACACATGCAACACCTCAAAGCAAGTGCCTAATCACTAGGATCAGATGGTAGACCCTCCACGAGAGCCCTCACACCTCACAAATCACTTGCATTCACTCAAATGCTCACAATTGAACCAAACGAAGTTCCACCGCAACGAAGAGATAGAAGCAAGAAAAGAAGGAGATCAAGGGAAGAGATTGACCAAAGAGAGTGCACCAACATGTATCTTCAGACCATGCACACCTCCAAGAAACACCAACGCTCCAACAAGCTCAAAACCCTCCAACAATGCTCCAAAACCGCCCGTTGCGCACCGACCTCAAAATACTTGCACAAATGCAATCTAATACTCATGAAACACACATGAGTGGGCCCATAACCTATTGAAGGTAGAGAAGATTGCACAAGGCACACACACAAACACAAGGAATGCGTAGAAAGAGATGATCTTTACTCAAAGGCCTTCCACCTTAAGTAGTGTACACTAGGAGGTCACCATGGACAAACCATATGGGATAACTCATCACAAGGACACTCTAGAGAGATCAGCCCATGCCTAACCCCTCTTCCCACACACCATTATTTAGCACCCGTACGTCTTTGGCTTCTAGCAATACTACGTTGCATCTATTACCTCAATAAGATTGAGGATTGGTCTATGCTAGTTTTAATTAGAGCCTATGATCAGTCTTTCGCTTAGATTGATTAATTAACTTTCTGAAGTACATGTGTTTCCACATCTTCATAACATTCCATAGCCTTCATGTCCACTGCCTTTTTTTCATGTACTTTGTTCAACATCTTGAGCCTCCACCTGTCCACTTAACTAATGTTGGGTGTGGAATGTTCCACACCATCTACTAAATTTAGACAATTCATGCTACTAAATGTTATGTTATAGAACACATTCATCACTAAAGCTAATCTAGCACAAGGCCACCAAAAAGCAATTACACTACATCACTCCTTTACACATTTGGCTTTTCTCGTCCTCCATGTAGTTTTCTTGATTACTTTCGTATTCTTTTCTAGTAACTTCCTGGCAAAATGTTTAGAGTGCAGTATTAACCATTAATTTCTTGAGGCGTTTTTTCATAAACTATGTGTGTTATAAAACGCGTATTACATGACTATTTAGAAGTTCTAAAGAACATGAAAGTTATGATTCACAACCTAGAGATCTTATCTATAAAATTAGATACCACTAAAACACTTTGGAATTTTTATAAATGAATTTCAATATAATTTTTTTGGATACTCATAAAAAATAAAAAATAGAATATTTTTTAATTTTTAGAAAGTAAAATTGGCTAAAAGTATAATGTTCATAATAGAGTCATAAGTTGCCTAGATTTAGGATATTTTATTCTGTGAAAACACCAATTTAAATAATTATAGACAAGAATTGCATAAAATAAACACTTTAAATGAGATGAATTCTAATGAAAGTTTAACCATCTTATTAACCCCTAAACGTACCGATCCTTTAAACAGTATTAGGTGCCAGCCTCATAGATAGATATTAGCATGGCTTAGATGTACATGAGATGTACATGAGAGGACCATTGCAAGCATAAAATCTACCCAACAAATTTGACATACTTGGTCTCCAATATAATCGACAACTCTTCATCAAAAGAGAACTATTGTAATTGGTAGAGAATTTAACAGTCTTATAATAGTGACTTGAATGAAAGTCATCCAAAATTGTATGAGAAGATTGCAAGGTTTTGAATCTGTTCGTGATCGAATTTATGGACGTTGAGACGTTTAGGGGTCAAACTCATAATTTTAGCCAAATTTAGGAAATAATTGTTAATTTTGTATTTAAAAAAAATAATAATTGGAAGTTTGTAACATATAAATAATATATCTAATTATTTACGATGAATTTTTTAAACATATTTTGATAGAATTGCACTAAAATTCATAATCAACAATCAATCTTTATACATCTTTGCAAAATTGATGCATTATCATACATTTTTTCAAACATTTGCAAATTTGACAACTTTGAAAGCCGCTTTAGGCATATGAACAACCAACTTTATTGATTTATTATAAAATCAATCAAAAACATTTTCACTCATTTGGATCCTAAAGAGGTTAGGCTTTTGAAACACTCAATTAGGACACTTTTAGCATGTTTTACAACATTTTTAATTTTTGGTGCGACCCATTTTGGATAATTTACGAACTTAAGGGTTAAGCGAGAAAATAATGAAAATCTTTGAGCCCCTTATCTTTAAATTGCTTATGGCATTACAATAGCTTTCAAACAGTTCTTTATACAACCTTTGAAACAACTTACGTTTTTAAATCTTATACCCTAATCACTTTCTTATCTCTACTTGTCACGTGTCACTCTCTGTTGTATTTGTGGTAGGTCATATCAACAATCATCTTAACCCCTAAGCTCCCGAGCGACCATTTTCTGGTCGCTGCCCGGAAAAAACGGGCTGCCCGGAACAAAATTTTTTTTTTTTGAAAAAATAAAAAATATTTTAAAATACTACATCAAGTCTACTTTCCAACCCAATTTGAATTATGGCAATCCGAGTTAAACTCCACCCGGGAGAATTTTTCAAAGTAGATCACCTCAACATTGTCTTAGTGTTACAAAATTTGCTATTTGGAGAAAGTAATGATGATTCCTCCATCGTTTCTCTTGCTTTTTTGAAGTTTACGATAGATAGCCCAACTTTAACCAATCGTACTAAATTTTGAACTCTAAAATTGAAAATTATAATTTATACAAATTTTCGAAGGTTAATGCTTTTAAATTCATTAAAAAATGATCTAAAGATTATTTAGGAAGTTTGACCGTACGGATAATTTGTAAAGATGATACTCTACATTTTGTCTATTGAACCAACCTTCATCAAACATATGGAAGGCACATATTATAACACATCTATGTTTTGTCCAATACCCCTCGGGCTTTTAGGGGTTAATCTAGATTTTAGGATTATATGGTTGTTTATTTCATATGTTTTTTGACAGATCTCATATTCTTTATTCCTAAAAATCTCTAAAAAAAGTACCACAAAAGTATGAAGAGTCAAGACATGTCAAAGATTGTGTTTAAGCATTTTTAGCTCCTTCAAAGTTGTTGCTATCTCCAATCACCTAAGTCTTGGTGTGTGTATAGTTTCATATATTTTTAAAAACATAAAAGAATTAGAAGTTACATTGTTTTATACTGAAGTTGCTTGCTCAATTAATTTTGTGATTTAAAAAAAAATTAAGGTAGGAGCTTGAATCTTCCTCATGCCATTTCTTGCCATTTTGTCTATTTTGGTATAGAGCTCTCTTGGCGTGGAGCATGATCATTTTGTCTCTGGCGGAGCTCTAACTTTTTGAGAGGCAACGTAGTTCTCACTACACAGTATTACCTTGTTTCCCTTCTATTTGTGAAATATTTCAAAGATATATACTAATATCTACATGTTGTACGAACATGTGAGAGAGCCAAGCTAGTACTTTGTAGAGTATGAACCCTTCTAAATGCGTATTTAATTATTCTTGGATGTTTTTATTTTTGAGAGTCTTTTAGCTTGATTGAGTTTGATACGTGCTGCTTGTCGAGACACTATTAGAAAATTCAACTAACCTGTTGATTCTATCGTATTGATCACGGACACTTTTCTATTGATTTGAACAACAAGAAATCTGTTATTTGAACAAAAAATCGACCAAATGGATAGGAAAGTGTCCCTAATCAATGCGAATGAATCAATAAATTAGTTGGATTTTCTAGTAGTCAGACTTGCAATAACGTTATGGTTGCTTGAATGTTAAGGTCCATTCAACGATAGAACACGAGAATGCCCCTTAGTGTGTTACATGGCCTCGGTAGTGTGCACGGCCTCGGTAGTGTGCACTGTCTCGGTAGTGTGCACTATCTCGGTAGTGTGCATTGTCTCGGTATTGTGAACTCAAATTCTAGACTGCTATAAAGGGAGGAGGTTGAATCTTCCTCACTCCATATCACTCTTCGCCTCTGTCTCGGTTTAGAGCTCTCTTGGCTTGTACCGCAATCAATCCATCTCAGAGCACCACATTTTTCTCAATCTTCAGCAAACAACGTAGTACTATTACGTGGTACCTATCTCGGTAGTGTGCATTGTTGCCTCTGTCTCGTTTTAGAGCTCTCTTGGTTCGTACCGCGATCAATCCGTCTCACAGAGCACCACATTTTTCTCAATCTTCAACAAACAACGCAGTACTATTACGTGGTACTTAGCTTTTGCTTCCATTTCTAAAACGTTACAAACTTAAGATATGTAAATATGTTGTGCATGTGAGAGCTTTCGATTCCATTTCTGAAACATTTCAAGCTTAAGATAAGTAGTATGTATGCTGTGCATGCGAATGCTTTCTAGAGTATGGACCCTTCCAAATGCGTATTTTATTTTATAATGATGTATATTTTAGTTCTTCGTCATTTCAATGTAAGTTGCTTTAATATCACACAAGAGTATTATGTATAGATACGAGTTAGCTAGGGAGATACATGCTTAGTATGCTTATTTTTTTCACATTTGCTAGTACTTATTTCAAAGTGGAGCTGCATGGCACCATAACTATACGTCTAAAATCAATGTTTCATACACTATTTCGTGACCATTAATTATACATGTTGCTATCTATTGCAGGTTGGAATATGAAGCGTCCAAGACTTTCACAAATGGCCCAAAATCAGTCTCCCCAGATGTTGTGTGGCGCGAAAAAAACAAATCCCGATGTTTTGATACGCTTGGTACCAGAGGCAAACAACCAACTAGTGACCAATCTTGCGAGCACATGCACCTTAGCAGAGTTGAAGATGCATTCTAATGAGTTGAGGAATTGCACCAAGTACTTTGACGCGTGTTGGAGCAAGAGACGGAAAAGTTCCAAAATTTCCATGGATTTCAATCTTGAGATGCTCCACGGGTCGAATGTTCTCTATTACGCAGCTTGCTTTTCCCGCATGTACGTGCCATCCCAGAAGGGCTTCAAGGATGTCAAATCTAGTTTGGAGCTTCTGCGAGTGGCATCTCAAATTGAGTTTGGTGAATTGATAAGCTCCATTTTTGAGTATCTATCAACCATCAAATGGTCTATTGAGGATGAATTGAGGATTCGACAATACTCGTCTTCCGGAGAGTTTTCCTGCTTTGAGGCAAACGGTCTAGTTGCTCGGTTGGCATTGGGCAATCCAAGCAAAGAAGATGATTGTAAAGTAGTATGCGACTTGATGGAGAAGGCCATACGTATTGCTTTGGGTCGAGACAATGGAGACACGCAATGTCAGTATCAAAAGCAAATGAGCTTTGAGGATGCTGAGTGTTTCATTGAAGAGTTGTTTTCAAGCATTGGACGAGGTGTCTCCGATCCTGCTTTTGAGAGGGCCATGGTGAATATTGTTAGCGATGTGGCAAAAGAAATGCTTGTAGAGCTTCATGAAGAATGTCGGAAGCAACAACCTTTGGACGTGGACACAGTTCTTGCACTTGGATGTAAGTTGGAGGCAATTTGTTGGATAGTGAAGAAGTTGTTGAAGGCGCAAGTGGCCGAAGAAGTTGTAAAGTGCTTCATGCATTTGGAGTTGCTGCCGTTGATTCTTGAAGGCGCTATTGGGTCTCGTTTCCGTATGTACAATATCCAAGCAATAGGATTTGCGAGTCTTGTGTTGCTCATTCATCGAGAGGCGGTCGCTGGAAACGTGGTGTTGGGAATACCAGAGCGAATTGCACTCTTAGAGAATTGGAACCTAATGGGCTCATTTGTTGCGCTAAGGAAGCGATTAAAGAGGTACGGAATTCTTTTAGATGCGACGAGAGACGATGAAATTGTACTTTTGCCCTACGAGATGCAGGTGGAACTTGTGACACAAGCTAGAGAAGACGTGTTCTTGACTTTGCCTTTTCAGCAGCAGATGGAGCTTGTGCAACGCGAGATGCGACCTTACTGTGCCCTGTTGATCACACCATGCTCGCTTGCAAAACTTGTGAAACAAAGATGGGCAGTTGCTTTAGAGATTGGGAACGAAGATGCATCATCTGACCAAATTCTTTAGTTCATAAATTCATTCATTCTTTATTGTTTAGAATTGAATTAGCCTATAGAGGTATAACTGTACATGTGCACATGTTATAGGGAACTTTACTCTATACTTTAATTCACATCAAAGTGATGAGTTTGAATTGAGTGAAGAGATATGTCTTTGGAGATGAACACAATACATATGCCTTTCTAGGTAATTGGTTGTTAAAATTATAATAAAATGTTAATGGATTGAAAGAACATAGTATGGGGTTTTTGAAGAGGTGCTCTATGTGAAAATCTTGGAATCGTAATGTTTATTGTGATTCATGAAATAGAAATAGAAAACTTCATCATTTTATTTCGTTGTTTTATTTTTCTATTGAATTAAATTACATTCTTTAATAAAAAAAATTAGTAGTAAGAAAAAGTTTTCAATTATCTTTTGTGTTAATACCACTTCTTTCAAAACCTTTCAATTAACCTTTATGTAATGTTCTTTGTATTTGATTTTTTATGTCATATTTCCATTTTTGAATGCATGGAGTTTAAATTTTGTTTAGTAAATATATTTATTCATTAATTATCCCAAAGGAATTGAGCTTGCAAGGACATTGTCAAGCATTGTTTTGAATGGTTCAATTCTTCCTTTTATATTTTGTTGAAATCTCATTGCCATATTTTTTTCGCGTAAGACTATATTTTTGAATATGCTTATATGCATAGTCCTATATTCACATGATTTTGGAATTATTTAATTTCCCTTTTTGATATATTATGTTTAAGATACTGTATATTTATATGTTGATGCTATGTTACAAGAAATTGTGATTATTTAAATAAAAATAAAATCCTCTTTTTCATAAATCTAGATTTTACCAATTTTTATAAGATAAAAATCAAATGAGACCCACAAATAATTGATTTAGAATTTGAGAATAATTTTTTGGTATACTCTAGAGTATTTTATCAGACTGTGTTGAATACTTTGTTGTATTCTAATAGTTTGAACTTATTTTGCATACTCTACTTTATTATTTATGGAATGAATTTTTTACTTGTATAAAAGGAAAGTAGAAACACGCAGGGATGCACTTTTTGTTATTTTAGTATATCACATGGGTGCATAACGAGGGTATTATTTTATTGAGTTTTGATGTTACAGTAAATACTTACAAGTAGGATATTGTCTTTTTTTCCTAACAATGTAGATATATTGTGCACAATTCTTTTGTCATCAGAGCCAGAGCCAGAGCCAGAGGAACCACACACGCCCCCTCAATGAAACAACTAGAAAAAAAATTTAAGACATGTGAAACCTCCATAAAGCACACATTTAAAGCAATAAACACCATTGCCATACAATATGCTGGATCAATCCTTCTACACAAAAGGCGTATAGAAAATAATCAACCAATACCAACGAAATAGTATTTAAAAGAGGGGTGGTAGATGTGAAAACCACTGCTAGCGACTCTTTTCAAACACTAGTTTAACATAAACATTGTCTCAGGGAATAGGTAGGGCCGGTTGGTTGGTACAACCGTACAACTTTCCTGTCATGACAACTCACTAGCAGTAGCAAACCACGTGTATTACACCACTGCTCAAACGAGCCCAATAAAAATTAAACCCGGACCACATAAATGTGATATAACGCCCTTTACCAACCAAAGAACTCATGACTTGATGATAATACTTAACTCAAAACATACCTTTATACAAACTAGTACCCAACCAACAATACTTTGTTACTGTTTTTTGTTACTGTTACTATAGTGTCCATCTTCAAAAGGGGAGAGTAGTATTGTTCCAACGTCCCCTTGTCCGGTGGGCACCGGGTCATTGGCATTACGAACGGACACTTTATTCACGCCGGCCTTGAATTAGGGTCGAAGTTTCTATCTATCTGCACAAATCTTTTTTCCTTTTCAATATCAATATTTGAGCCTTTAGGGATATTAATTTTAAGGTGACATACTCACATAGTAGAGACTTTTAACAAAAAGTTAACCCCCCAAGAAAAATTGTAATTTTTTTCAAGTAGTAATTTGAGTACCAATTTTTTACTATTTTTTCAAGTAAAGTATAAGGCTAATTTAAAATCATTTAAATCCAATTGAAACTTTAGAATTTGAACCGCCTTAAAGAGTTCACTTTCAAAAAATTACAATCAAAGTACAAACAAAATATGTTTAATAATCTAGTTTAAATATAAATATAAATATAAGTGTATTTTAAATTCTTTAAATATAAATAATATAAATATAAATATAAATAAATTTAATAATCTAGTTTAAATATAAATTAATTAATATAGGGTGAAATATGTTTAATAATCTAATTTAAATATAAATAAATTTGAATTTAATCATACATACATATATAGTAATATAGACTAGATAATATTATTCTCTACATTTAACCAATGTTCTCTAAATTTATATAGTGTTAGAAAGGATTTCTATAGGGACATTGTCAAGCACAATAAAGTGCACACAAAAAGTGCACACAAAAAAGTGCAATTTTCAAGTGAAAAAGTGTTATCCAAGTGAGTTTATCTGAACCTTTTTGGCTTATTTTTTCAACTCATAGTATCTTAAACCAATCCTGCTAAATTTTAAACCCTAAAAACAAAAGCTAACATTTAGAAAAAAATTCAAAGGCTAATGCCTTTGAATTTATTAAAAAATATCTAAAGTTATTTTTTTTGGAAGTTTGACCGCACGTGCGGACAATTTGTAGAGATGATGCCCTACATTTTTGCTATTGAACCAAACTTCATTAAATATATGGAAGGCACATATTATAACACATCTATGTTTTGTCCAATACTCCTTGAGCTTTTGTAGGTTAACCTCGAACCGCCCAACTATGCATATTTTGCATGATGTATGAATTTGAACTCCGATCTCGCATCCATCATGCACTTTTTGCAGTGACGATTTTTTATTGAAACTTTTATGGGAAGTTAGCTCTGTGCATAAGTGATCCAATTAAAAAGGGGATGATTTGTGAAAATTTTATGCCTCATTTCATGTTGTAGTGTTCCACCCAAAATTTCGAAGATTTTGGTCTAAAAGTGCTCTTAAAAAAGTCAATTGCTAAGATTAACCCCTAAAGGCCTTTAAAAACCAAAATGGCTTTTTGTTGTTTCAGGCAGCCTAGATGACGGGTTCAACTTTAGTATTTTGGGTTAAACTTTGGTGTGGATGTGGTAATACATACATACTATATGTGGTAAAATTTGGGCAGCCAAATTCAAGTTTTAGAATTTTATTATGAATTTTTTTGTTTTCAAGCCCAACTGCGGCAGCAAAATAAAAATAAAAATTAGTGTTTTTTTGAATTTTTTTTTTTGGAAATATGTTTATAATAATACAACTACACACATTTAAAAAAAATCCAAGTTGAAAGTTTTAACAATTTTACATGGGCAGCCTTCAAAATTTACAAGAGCAAGCTTCAAAGTTTTTTGTAGTTTTACATTTTTTTCTTTCAAAAATTGTCAAAATTTGAGACTTAGGAATTTTTCGATTTTCTTTTTTCTAAAATTCACAAACTCATAGATGTAACTTTTCACCGTTCACTTTTTTACTAAACCAAAAACCTTTAACGTTATTCAAGTTTTACCATATTGTGGTTTTTGAACCTTCTTCTGGAAAATAATTTGCTTGAAGGCCAAAAAAGCATAATGAGTCTCTAAAATTTTGCATGGAGGTGCCTAACTTAGTTACCTACATGGAAAAAAATATGAGAAAAATGTTTGGGGTAATAATCATCAAGTCCCCCTTTGCACCATTTAGACTATGACTTTTGGGTAAAGCCCAAAAAAGCTTTTGAATCAACTTTGAATGTTATAAACTCACAAATGGTAAAGATCCAACGGTTGAAATTTAACATGGTGTTAGTGCAAGTAGTTGGGTTGAAGATCTTACTGTTGGAAGTACAAAAAAAGTTAAAACATATTGAAACATACATCAACTTCCATAAGGTGCTCAAAAATCGCAGTTTTTGGTTTTGGAGGTCCCAAAACACCTTGGGCCTTTAGGGGTTAAGCAACCAAAAACTCTCCAAAAATCACTACATTTAGAGTATTACATTTCAATCCATCACAAAAATTTCTTTATTAGATTTTTAATATCTTATTCGTAATCATATTATAAAAAAGTGTTAAATTTTAAATATGAAATTGAATACACAAATATTGGTGATAGCAATCGCAAATCTAATTGTATGGATAGAATCTAAAATTCATTCATTCATAAAGTTGAAAGTATCCATGTTAGTTGCATTTTATAATGTGTCTTTGAAAAATCGCCAAATAAAATGGTTGAAGGAAAAATAAAATAGAACAATATTTAGTATAATAGAACCAGGAAAAATGGATAAAAAAATTTCAAGGTTTTGTTGTGGAGTAGGATGTCATTGCACTAAAAATCACATCCTTTTCAAATGGATGCTTAGGCCTTGCAAGAGAGACGGTCGGGAAACTAATAGCGGTGTCTTCATAGAAAGGGATGAAATACGTAGTGACTCTTGGAACCATATTGGATCTTTGTTGTGCTAAGAATTGAAGAAATATAAGGTTTAGTCATCCTAAACTTGTGTACCTTTAGGTTTAGTCAAGGTAAGGAAATGTGAAGGGAGGAAATTCTTGGCATTCATGATATTCCATATGGATAGTATTAACTTAGTTGATATCTCATATATATAAGGAAAGAGCTTGGGGGTGAAGAGAGACACATTGTATTTGTATGAATGTACTCTCATGTATAGTCGGGTGAAAGAACTCTTAACTTGCATCTTTTGAGTGTTTATTTCAAAGGTTTGTTTTTAGTGTATGTACATCTTTTGAATGTTTACCCCAAATGTTTTTTCTTTGTGTTATTAAATCTTAAGAGGGTAGACCTTTCGAAAGATTATTTTTATATTATCATATTATATCTTTGGAAGAATTCCAAAAGTTTACAAGGCTCTTGGGCAATGGTCTCATATAGGTATCCAAAAAGCCCTTTGAACTCTTAAATTACCCCCATAGCATCTTTGAATGAGCTATTCTTTAAACCAAAATAAAAAAAATAATTGACTAGATATAGTTTTGATTTCTTGCACCTACAAAGTACACAAGAAAACACTCTAATCAAAATTGAAGCATTTTAAAGATTTTAATGAAACTTTTTGTACAAAAATCACAAAATGTCCTAACTACTTAAATTTATTCAAATTTTTTACTTAAAGTATCAAATGCCGTCATTTCGGTCCCAAAGTTTGATACATTGTACATGTAAATATCTCTTATTTGAAATGATGAATTTGAAGTATCAAAAAATATTATTTACTTTTTACTACAACGCTTGCAAAAGTTAAATCTAGTCATTTTTTGTGAAGCATAAAAGTCTGAAAATATATTTATACAATTGAAATTTTGAACCTGAAATGAAGTAGTTCATATCATCCAGGTGCAATATTTCTTAATAAATTAGAATATAATCAAGAAATATCTGCACTACTTCACTTTGGGTTTATTTACATACTTTTATGCTTTGTGGAAAAAAATGCCAAAATTCAACTTTTGCAAGCATTGAAGTACAAGGTAAATAATATTTTTAATCCTTCAAAGTCATCATTTCAAATAAGACATATCTACATGTACAATGTATCAAACTTTAGGACCAAAGTGACGTCATTTGATATTTTAAGTAAATGTTTTGAATAAATTTAAGTAGTTAGGAGATTTTGTGATTTTTGTACAAAAAATCTCATTTAAATTTTTTTAAATGCTTCAATTTTGATGTGTACTTTATGAGTGCAAGGAAATCAAAACTTCATCTAATCAATTATTTTTTGTATTTTGGTTTAAAGAAGGACTCATTCAAAGATGCTATGGGGGTTGATTTAAGAGTTCAAAGGGCTTTCTGAGGTACTCATATCAAACCATTGCCCTCTTTTGTTATCATACGTACAAGCGTACAACTAGTTGGGGGTTCACAAATGTGCTTATCGTTGAAGTGATGGTTCATGTTATATTAATGTTTGCCGCCTAGTTGCTTATAGAATGGTTGGTGGGGTGAACATTGCATTTAGTTTTCACCATGTTCTTCTATTTTTATCTTTTGTTTGCTTTACTCTTGAAGTTTCTTTTGGCAATGCTAAATCATCACTTATTGGGGTGATTTTGTTAGCACTTTCAAGATTGCTACTTGTGGATGGACCTTAATGTACTTGTCATTTTGTAAAGCTCTCAATCTAGTTGTAAAAGTTGGGGTCACAATTTGTAAACACTTAGGATTCAAGAATGTAAATTTTGGAATTGCGCAAAATCTACCAAATTTTTGGAAACTGAAATACATTAAACCCTATAAAGAAATCCAGTGGTTATTGAAATAATTTTATTGTTGTTGTGCAACCATTTTTTTATTTGTATGAGTATGTCAGTGCATATGAGGGTCTATGGCATGTGCAATTTTGATTTAATTATTGTTTTCATGTCTTCCAGTTGAGCACAATTTTTAGAGAGCTTGTTCCATTAGAGAAAAAATGAACCCTCACATGGGTCCTCCGAACTCTCCTTATAAGAACCCTCGATTGCATTTAAATTGTACTTTTGTAGCAACCATTCCCCTATTTACGCTCACCCTCTGATGTCAAGGGTGAAAAAGGGGATCAAATGTAATTGGAGCACGTAGTGTATGTACTGAAGTAGGCTAGGGCATGAGGTACAAGAGGGAGCTTTTCATGATGTGGTACCTTGAGATTCTATCTTTTTTTAATTTAAGCACTATTGTGACATGTGTGAGTATTGTAGTTGAAAACACATGACTGAGACACAATCATTCCTCCCACATGTGATCAGATAATAAATATGTGGATTACAAGGCTCCACTACGCACTTGTCCCTAGTACTAGTAGAGTAAAAAATTCAATTAAAAGTGTTGAGCCCTATATGTACTGCATGTACCCTTCACCTAAGATACAGACATGTTTTGTGTCCTTGCCCTACCCCATCTAGCTCTAAAGAAATAGGTGCCAATGTCCAAACTTGGAGGTCCATTCGAAGGTTCATTTTTTCTCTAATGATTGTTTTACAAAACTGCCGCTTTCTAGTTTGCACTCCCTAAAGACATTTAAGTTTATGTTGCAAGTTGAAGAAGAATTGATATTGTGCCTTTTTCTAACCTTCTAGAAGCATGCTACAATTTTTTTTTAAATTAATTTGTATGTATTTATAGAAAACATAGAGGTTGTATAATTGAGTTATTTTGAAAATTGTAACTAACATAGACTCATAGAGTATAGGAAAAGAGGGACATTTTTGATATATATGTAATATTAGGGCCTTCTAAGATCCCTTTAGTCTAAATAATTCCATTATAATTAACCCCTAACCGCCCAACCGAGCATATTTTGCATGATGTATGAATTTGAAGTTCTTTTTCTCATCCATCATGCACTTTTTGCACTCTAGATTTTTTATTGAAACTTTTATGGAAAGTTAGCTCCATGCATGTGTGATCTGTTTAGAAATTGGATGGCTTGTGAAAATTTTATGCCTCATTTCACAGTGTAGTGTTCCATCCAAAATTTTGAAGTGTTTGGTCCAAAAGTGCTTTGGAAAAGGTCAACTATTAAGATTAACCAACCAAAAAATCTCCAAAAATCACTACATTTAGAGTATTACATTTCAATCCATCACAAAATTTCTTTATTAGATTGTCAATATCTTATTTGTAATTATACTATAAAAAATGTTAAATTTTAAGTATGAAATTGAATACACAAATATTGGTGATAGCAATCGCAAATCTAACTGTATGGATAGAATCTAAGATGCATAATCTAAAATGTAATTTTTTTTATTCATTCATCAACTTGAAAATATCCCTCTTAATTGCATTTTATAATGCATCTTTGGAAAACTAACAAATATGAAAAGGGTGAGAACATTAAGGGATTAATAGTTGGCCTTTGCACACAGCTACCAAAAAATACTGCAAGTGCTTCCAAGAGGGATGGCAATTTTGCAATTGTTTTAACGAGTCTCACAATTGTGAACAACGACTGTGGATATCAAGACGTAGAAGAGTCTTGCCTTAGAATTTAAGTCTCTAACACCCTCTCTCTCAGTGATATGTTGGAGTAGCAATATACGTGCAAACAAATGATAGGGTATTTTAAAAACATGGGGACAAAAAATTATTAATGGACTTAGAGGTAATATAGGGTATCAAAAATGGCACTAGACATCTTTAAAGTACTATAGGGTATGGAATAATAGGTAATTTGTAATTATAAGTAATGCAAGCCCCTTTTCTATTAACTCAAAGTAGAAAATTACATAATGATAGCATGTGAAAAAAAAGAAAAAAAAAGTGATACCCCCCTATAAAATAGTGATTGTTCGCACTATATTCTTAACTTTGTAACATATTGACCCCCCGAGCACCCTCTAATCTACACTATATGACCACCTCAAATTGTGAACGATGTACTAATTGATCTATGGGTGGGTTGTACAGACACTTTATTCACGCTGGTGTCCAAAGAAGACCGGAGTTCTTACTACATCAAAATCACCATATACTATGCCTGATACTAGAGTCCACAGTATTTACGAGGGCTTTTACCAATAATTATTTTTCACACATAAAATGAGTTAGCAGCCATGGTGCCTATAATACCCTCTAATTTTTGTAATTTTCCAATATTATTTTATTTTAATAAAAAGAGATATTTCTTGAAAATCACACTATTTTTGGAGGGTACCCATATCAGATCATCACTCTAGGATTGCTATATAGAATCTCGTTAGCAACGATAAATAATCTGGGTGAAAATCTCGGTAGTAACATTCGGTAGCAACGATATATAATCCGGATGACAGTTTTTAAAGCAATTGTGTAAAGTCTCGGTAGTGTAACCTCGAGAGGGGGCAAGTAGTCCTAACCACCGATCCTTTGTCCTATGGGCATCGTGAAGACCGGAGTTCTTCTTCTTCTCGGTAGTGTTGCAGGAGCTCCGGTATAAAGACAACATACCTGCTGCCCATGAGCTCTTTCAGTTGCGAATGCTCCCCTGGAGGCGGGACTTCTTCGTTTCTGAAATTCCTGGTCAGAATCTGAGCTCAGTTTCATTGACTCGGATTAGTCGGTAGGGAGGACAGTGTGGAAGTGAAGAGCTGCTGGTGCTGATGATTAATTAATTGTCTGTTGTTCAACAACTCATGGTACTTATTATTGTCGTTTCTTATCAATGACTCCGCATGAGTATGAATAGAATTGCTTGAGGAGCCTGGAGGAGTAGTGCAAGCTAGTAAGTTTTAATTGTCTTTTGAACACTCCTGAAGATTCATTACTTTCTGCAGTGCATCAGTGTTTCTGGTCTTGTGGAGCACATCGATTACCGAAGCGGAGCTCGCATAAGGCATACCAAAAGCAAATAAACTGAGGTACTTCCATCGCAATGCATGACTCCATTTCGCATTTGCTTTTCTTGTCCTACATACCGCTTTCTCTATCTATCACAACAAATTAATTAATTAAACATACTATACGTTGCTTTTTATACTAAAGTCCTTTGCTCAATTACTTTTGTAATTTTTTTGCCGTATTCCGGTGAGAAATAAGATTATGAAGAATGATTAAGTGAGAAAATCATGCGACGTCTTAGAGTTGGTTTTGGTCTATTTTGGACCTTGTTGAAGCGTTTGGGTTGTTTGTGGATTTCGGGTTTCAACCAAGTGGATTACTTTTTGTAGAGGTACAGACGAGGGTTAAGATCTTTGGGAGTATTTTCACGAAGTAGAGCGAAAGGGAATCCGGGGGACTCACGCGCGTAGAAGCTAGGCGGCAATTGAAAGCTAAGCCAAAAGGTATGTGATCAAACTGCATGTATGACTGATCGCACTTGTTCCGCACATCGATTGAGTCGTTTGCTTGAATAAAGATTATTCACCAATTTTTTGGAACACATATTAATTTAAATTGTGCACTGCCAATCGGAATGATGTTTGCAGCTACCGGCAGCGAGGGAAATTTTACCGACCTACTGCAATCCGTTCGCTTTTAACGCGATCGAGGGGTCGGGGTTCTTAAAGAGATTGTGCGGCCACACACCACAAAGGGCATTGTTGTTGAATCAGAAGGATCATCGGAGACATCCAACAATGACTTCTCTTTCGTTAGCCAACTTGCAGGCTGCTGCATTACCAGTAGTTCATGCAACAACAGCCAACTCGGTAGATAGTGTGACAGACATCGAAGAAGGATGGCAGGTTGTCGTTCCTAGGACTCGTTCCAAGAAGACCACCACATCGGCTCTGCCCGAGTCTCCAACAGCTCAAGTCGACAAGATATCGTCGCAGAAAGGCCCAGGAGCCACTTATATTGGAGGTAATGTTGCGGAGAATAAAAATATTGCGGGTGGGCGGGGAAAGGATAGTCGAGGAGGAAGAGGCACAAGCGGGGCTTCTAAACGAAAGGGAAAGAAGAACAACAACGCCGTAGGTAATTCTGGAGGTGAGAAGAAGCGAACTCCCAAAGCTCCTTCACAAGCTCTTATATCCACTAAGTCGACACTGGGGTCTCTCACATTCAAGCAAGTATTAGAGCGGCAAGAGTCCATCTGTGAGATCAACGGCAACCGCGAAGACTCGACTCAACTAATTCATGCTGCTGCGGCACCGATAGAGCCTCAAGAGTTCACCCTTGAGAACAACAGCAATCGTGAAGACTCTGTTCAACTGATTCATGTTGCTGCGGCACCAGTAGAGCCTCAACAGTCCACCCATGAGACCGACGGCAACATCGAAGACTCGGCTAAACTAATTCCTGCTGCGGATGTTCAAGCTCACCCTTCCATCCAGTTACAAACTGGACTAGTATTTGAGTCTCAGGCATCGTTCTCTGACAAGGAGGTTGTGGATCTCTCTTCCCCTCCAGTCTCTCTCTTGCAATCTCGCTCCGTTGTTTTGGATGATGACGTTGCGCAAAAGAGTGTTCTAGTGGCGGTTGCTGCGGTTCCTACAGAGCCTGACGTGAAGTCAATGGAGGGTACTCGTGAAGCCATAGTTCCAGTTGAGGCGGCTTTTGTAGAGCACGAGGTTCACAAGAACGAAGCTGTCGAACCTAATCATTCATCCATTCCATCTTCAGCAGATGCGGGATGTAAAGGACATGTGATCATTGAAATATCTGAAGGACCTTCGCCCTTGTCATCTGAGACTATCTTCCAGCCTCGGTCAAGGGAAATTACAAGTATCGGATCTTCGGTCCCTACTGAACGTGAAAATCTAGATTATCCTAGCCTTGCTAGCTCGACAGTTGACGAATCAAATTATGTTTTCAAGGTTAGAAACAATGCTTTTGAAGGAAGTACCGAAGGCATAGATGTCGCGAAGAGACAACTTTCAACCGCAATGCCCCCGTTTCAATCGAATCATGCTGCGGTTCCGTTTATGGGCGTTCCTCTAGTACCTCCAGTCACCACCTTGGCAGTCACGACCACCCCGTTCATGCATGGAACAAGTCTAAACCCGTTCATGCATGGAAGTCTCTTGCATGGAACAAGTTTGAACCCGTTCATGCATGGAACAAGTGTGACTTCGTTCATGCATGGAACAAGTCTGACTCCATTCATGTATGGAACAAGTCTGACCCCGTTCATGTATGGAACAAGTCTCCACCCACAGTTTCATTCATTTCCACATGTTGTAGGAGAACCAATTTACCAAGTTGCTACTCCCATGGCAACGATGGTCCGAACTCAAACTAAGTTGAACCCATATGCACAAGAATTTTTTCCCTCTTACATCAAAGATCAGGGCCCGACCTTAGGAATAATGGTGACGCAGCATTGCCGATTGACCTCAACGGAGACGGTAGATGCAGCGCCTTTGAGTTCAAGAGGCGGTCAAAGGGTTGATACAACACAGTCCGCTTCTGGTGCACGGGACGACAACAACAATGGCAACAACAACAATGGTAGTGAAGACGAAGTAGAAAGGCAAACGCAAGGAAGTGGTGCAGGCAACGACAACAACAACAATGGCAACAACAACAATGGTAGTGAAGACGAAGTAGAAAGGCAAACGCAAGGAAGTGGTGCAGGCGACGACAACAACAACAATGGCAACAACAACAATGGCAGTGAAGACGAAGTAGAAAGGCAAACGCAAGGAAGTGGTGAAGGCGACAACAACAACAATGGCAACAACAACAATGGCAGTGAAGACAAAGTAGAAAGGAAAACGCAAGGAAGTAGTGCAGACGGCGGCAACAACAACAATGGCAACAACAACAATGGCAGTAAAGACAGAGTAGAAAGGCAAATGCAAGGAAGGCACAGAAGGCATAGACGAGGCAATAGACATCGTGGTAGACGTGATGAAGGAGCATATAATCAATCACTTGGTAACTTTTTTCGCAGCTCATATTGAACTTGGGAGCTGAGCTCAAACGCCAACAATTAAATGGTGAGATTCTTTCTTTTATACAATATACAGTGTCACATTGACTATGCATACCTTCTTATTTTGTAAGAAATTTTGATATGCCCCACTATACTTCATATTTTCCATATAAATATAAAAGAATAGGGGTGTCATACTGTGAGTAGTGTTCCATCTTTTGCGTGCGCTTTTGCAATGAGCGTTTTTGGTGATATTAATGTCAAGAGCAGTGGTAGATCCTACAATTTCAATTTAGTAGTAGAGTGCATGCCAATTGTTTTGGTGAGAGTCTTACAATTGTGAGTGTAGATCACGGGATGCACTACGTACGTAAAAACCGTGTCCTAGTCTCACTTTGAGACTCGTGTTATCCTGGATCTTGCAAGAACATACTCTTTTTGTTTTTCACCATTTTTGGTTGAATTACAATAAGTTTTGAATTAAGATTGAACTTTGTTTTCTACCTACAAGCACATTTGAAAAACGTGTGGAAAAAATCAAATCAAAACGAACATTGTTTGAGTTAACTATGCTTCAATTTACTACTTCATGTATGAAAAAGTATGATAAACTAGATTGGCGTGTCGCATTTTTGGTGATGGAACCGTCTTTGCAAGTGTTTGTTCACGGTCTCGAGTCTCTGTTAACAAATTTTTTGTTTGATAGGAAGAACAGTGATTAATGTCTATATTGGGAATGTGCATATTTGTACGTCATAATGAAGGGCAACAATTGTGTATACGTCTCTGGAGCACTACTTGCAGCATTAGAACCAATGTGAGAAAAATAAAAGATATATTTTAAATCTTGGGAGGTAACAACTTTTGGATGAAACAAAGTATTATAAAACTTAAAAAACCTTACTTATAAAAAATATATATCTCTAAAAATACTTTTAATTTTATTAAAAGAATAGGGTGCCAAATAAAATGGTTGAAGGAAAATAAATACAATAGGATGAGTTTTAGTATGAAGGAAGAAGGAAGATGGATATAAAATTGTGAAGATTTAGTTGTGGAGCAAGATGTCATTGCATTGGGTGTCACATCCTTTTACACCCATTGCAAGTGTACCTTTGGGCTTGATCAAGTCAAATTAAAGTGAAAGGAAGAAACCTTTGGCACTCATGAAGAAGGGCATTTTTTAAGTTGATGAATACCCCATATATATATATATAAAAAGAGAGGTTCAAGGGGGTGAAGGACACATTGTATTGGTATGAATGTAATCTTCTCTATGGTCGAGTAGAAGAGCTCTTTTTTTACATTTTTTGATTGTTTTTTTCAAAGGTTTGTCTTTTTGTGCTAGCTCCATTTAAGCTAATATGAGCCAACCGTGCCATGTTTTGAGTGCTTTGGAGAGTCCAATTGAGAATCCTTTGGAGAGCGTTAGAGACAAAAAAAAGTCATGATTTTCATTCAAAAATAATAATTTAATGTATTGATTTCAATTTTCATTCACATAATCATCATTCTCATTTGATTATCCAAAAATTCTACCAAAAAAATGTTATTTGATATTTATCATTTAGAAAAGTACTTCCTTAGTAAGTCATTAGAACCATTGATGACGGAACTACTTTAGTGCTTAATTTTAATACCCAAATTTCTACAATATTGCTTTCATCTTGTATTATGTGTTTTATATACATGTTGCAAACATTGATGCATCACTTCATTTTCTAATAATAATTTAAATCAAACACCACATCGAAAATGCTTCCAAAAATGCACTGAAAACTTAACCGGTTTGTATTAGCTTGAATGGATCTTGCTATTACATATTTTTAGTGTTTGTCCAAAGGTTTCTCTTATATTATTAGTTATTACAACTTGTGGGGTCTTCTCAATGGATGTTCGTTTTTTGTGTTATCATATTATATATTTGAAGGATTTTTCAAAGGCTTGTGTCTTTTGTTATCACATATACATCTAGAACTTGTCCGTTCACATAGGTTTAATTGAAAAAACTTTGTATGTACATCGTTCATCGTTGAAGTAGAGACGGTGTGTAGAGTTTGAGTGTTGAGCAATGGCCTAATATGGGTATTGGTGAGATGTGTCTCACTATGTGAGACTTATATCTAACTCACCTTATGTGTGCTAGAAATTGTGTCTTTAATACCATGTAACTATATAGTTGCAGCCATGGCGCATATAACACTATCTAATTTTTGTAATTTTTCAATGTTTTTTCCTTATCAAAAGGAAATTTCTCAAAAAACACACTATTTTTGGAAGAGGTATCCATATTGGGCCATCACCCTGTTGGAAATTGTAGAGAGAATGTGGCAAAAAAAATCAAAATTTTCTCATTTTTTTCCTTAACAAAAGAAAAATGCCATATTTTGTAGAGAAATGTGATGAAATATAGCCTAAAAAAACACTCCTTGCGATTGTGAGTGTAGATCACGGGATAAACTACGTACATAGAAACCGTATCATAGTCTCGCTTCAAGACCCGTGTTATCCTAGAACTCTGAATAACAGACTTTCTGTTTTACACCATTTTTTATTGAGGTACAATGAGCTTTTTCAATTTTGAATCAAGAACTCTGTTCTTTACCTATACGTACATTTGAAAAACGTATGGAAAAACTTAAATTATCACCAAGCATTTTTTTCCCTGACGATGCTTTTACTGCTTCAGGTAAGAAGAGAGTATAATCAACTAAGTTGGAAATGTCGCAGTTAGAACTGTCTTCGCAAGTATCTGTTCACTGTGAAGTATCTGTTCACTGTGTGCGTTATATAATAGATTAATGTTTGATACGAAGAGCAGTGATTAATATCTACATTGAAAATGTGCAGATTAGTATATGATAATGAAGGGTAACAATTGAGCGTACATCTCTGGGGTACCTGCGGCATTAGAAACAATGTAAGAACAATCATAAATAAGACATATATTTTAATTCTTGGGAGGTAACAACTTTTAAGCCAACTCGCAGTCCGATGCATATTGAAGGTTAGATTAGAATGCCAAAGCCTCACACAAACACTTGGAATGCATAGGAAAGAGATAATCTTTACTCATGGGCTGCCCCTCTTAAGTAGCACACCCAAGGGAGTCCCCTTGGCAAACCATATGGGACATCAGCCCATACTCCACTCCTAGTACACTAGGATCAGCCCATATCACTTGGGAGACCCAATTCTCATTACTTCTAACTAGTACCACTTCTCTAGTTACAAGTCTAGCTCATTCGCATCATCTACTCTAGCTAATGCGCATGGCTATGAGCAACTTCAGCCCACGCAATCATCCTACTTCAACACTCCCACTTTGCGAATAGCCAAAGCCTTGGAGCCCAAATGCCACCACTAGTCTTTGATGTTGATCTCTCGCAAGAGCCTTTGTCAGCACGTCCGCCACCATGTGCTCCGTTGGACAATACTTCAACTCTATCACCTTCATCTCTAACTTCTCTCGAATGAAGTGATATTGCACATCAATGTGCTTTGTACGTGAGTGATGCGTTGGATTCTTCGCCAATGACATACTTCCTTGGTTGTCACACATGATTGTTGTAGCCTCCTCTTGAGTGCATCTCACATCCGCCATTAGTTGCCTCAACCAAATGGCCTCCTTCGTACCGTGGCTCGTCGCCATGTACTCCGCCTCAACTGTTGACGTGGCCGTGGTTTGTTGGCGCTTGCTATTCCATGAAACGGCCCCCGATCCAACTTTGAACATGTACCCCGTGGTGGATCTACGATCATTGGTATCACCCGCATAATCCGCATCACAATACCCACTCAACACAATGTTGTCACCTCCAAGACACAACCTCACATCACTTGTGCCTTTCAAGTACCGCATGATCCTCTTGACCGCAACCCAATGACTTGAACCCGGTCTTGCCATGTGTTGACTCACAACGCTGATTGGATACGCAAGGTCCGGCCTTGTCGCAATCATAGCATACATCAATGACCCTACAGCTTGCTTGTATGGCACATCCACCATAGATTGAGCCTCTAATGCATACTCCTCATCGGTGAGCTTCACGAGTTTGGAATTCACATTCAATGGAGTGTCAACGGGTTTGCAATCCTCCATGCCAAAGCGTTTGAGCACATCCATAACATACTTGCTTTGATTCATTGTTATGGTGCGTGTTGCTCTATCTCGCACAAACTCAACTCCTAGACAAAAGTGCAACTCACCGAGATCACTCATCTCGTACTCGTTCTCAAGCATTGCCTTCAATGTCTTTAATGAGCTCATACAACTTGCAAGGATGATCAAATCATCCACATATATGATCACGATGACCACATGTTGTCCCTTTTGCATGAAATACAAGCTGTGATCAGTGATGCTCCTTGTGAACCCGATTTGAACAAGAAACGTGTCAATCTTTTGATACCATGCGCGTGGAGATTGCTTCAACCCATACAATGACTTGTTCAACTTGCAAACAAGGTTCTCATTACCTCGTTGCACAAATCCTTTGGGTTGTACCATGTAGATGTCCTCGTCCAACTCGCCGTTCAAGGACGCCGTCTTCACATCCATTTGATGCATTTCCAAATCCATGGCAGCCCCGATGGCCAAAATGCATCGAATAGTGGTGAATTTCGCCACCGGTGCAAAGGTCTCATGAAAATCAACACCTTCGATTTGTGAAAAGCCCTTTGCCACCAATCTTGCCTTATAACAAACCACATCACCCGTTGCATCTCTCTTTGCACGAAATACCCACTTACAACCGAGAGCATTGCGATTCTTGGGGAGCGGAGTCAATTCCCAAGTGCCATTGTCCATCAACGAATTGTACTCCTCTTGCATGGCTTGCTCCCACTTGTTTGCATCATCACAACTCAACGCTTCACGAATCGTCAATGGAGCATCTAAAAGTGCAACGTTTGCATGCTCCTCCTCACCTTGAAGGAGAATATGATTCTTCCACCACTCGCCAAGTGGTCTACGATTTCTCTCTGGATAACGACGATCGCTCGAGGATGCATTGTCTTCAACCGCCGTTGCTTGTGCCTTTTTCTCGCCATTCTTCGTCTTCAAAGGTGGCTCTTCAATATGTTCCTCATCACCACCATCTTTGTCATCCTCGTTTTGATCAACAATATCAATAACGGAAGATTTGGAAGATTGGTCCACAATGGCCGGTTTATCGCCACTTCTCCCACTTGGACCATCGTCCAAATTGTCTTTAACCTTGGAATTCTCGCAAAATGTCACATCACGAGCTCGAATGATCTTCTTGGTCTCGAGCGACATAAGCCTGTACGCCTTGGTACCTTCACAATATCCAAAAAACACACATTTTGTTGCCTTGGCCTCAAGTTTGGTTCTTTGAGAATCGGGTACCTTTGCAAATGCGATGCATCCAAATGTGCGCATGTGCTCCACGCGGGGTGGCCTCCCACTCCACGCTTGCTCTGGTGTCATGTTTTGAACCGCACTCGTCGGGCATCGGTTGCGTGTGTACACCGCAGTCACCACTGCTTCCGCGCAGAGGTCCAAACCCAAATTTTGTGCATGCAACATACTCCTTGCCATTTCCACAATTGTTCGATTTGCACGCTCTGCAACTCCGTTTTGTTGTGGCGTATATGGCGTTGTCGTTTGTTTAGCAATGCCTTCTTTCCTCAATAACTCTCCAAATTGGTTGGACATGAACTCGCCGCCATTATCCGATCGAATCACCTTGATCTTGTGCTCGGATTGCTTCTCAACCAACGCCTTAAACTCTTTGAACTTCTCAAAACACTCGCTCTTTGCTTTGATCGGATACAACCATATTTTTCTCGAAAAATCATCAATGAACGTCACAAAATACTTGCAACCCCCCATAGATGTGGTCTTCATTGGACCACACACGTCGGAATGCACAATCTCAAGAACCTTGGTTGCACGAGTTGCCCCATCAACTGGAAACAGTGAGCGTTGTTGCTTGCCTTCAATACAACCCTCACATGTGAATGAACTAGGCGCGACGTGTGATTGTGCAAGATCCATGCCACTTACCATTCCACGCAGTGCTTTCACACTCTTGACATTCAAATGCCCGAGACGACGATGCCACAACTCCAACTTGTCTTCGTTTGAACTCGATTGCACCAACGTTGCCGATTCCGCCGCGTGCATCTTGGAAAACTTGATTTGGTACAAGCCGTTGACTTCGTGTATAATGGCCACCTCCTCACGACTTGGGGACAACACAAAACACCCTTGGTCGCTAAATTCCACTCGCAAATGCTTCATCACCAAATGTCGCACCGATAAAAGATTTGCCTTCAACTTGGGAACGTGGAGGACATCATGGATGGTAATTGTCTTCACACGACCCTTCACCTCGGTGTCTACGACGATGGATCCTTTACCCACGGCTTGAAGAACCGTATCATCACCCAAAATAACATTCTTTGGAGATATGACGTGATATGATTGGAAACAACTCCTAATGGGCGCCATGTGACTCGAGGCTCCCGAATCAACAATCCAATCGATCACACTACCATTGCATGACACGTCACTTGCCATCATTGCATACTCGTCCCCGTCATCACTACAAGAAGAGACGCTAGTCATAAATGCGTACTCATCACCTGCATCGTTGACCTTTGTATTGTTGGCACTTTCCTCTCTCTTGCGTTTGTAGCAAAATTTTGCCAAGTGGCCCTTCTTACCGCAATAGTAGCATACCTTGTCTGTAGAGCTCCCACTCGCACCGCTCTTGGATTGCTTCGCCATAAGCGCCGCGCTATCGCCACGAGTCTCGTTCTCTTTGCGCCGCGAGAGTTCATGCAACAACCGTGATGTCACATAATCAAGAGTGAGCTCGCTAATGGGCCTACTCTCCATAGCAACGATAAGATACTCGTACGACGGCGGCAAACTCTCGAGGAGCGTCATAACGATATCACCGTCGGTAATGTTGACGTCTGCGCCGTTGAGCTGATCCGCAAGAGCCTTGACTTTGTTGATGTGCGCCAACATGTCGTCGTTTTCTTCCATCTTGATGGTGAAAAACTTGCGCCTCAAAAACAAGATATTGACCAAGCTCTTTGCCTCATGAATATTGCAAAACTTGGCCTATACCTCGGCGGGAGTCTTGCACGACCAAATATGAGAAAGCTGGGAATCAGAAAGATTAAGAGCCAAAATCGTAAAGGCCTTTTTCTCTCGCCGAGTGTACGCAGTTCGTACCCTAGCCTCGGCGTCGGACGAAGGCGGTTCCTCACTACCCTCAACTATCTCCCACAATTCTTTTTCGGCCATGACCATTTCCATCTTGAATTTCCACAAGTGGAAGTTGACGCCATCGAACTTGTCTACAACCTTAGCACCTTCACCCTCAAATGTAGCCATATCCTTGATTGAAGGACGTACGCTCACAAAATTTAGCCCCTAGAAAGCTAAGAAAAATTGTTTTTATGATTTTTTTGACAATTTTGTGATTTGTGAAGCAAATTGCACACGTATGTGCTTCTAATGCCTCCAAACTAATTCCAAACACTAAATCAGCACCTTTGTGCTACACATCAACCTCACAACATTCAATCGTGATGGTTCTTAGTGAATTTGCACAAGATCATACCACAACACCCTAACTAGGAGAATTGCGCACTCGTTGGCTCAAATCCACTCAAATCAGCACCCTTGTGCTTCACAACATGTAATGCACCCTATGGACACCCTTGTGCCTTCCAAGGACTCTAAATCAATGCAAATTCAGCCCCTTCAAGTCCTAATTGCATTGAAATTCATCAAATCAGCCCCGTTGTGCATTCACTAACCCAAACTCTAATTTTGAGCACTCCAAGGGCATAACTCACATTCCAAACCCTTGTGCAAGAATTGCAATACCAAAATCAGATTGTAGACTCACCCCAAGAGCCTCAAAGCATAAAAGTGCCTTACAACAACACAAGTGCACAAATTGAGCACAAATTGAGCCAATAAGCTCCAATAAGCTCCAATAAGCTCCAATAAGCTCCAATAAGCTCCAATAAGCTCCAATAAGCTCCAATCAGCTCCAATCAGCTCCAATATACTCCAACAAGCACCAATAAGCTCCAAAGCTCCAATTCAGCCCTTGTAGACGTGTATAAACTCCAAAAGTGCTCCAAAGTGCTCCAAAAGCTCCAAATCAACAAATGATAGCTCCAAAGTGCGAATTCAGCCCTCCAACACGTAGATCAAAGGTAGGAAGATTGTAATACCTCCCAATGTCGAAATCAGCCCACCAAAGCTCGAATTCAGCCCTCCAAAGCTCCAAATCAGCGCTCCAATACCCCAAAATCAGCGCTCCAACGCACGACCCCAAGAGCCTCAAAGCATAAAAGTGCCTCCCAATGTCGAAATCAGCCCACCAAAGCTCGAATTCAGCCCTCCAAACTTCCAAATCAGCGCTCCAATACTCCAATATCAGCGCTCCAACGCACGACCTCCACACAATGAACAATCTAATCTTTAACTTACGCAAAACACATGAGTGGGCCCATAACCTATTGAAGGTTAGATTAGAATGCCAAAGCCTCACACAAACACTTGGAATGCATAGGAAAGAGATAATCTTTACTCATGGGCTGCCCCTCTTAAGTAGCACATTTAAGGGAGTCCCCTTGGCAAACCATATGGGACATCAGCCCATACTCCACTCCTAGTACACTAGGATCAGCCCATATCACTTGGGAGACCTAATTCTCATTACTTCTAACTAGTACCACTTCTCTAGTTGCAAGTCTAGCTCATTCGCATCATCTACTCTAGCTAATGCGCATGGCTATGAGCAACTTCAGCCCACGCAATCATCCTACTTCAACAATGCATTATTATTAGTTCATGCAACAGTAGCCAAGTCGACATCAAATGCTGTCACTAGTAGTAGATCTGTCGTTTTTCATTTCCTCTTTTGTGGGAATTGTGAATAGTGGCAGAATATTATACCTATATTTCTATCTTTTTGTGACCAAAACTACTCACCAACACTAATACAACTCATGTGATTGGCGCAGTTTCATTACTTTTTCATTTTTAGTAAGTGAAAAACGACACATTTCCTACTAGTGTGTGTCGATTAGACTTAGATGAAGAAGGATGACAAGTAGTCATCAATTCCCAAGGCTCACTACAAAATAACAACCACCACATGATCGGTTCTGCTTGAGTCTAGCTACTCCAACAACTCAAAAGGCCATATTCGTTAAATTGAGACAAAATGGTCATTTTGAGACTTCAACCCTAAAACAATTATAGTCAATTATCGTCGAGTCGACGATAAGATGAGACTGTAACCTTTGGGCAATCAAAGGTTTTTATATATATTAATATATTAAAGTCTCAAATTACCAAATAGTCGCAAACTTGAACAGTTATAATGGTTTATCCTCGAGTCGACGATAAAATTGAGACTACACTTTGTCTCAATTTAACGAATAAGGCCTTTCAAGTTGACACGATCACGTTGCAGAAAGGTCTTCAGTTGGTGTGCAAGCCAATACAACACTACAACAGGATTGGGACCTTTTCAGTGGTCATTTTTCATTTGGTGAGTGTAACTGGTCACATAAGACAAGGTTTTTTTTGTCTTATGTGACCAATTACACTCACCAAGTCCCTGAAAAAGTCCCAATCCTGTTGTAGTGTCATTTTTATCTTTGACTCTAAGATAAACCGTTTTATCTCCTTACTACAATTTATTTATAAATATTTAACAACACCATCTTAAGTTTTGGAATTTCATTATAGAATCACTATTTGAGCATTAATTTTTTTGGGTTTCAATTATTATTTTTTAAATGAATTTTTGAGTAACTGGCATTTTGTCTCAAAATCAGCTAAAAGCCTCATTATAACGAATATGAGCATCAAGTCGGCTCAACTTGTAGCTCCGGTTGTCCTTGAAAGCTCATTGAATGACGAGGACCTGATCAAGAATATTGTCGAAGCTGCCAATTCATTTCTTCCGTTTATCATCAGTAGTGGGGACACCTGAGGAACGAACGATCATTGAAAGTGTACGTTGGGAGAGCCATGCATCGCCCTTGACTGTCATTTGATCGACACTGTCCTCCAGCCGAGGTACAGTGTGTTTTTAACCCCTAAAGGCCCAAGGTTGTCAAAATACACTGTTAACCAAGCCGTTTTGGCTTGGTTGGGCCTTTAGGGGTTAAAAGTCTCAATATAACGAATATGACCATGGTTATCTTAGGGCCGCTTCACACTATGGCCAAAGGTCGAGAGGCCGTCGGATTCCACCAATCAAATTGCAAGAAACCATGGTTTCGGCCTCTTGACCCTTCACACTAGAGGCCAAAGTCCAAAGGCCATGGACCTTCAAAATGCTTACATGGCAACACTTTTTGACCAAGGTGACGGCCTCTCAACCTCTCGTTTGGGTCCTACATTTTGCAAGACCCGTCACCATGGTCGAGAGGCCATCGATTACTTTTCATAAAAAATGAAAACTATATTTTATGCCTATTTTCAGTAGATTTCTTTGGACTCTCAATCCCACGGCCTCTCGACTTGGACGGCCATAGTGTGAAGCGGCCCTTATTATTTCGACAAGTACCAAAATGACTTCAGGAGGTTTACATTCGAACCAGTTATTCAAAAATTCATTTAGAATATAATAATTGAAACCAAAAAAAAATTAATGCTCAAATAGTGATTCTATAATAAAGTTCCAACTTCCAAAAGGTGGTGTTGTTGTAAAAAAATAGTAGCAAGAAGATAAAACGGTTTATCTTCGAGTCATGAGACTGCAAAAAGTCTCAATAAACCGATGAACACAACATACTCATCACTTTCACGCATTGAAATGTAAGCAGACATGGTCTAGTACGTATTGCAGGAGAAAGGTGACATATATGGCTCCATGTCCAATTAACCCCAAAAGGACCAGGACCGTATTCTCACAAAAAACCATGAAAAACGCAGCATTTGGAAGTTGCAGAAGAAATCATATGTTTTTTTATTTTTTTCATCATTTAACTGTAAAATCTAATACCCAACTTGAATTTTCATGTGAGCACAAAATTTGAGAGCAAAATGACCTCTAGATTCTTAGATTATAAGGATCAAAGTTGCAAAAGAAGATTTTTTGGGTTTCAATCCGGTGACAAATTTGAACTTTAGAAATTAATATCTTTTTTTTGAATGGGTTAGAAATTCATTGAATGGCAAGGCCATGTTAACAATTGAGTTAAGTCTTCAAATACAAAATCTTGTAAGAAAAAAGCTCGTATTAATTTTTTCATAAAACAATTACTAGAAGTGGGTACAAAGTGAAAGGAAAAAGAAAATCATTAATAAGTTTGACATGGAATTGTAAAATGTCAATCTTAACGGTGAGAATGTTGTACTTGGAAATCTTCACCCAATGCCTTTTATTTCATTAAAAAATATTGAAAATTGAGTTTAGAAATGAGCTTCAAAGTTTTTTTTGTCCAAACTGCCCAAAAAACAGATCTCCTCATAACTTTTATCCCATTGCTCAAAAGGGGTAGATTTAAAGCTTCATTTGTAGATAAAGATCAACCAATCATGAATCAAAAAAGAAATTTTGAAAAAGAGTAAAAAATAAAAAAATTCTTGTTGCCCGATCTTGCTTCAAAAACTTCAAATGCTTATAACTTTTGCAATACTTATCGGAATGACATGAAACGAAGTGTGACATGCAGAGTGTAGTTTTTGGAAGCTACACTGAAATTTTCATTGAAATTTTTAAAAATATGAGGTCCCTGGAGGCTGCCCAAAAAGTGGAACGACCAGAATATGGTCGCTCAAAAATTTAGGGGTTAAGCGGAGTCTCGCTTAATTGGACAGAGTAAACCGTAGTAAGGAAATTTTTGCCTGCTAGATTACTCTAGGTTCTTTCTGGCGGCAATGTTTTATGTATCATGACCTAGACCATCATACAGAAGTTGGCATAGACCATGGTTGCACATGAGCAACAAATGAGTACAGTCACATAGGGCACAGTCAGTGGAAATTTCTTCACACCTTGTAAAGGAAAATGGACATGCAATGGGTTTAGTATATATCCAACCAGAAAGATATTTTAGTATAGCATATCATATTATAGCAGAGCATAGCATATTATGGTATAGCACTTACAGTATAGCACTTACAGTATAGCATATTAGCATGTATAGTTTCAAATTGCTTTTACATGAAAAATGTTACAGAAATTGATTAAAGTTGATGTGGATGACTTGCAAAACATGAGGTTTTTTTATTTAAACTTATGTAAACTATACTATTGTGTGGTTCTATATATAAGACAAAGATGTTTTACTTTTGTGCCAAAAAAGTCTATGCATAGAAGTAGAGTTGTTTCATTATGCGCTACTTTTGCGTTCAAATGAAGACTACATATAGTATGAACTTTAATAAAGTTACATGGAAAATATGATTTTGGGTTATTGATAAATAATATGTAAATTTAAAGACTCAATTTTGTTGAAGGATTGCTAAAAGGCTAATACACATATGTTATACATATAATTGAAGATCATGTGACTAATGTGCCAAGCATGTGGCATTTCAAACTCAGAATTTTGAAAATTCGATTTTTCTATGCTTTTCAAAACGTCGCAATAATGTCTTACTTATAATTTAAAAAAGTTTATGAATAGAAATAAATTTGTTTAGGGTGTATAACAAGCCCGTTCAAAAACAGAGTATATGATGCAAGAAATCTGATAAGATTTTGACTTATTAAAAATACATACTTTTGTCAGCATTCACGGTATAATTCACGGTATAAGGACCCAAGGAAACTGTAACCAATGATTAATTTAACGGATTATTAAGCAATAATCTTATCATTTGAATTGATAATGCAATATAAATTAGTAACTATATACAATATATGTCATTCTACAATATACTAAAGTTTGACGATGTTTGAAAAGTTATTGATACTCCAAAGCAATTAGAATATGGTCGTAACCAGTCGTTAATAACGACTAAAATGTGCTACAATGTTCACAATACCGTAGTTTACTAGCAGGTTCGGTAACTTGCTGCCTAATATTTAATTAAAGTTCAAAAAGTAGGTTTGGCACCTTAAAATAGTATATTCATGTTTTCGGCAATTTTCTCTTATAATTTTTAAAATTCGGCTTTAATCCTTTTTTAATTTTCTATTTTAGTTTTTATCATGTATTTGCATTGGATGACAAGTAAGATGTGAGTGTAGAGGTGAGAATGCTCTGTGCTTTATGCAAGTGGAGTTGTGTTCAACAATGCATATGGGATATGTAAACTTTGAGGTGAAGCACCTAGTTAATCTTCATTTTTATAACACGCATAACTTTTTCATTGAGTCTTCAAATGACATAAAAAATTTTGGAGGTGAAAGATTACTTGATTTATAAACTTTTCTTAGACCAACACAATTCCAAAAAAGTTGATCTTCTATGCACAAATGAGCTCCAAAAAACTGTTATGGACGCATTTTAATTTTTTGATCTTTACACGGCTGCAATGTTTTGTCCATATCTTTTGCATAAAGACTTATTTTGACACAAAAATTGTTGGAGGTGAAAGAAGGATTGATTTATCAACTTTTGTTAGTTGGACAAAATTCTATAAAAATTCATCTTCTATGCTAAATTTGATTCCAAAAATCTGTGTACAACACATTTGAAAAGCCTCACCTAGAGTCTTGCTTCTTTTTAACCCATATTCTTTGTGGACTAATGTAAGTGAGCTCGATTACAAAAGGAGCACCTTCTCTCCTCTAAAATTCACACATGCTTCCATTGTAAGAAAAATTTTAGTGAGAAGTAAAAATTTCTTAGTGAAAAATAATTAAAATTATATTCGGCAAAAAATGCCAATAATATTCCAAAATTTTAGGCATTTATTTTTAGAATTATTTTGTGCCGAACCTGCTATTAAACTACGGTATGTAACAAAATGTCGTTAAATTTTTCTAATATCTACAGAAATTGAAGATAAAAAATTTTAAGCACTCACCAAGAGTCGTTATAACTGGGCCGGGTTGGCTCGTTATATTGTGAATGCACCCGTTGATCGATGTTAGTTTGAAAATTTGCTAGAAGAAAAATTCAAATATGTTGTACAATTTATTGAAGTTGATGTCAATGATGTATAAATTGTAAAGCACTCTTTGTTATAACTCACTTTAAAAATGCAGTAGTCAAGAATGTGTAAATAAGTCAAATTTTTAAAATTACATGGCTTAAATGTTAAAAATCTAATTTACAATTGTTCAGTATGTAAATAATTCTCGTCGAAAGAATGGTTGAGAGTACCTATACATTTAATACAAAGATAGAACATTTATGTTTTTCGTGTATTTCACACACTCAGTTAAATACACTAAAAAAGTGACATATCTTTGTTTTTAAAATACCATTGTACATATTACACAAGCGTCATAAGTTTTGTTTTAACAGTGTTGCGAAACTTGGAAAGGCATTTTAAACTAATTGTATATTTGTTAGTGACATTTTTGTAACACATTATTTACCTATGAAACTTTTGTAACAAATCGAATACTCTCCGAAAACAAAATTTTATGACATTTTTAGAAAAAAGAGTGCCCAAGCAGTGTTTCTTTCTGTCCTAAAGTGTCATCAAGGTGTCGTAAAAGAGTTTAAATAAGGACGTAGATGAATAGGGACAGGAAGGGGTCCAGGGTCTACACTATCAAGGACTCTAGTCCGGAGGCAAGAAGAGCAGGAGTGACAATGAATGTCGATACATTTGTAGTTTGGTTTCGGCATCGGCACCCGCTTCACCAGATAACCATACTTAACAATCTAACGCACAACTGTCGGGGCGACGTTCCTGTGCCATGCGGCATCCATCACGGGTTTCAAATTCTCCGAGACTTGGTACTTGTAGCATGCATGATGGATTGCTGGGAAATGTTGGTCAATAGCGAAGTCTAGTTCTGGTATAGGAGCTATGACCTCACTTAGAGAGATGTAAAGCAACACCATGAACACTTCCATAGCCTCGATAGTCATGTTCGAGATCTTGACCACAGCTTCTATAGTCATGTCCATAGTTTCTACTGGGGAGGTTTGCTCCAAGAGTGCATACAAACCAGATGCGGCTTCGGCCAAATATGAACGATAGTTTGGTATAGAACGCTCCCAAGCCTCCTTGGACTTTAAGGATGGTGTCTGAGTCGAAGCAGGTTCGCAAATAGATGAGGTTTGTTTCCAACTCGTTTATGTCTATGTCCCTCACGCTTGCCATCGCTCCAGTCATTATCTCTAGTGTCAGGAACTTCTCCACGAGTTTACGATTGTTAATCATACTTGGTTCCAATTCTTGATCCATGACGACTTAGCTATGCTCACACTAGCAATCGATCACACGTTCCTGCATCCAGATAGAAATTCAGAGCACTATTTAGAACTACTTTCATTGCGATGTAGTTCTAATGTTGATTTAGAACCTGCATCTATGCACAAGTGGAGATAGCAATTTAAAACACTATTCTATCAACATTGATCGCGATGTGGTTCTAATGTTGATTTAGAACACCATTCTCAATAGTCAATTTTGTTCTAATCATGTGGGTAGCATCAAGAGATTTAGCATGGGGCTAAAAGTTGCTTGCTAATTACAAGAAACGTTTTTAGGCCTATAACTTTTAAATGTCGTTTTAACACATTAAAACATTTGGTATTTTAATGTCGTTACAACTCGTCAAATGAATGTCCTAATATTGATCTACTTCATTTAAAAATAATGTTATTTTTATATTGTTGAACACACGTTTCCTTCGAATTGGACCACATTTCGTCAAAACTCAACTACCAGATTGAAAAAGTGATAGGAAGTGCTACCTTTTGCAATAGAGATAAGTCCTCAACTTTTTTACACTACTCTTATTCATGGGATAAGAGTGTTGTAGAAAAATTGGGGACCTATCTCTATTGCGAAGAATAGCACTCCCTATCACTTTCCTAATCTGGTAATCCAGTTTTAACAAAATGTGGTTTGATTTTGACGAAATGTGTGTTGGTTGATTCAACGAGTCGAATCGACATATTAATATTGTACTACATTCTATAAAAATGTCATATCTACTCTAACTACCGAGAAGAAAATAATATCCCATCGTAGTTTACGTATTTTCAAATTGTTTATTTTCATTGCTTTGTAGTAGAATTTAACAAAATATAGTTATCTACTTTTATTAGAAAGAGTTAAAAAATTTATCCCAAAAAGACGTAAACTAGAGAAGTTTTGTATTAGTGCGTTCATATCATTGCTCACAACTATTACTAAGGCTAGGTACCACTATTTCATTAAAAGAAAAAAAGATGAAAAGTTTGTCTCCAAAAAAACAAATTCACCACAATCTCAAACATCAAGTTCACTTTGCAACCGATTGTAACCATTTACAAGTTCTGTCTTCTTGCACAAGGGTCACAGAACGTAATTCATCTTGTTATTCTTTTTGCTCATAATTGATTTTGGTAAGCAATCACAAGAACTGATGAAGTTGCATTGTTTGTTTCTATTACTAATGTTGATTGGTTTTAGTGCGCATTGATCATGGACATAAAGGTGTGCAGTCACTAGTGCATGAATGGTCATACGGACATCCACCCTATATTTAGTTAACTGCTTTATGGTTATTGATGTCTATTGAAGACTAGAACCAAGGTTTGGATTCGACATAGTATTTTAAAAAGCATTCTTTTGGAATACTTTGGCACTAAAAGCGTATTTACAAATGAAATATATATCATTTATGGTATTAGTGCAAAAAAATACCTAGGGTTTTTTAGATGGTGACACCTAAGTGCTTTTGAAAATTTTCTTTTTATCAATTTTAAAACCGACATTTGATTGTACAATAGTTTTCTAATTCATAGACAAACGATATTTGTAGATTCATTCCTATGATGTCTATTCAAGTCTCTTTATGAAATAAATATCACCAATTCATAAAAAGCAATTGAATTTAAAAGTGATGTAGTAACACGATTGTTTCTACTCCAAACCCTTATATGTAAACTTGAAGAATGTATTATAGAATGCAACTAGTATAATTGAAACGAGATTGCAAGGTCATAGAAAGAACGTACTTGTTATTGCGGCCAATATTTGCTTTGTCAGCAACTTGCTTTGTTGGAGACCTCATTATCTTTCTCTGCACACATTGTTGCTTTATGAATAGAATTGAAACATTCACATCCACAAGATTGAAGTGTAAAAAAATTCAAACAACGAAATTCAAACATTGCAATTTCTTAAAACACTTCGTGCTTATAATCAAAACCCAATCAAAACCTTTGGTGACTTCAAGTGAAGCCTTTTTGCAACACGGAGGTGTGTTGGCTAGTGCGAAGAGCCGACAAGCTTAAAAAATCTATATAAGCGAGGCGGCGAGGCGGCGAGCTATAAACGGTTGAGTCGACAATCCTAAAATAGGACCATCTATGATATAGGACCTTTTTATGATGTAAACTAGCCTTTTACATTCACTTGGATGGTCTTCCTATGCTTGTTTTTGAAGGTCATTATGTGAATTAACATAACATTTTGCATCATTTCAATTTCAAGGCCTTTCACTTTGTCACTGGTAGTGCCCCGGGATGGTCTGGAAAGAAACATAAAGCTAATGAAACGACATTTTAAAAACTATTGATAACATTTGAGCGGTTCTGAATGGTTTACTTATATATTCTTTACGATTTAAAAAAAATTATTTTAATTAGTCCTTCAACTACAACAAAATGCACTTTTTATGATTACACTTAGTCACAAAATCCTAAAGTATGATTGTGGAAGCCAAAGGAATATAACGCGCAGGATGACTAGGTCTAGTCATTACGGTCGAGTCGCTTTGGATATGAGTCATATGAATATATACAGTGCTAGGGCATATGCAAGTAAAGAATCTACATTCCTAGTCTGCACCTAGAATATGCTTTGACTGGTTTTGGAGTCCGTGACCTTCTTTGACCTAACCGAGCAGAAAATAGAAAAATCTCACGTGGTATGTGACTTTGTGCAATCGTATTTAACACACAATTCCCAATTTATGCACTTGGCCCCCGGCTGCAATAAAAAATTTGTTTAAAAATTCTTTAAAAAATAGTGATTTTTGTTTTTCTACAATCAATTACATTATCAACAAACAATTATTCTATTTATTTTTTATCCTTATCTTTATCTTTTCTTCTATATTGTTTTCTTTTTTGGCTTCTTTCTTGTCTACTTCTTGTTTCCTTTATGATTTCCTTTATGTCTTCTTTTTAGTTCTTCTTTTTGTTTTCTTCTTTTTCTTCTATTTTGCTTAATTCATTTTTTTTCCATTCTTTTCTCTTCATGTAGCAGCAACGGATCTCACACCCGCACCAAAAATTTAATTGTTTTTTTTTTAATTTAAAAAACTTTTTTTTTTTGGTTTTCTTCTTTCGTTTAGGGTTCAAGGTGGCTAAAAGCGTGAAACCCTAATATCTGCGGAAAAAGTAATAAAAAATTCCAGATTTTGCGCGCACAGATCCTATATGACTCTCCCTTCCCTCTCTCTCCTCTCTTTCTCACTCTCTCTCCCTCTCAGTCTCTCTGTGCCCATATATATGTGGAAAAAGGAGAGTGAGAGGAAGACGAGAGAGAGTGAGAGTGAAAGAAAGAAGAGAGAGAGGGAGGAGAAAGAAAGGAAGGAGAGAGTCACATAGGGTCCACAAACACGGACCGTTTCACAACAAAATCTAAAACAAAAAAAAGCGCTTTTTTGGAACATCTCCTTTCAGCGCATATCAATTCAATGTCTTTATCTAAACTAAGCTATATTAGGCTGGCAAGGAATAAAACTAGTATAAAGCAGTGCAAAGCATGGAGCTTCCAGAGCAGAGTCACATCAAGACAAGGCTTTTTAAGACAAAAATCAATAAAGTAGTGCAAAGCATGGAGCTTCCAGAGCAGAGTCACATCAAGACATGGCTTATTAAGACAAAAATCAAGAAAGTTCAATATAAACCTTTCATGAACTGAGATATACAAGTAATTGAGCAATCAGGTTCTAAACACAATAGACAGAAGTTTTGCATAAAAGCTACAAAAAGCTTTACAAAAGAGTCACAAAAGCTTTGTATAAAAAGCACACTGTGAATGACGATTCCCAAAAGCTCAAAGGGAAGAAACCATTCTTCCACAATTCTTGCGCAATTTGTTGTAGAATCATAAGGAAAGAACAAGAGGAAGCCACCCTCACCTGTACCCATACAATCCAACGCCACAAACGGGGATTAGAATGCGCATACGAGGTGTCTTCAGGTAGCTTCAGCGTGTTATTGCAATCACAAGTCCATGAACCAAAATCAACATACAACAAAGCAAGAAAAGCATAGATCATCAATCAAATCACAAAACTTCATGAACCTGGCTCGATAAAGGCGAACCCTCCATGTTGGAGAGCAGTGTAGGCTTGTCCAAGCAGCTTTCGAAATCCTAGGCCAGAATTACTATAACTCCGGCACTCCCTTCACACAACGTCGCCAAGCACTAGATGCAATTACCAAGGGCAAGAAACCCAAAGTGAAGAAGAGCAAGAAACTCACAGTGACGAAGGAGCCATGGATCGGCTAAAGACTGTGAGGATTGCAGGGTGGGCGAGGGTTTAAAAAGGCTCGCTGGTGCATGCATACACGCACGCATGCTGGCCTTGAAGGCACCAACCGCGAGGCGGCCATTTAATAAACTTAGGTAAGAATTCAAAACCCCCTTAATCAAGTTAGAATAATTAATTGTCTGAGTAGGGAGGGAGCGGAGGGATTTTAGAGCCAACATAATCACAACAATCACTAACTAGGTAGAAAACTCAACTACTTAGGTAAATTAGTGACATGGCTGGAAGAAGGCCAAGCAACTCTGGTCCATTAACTTGATAGTCATATGGCGCTAAATTAAAGCAAGCCAACATAATCAAAATATTCACTAACTTGGTAGAAAACTCAACTACTTAGGTAAGTTAGTGATATGGTTGGAAGAAGGCCAAACAACTTTGGTCCATTAATTTGATAGTCATATGGCGCTAAATTAAAGCAAGCCAAAGCTAGTACTGTTTAAGTGCAAAAAAACCAAGTGTAGTTAAAGACAATACATCGTCGTTATATTATAAGATGAATAGCAGTACAAAGCCAAAAAAATAAAAAAATAAAAAAATAAAAAAATAAAAAGTTTTTTTTTCCTTCTTCTGCCGCCGTTAGTCTCAGCCACCCTGAACCGTAAACAGAAGAAGAAAGCCCAAAAAACAAAACAAAAATTCCCTCTGCCGCCATTAGGATTTAGGATTTCAGCAACTACCATGAACCCTGAACAGAAGAAGAAAACCTATATATTTTTTTATTTTTTATTTTTTATTTTTATTTATTTTTTATTTTTTATTTATTTATTTTTATTTTTATTTTAAGGAAAAAATTAACCTTTGATGTAGGTGTGGAATCCGCAATGTCACATGAATAAAAAAATGGAAAAAAAAATCAAAGAAAATAAAAGAAAAAGAAGAAGAGAAAAAGGAAGACAAAACAAAAAAGATAAAAGAAAAGATAATGATAAGGATAAAAGATAAATAAAAGAATTTTTTGTTTACAATGTAAGAAAAACAAAAATTGTTGTTGTTTGGAGAACTTTGTAGACAAATATATTTAAGCCAAATTTTCTCATAAATGATTGCACTTGGCCAAGTGCAAAAATAAGGAACTAGGTGTTATTTTCTGCTAACGTGGAATATGACTATGACGAGTCATATATTGGCTGACGTGGCAGGCCACGTGGATTGTGGCTTCCGTCATTATTTTTGTTGATGTGAAATATTATTATGACAAGTCATATTTTGGCCAAGACAAATAGGCCACGTGGAATGTGACTGCTTTGTAGTCATGGTTTTCCGATTGTGAGTCACATTTTTGGCTGATGCAAGCATCATATGACTAAATGTAGTCACATTTTTCCTCATATGAATTATGACGTATGACTTGATGGAGTGATATGGTGGCAGACTAAGAGTCACATTATTGGGCTTTGTGTGCGTCGTTTGTGACTAGATTGAGTTAGATCCGCATTACTTTGACTCTCGGTAGTGTAACCCCGAGAGGGGCAAGTAGTCCTAACCACCGATCCTTTGTCGTGAGGACCGGAGTTCTTCTTCTTCTCGGTAGTGTTGCAGGAGCTCAGGTATAAAGACAACATACCTGCTGCCCATGAGCTCTTTCAGTTGCGAATGCTCCCTTGGAGGTGGGACTTCTTCGTTTCTGAAATTCCTGGTGAGCACCGTTTCATTGACTGATTAGTCGGTAGGAAGGACCGTGTGGAAGTGAAGAGCGGCCGGTGCTGATGACCAATTAAATGTATGTTGTTAAACAACTCATGCTTTTTACTTATCAATGAATCCGCATGAGTATGAGTATAATTCATTGAGGAGCCTAGAGGATTAGCGCAAGCTAGTACGTTTTAATTGTCTTTTGATCACTCCTGAAGATTGATTGCTTTCTGCAGTGCATCAGTGGTGTTTCTGATCTTGTGGAGCACATGCATCACCGAAGCAGAGCTCGCATAAGGCTCACCAAAAGCAAATAAATTGAGGTACTTCCATCACAACGCATGACTCCATTACGCATTTGCTTTTCTCGTCCTATGTATTGCTTTCTAAATCTTGGTAAAGTAATTAAACATACTGTAAGTTGCTTTTTATACTAAAGTCTCTTGCTCAATTATTTTTTTGCCATATTCCGTTGGAAAATGAAGTTATAAAGCATGATTAAGTGAGAATAGCATGGCGATGTTTGAGACTTTTAGAGTTGGCTTTGGTCTATTTTGGACCGTGTTGAAGCGTTTCGGTTGTTTGTGGATGTTTGGTTCCAACCAAGTGGCTTACTCTCTGTAGAAGTGCAGACAAGGGATCAAATCTTTTGGAGTATATTCACGATCAAAGTAGAGGGAAAGGGATTCCGCGGGACTAATGCAAAAGCTAGGCGGCAATTAAAAGTTAATTCGAAAAGGTACGTGAACTGCATGTATGCATGGTTGAACTTGTTTCGCACGTCGATTGAATCATTTGCTTGAATACAGTTTATTCATCAAATTTTTAGACTAAATTGTATACATGTTATGGGAATCATGTTATGGGAATGATGTTTGCAGTGAGGGAAATTTTACCAACGTGGTACACCGCAATCCGTTGCTTTTGACATGATCGAGGTGGTTCTTGAAGAGATTGTGTGATCCATCTCTAGACACCACAAAGGGTATTGTTGTTGAATCGGAAGGATCATCCCAGACTTTCAACAATGACTTTTCCTTCGTTACCCAACTTGCAGGATGCTACAACAGCAAAATCGGTAAATAGTGTGACAAACGTCGACGTCGAAGAAGGATGGCAGGTTGTCGTTCCTAGGTCTCGGTCCAAGAAGACCACCACATCGGCTCTACCTGAGCCTCCAGTAGCTCAAGTCGACAAGATATTGTTCCAGAAACATATTGCGGGTAGGTGGGGACAGGATAGTCGAGGAGGAAGAAGCGCGGGCAGGGCTTCTCAACGCAAGGGAAGCAACCCTGCCGTAGATAATTATGGAGGTGTGAAGAAGCGGACTCCTGTAGTTCCTTCACAAGCTCTTACATCCACTAACTCAACACTAGGGTCGATCACGTTCAAGGAAATAGTTGGTGTTGCGGCTCCAATAGAGAGTCAAAAGTCCACATGTGAGATCAACGATCATGGCGAAGACTCGGCTCAACTAATTCATGTTGCTTCGGCTCTAAAAGAGACTCAACAGTCCACTCTTGAGAACAACGGCAACCGCAAAGACTCAACTCAACTAATTTTCAATCCTTCAATCCAATTACACTCCCATACTGCGGTTCCTACACAGCCTGACGTGAAGTCTATGGAGGGTACAATTCGTGAATCTTTAGTTCCAGTTGAGGCCGCTTTTGTAGAGCACAAGGACCACAAGAACAAAGCTGTAGAACCTACTCGTTCATCAATTCTATCTTCAGCAGAGGCGGGACGTGAAGAACGTACTATCTTTGAAATTTTTGAAGAGCTTTCGCCCTGGTCATCTCACACTCTCGTCCAGCCTCAGTCAAGTGAAATTACAAGTATCGAATCTTCAATCGCCATTGAATCTAAAAAGCTAGATTATACTAGGTTAACAATTGACGAACCAAAGTCTGATTTCACGGTTAGAAACAAAGCTTGTGAAGGAGGTACAGAAGGCATGGATGTGGCGAAGAGTCTTTCAGTCGCAATATCCCCGTTTCAATCGAATCATGGTGTTGTTCCATTTATGGCCGTTGGTTCCTTCCCACATGTTGTAGAAGAGCCAATTTACCAAGTTACTTCTTCCATGACGACGATGGTCCGAACACAATCTAAGTTGAACCCATATGCACGAGAGTTTCTTCCTTCTTATATCAAAGATCAAAGCTCAACCTTAGGAATTATGGTGACGCAACATTCTCGATTGACCTCAACGGAGACTGTGCCTTTGACTTCAAGTGGCGCCCAGAGGGTTGATGCCACACAGTCCGTTTTTAGAGCAGGCGATGATGACAACAACAATGGCAGTGAAGACGAAGTAGAAAGGCAAACGCAAGGAAGGCACAGAAGGTATAGACGACGCAATAGACGTCGTGGTAGAGGTGGTGAAGGAGCATATATTCGATCACTTGTTCACTTCTTTCAAAACTCGTATTGGACTTTGTAGCTGAACTGCCAACAACTAAATGGTGAGGTTCTTTCTTTTATACTCCAATATATATACAACCTCACATTGACTCTCCATATAGGAAATTGTTTGATATCTCTCACTATACTTCATATTTTCCATATAAATATAAAATAATAGGGGTGTCATACTGTGAGTAGTGTTCCATCTTTTGCGTGCGCTTTTGCAATGAGCGTTTTTAGTGATATTAATGTTAAAAGCAATGGTAGATCCCACAATTTCAATTCAGTAGTAGAGTGCTAAAGTTTTGGTGAGAGTCTTGCGATTGTGAGTATAGATCACAGGATGCACTATGTATGTAGAATCCGTGTCAGTCTCACTTTGAGACCCGTGTTATCCTGGAACTTAGCAAGAACAGACTCAAAACAGACTCTTTCTGTTTTACACCATTTTTTATTGAGTTACAATGAGCTTTTTCAATTTGAATCAAGAACTTTGTACTTTACTTATAAGCACATTTGAAAGACGTGTGGAAAAATTCAAATTAAAACCGAACATTTTTTTTTAGTAACTATGATTTTATTACTTGAGATATGAAAGAGTATAATGAACCAGGTTAGCGTGTTGATGGAACTGTCTTTGCAAGTGTTTGTTCACGGTGTGCGTTGTATAATAGATTTTTTTTTTGATAGGAGGAGCAATGAGTAATGTCTATATTGGGAATGTGCAGATTTGTACATGATAGTGACGGCAACAATTGTGTGTACATATCTTGGGCACTACTTGCCGCTTTAGAAACAATGTGAGAAGAAACAAAAATATATATTTTAATTCTTGAGAGGTAACAACTTTTGACTGAAACAAGCTATTGTAAAACATAAAAACCCCCATTTATAAATAGAATATGTTCCTAAAAAGACTTTCAATTTTATTAAGAAGATAGTATACTAAATAAAATTGAAGGAAAATAAATAAAGTATGATGAGTTTTAGTATGAAAGAAGGAAGGTGGATATAAAATTGTGAAGATTTAGTTGTGGAGCGGGATGTCATTGCATTGGGTGTCACATCCTTTTCAAATGAATGCCTTATACCTAAGTGTACCTTTGGGCTTAATCAAGACAAGGAAATGTGAAGAGAAGAAACCCTTGGCACTCATGAAGATAAGCATTAGTTGATGAATACCCCGTATATACGTATATATATATATATATATATATATATATATATATATATATATATATATATATATATATATATATATATATATATATAAAGAGAGCTTTAAAGGGGTGAAGAGGGACACATGTATTGTATTTCTATGAGTGTAATCTTCTCCATCGTTGAGTGGAAGAGCTCTTTATTTACATTTTTTGATTGCTTTTTTCAAAAGTTTGATTTTTGTGTTGAGTTCATTCAAGCTAATATGAGCCAAGGATGTCTTGTTTTGAGTGCTTTGGAGAGTCCAATTGAGAGTCTTTTAGAGAGTCGTTAGAAACAAAGAAGTCATGACTTTCATTCAAAGAACTATTTTTAATGTATTGATTTCAGGGAGATCACTTCCATGTATCTAGTGTAACTACGTGCGTTACTTAAGAGGGTATTTTAATGGGGGCTATCACAAAAATGGACTATTTGGGGTATGTTCTATAATATTTTAAATATATTCTAAATATATTCTCAAATTACTACATACAAATTTCTATAATACCATAAAATTCTAGTATATTACATATAAATTCTATAATTAAGTAGATTTTTTTCTCCAATGTCAAATTGAAAGGACCCTATATTCTTTTTCTACCTTTTGCTTAGTGACTTCCTTGAGGTATTGATTTCAATTTTCATTCATATAATCGTCATTCTCATTTGATTATCCAAAAAATTCTACCAAAAAAGTGTTATTTGTCATTTAGGAAAGTCCTTAGTAAGTCATGAAATCCACTATGATGACAAGGCTATTTTAGTGCTTTTAATACCCAATTTTTTACAACATTTCTTTCATCTTTTACTAAGTGTTTTATATACATGTTGCCAACATTGACATCTCACTTTCTTTACCGATAACAATTTAATCAAACATCACATCGAAAATGCCACCAAAAAAGCACTTGAAAAAGCATTGATGACAACTTATCCGGTCTGTATTAGCTTGAATGGACCCTGCTATTACATCTTTTTAGTGTTTGTTTCAAGGTTTGTCTCTTATATTATTACACCTTTTGAGGGTCTTCTCAAAGGTTTTTTTCTTGTGTTATCATCTCATATATTTGAAGGATTTTTCAAAGGCTTGTCTCTTGTATTTTCATATGGATGACAGCCTAATATGAGTACCCTCTTGTGAATTAGTGTGATTTAAAAAATTAATTAATTAATTATATAAAAAAATTGGTAAAGAGAAAATATTGAAAAATCACAAAAATTAGATGGTGTTGTTGATGGCATATGAAGAGCCGCATACATTGTGTTAAAAGAAAAAATTGGCACGCTAAAAATGAATTATACACAGTTGCGTATTGAAACTCACATTAAAACTCACATGTTGATTCTAAAAATCATCCAAAAATTTTCTAAAATCATAATAGTACTAAATGAACACATTAACATTGAAAATTGGACACTCCAAAGCCAAATGATTTTAGTATTTTTGGTAGAGGGTTAAAATAATCCAAAAATTGTCAATAGCTATAAAATCATCGAGCCCTCCTAGAAATTTACGTCAAAGTGTCTTAAATAATGTAGAAACTATGTACAAATCTCCAGGGGTGCATATCCCATATGAAACTACGTGAGTGAACAAAAGGGGTATTAATTGTCGAGTGGGTTTACAAAATATACATAAGGTTAATGTATTACTTTGTTGAATTTTGTAAACATACATAGCCCATTTTTAATGTGATGAAAATTATAAACTTACATGTAGGGCCATCCATTCAAACTTGGAATTTAGGAAGGGTTTATAGAATGTGTAGAAAAAGTCACTAAAAGGTGGGTTAAATATAGAGAACCAATTGATTTGTTGAATCAACCATCTCATATGAAGATTGGATTGTATTGGTACAAAAAGATCACTATAAACTTATGACTTGGCAGATCATATCACGGTAGCTTAGAAACTATTATTGTACTAGCTTCAATAACTTTTGTAGTAGAAAAAAATTTGTATAAGTTACATCCTATGGATAATAAAGTGTTTAATGATTTTATCTAGAATAAATAATACCTTTGTATTGAAAAAAACTTAGGCCTATTTTTTAGGCCATATTTTTCATTGTATACATATATCATGCTTATGTTTTTTTAATTTACTTTGAACGTGCATACATACATTAGGCTTCTATTTTGTTATATGTATATATGTATATCAATTTTTTAATGAAAGAAAAACCGTATATAGGGATATTGGTTTGGAGATACACTTATACCTTGTTTTTAACACTAAGTGCACCCCCTGGTTAAAAATATTGAGAAACTAGAAATATTATGGAACATATAGTATGTTTTGACTAATGTGACTAATTCCCTTTAGAGCATTAGTTACATTAGTTATAGCATAATAAATCTCACATCAGCATTCATATGTTGATTCAAGAAATCATCCAAAAATTTCTAAGACTAGAATAATACTAAATGAACTTATGAACATTGAAAACTAGACACTACAAAGCCAAATAATTTTATTTTTTTTGGTGGAGGATTAAAACAATCCAAAAAAAATCTCTACTTGTTTAAACTACAAAAGGAAATTAAAAATAAATAGCAATGGTGTTTTGTCACGAAGTGCAAGGTTTAGGGTGGGGCAATGAGTAGTCCAAAGGGGAGAGGGTGGGTTGGAAGAAGCAGATCGGGGCAATGATACGGGTACCTCAAAGCAGCCCTTTGAACTCTTAAATTAGCCCCCATAGCATCTTTGAATGAGTCCCTCTTTAAACCAAAATAAAAAAATTAATTGAGTAGATGTAGTGTTGATTTTCTGCACTCATAAAGTACACAAGAAAAAAATCAAGTCAAAATTGAAGCATTTTGAACATTTTAAATGAGACATTTTGAACGAAAATCACAATGTCTTAACTACTTAAATGCATCCAAAACATTTGTTTAAAATATTAAATGACGTCATTTTGGTCCCAAATTTTGATATATAGTACATGTAGATATGTTTTATTTGAAATATTGTTTGCTCTGTACTACAAGGCTTGCAAACGTTGAATTTAGGGAATTCTTTTCATGAAGCATAAAAGTATAAAAATAAATTTGTTTGATTAAAATTTTGAGCCTAAAGTGATGTCATCAAGGTGCTTATTATTTTTAATAATTTTTTAATGAATTCTAGTCAACCAAAATGAATAAATTTGTCAAAATTAGGAAATTTCTACATATATTCATGTTTCCGAATTTCGACAAATTTGTCCATTTAGGTTGACTAAAATTCATTAAAAAATTAATTAAAAAATATAAGCAGATGGATGACATGAACTACTTCACTTCAGTTTCAATTTTTAATTGAATATATTTATTTTCATACTTTTATATAAAAAAAAGGCCTAATTTCTTCATTTGCAAGCTTTGTAGTAAAAAGTAAATAAAATTTTCAATCCTTCAAAGTAATCATTTCAAATAAAACGTATCTACATGTACTATGTATCAAAGGTTGGGACCAAAATGATGTCATTTCATATTTAAATAAATGTTTTGGATGCATTTAAGTAGTTAAGACAAATTGTGATTTTGGAAAGAAAGTTCTTTTTACATTGCTAAAAATACCCAAAGTCTATTGAAGAAAAACATGGCTCCTAGTCTTCACAATTTTGTCAAAAGAAAGAAAAATTCAAAATTCTTTGAAATTATTTTTAGATAAAGAAAGAAGCTTGCATGATCTAGTGCAAAGAATAAATTTTTGAAAAGAATTTTCTTTTACATCACTAAAAATATATTAAGTTTGATGAAGAAAAAAAAACAGTTCACAACCTTCACGATTTTGTCCAAAAAATTAAAAATTAAAAATATTTTGAAATTTCTTCGACGCATTAAAAAAGCATGCATAATTTAGTGCAAAATAAATTTGAAAAAATAATTAAGATTACATGATAAAAGAATTGCCAATGGTTATGTTCATTTATAATTACCAAAATAATTCATTGACTTGAATGAAGAATTCTATGTGGTGTGGTGGTTGACTGCTTGGTTAGGGATTAGAGGGTCTTGTCTTCAATTCCTGCCATCGGCGATGAAGCTCGGGTAGACCATGGTGGGCCCTACAATGGTGTTTCGGGCAACCCGAATCGTTGAACTGGGCTACCAAAAAAATTTGAATAGGCAAAAAATTTCAGGCAACTAAAATTTTCAAAGCCGCGAATATTTCCTAGGTAGTCAACTTTTTCCCCAACGAGCTAGAAAAAATTTGACAAAATTTAAAGTAGTTCAAAATTATAGCACAGAAAATCAATTTGAGACATGGCTAATTGAGTTTTTCTTCAAACTTCCATTGAAACGTGTATTATGTGGAATACTACAACTTTCATATATCCACTTTTGGACTACTACAACTTTCGTATATCCACTTTTGGACTTCGTCCATTGATGCTCGCAGCATGGTTGATTGAATGGAAAAGCTTTGAATCTGTACTCAGTTTTGTTTGTCATTGTATGTGTTATCACTACATTTGAACCCAAAAACAGCACTAAAACCAATATATTGATTGCACAAGATGTACTGTACACAAACAGAGCATTAGAGCTTACACCAATTCAAAAACAGAATGCAAAAATTCACGCTATGTCAAAATAATCACTTGTAGAAAAGGTGGCACTCCCCAAGGACATGCTCAGGCAAAACCACTATGCATGTGTAGAATTGGGCACTAGTGAATGGAGGTTAAAGTGATAGAATCCTTGCTAATAAGATCCGATAAAAATAACACATGGTCACATACACTAAACAGAGACAAAGAAAACACTCAACAGAGAGAAGTGAGGCTTGGGAACACAAAATAGGCAAGAAAAATCCGAGAATGCCACTTGGCAACGCAGAGACCACTCAGTTTCTGGTAGCATAAAATCCAAAAAATTGTTGCACTACTACAAAATCGTTCCACTGATAAATTCCATTGGAAAACATTCAAGGAAGAGCTCCCAGAGGTGGTCAGGCTGTCCCAAGACCTTTCTCTGCGTGCCCGTATACAGCTGCCCTGCCCTGCCTAAGTTACCGGCTTAAGCAGCCTGATCCAACTGTAACAACATTGAGACTGCTTGCCATAGGCTTGGGAAGGTCCACACACACAAAATCCCCAGCTACTTAAGATGACCCACCTGTAGAGCTAGCGTCCTGACAATGGATCAGATTAGAGGTTCTAATTAGAAAAAAAGCCAACCTGCGATGATCATCGAAGAACCTGGAGCAACTTCCAAGCTGATGCTGCTGATCCAGTGCTTTGAACTTCAGGACTTCCAGGAGGTAGGGAGGGGCATCCCAAATCTAAAGTACAAGGTACAAGCAGGGTGAATCCATCTAACAGACTCCCTGGCTGTTGGAGACATAAGGGGTCAGTGTCAATAATTAGAACACATAATGTGGAAACCCCGAAGGATTGATTAGTGGTCATGATGATGAAACAAAAAATGGGAATTACTACACCGCTGCAAGTTTTCACGATAGAATATAAATCCCTCAGTTCGTCCCTTGCCAAGCTCCTTGCTACGACTCACATTTAACTGCAACCAGCGCTGATTTCTGACCATGATGAGTACGTCTTGTTCAAGCTCAGGCATGAGATCTCCGCCGTACACGTTATTAATGACCCACAGCAGCTTGGCCTCCTTCTGTGCCATTGAATATGGCTGTGTCACTGCTGCTCCTCCTTGGAGATGACGACGGCTTTGCTACATACACCTGTCAGTAGTGGCAAATTGATTCAGGCTGTTAGCATGCGAAAGGACTGATTTCTATTATTATTATTATTATTATTATTATTATTATTGATACCTGACATATCACAAAATAGACATTCAAATACCAAGCTCAGCCAAAAGCATGCATTATATTGGATTGTAGAATGGACCTGTTTCAACTTTGAAGGTGGAGCGAATATCTTTTCCGCAGAGGACCCACGCTCGCCAATAGGTGGGCGTCCTTGGTTCCCACCTCCTTTACGAAAACCTCCTTGGGGCCCTGACCAATTGCTGGCAGACCCAACTCGGGGTGAGTTTTGCTGGGAGCCAGAAACTCTCTGGTCTTGCTGGGAATGATTGATGGAGTGATGCGCATGAGGTTGCCCCATGCCACCCATTGCCTGGTACAAATGATGCGAAGCTGGAGGTTGCAAATGATTTGGCAGAACCCGACTACCATTGGCTCCAGCATTATTGTAACCTCCAGAATTGACACTCATCCCCAAATTCACTGACCCTGAATTACTATTCCCGTTTCCGGTGCTCATTAGGTTCCCCCGAGTAACCCTGGATGAGCGTCGGTTGCCCCGTAACTTATTGTTACCTGCTTCAATTCAGTGATCGTCATTAGAATCCTTGAGTGCACTAAGAGTTCAATACCCTCACTAACTCTCATTCAAACAATGAATCTTGTAGTATCAATACTGGGACACAAACAACCTACCACAAACTGCAACAGCATCAAGCAAAGAAAATCTTTGTCTGATAATTCATTTCAAATAATCCTCACAGGCCAACTAACAACGACATCATCAGCTTCTCATATTGGCATGACGAAAGGAATGAGAAGGGTGTGGTCCATACTCTGAGCTGATGGAGAAATAGTTGCAGCTTGGTTGCTAATGGGACTTCTTCCCAAATTTTGGGAGGCCCCATAAGGAGAATTCATATTGGGCACGGAGGAGGATGTATCACCCAATCCAAGCTCATCGGGGAATTGGGCGGCTGCATCCATAGAGGTGAAATTTCCATTGTTCAACTGTTGGCCAGGGCCGGGGCCTAAACCCAGGCTGAACCCTCCATCCTTGTCCATAGGGTGGGAGGGCCCTCGTCTTCCCTGCGGCAAGTACCCCATAGACATGGGTACATGCAACGGACCTGGTACATGCGACCAACCAGTGGAGCTATCCACATTGGGGATCTGCACAACATTTGGGATGACACGACAAGCATCTCAAATTCAATCCAAAAGGAGATCTCATAGTTTCTCTTAATTGAACAGATTTTGGCGTCCGCATGATTCACTAAAGAGATCATTGATACATGGAATAAGCTTTTCCTTACTGTTCAACTTTCAAAAACTAGACCACTGATTATAGTATTTGGTCACAAACAATACGGAATGCTTCTGACATTGATCGAACAGTAAAATGTCCTACAGGTCGCATGAAATTTGAAACTGTACCTAGTGTAACTGTAACCATGATAGGTCACTGCATAATTGATAATTACCTGGAAGGGTGCTGACAGATTCAAATCGAATGGCCCTGGCGATTGGACAACTGGCACCACAGCTGGCCCAGGAGCAACTCGTTGCATATTTCCAGATCCACGCTGCGTGCCACTCATGCCGCCGAGGCCATCACTGCTGCTCATGCCGGCAACACCTGGACCTGATGACCATACAGGGGTGTGTTTCCAATCGGGTTGCTTACCTAAGCAAACAAATGAAATAACTACCCACCGATTAACAGACATTAAACCAGAATATATAAAATGCAAATTGATTCTAACTCTACTTCAATTCCAAAATGAAGCCAAACTTGGAAATGTGCATTTCAGCATCCAGGAAAGCCTAGGTTCAAAGGAGAATCGGGTTCAAAAACATGATAGGCGGTGGTCAATTAGAAGTTAGAGCTTGCCTGATGGAAGATATGCTGGATTCATAAACCCGAGCTGCCCAAATTGACCGACTGTAGAAAATGGATTGGTGTACACCAGCATGTGAGGAGGCATGCCTGCACCAGGATTCATATACTGGCCTGGATATCCAGAAGGAGGTGGACCTCCGTAGAAAGAATCAGCGCCTGAGTGCTGTGGTTGCCAGCCACTCGCACTAGAGCCAGCATTTGGAACCCCTTGCTCATTAATATTGGAGCCCTGCAAAGCGGACACATCCTTGCCAGACCCAAATGGGAAACCCAGCATTTGGCTCATCTCTAAACCAGAGAAAGATGATTGACCTGAAGTTGAAAGGACACTCGATGCTTGTCCTGGTGATCCTCGGATTGAAATAGGTGTGGGTTCCACTGAGAGGTCAGCAGGGAGAGCTGCAGCCATGGAGTCTTCCAACATTGCATTTTGCATGACTGAGTTTCCCAGACCTAAACCTGAAAGGTTGCAACATTGAACGTGGTCAGGCTGTTACTTTTGAAGTGAAACGTGTCTCTCCTAAGATAGTTCTATAATTAACCCGTAAGCGTCTAAAGAGCCCAATATGGCCACTATGGCCAAACTTGACGTTTTCAATCAAACGCCAATTTTCACCTAATTCTTAATTTCAAATGAAAACGGTCCCAACTAAGAAAGTGTGGAGGTTATCTTCTACTTTCTAGTCGAATTTACTATTCTTCAAAATTATTAGAATTGCACTTTTTACAGCACTTTAAGCTTAGACCCCTAAAATTCCAATATACACTGCAGAAAAAGTCTTTCTATGGAATTTTATTTTATGTAAGCTCAAAAAGCATGCCCCTACAACTTGTTGTTCATCACTTAGGTTTTACCTTTTAAATCATACTATTTTAAGCTTTATGTAATTACTATGATTTTTACAAGAAAAAAGCTTTGAACAATCTTATTAAATTCATTTTTATTTACATGATTATGAAAAAAAAAACAAGGTAAATTTGTTTAACAATAACGTATCTGAGATAAATACCAGAAAAAAATAATATATTTTAAAATGTGAGAAATTGATGAGGTTTAACCGGTAAATGTAGTGTGGACGCTTAGGGGTTAAGCTCATTACCTAGTCAGTAAATTAAATATACTGGAAAGTAACTATTAAGTAAGGGAGAACTGATACCATTGTGATTTGTTGCAGAGGCAACACTGCCAAATGCGTTCTTCATATTGGTTATCCTGATCGACATAGGCTCCCGAGTGCTGCAAACTGATTCATCACTGCTAATGGCAGCCACAGCCACAGCTGATGCTGCTGCTTCAGCTTCTGCCTCAGCATCGATTCCCGGATCTGTGCTTCCTCCAATATCCTCTCGTACACGGGTGCGTTTACCTGATCAATACCGGCATGATATACTTGAATAATGAAACAGCAGACTAGATTACAAGAACAAAATTTTAATACCCCTAAAATAGCTTCCAATATTAAAGCATAGATGTGACTTATTCATTTGTGACGAGTTACAATCATGTACAACAAACAGCCGTGGCTCAGCGGACCTTTGGTTGAAAATGAAGGGATGTCCAGTTCAGAACTAGATAGATGATTTGACTTCTTCAAATCGTTCTTATCAGATACACCATCAACATGAGATCCTAAGGGCGAGCCCACCACGTTCAGCAGGGCAGATGTATGTGAATGACTATTGGATACCCCAATAGGTGGTGATGTCACAGCACCTGCAATAGCGCCATGCAAATCCTCAATTTGCCAAGAGAAATTGCTGCTTCTCAAGTTGCAAAGACACTAAAAAGAGTTTCCAAAAGCAAGGTGCATCAAAGCTGGGTTGAACTCATGCCTCATCATTGGAAACAATAAAGTGCAGAATGAACATCAACAGAGTACCACAAAATGAATGATCCTTGATGACTAACAATCCAGAAATTGTATTTTCACATGCTGAAATAGAGGCCAACACCTCAAAATTTTGATAAGTGAGGTCGCAAACCAAAGAGCAGAAGATGGTGCTGAACCTACCAAACTGGATTTTGTCCCCAGCAAGAAGTGAGCCAATTGGTCCTGTTGCTGAGGCAGATAATTTGTCTTTGCCTGCCAAGGAGGCTACAGTTGTTCCTGGGTCAAGGACCATGCTCCCCCGTGCTTCTAAGGGTAATTGCTGAGAGACTGGAGCCTCGTAACGAGCTGGTTTCATGGCTTCTTCTAATTGAATCTGAGTTAAGCTCACCACCTGCTTGAAAGGAGAAGCACATCTAGTTCTTTAATAAAAATTTGCTGCAAAGAATCTTCAGAGAGTTGTTTTCAACGTAACCGTGCCTTTTCAACATTGAGAAGACAGAAAATTACTTGCATCAATTCATTGACATGTGGTGAAGGAAAATGCAACATTTCCACCCCATACAAATATCATCAATACTGTAACTCTATGATCAAATGCAAACTAAAAGCAAGCGTTAAGTATTTAATACACTATCAAAATAACCTCAGTTTCAGGTTGTAAAGTAGTAACCTGTCTAGTAGAATGAGTCCCGCCCCACGCAATTGGAGTGCCAGATATGCCCTCCTGGTGTAGACTTGGGTTATCAGAAGTGACCGCCGCAGTACCAACCTCACTGTCGACCAAGCTACCCGCGCCTGCAGAATTTGATCGTGAAGACCTAAAATTCAAGAGAACGCCAACATTTCAAGCTTAGTACTTACAAAGAATGCTGAAGTCATCGACTGTACAGACCCACGAAAAAAAGCAGCTCCACAAAGCAGCTCCGATTTCCAAGAAACCTTGATGATACCATTTAAGATGGGACATTGAAGGCAACACCAAGGACCAAAAACATTAGGAGACCATTCACTTACTTTGAGGTATTGGCACGCATTTCAGACACTCCACCTGAGGGTGTGCCAATGGGAGCAAGAGGAATGCCCTGAGAGCTCCCAGACACTGTTGCCACTGATGCTACAGTGACTGTAGAAGAGTTTCCGGATTGGGGAATCCGAGCAGTAGTGCCGACATTATCTAAGTTAGCACTGGATGTACGCTTTTCTACAAACCCACTTGATTTGCTCCCCTGTCCAGATAATCCTTCCAATTGTAATCCGCCCTTGGCAGAGGCTCCCCTCTGCTTCCTACCCGCCTGTTCTTTCGCCTGTAGAGAAAGCTATGAACCCATGAATCTCTATACATGCGGTACTGAAAATGTATACATGTGTATAGTTGAAGACTAATAACGAAAACAAAACCCAAATACCAGATTCTATACCATACATCACCTAATGGACCTGTAACTTAGGCCTTGCAACAGAGTAATCAGAAGCAAAGAAAACATGAAGCGCACCTTCAAGTTAGATTTAGCCTTGATCTCCTTCTCCCGCTCAGCTCGGCGGTCACTTAGCATCTGCCGCTTTGATCTTACTTCAATGAAATCATCCTCATCCTCACGTTCAGCACCGGGCTGCGTCGACATGTGACTTTCCGGTGTTGCTTCAGATGAGTGCTTTCCAAGTAAGCTTTCAACAGCTTGACCCGATCCATCTGAAGTGCCTGAAAATTTTCCCCCATTCTTTTTTGAACCATCGTTAGCGCTAGACCGTTCACTTCTGGACGCAGTCTGTGATGAAGCTCCACCTTCAGACACGGCTCGGAATTTCCTACTAACATCTCCAGAATAGCTTCTCTCTTGCAGTTGTGAATCAGTATCCCTTGACCCTCCTCTGCTATCAATGCCGGTCACAGAAGAATCTAAAACTTCGGCGGAAACGTTCACAGTTTGCTTCGAAGATTTTCCCCCAGAACCATCCACTACTTGGTCGGCAGAATCACGATACTTAATATCAGTTCGACGGAAGTTATTACGTCGGTTAGAACGTGGTCGGAGAGCTGCAGAGTCGGCAGTTGCATAAGGAGCAGTCATTCCAGTTGAGGGACCTGTATTATCATAAGCACTTTGAGGAGTGTGCCTTCCACCACGACCAGGCACACTCCCTGGTCGATTTCCTCTTCCTCGACCGCCATATTTCTCACTCCCTCCCACTGGATCAATTAGACTATTTGATGTAGCAAATCCTGACACATGACAAAGAAATTCATCATTCTTCCCCGAGTCCCAAAGCTCGCATTCCTTCAGACACAAAATTATGAGAGAGTATTTCCAGCAGATCGAATCATAGCATGCATAGAGGCAGAAGAAATCTAATTTCATCAATGTTACCTACAAATACTTATCCTTCCATGATAAGCCAATGGTCACATAAAGCATGACTTTACCTTGTGAGGCTGCAGTTTCTTGAGGTAAACGCTGGTTACCAGAGTCTCTACGGGAATTTTTAGTACGGGAATAAGCCTCTGAACCAGACATGCTGCTTGGACCTTCACGAGCCACACCTCTGTCACGCACCCTCCTTTCAGACCGCTGGCCAGGACTTCCAGCGGTGACCCTGGTCTCCTTTGTTTCCACTTCTACTGAAGCTTTATCACCTACAGAAACAAACTGGTTCATCCATGGTGACTGAGGTTGAAGCGAGATAGAATCCTTTCCAGGCTGCGCTTCGACAAGTGCATTTACTGGAACAGAAACTTGTTGCTCTTGTGATGACACCTAAATGCACAGACACAGCACACAATCGTAAAGAGACGTGGAGTGCGTTGCAAAACAGAAAGTGCACTTAGCTTACATTCAATCGCATGCCTCACAAAGGAGCCAAATATTTTTTTATCATGATGTAATCAGCACTAATTAGTCGATACTAACAACAAAGGCACGAATTCAGACAGCACTCCTACACTGAAATAGGCTACCGTGAATAAACCAAACGCACAAAATAATCAGATCGAGTACCATACACAAGTAGAGAGAAAAAGAGGTCACAAATTCACCTTAGAGACAGAATCAGATTCTGCAGTTTGTGCCAGCACTTGGGTGGACACACTAGCTGCCAGAGTAGACTGACTTAAAACAGGCGTTGATGGCATCAGTGAAGGTGGGTGAGCCAGCTGTCCAAACTGGATCAAAGGAGCTATGGAAACAGGATGAGCAACTTGCTGAAGCCCACCATGAGGAGGTACATGCAGGGGCGTCTGAATTGACCCAATCTGGATCGCAGGAACTGACCCCTGAAGAAGCGGAGTATCAGGAAGAAGCCCAAATTGAACAGTTGTAGGAATTTCTGAAGGATGGTGAAGGTCAGGTAACCAGACGGAAGCAAGTTGCGAAGATGAAGTAGTATTATCGTTGCCTTGTGGCATTGAGGAAGCCATGAAAGACAGGGGCGGTTGCAGTTGTTGTGAAGGTGCCGGTGGGGCATCATAAGCATCAGATTCCTTCATCGACCCAGTTGCTGAGGGTCTTAATATTGTTTGTTCAGTCTCCTCTTGTGGCAGAAGTCTGCTCCCCATCTCCTCAGTCATCTGAGGAACATGCCCGAAGACAGATTTCAGAACATGCCCATTATGTATCCCATAACAAACTACACAAGAAAATTCTAATATCTCTACAAAAGAATCAGATAATGAAACCAAACAGAGAAGGAAAACATAGTATCACGATTGATACCAACCTCAACACATAATTGTACCAAAGCAAAGAGATGAAAAATGAGCACTACCTGTAACTGTCCAGAGTGAGCGAGTTCTGCAGCTTGATCTTGCAATGTGTCAACATCCTCAACTTTTGCTCCTACAACTTCAATGACGCACTTGTTGAGGTCTGATACAGAGTACCCCTGATGTTGGCCTCCCTCAAGTGCAACCTCAGCCCTACCTGTGCCTTGCTCAGGTATTCCTTCAACTTCGCCATCCACCCCATCGAGCTCGTCTTCCTTATCATCATCTTCCTCTTCATCATAGCACTCATAAGTCTCATAACCTTCCTCGTCACCTTCGTCATCTTCATCGTCATCGAACTATACCAGCAACAATATATTTCATCATTTTACCCAAAAAAATCAATGGAAGAAATACTTGCAATATAAAGCATGCAATGCCAGAGAATCCCAGCAAAATAACTAAGAAGACAGCTTACATCAGTAGGAACCACGTCATCATCTCGGTCAACACTCTTATCGTCCGATTGTACATGCATTTCTTGCTTGTCGATTTCAGATACGACCTCAGACACTATTGAATCCTTTCGCTCATAATCGTCCTCTGACTGTGATAGAGATGAGGAAGGAGAGTCTCCATTCTGCATAGTCGCACTGCTCCCCTGTGCTGGAGTAAAGAGATTCACCTTCAAATCTTCATGTGAAAGACCTTGAGACACCTGGAAAAACCAGCTTTGGTAAGCTGTTGAAATGCAAAGCTGCACTACAATGTAACGCACAGCAGGTTCAGTTACCAGCAAATGAAAGAAAATTCATGAATCTGATGAGTACAATTGGTTACCTGGGCGAAAGAGCGGGGTGCAATGTGGGAGGAATTTGAAAACTGCTGCCAGCCGCTCTGAATTGAACTCCAAGGTTTGTTGTGCTGCTGCGGGGCATCTTCTTGTTGTACATCTGCTCCAGTACTTTTCACACGAGAATCCTTCAAACGCAGTTCATCGTTATCTTCTTGACTAGAAAAACTGGAAGTCCTATCCACCACTATCTCCTGTTGTGTTGAGATATCCTTTTCTCCCCTAACTTGTGAACTCGACACAAATGTTTGTTCACTAGAAAGTCTAGGAGGAGGTCGCACAGGACCCGCCCTTCCCGGTGGAGGAGGAACACGTGGCTGCCTTGACAAAGAATGTCGAAGACGTCCATAGGAGGAAGGCTCGATTGCCTCAGAGCCATGGAAGTACGGGGGGGTTTGGGGTGGAGATGGTCGTTGGCCAGGACCCTCTCGTCCAGATCGCCATCGATCCATCCTATCCCTACTACCCCATCGCCGATCATCTCTATCTTCCAACCCCTCTAAAGCTCCACCTTCATAGTCCGGAATTGAGGACCGGTTATGATTTGTCTGCTTATTGAAGAACCCTGACTCCTCTGCTGCCCATCGATGATCATTAAAATGGGGTCTTCGAGAGAATTCTCCAGAAGGTCCCTCCGATGAGAAACCTGCAAGGTTGGGGGCCCCGCCGTGAAAGCCATCACCCCTATCTCCAAAACCTCGACCATTATAGACCCGGTCACGAGAAATTGAGGCTTGGAAATCAATGTTTTCATTCCTACCATGAGGCGGGTACATCGGCGCTGCAGATCCAATGACTCTGTCGGCAGGTTGCTCCCTCCGCCAGTGAGCGAAGGCCCCACGCTCAGATTCAGCCGCAACATTACTGCCACGAAACTCAGGGACACGGGCAGTTACCTCTGCAGAGGGGATTTGAACTTCCGAAGACTGAACAGGAGGAGCGATTTCAGGCTGCAAAGCCCTCTGAGACACCTGAGAGTAGGAAAGTGCAACCGAAGACCGCAGGGGAGCTCGGTCGTCATCATCATGGGCATTCCCAGTGATACTAGCAACAATTCTCTCTTCTTCTTCCCTTTCCACATCTTCTCGCCGGCTGAGTTCCTCCTCCTCACCTCTCTGCCACACATTTACTGGCTTTTCCTCCACGTTTTGTCTGTTCCAGCAAATAAAATTATTTGACACTTCTCAAATATTGAAAAGTTGGGTAATAAAAGATTCTCTGGTTACTAATCCAGACGGAATATATGCAGCAAAACCCTCGACCATTCACGCAAAACGCAACAGATTGATCAGCCCACCTAAAAGCGCAAATTACTTCGCACAGAAAGGACCAGCTCATACCCTAATAATAGCCCCAAAATGCTCGTGACAGTCATCAGGACTCGACGATAGCAGAAAATCAAAAATTAGCCAGGACTATGTAAAGATAGCCTTTGCCATTATCGAAGAGACTCAAGCAAGACAGTGTTGTGTAAAGACCTAGCTTCTTCATGCTGCTTGTTCTCAGCTTCTCGTTTTGCAATACGCTCTTCGAGCTCCAGCAACTTACGACGTGCATTCTCTTTCCTTCGTTCTTCATCTAGTTGCGACTGTCGCTTCTGTTCCTCCCTAGCCTTCCGCTCATCCTCCACCTTCTGAGCTGCCTCTAAGGCTTCCCGCTCGACTCTGGCAGCTGCCTCTTTGGCTTCCTCCTCTTCTCTGGCCTGTGGAGATTCACTCATGGTGAAATCTTAGCATAAGATTGTAATGGACATTTAAAAGACAATATTTTCGTTAATCAGACAATCAGGTGTAAGCAGTTCGTGACGAGCTCAAGCTCCGTGGTAATGTAGAACAGAACGATATGCGGTTAACCATAACAGGGGCATCTAAATAGAACTCTACAAGTTCAAACAGAATCTAAACCAGCGGTAAGGAAATCTCCGTGCTTTATGATATGCGTACGACCTAGAACTAACAGACTGTAAGCGAAGCTGAAATTCAGTGAATTCCAACGGCATATATTCGCCTTATACTGTGCGAATAGATGATCACCTTGTGTAAGATCCTCAAGACCAAAAACTCCATAAAACATAGTATGTTACCAATTCAATACAGCACAAAGCTCGATAGAAAACACTCTGAATATCACGACATCGAACCAATTTCATACGATCCACAAAGGTAAAAACTTAACGACCTGTCTTTCTTCTTCCTCTCTGGCCTGTCGTTCACGATCTTCTAACTCTTTTTGAGCCATCTCGACAGCATGCTCTTTCTCCTCTTGTTTCCGCTGTCGGTCCAACTCCTGGGCCTTTTGCACTCTCTCCAGCTCAGCTTCAAATGCTTCCCTCTCCTCATCTCGGAAGTCATTCTCCTTAGCCTCTTCCTTCTTCCTTCGAAAGCTAAGCATTGGAATCATGGGTGGATCTATCCCAACCCCTTGAGATGGACGAAAGTTGTCCAAGCCATGGATCTCTTCAGAACTTCGTCCATGCGAAACATTGAAATGATATCTGTCATGTAATCGCCTATCCCTCCCAGCAGCTAATTCCTGGCCTGAGAAGCTTCTCCCAGTGAAAAAATCTCCCGGAGCACCACTTCTCAGAAAACGATCACCGCCAGGTCGACCTCGGCCTGCGTCATAATCTCCACCTTGAATGCGTCTGTTGTCCCTACCAAAAAAGTTGTCCCTATTTGAGCCACCCTCCCGACCCGAGCTCGCATCTCTATGAGGGCCCAGATCCCAGTTCCCAAAACCGTGCGGCCGATCGTCAAAACCATGCCGATCATCGAACCCATCCCGACCCCTACTATTGGGGCGTCCATCACCTCCATTCTTGTTGGAACCAGCGTCCCTATTCCCCTCTCGGCTGAAACCCCGACCACCAAAAGAAGATTCTCTGTTAACTCCCCCTCCCCACTCCCGGAGACCACCCTCTCGGACAGTACTGCTACCACGACTAAAGCTGTTGTCTGCACTATACCCAGCGGTCGAAGACTCACGACCAAAAGAACTGTCACCACTAAACCTACTTTCTCGGCCTTCGGCAACTTTGCCAGGTTGACCATCGCGCCCTGGAGTAAAAGGCATTTCTCTGGAAGGAAGAGGCCGACCATAACCAAAGTTCTCGCCAACACGGTTAGCAGGTTGATTGGACTCTCGATCCGATCGATCATTCCATTCGACATAACTGCCCCCTTGTGGCCGAAAGGTTGAGTCTCTCTCATCATCTGTCCAATTTGATTGACGTCGTTGATATTGCCCGGACGATGCAGGCCCGAGCGAATAATTGCCGGCTTTGGATGATGATCGGCCAGACAATCCTGAGTCCGTGAAGCGTTGTTGTTCCAATAGAAGAGACTCCTCTGCAGCATCCTTTTGGATCTGCTCATTCTTCGTTTGCACAGATGATGGTTGCGCAGGTTGGAGCTGAGGACCTATACAAAGGCCCCAAAGACGGAACGCTCAAATAAACAGAATGACAACGGTAAAACTAAATGTCACGAGGCATTTGGAACTGAGGACAAGCAGTTTGCAGTGTAAATTTTTCACGACGCTGATGTTCTAATAGCAAACATCTGTTATTCAATTCCGTAAAAACAATCCCACGACTACCGAAACTCCTAAATATTCTCTCTATACGCAATCACTAGAAACATGCAGACTTCCGGTGTCATCCTGCTAGAAAACAAACCCATGCGAGTGCTAAATCATAAATTCATATCAATCATTTGCATTAACGACTACAATAACCCACCTCCAAGCTGAGACTGTTGGACTTCGTCAGGCTTTAACACTGCGTGCTGCTCAGACAAAAGCTGCAATTTCTGTTGCTGGTCCTTCAGTTCCTGCTGCTTCTCCCTCTGTTTCAGATTCTGTTCTTTCTGTTTCTGATGGGCAGAAACTGGGGGAGGGGGCAAAGCGGCTTGCAGAGTTGGAAAATCCTCCCCCCTCAACACCACGGCCTTTTCGACTGCAACCACGTGACCACTTGTCACAGTAGGAGTTTGCATCGCACGCGCACGAGGTGGTGTATACACACCGGGCCGTCCAACAGTAACTTGGTTGATTACAGAAGCTCCAGCTTGTGTAGGTACTGGCCAGTGTTCTCCGCTCAAAGAACCTGCCGAGGTTTGACCTGATAGTGAAGGCGAAGTCCCCCAAGTTGATCCGGTACTCAGTGCTGGTGCTAACCGTGCCATTCCTGCAAACGCAGACGCACACAACTTCAAGAGGGGCTCTCGTCATCTTTCCGAGAATCTATCCAAACTGGTGAGTTTACTCTTCTCAAATCCCAAAACTAGAGCACTATCAGAACCGTCACCAAATTAAGGAGCCCGCAAAGTCTTAAGCACTCGTTATCATTCGGCTTCTCCATCGGTTCATCGACATGTCATGAAAGCTGAAGCCATGACACGATTTTGGGAGCAAGTCCTTCTAATTGCAAAACAAGTTTAGGGCTCCACGAGCGCGCATATAACACACCGCCGACAATATCTTCGCTAAAATCGTCTCGCCCCTCGCACCATTCACGACCGTAGATCCGCCACAACGTCCCCAAACCCTAAATGCGAACTACCATTTCCAAAGACACCATGGAATGTTCACCATCGTCTCTCTATCATTGTGGCGGCTATCCACTATGCAATGCCAGGGGCAAGAAGAAGTTTGTAGCATACAGTACCGTCCCGTTATTATTCCCATCCTACACTGCATTTCAACTAATTAACTCGAACCATCTCCTTTCCCATGCTTCCCAAGTTACACGAAAACAGCCACGTCCTCAACTTCTTCAGCACACCTAACGTACCTCAGAAACGACACACGCATTGCTCTAGCACGATGGTTACACTCAGAAAGCACACTTTCTTGAAACTGCGAACGCTCATCAAAAAGACTAGATCATGCGTTACTCCTCCAGGAATCTCAGACTTCATAATAACCGCTCCAAATTCAAAAAAGGGATTGTACATAAATGCGACGGACGAAGAATCATTTCATTCTCGGCGGCGTTCCAAACATACACACATACCTGATGTCGTAGTCTCGGAAGTGGAAACAACGCCAACAACAGGCGGCATGTCATCCTGCAGGGGCGCGGCTTTGGTCCATCCGGCACCGGAGCCGGAGCCGCCAACGAGCGCGATGGAAGGATCATTCCCGGCATGCTCCCGCCTCAGCGACGGCAGATTGACGGGGCGCGGCACAATAACCTTCCCTCCTTTGGGAGCCCCCGGCAGGACAGCACTCCCGGACCGCGACAACAACAGCATCCCGGAAGACGTCGACGACGACGACGACGGCAAAGACCCCGTGCGCTTCCCGGCCCCCGCGAGGCCATTAGTGCTGCCGTTGGGGGGGCCGGCCCCCGCGGTGGGCTTGCCATAGCTTTTGTTCAAGTTCACGGAAGCAAACTTTGTGTTGCTACCAGCGGCTCGCGCCATAGATCGTGCTGCCGGCTCGACGCGGGGATGCTGAATCCTGCATCCGCATGAACGCCGGAGCCCGTGGTGCCGCAAACCCTAACCTGTAAGTGTATTAGCCAGCTGCAACCCTAACAGCTGCTGAAGAGACCACAGCCAGCCCTGCCAGCCAGCAAAAGCATCCACCTGATGATGAAAAGGATTCTGATGTTTCTCTACAGCCAGCGCGCGAGCCAGAGGAGGCCGCGATGATGATGAGACTACTGCCTTGGACGTGGCAGGGTATGCGGTATCAATGTCTACTGCTGCGTCCTGGGAAATGGAGACGACGACGACGATGACGCTGCCTGTTCAAGCCAGGGCCGGGGAAGGGGAAACGGGGAAAAAGACGAAGCAGAAAACGGGCCAGGCCCCCTCTCTGTCCCCTTGTTGTTCCTTTTTTACTCGCGTGAGGAGTAACTCATGACAGTTAGGGTGCGGGATGTTCACCCTACGGAGATTACACGGGTCTCCATCTAATTTTGATGAGTTAACCCTTAACCCTTCCAACTAATTGAGTATTTTTGATATTATCGCCTCGTAATATAGAACTAATTTACATTCTAAAAATGTCGGTATATACTATTCTTGTCATGGATGATGCCATGCATAAAAATAGTTATTCATTCTTAGCTATTCATGATCAAAGTGATTTGAAAATTGAGAAATTCAAGCCCGTAGAGTTTGGTTAGTTTTTTAACCCCTAAACGTCACAACGTTTAGTTTCTGAAAGATTAACATATTCAAACTCATCCTACGTTCTCATTTATGCTTGGATGAAAGTCATCTAATTTTTTGGAGATACTTCACCAAGTTGTTGTCATGTCTAATGGTTGGATTTATTGATACTTGAGTACGTGTTTTTCTAAAATTACAGAATTACTGTAGAAGTGTGTCAAGTTGTTGACCAAGCCAAAGTTGCATTGACTATGTAATCCTGCAAAAATTAGGTCATAGATTTAAGAAACCCAAAAAATTCAAAGAATCAGACACCATGTATGAGAGTATCTAATTTCAAATTCATTCCAACTAGTTTTTACTCAAAAAAATATTTAAAAAAAAAGTTGTAATCAAATTTATAAGGAAATTTTTATTTCAACTTATAAATTTTACAACTAAATATTGTTGATAGTATCGGTGAATTGAACCATACGGATAGAATCTAAAATCATTTGTATATCAATTCCAAAATATTCTTCTAATTATTATGTTACGATGATTTTTCTCGACTCGTCAAATCCAAGGACATCTCTAGTACGTTTAAGAGTTAAAAATTTAACACCTTAGCGTCTAACACGGTGCCCAATATGGCCATCTGCATCACTAAAGTTTGCAATAGTGGAGGAAAAATATAGAGTATTTTATATTTGTTCGAGCAATTTAAAAAAAAAAAAAGTGTTAGAAATAAAGAAGGGTTTGAACAATCTAAAAATTTATTTATTAAAAACATCGGCCCCATTTATATATATATATAATACCTTAAGATAAAAAGTTTTTAGAATTTAAAAGAACCATAGGGTATATTAAAATATTGATATTTAAAAAATATATTTAAAGAGTATAAAATAATATAAATTTCAATATGATACCACACACTCTTGAAAATCATGTTGACCGCATGTGTTTACACAAATTAGCAGTAGTAATTGCCCACCCCAAGGTGAAAAAAAATCAATCAACATAAATCAATCATAAATATGTTGGACTCCCATACCACATCACTTTATTTGTACTTCTTTTAAGTTGATATAGTCCATTAAAAAAATTGTTGTTACAATTCTCATATGTGTCTATAAAGTTTTAAGATTCATGATGTCCGTGAATCATAACAATGAGTGGATGTAACAAAATTGTTGAGTAAATTGTTATTGATAAATGGACCAACTTGCTACACAAATGAAAACCCAAAGATTATCAATTGTATACTTTGAAAGTTTTTGTCATGTTAGAAAGTGCAATGTTGATTATGATTTTTAAAGTCACAACCATGTGAAAATATGATTATAACACTAGCAACTTTAGATTTTTGTATCCTCAATCCTTCTTCTATTAACCCCTAACCGTCGAACCATGCATATTTTGCATGATGTATAGATTTGAAGTCCGATTTCTCATCCATCATGCACTTTTTGCAGAGTGAGTTTTTTACTGAAACTTTTATGGGAAGTTAGCTTCGTGCATGTGTGATCCGATTAGAAAGGGGGTGATTTGTGAAAAATTTATGTCTCATTTCATGTTGTAGTGTTCCACCCCAAATTTGAAAGATTTTAGTGTAAAAGTCCTATTGAAAAAGCCAACTACTAAAAATAAGCAGCCAAAAAATCTCCAAAAATCACTACACTTAGAGTATTACATTTCAACCCATCCCAACAAATCTCATTATTAAATTGTCAATATCTTATTCGTAATCATATTACAAAAGAGCTCTAAATTTTAAGTTAAAAATTTTATATACAAATATTGGTGATAGCAATCGCAAATCTAACCGTATGGATAGAATCTAAAATTCATAATGTACAACTTTTATTCATTCATCAAGTTGGAAACATCCCTCTTAGTTGCATCTTATAATGCATCTTTGAAAAACTGCCAAATTTGAAAAGGGTGAGAACGTTTAGGGGTTAAAGGGAGAATCATGATTAAACTACAATAGTTACTAACATTTTTTGTTATGCACTTTAGCTCAAGCATTGAGTGTAACATTTGAATTTAAACGTCTTGCATGATTGATGAGTTGCCATGTTTTACAATTGCATATTTTTTAAAGACAACATTTGTCATTTATTCCCTAAAAGTCGCAATGTAATTTAAAATTTGATGATTAAAAACCATAAATAATCTCGGGGGTGCACTCTACATTATGTTTAAGAATCACGTGCGTTCGTGACCTCTTCTAAAAATCCCGTTATATACGAGAGGTTATATGTCTAAATACCTTTGTATACAAATATAACATTTCGTTTCAAATATATGTTTAATGTAATTACATGTGAATATTTTTAGTTCTAAATGTGTTATTGTATGTATACATACTACGACAATGTTCAAATTAATACCCCTTCTATGCACTCACGTATACTCGTATATGTTTAGTAAAGTGCAGCCTTTGGGTAAATAATTTATAAATTAATCCTTAACCCATGCATGTCCAAACACCCATTTTCTGGTCGTTGCTCAAATCTAACGGACTGCCTGGAATTAAAAAAAAGTATTTTTTTTAAAATAAAATATATTTTAAAATACTACATCAAGTCCACTTTCCATTTTCAATTTGAATTATGTCAATTTGAGTTAAACTCCATCCGGGAGAATCTTTCAAAGTGAATCACTTCAACATTGTCTTATTGTTATAGAATTTGCTATTTGGGAGAAATAATGATGTTACCTCCATCATTTCTTCTGTTTTTTTGAATTTTACATTAGATAAACAAAATTTAACCAACCATGCTAAATTTTAAACTCTAAAAGTGAAAATTATGATTTATACAAATTTTCAAAGGTTGATGCTTTTAAATTTTTTTAAAAAGATCTAAAGTTATTTTTGGAAGTTTGACCGTACGGATAATTTGTAGAGACGATGCCCTACTTTATGTCTATTGAACCAAACTTCATTGAACATATGGAAGACACATATTATAACGCATCTATTTTTTCCCTCGGGCTTTTAGGGATTAAAAGAAGAAAAAATAGTGACAAGGTTTGAACAAAAGTTGTAGAATAAGAACTATGAATTACATTCATAGAATAAAATGTGCAAATATCATTAGTCAAATCTAGAGTTAAATTTCTTTTGTTCAAATTTGTTTATTTTTCTGACCAACCCATGCAACTCTATTCAATGATTCTAATGATATAAAATTTGGTCCCATCTAAATTATACCTTTTCACAATATAATTGATTAAATTTTCCATTTCAAAACTAGAAATCCATATAATTTTTAGCATTTTTGAGATCCATTTTTACAACCAAAGTTATAGAGGTCCTATATATAGAGTAAAAATTAAAGTAGAATTCAAAATTTTTACTAGAGGATCTTTAAATAACAACATAGGGGGAAGAATTGGTGAATTTACAACACATTCTACTATTGGGTAGGAAGAAGCTCAAATTTGATGAACCGAAGAAGACCGTCATTGATAAAGAAGCCCAAATCGAATCTCAAGTTATATTTTAACATTTTTGAGTTAGTTGTAGAAAGACTTCTTTCTTTTACAACCAAGACTCACATGCAATGTCTGTTTTTCACTATTTTCACTGATATAAAATTTAGTCCCACTTGAATTGCATACTCGTTTTGTTCCATAAGAAGCTTCTCGATTGCTCAAACTGTTTGTCCCATAATAAACTTCTTGTTTGCTCAAACTACTACTCCTCATGGCTCAAGGTCCACATCTTTGTACTTAAGGCCGACACAATTGTACTAATTAATTCTCCTAATTTGAGGGTTGTAGAAGCTTATTATGATATAAAAGAATATGAATTCTTAGACCTTTAGGGGTCGACTAGAGCGCTGGTCTAATTAGTGGGGGCATAACTTAGTATGAGTAAAGAATGGATCTCCACAATTTAAAGAGAAAATGCCATGTACGCATTCTCTGAATATTAGAGTTATTTGTAAAGTCCCTCAAGAGTGGGTGAGTGGACCATAGTTTGAGTGAATAGTAACATCAATTCTCAAAAAAGAACATGGGTCGGGCACTAAAAAAAACTGTGGATGCAAATTTTGAAAGCACCAAAATCGGTGCTAAAAAACTTCTCAACCAAGTTTCTATTATTCACCTTCACACATGAAGAAGGTCATTGCTAACCCCTTTTCTGACAATAGATTCTCACTATATATACCTAAACCGTCCCCAATCACCCATTCTTTTGATTTTTCTAGAACTTCTCTCAATAATTCTCGGTTCTTCAAATTTTAGTCAAACCAAAGCCCACTCAATCCTTTAGTCCACTCAATTGAAAATGGGAAGAAAAAGGTGTGACGCCCCTAATATGATCGATTGAATTTCTCATTTCGATTTTAAAACCATGAATGTTTAACTAGAGTTAATTTAGGGCCTCATGATGAAGCCTAATTAGTGTGAGCATAATTAGTGTGAGTAGCAACTGAAACGCAGCCACGGCGAAAGCTCTCCGTCTCTCTCCTCTCCAGTCTGCCCCGCGAGCCCGCGAGCTCCGTTGTCGTCGGCGCAATTGCAAGCGTCCTCCACGACGCCCTTCGCATGTGCACACCCACGAGCACGTCGTCGATGAAGCCAAACCCACAACTTATATGCGGATTTTTCTTTTCTCTTTCTCGCGTGCAGGCACTGAATGAAAGGTGATTAGGGTTTGCGCAATTTGCCTGTCGGTGTCTCGATGGTGGTGGCAGGCACGGGTTGAGTAGTAGTATTAGCGGGCGGGGAGGGGGAACGGTTTCCATCATGTGGCATGAGGCGCGGCGGTCGGAGAAGAAGGTGCACGAGATCATGGACGCGGCCCGTCGGCGGGCGCAGAAGCGGGCCATCTTCTTGGCGAAGCGGCGAGTGGATCCGCAGCAGACATTGCGCATCACGGGCACGCGATGCCGGGTGCACCACGACGCGGCCGTGTACCAGGCCACGGAGGATCAGCAGGGGCTGATTCCGTGGAACGGCCGGGAGGACAACCTCATCGACCGGTTCGACGGCCGGGCGTTGCTGGACATGCTGCGCGAGTATCATAAACCGACAGCAGCAACGCTGCTGCAACAGGAGAAGACGGAGGAGGAAGACGAGCTGGAGGTCATGGTCAATTTCCAGCGCTACCGGGACCTCGTGAAACAGCGCCGGCGCGGGCTTAGTGACAAACAGGGCCTGGACGATGTGGAGCAGGAACTCGAGGCTCGCTCCACGGCGCCGTTCGATAATAATAAATCCACACCTCGCCAACAACAAATCTCCAAGCCGACGTATGGCCAGGTCGGGTTCGCGTACGACTCCGGAGCCCCTTCCAAGGAGGACAATCCCAACGTGTTAGGGTTAGGGGAGAGTGACAACAGCGATGAGGATGTCGCTGCCGAAGACGAGGAAGGGAGTAGCAGTGAAGATAGCGAGGACGAGCTCATGGAGTCCATCGGAAATGAGTATGGCGTGCCGAAATTCAATTCTTTGATCAGCTTGGATCGGAAATTGAAGGAGGAAGAAGGGCGCGCGAAAGAGCTTGTGAAAGGCGACCCTGCGATGCGGAAACTGAGCCGCAAGGAGCGGCGCAAGATGTCGCAGCAAGAGAGGGAACGTGAGAAGGAAGCCGCGCGGCAGCTCAGTAATCGGCCTCTGCAGCACGATCCTTACCGGGAGCTTAGGAAGAGCCCTACCTATGATTCCTATCACTCTATGTCACGCCGCGATCGAGGTCGGTCTCTCTCGCTTTCCCCTCCGAATTCCAGGTCCTACCGCGACTCGGATTCCTACGACCATCGCGGGAGGAAGAGGCGATCCTCGGGTACTGGTGGTGGTAGCTCTACCATTGAATACATTACTGAATTTGGAGTGGAGGGCACTGCCGGTGCAGCTCCCTCGACCTCCCCCGCGCACGATGCTGCTCTGCCACCGTCGCGGCGAATCCTTGAAGCTTTGCACAGTGACCCTGCTGCCATTGCTGTCACGCCATCTGTTTCGGGTGCTCAATCCTCAGTGCGCGACCGCGATCCGCGCCCTTCTTCCTCTGCCCTTGCCAAGCTCAGCAAGCTGCCCACGTCCACGGCACTGGCTGCGGCGTCGCCTGCCAACCCCAAGTCCGCTCCAGAAACGCCCCAGGAGCGGCTGCGCCGGATCATGAACAAGCAGCTGAGCAAGCAGATCAAGAAGGACATTGTTTCCGAGGCCGGAAAGAGACGCGAGCAGGAGAAGGAGAGGCAGGAGAAGCTGGCTGAGACACGTCGTATTGCACAGCGGAGTCGACGCGGTCGCAGCTGCAGCCGTAGCTTGTCTCCTGTGAGATATCGGTACCGTAGCAGAAGCAGAAGCAGGAGTCCCATTCGGCCATATCCCGGATCCACTCGTTCACGCAGCCATGTCAGAAGTTGAACCCACAGGTTGTTGTTTATGCACTGGCCATGATTTCCTGCAACACGACGGGGTCACTGTCTTTGCGCTGCAGTTAAAGCCATCTCGTGTCAACAACTCTACTTGCTTCTTACGAATCAAATTGGATGTCATCGAGACCCCCTTCTCGAGCCTCCAATTTTGATGCTCCCAAGTGGAGGATGGCTTTTCTTTTTTCTGCTTGCCATCGCCGTCTCGGAAGTGAATCCAGGCTCCTTTGTACATATGACCCTAGTGACGTGAATCAGGGGATTCATTCATACATTGAGCTCAAGTGACATGCTCCTGCGAGTTACGTTTCATACATGTGAACACAACACCATTCTTTTCTCTCACGAGCTGGGGATTTATGTCCTACTCATATGCTTGACTGTTGTCTACTCTGCTCTGCTTTAACATTGTATTTATATCAGATCTTCCTAGTAGTCTCATTTGTAAGTGTCACTTGTTGTGTACTACTGCTTACAGCCGATATGTGATGTCATTGATGAATTCTAGTTGTCACTATGACCTCCTTCAACTTGCTTTGTGTCATTGATTCTAGCAATGCTTAGGGTCTTCATTTCAGCCTATCACTTTGAATGCAATGACATGGGAGTTGGGATATTGGGAGTACTCTGCAATCTATGTAAGAGCGTCCAATCAAATGTAGCACTAGGGGTGTCAAATTGCTCGTATTTGCCCCAACTTTTATGCACTCACGCAACGAGCTTTGGTCAGGGTTTTTTTCTTTTTTTCTTCTTTCTTCTTCAGTGTAGTAGTACACCATGCAGACAACGAAGGGTGGTGCCTCCAGATTTCAGTAGTAGAAAAGGTGGCACTGGCGAGGGAGATGCCCAGGCAAGTAGTGCCCAATTCCATGCATGCACAATGATTTTGCGTGGGCATGTCCTTGAGGAGCGCCACCTTTTCTACTACAATAAATAGGTAGATTAGTGTTAGATACACTAATTTATATAAACATGTTGTGAGTTTTTACTGTTGACCAATTTTTTTACCCTCTATATTGGTCAAGATGGGGATCTTTCAATAGTATTGGAATTAATGTCTTTGGTAAAAAAATTTGTCGAGAGTAAAAATCTATAATATTTTTAAATCTTATAATTATCTAACACTAATCTACCTATTTAGTGTAATGTTCAGACGATTGCAATTGCTATAGAAGACGGGGAAAAAACCCTGGTGAGGATGTGGCTGTAGTCTCCTTGAAAGGAAGAGGTAGAACCTTGCAATTTCAGTTCGCAAGTAGAAGGTAATTGTCATGGTGAGAGTCTTGCGGCGTGGCGTGATGCCAACATGTAGAAACCGTGCAACGCTACTATTCCCTGTTGTTGTCACTTGGACGCTCTTGCAATCCCTTTTTGTGATCACTTGTATTTATTTTTTGACCGATACATGCAATGTTCTTGAGTGATTGTGGTGATATAATAAAATTTAGTCTCATCTAAATTATATTTTTCATGACATGATCAATTGAATTTGACAATTCAAAGTCATGAATCCTTGGTCCGTTAAGGGTTATATTCAAAATCATGAACCCCTAATTGCTTGAGCACCTATATTTTGGATGATGAATGATAAAATTTAGTCAGATTTCATTCATCTATTCACTTTTTGCAAGTTAAAAATTCTACAAAATTTTATGGTGAAACAGCTTTATGCATATGTGAATTGATTAGAGAAGGGATGATTTGTCAAATTTTTGTGCCTCGTTTTCATATTGCAGTAATTCTCCAAAATTTTCTAAGATCTTAGTTCAAAAGTGCTCTTGAAAAACTAAACTCATAAAATTAAGCAACCAAAAAATCTCCAAAAATTGTTTAGAGTATTACATTTCAAACCATCACAACAATTTCATCCACATATTGTCAATATCTTATTCTTAATTCAATTTTAAAAGAATTATGCCTCATTTCATTTTGAATTTAGTGTTTCAAATTTTATGGAAAGTATTTGCAATTGCAATCATAGATCTAACCATATAGGTGGAATTTAAAATTCATAATGTACAACTTTTATTCATACATCAAGTTCAATATATACCTCTTAGTTGCATTTTATAATGCATCTTTGCAATTCTCAAAATATAGAGACTTTAGAAAAGTTGGGCCAAACTATTTTGGTGTTATTTTGACACCAAAAACCACATACATGTCATTTTAGTGTCATTTTATTCATACTAGGTTGGTATGAAGGTTGGCATCAAATTATCTTAATTGCATTTCAATGCATCGTCATGACACCATGTTTGCATGCCTTGAAGTTCCTAATGGAGGGTTGTAGGCATTTAGGGGTTAAGTTTTTGTGGTTGGATCTTTTTTGAATTGGCTTTATACTATTTTTGCCTTATAGACATGAGATTGAAGGATAAAAATTGAAAAATAAATAAATGTTGTTTACTAGTTTGTAAATGTAAAAAGGTATACATACCGGTATCCTAATTTTGACATATAGATGAATTCCTTTTTAATATAAAAAAGTATTCTGAATTGCATCTTAGCAATGTCAATTCCCTCCATTTGTAGAAGCCCCCAATGGATCACAATTGATCAGTCATAAGTTTGTTAGAAATTACAAGTGGTAAGTTTTAGGTTCCTTGGATGGCTGTTGTTGACGGCATCAATGTTAGAATGATATGGTACCATGATATACAATGAGACCTTGAACACTTGTACATTCTAGAAGTATTGGTTGAGGTTTAGTACTTTTTATAACGATTTTGATTCATTCATTTCACTAGAAACTATGTAATACCAATACAACATTGAAATACATTTATATGACCAGAATGGAAAGTTAGGTAATCATAGGACATTCTACCCTAGTCAAATATTTTGAAATCTGGTACAAATTAATTATAATTAGTTGCAACTTCTTAAAAGGTCACATCTCACACTTAAACCAAAAATGTGATTAGTATTTGGTTTGGATTGTCATATGTGACACAACGTACATGACATATAGGATAGGATATATTGAATAAATTAAAATTAAAATTAATAATTTTATTTAAAGTTCATTGATCAAATTAGAAAAACCAAATCAAATCAAAATGAGTTGATTGTGAAGAGTGGTAATGCATAAATTTAAGATTCTATAAGAAATAATATTTTGAATTTGTATGTTTTTTAAAATGTAAATTTAGGATCTATTCATCGATTAGAAATTGGAATAAAATGTAGGAGATACTAGAGTTATCCGTAAAGTAAGCTTGTGTATTTCACATTTTTGAGTGCACTATTCACACAAACCCGGAGAAACGCAAAGTAAGGCTTTGTGATTATGGGGCATAAAACACAAGGCCATGTTGATGCTGCAGAGTTGGTCTATGTTTATTTAGATGGTATGTATCTATCCTTGCCCGCGTCAAACATGCGGGTTTGGTCATAAAGTGCGTGGTCCACTGAAGTTTGGAGCATCACTGCTACAATCCATTGTTGGGATTCCGCGTGGGGTCGGTGCAACCTCGAGCTGCTGGGATTCTTGGCGGTTATGGCTCCGACTTTCGGGGGATCAGTCAATATTTAAATCAAATTCTTAGAAACAACGGCCCCAAAAAAATTTGTGACCATTTTCGATGATTCAAAACTTTCCTACCTGTGTTTGTTTTAAGGTTCCGACACCCCTTTCACTTTTAGGGGTTGATTCTCTCTTTTGTTAATTCCAAGCCCTAAACCCTCTCTTCACAAGACTTTACGGATAACACAATTATCATCAAATTAAGAAGAATTTTAGACTAATATCAACTTTCTATTACGAAACCAAGATTTGAAGATAGAATTTGTAATCGCAATTTGACATTAAAAAATGTGATAAAGATTAATCTATTAGTAAGGTTTTAACATATTATTTGGCATAAACTTTCATAATACAAATATATAAATGTTAGTTATTTATCATTCTTATTCCTTGTTTGATATTTCCTTTACAGTTCTTTTTCTATTCATTTGTGGTTTTATTTTTCATGTAAATATTAATATACAATTATTTTATTACCGTCATCTTTATAAAGATTTTTTTTTCCAAAACTTATATTATTTTTCTAATTTATTTCAACCAATTCTAAAAATATATATAATGTATCGAATATTATGATGAATGATGATTTATAAAAGCGTATATCTAATTACATACAATTAGGATTACAAGATTTACACCAAACCGTATATAATCATTACAACTTTACATGTTGCAATTTGTGTTTTGGGATGCTTTGGACAGTCTTTGTGTTACAGCTAACTCTAATTATCAAAATTTTATAATATGTAGTAAAAATGAAGTGTTCACATTCAATTCTATTATTTTGATGTCAGAAAAAGCTCCACGGGCTTGTTTATAAGAGAAGAATAGAGAAAAAGTGGATTTATTCAACCAAATTTGAAATGGTGCTTTGGAAAGGTGATGAAAATGAGAGACTAAATTTAGCAAGCATGCCTAAATTCAAATTATTATGGAACAATCCACAATCAAATGTAGGAATGGGGAAAAGGAGGAGCTATGATCAGGCAACAGCTGTGGAGAGCGACAAAGCTTCTTCTTTTTTTAAAGAAAGAGAGCAAAAATGCTGACCAACTTTGCATGCTAGCCAACACTGACGGTAAGCTGGTAGTTTGGTTTTTTTTTTTTTTGGTGGCAACAACTCTTGTAGACTTTTGGAGATGCTTTTCGAGATGTCCCCCACAAACCCTCTTGAAGTTTAAGGGCTAAATATCTTTTTCACATCAAAGTCTTTACTTAATATTTTATTTCTTGCATGTGTTTGAAATCATTTTAGAATAAAGCTTGTATCCCTGCAAATGACATGAAGCACTTTAATTCAGATTCAAATTTTTAATTGAATAAATTGATTTTCATGTATTTATGCCTCATGCCAAAAATTACCAAAAATTAGCATTTGCAGGCACTGTAGTACAAAATAAATAATAATTTTAATTGTTTAAATTAAACATTTCAAATACCACATATCTAAATGTAATTTATATCAAAAAAATGGTATCAAAATGACGTCAATGATATTTTAGACAAATGTTTTGGATTTCTTTAAGCAGTTGAGAAAAAATATGATTTTTGTACAAAAATTCTCTTTTAAAATCTTTAAACCTCGTCGATTTTAACCCTAATTTTTTTGGGTGTATTGCATGAGTGCAGGAAATCAAAACCACATCCGGTCAATTCATTTTTTATTTGGTTTTAAAGAGGGACTTATTCAAAGTTGCCGTAAAGGATGATTTTAGAGTTCAAAGGGCTTTTTGGAGTACGCCAATCAAACCATTGCCCATTTCTAGAAATATGATGTTTTGACCTTGTCTTCTTTGTCTAGTTATCAATTGTGAAATTTCATGGTATTGTTGTTAGCTAATCTATTTCATAATACTGGCACATTCATCCAAGTTGCAACAAATGATAACCATATAAAGTGGTGATTTTTTATGAGTACCTCGATTGGTTTTTTGAATGCGCCCATTTATTATGAACAAATCATGCAACATGTACTATTTTTTTGACATGTGAAAACGAACCTTGACGAGTTGTGAAAAATTAGTTCAATTCACTCAAGTAATATATATTTTTTTCCAAAGTGTCACTAAAGATAATGGATTCTTGCATCCCTTATCTTTCATCACACGATCATGACATCATTCTACTAAAAGTTTCATGATTTAAAGTATCTATAGTTTTCTTTCGTGATGTCCACTAAAATACTACAACGGGTGATTCTATAATATTGTGACAAGTGATTTTTAAGAAATAATGACCCATAACAACCCACTCCTCCATTATGGTCATGTAGGTGCTTTCAACTGCCATTTGAAGATTCTAAAACTAATAATTTGTGATCCAATTGGAAACGTTTACAATTAGGCGGAATCACTAGTAGGATTTTGGTCTTTTGTTACTTAAACGGTCCGAAACAAATTTTTACTTTATTTTATAAAGAATTAGGTCACAAAAGAGGATTTAAGTCAAGAATGACCACCTATAAAGGACCAAAATCCTACTAGTGAATTTGGCCTTTGAAGATGCAATTCATGTGCTGTTAAAAACACTACTTGTATGTCACAATTGGATATGTCTATCGTTTTACTTTCAAAATTCACAAAAAATACATCTTATTTATTAGAAAGGAAATCATTTTTATTCATGAATCCTATATGTCCATGAGCCAAATATAGCCTTAGTTAGTTGTCTTTCAAAAATTTCCAAATACAACAACTTAAATGGGTGGGTTAAGGACAATCTACCTTATTTTGACTAATTTTTTTGGACAATTTTTTTTTTCTTCAAATGGTTGTTCAACATGAAGATTTTCAAATTACCAATTTTTATTTAGACACATTCCAAAAAAATTACTTCTCAATTGAGGCTTTTTGATTTGTATCGTACAATTTCTTATGTGTAAAATCATGCCTACATAAATTGTAGCCTTTAATCCCTAAAGGACCAAGAACCCTAAATCAAGCCTCTTGTTTTCTTAACAAATTTGAGTAAGTCCTATGTGGACTTTCTTTCATTTTGATTAAAAAAAATTGTTGTCACACTAGGGGAGAGACTACAAAAAACCTTTGTTTTCAAGGAGTTGCATGGTTACACAATATAAACAAGTCATCAATATAAATTTAGGGTAAATACTAACGCAAAGACTACGCGACAAGCTGCTTGGTTTTTGACCAACACATGCAATATTCTTCATTGATTCCAGTGATATTAAAATTGGTGTCGTAAAAAAAATTCACCACATGGGTCATTTAAAAAACAAGATTCCATGGTCCTTTTGGGGTTAACCCTTAGACGCGCCTGCGTCCAGAATCTGGACGATGGATGATTATGGACGCGTCCCTTCACAACGCAGGGGATGTTTTTCATCCATTCATTTTTTTTATAAAATTCTTGTGCTAGTCGGTTACCATTTGTACGGTACGGTTCTTCAAGATAAGATATTGAGAGTTTTTGAAAAATAGCAAAAGCGGTTTATGTCAAGTTTCATTCTTAGTTCAAAAAGTGAGACCTTAAACATGATTTTCCATAATAAGAAGAATCAAATAGTGAAATCCATACCATCTTGTAGTACATGTTATTCCAATTTCATTACAATATTTTAAAAAAAAAATTAATGTTGATTTTGGATTTTTAATTGAATTTCAAGAGAAAACCTGGAAAAATAAATTGAAAAATATTAACAATAAATATGATGAATCCAACCATATAGATGTTATCTTCACATTGACATTTATAACTTTGCTTTATACATCAACTCCATTTTAATTTTTTATCAAACATTTTGTAACGAATCTTTGAAAACAGTGTTGAATCGGGACCTTAACCCCTAAACGTCCACGCATCCAGTTTCTGGATGTTTGTTGGTCAAACCCAATTTTGATCTTGAAGATGACTTTTGTTGCTAACACACCCAACTAAGAAAATGAAGTTTATTAAGTCTAGTTTGTACTCCACTTTTCAAATCTTAAAAATTCCAATTATTGAGTATTTTATTGCTCGTGCAAGCTTTGTAGGTCAAGGTTTGAATTACACTACATAGGAATGATAGAATGTTCAGCTTTCGTATTTCAAAATTGAAATAAAAAATTACTATGGAAAACATATCATGTGATTCTCCATTGTAATTTGTACCTGCTCCCAAAAAAATATTAATTTTTAAAGCTTTTTTGTAATAAAAATTATTTTTTGAAGTATTTGACTTAAAAATTTGTTAAAAATGCCGTATTAAATTAAAAGAATCTGAAAATTTCAAGACTGATAGGAAACATTCAATTCCATGCATGAAAAATATTACAAAATATATTTTGATAAATCTTGAAGGCTAAATTCAGTAAATTGTGTAGTTTGACTTTCCTATAAAGGAGTGGTACGTTTAAGGGGTAAAGGGTTAATAACTTCTTCTCAAAGGGAGATTCCTTCCAGTTGATCATACACCGTGGATGCAATATAAATTAGTGTGCTGAGTTTTACCCTTTTGGCAACAGCAGACAAGCCCAACAATAGAGGAGCTTACTCGTTCATTGATAACATTCTTGAACCACGTTTTAGGGGCCCCTTCAAACTTCAAGACTATAGGTCCAAAATATTCTCATGACTCATTGCCAAATAAACTTGCAATTGGCTCATGGCCATTCAATTTTTTTGTCATTGAAATTTGAACCAAAAAAAATCCCAAAAATATAGGAGGAATCTCCAATAACAAAGGAAGAATCCATGAAACAATGTTCAAGAATGCTAGGTTATCACCCAAGGGGTTTGAATTATTTGGTATCCATCAATCCTCAAAGGGCAAAGGATTTGTGGTTCTTTAATTGATCATATTGGGAAAAGTATTATGAAGATGGAACCAAATTTTACATCAACAAATGACATTATATGTGTTGATTTAAAAAAAAAAATTGAATAAAAGGAAATTTACAGAGGACATATTCAAAATTGCTAAAAAGAAAAATGAATAAAGAAAAATATATATAAATTGAATTTGAGTTTGTTTGTCCTAAGTTAGGGATTAACTAGTTGTTTGTTAATCAAAACAAGAGTTAAATTGATGAAGGAATGGGGTCCAAAACATAGCAATCAAGTAACTACGATTGTGAATATGTTCACTCATTATATAAAGGGGGTCAAAGTGTGAGTACTAGCCCCAACTTTTGCAATGAGCTTTTCCACGAGGACGTGGTCCCAATATAGCTCCTTGAATGGTGGCAAAACTCCACGATTTCAATTCATAAGTAAGGTAGACATGCCTACTAGGCTATTACCATCCATTTAATTGATTACACCTTCATGTACGAACAATACACATTTGTGTTTGGAATATATACCACCAATACTTGAAGGCGGGATTGAATGTTATATAGTAACGGTTATACATCCACCTTAGAAAGCAATGGTTTTGGTGAGAGTCTTGCAATGCAAAACGTGGATTACGAGATGCACCACATATTGTATCTGAAAGTCATGGTCGGCGTTCCCTACCAATTTTTATTTTTTATTTTTTCCGAATTGATGCAAATATTTTCTAAAATTTAGTTTTCACCACAGAAAAAATAATTTCCTAAAAACTTGGGCATCTCTTTTTATAATTTATTTATTTTGCAAAACTTGACTTCCGGGTATGGTAGTAACCTCATCATGCAGTCTTGCCTCACGAGCTTGATCTTTGACAACCCCTTAATTCAAAAATCAACACATGAACAAAATACTTGCTGGGTTTGAATTCTGTTGGCAAAATGCAGTAACTTACATTGTTCCTGAAAACCTCATGGTTCTTGCAACCCCTGGCAACACCCTCGCGCTAGCCGACTCACAACTTCTGAGAAACTGTTTTTCTTCAACTAGGAAAGACTCAGCGATCTCTTCTTGCAAAGGCGCCATCTTTAAATCACTTGACGTACGCTATGGCCATCACCTAGTGTGAAAAATCAATAAAAACACAAACCCCATTAGAGATAACATGGAAATGTCACTTTGAATGTGTTGTGGATAAAAAAGATAACCTAAGATGTGCTTATCTTATTCATCTATAATGTAACAATTTTAAATTATCACAATTATCACTAGCAATTTTCTTTACTAGTGACGATTTTTTTTTTTACAGTTATGGTGAAGACTTTAGCATATGAATCAAAAATATATATAGCAATTTTGAACTTATTTGACTTATTCCTTTTTTGACGAGGCATCACTCTTCAATAGTAAGGAATAACACTTCTACAATAGTATTCAATACTTTCAGTTTAAGATTTTTACTGTAAAGAAAGGACTATGAAAAAGGACTACACTAAGGCAATTCAAGAGCATTATGCATGCATATGAAATTGGCCTAACAATGTATAGTATTGTATGAAGTTGTTATTATCACACTCTCCATTATCACATCCTAGTATGTGCAAAGAATATTTGCTACTGTGTATACAAGTGTTTGGACACTTTCTATATGTGAAGTTGGAAACTCATGTATGTTGGTTACTAAAGGGGTGATAGAAAAGAGTTAGGAATGTACCTCACATATTTGATTTGACCTTCAAGACGTAGCTTCCTTTCATTCTCATTTTGGCAAGCAAGCCCCCGGGCCCGTGCTCAACCTGTTGTAAAAGGCATTTTCCTACACAACCAAATGATGGATTCCGCATGTTAACCCTTAAATGACCAACCAAGACTTGGTTTACTTGATTTTCAAACCATTTTGATCATAAATTGTTAATAATGGAGGAATGTTATTATTAAAAAAAAATCAAGCATTAATCAATACAAGAATGGTATGTACCTACATTTTAAAGTGTAAGTTACTTTTATATTTTGAGGTTAAAACTCAAAACACTCTTTTTTCTAAATTAGGAAATTACATTTAGGGGTTAAGTGAAGCAAAGCTACCTCGACATGAATAAAAAAATATGAATATAATCTACTACTACCTCTTACATAACATTTTTGAAGGGAATAACACTAGTATAGATTGTACATCCCATGTATACTAAAGAAGCATGCCCAAAAAAACTGGCAACTAGTCTAGTTTGTCATGTGGGGTCTTCTCATGGGTCTTTTTGCTACTGGTATTCTATGCATGCGGTGTTTGTATTAAGTGCAACCATAGTCCTTTTTCATTTTTGGCCAATTGATGATTTTATTTTTTTGAATTCGTGGGTCCTAAATCCAAGTCACAATCTCATGTGGTAGTATGGTATTTATTGAAATCTTGGATTCAAAATTTCCAATGCATCCAAGGGAGGAGTAATTTTTTTCAAGGTAGTGGTTTAAAGACCTTATCTTTTTGCCTTCAAGAATAATTTGTAGAATGAATCTAACACTCACTATTTTGGAGCTACACTCTTTATTCTACTTAGTGTATGATACACTATTTTGTACTATTATGGAAAAAAAATGCAAAATCAACGTATCTACCAATGGACACCTTTGACTCTCTTATTGTTTCAATGATTGAAGTTTATTGATGGTAGTTCCAAGATAAACAATATAACACAAAGAATTCATTTATTTTGTGTTATTCTATAGTGTTAGATAGACAAGAACTCCAATTTTCTTTCCAGGTCGGTGTGAGTAAAGAGTTTATTCAACCCACTCATGATTCAACGTCCACTAGACAAAGAACCAATGGTGCCTATAGTGTTAAATTTAATCATTGATGACACTAAATAGGATAAGGAATTTAGGTTTGATTGATAACAACTTATGATAGAAATTTAAGAAGAGTAAGTGAGTGGGCCATAAACGGACACTGACCATAAACATGCTCATGTATTTACTTAATCACTCACACTCCGTTGTGCCAAAAATAAACAATCGTTCAAGTTATGACTTTGAGAACTACTTGAGCTCACCTCATTTGAGGAACTGACTATGTTTATTCTAAGTCTCTTTATGATCCTTCAAGACATGTTCATTATCAATTTCAAGTCAAGTTTATTGTCACAAATAGGCAACCTAGATCTTAGACTTTGAAAATTTATAACTTATTCAATAGAACTCCAAAAACAATGATTTAACATGGGGTAGATTTAGAATCAATTTGTTAATCCATTCAAACTATCATATTGCACATTGTTTTACTATAGATAGACATAGTGCTTAAAATGTAAGTTTATGGCCTAGTCACCTTAACCCCTAAAACGTCCTCACCCCTCTCCAAATTTGTTAGTTTTGCAAAGATGCATCATAAAATGCAACGCAAAGGGATATTTTGAATTTGATGTATGAATAAAAGTTGTATATCATGAATTTTAGAATCAATCCATACGATTGGACTGTGATTGCTATCACTAATATTTTGTATAAAATTTGAAATTCTTTTGTAACTTGATTTCAAATAAGATATTGAAAATTTGTACATGGAATTTGTTGTGATAGGTTGAACTGTAATACTCTAAGTGTAGTGATTTTTGGAGAATTTTTAGTTGCTTTTATTGATGAATTGAATTTTTTTAAAGCACTTTTACACTAAAATCTTCAAAATATTAGATGAATCACTACGACATGGAATGAGGCAGAAAAATTTCACAAATTATCCCCATTCTAATCGGATCACACATGCATGAAGCTAACTTTCCAAAAAATAGAGTAAAAAGTCCACACTACAAAAAGTCAATAATGGATGAAAACTATGTTTAATTTTGTGCATTGTTCACTTTCTAAACGATTAAACGTTTAGGGGTTGACATAGGTCATAAAACCAACATGAATAAAGACTCTTCTAGCTTGGGGAAGTCACTTAGTGTAGATTTTGGGTACATATGAGCGAACAAAGGGTATTTAATGGGGGGGCTATGAAATAATTGGAATATTTTACTATTTGTAATATATTTAGGTATACTCCATATAAATTCTAGGAATATTCATAAAATATTCCCAATTTGGTTTTAAAACATCCTATATTACTTCTATGAATTTATAGTTTTTATTTAAAATATATAAAAAAACGCCCTATACTTATTCTCTCATAGTTATCTAAATTCCTGACAGTGACTTCCACAGGTCTCCTAAAGATGGTTTATGGCTACTAACTACGCCATGTATGCATAAGTAACAACCACTAGACTACCAAAAGAAAATTGAAAAATGTTGTTTCTTACACTCTTTTGAAATTGCTTTTCAATGATAAAGTGTCAAAAACAATGTCCAATAGAACACGGTTTTTTGGCATTGGAATCTGTGATGCCTTGTGTCAAAGGAAGACTCGATGACTTAGGAGGGAAGTAACTTACCTGCTGTTGTTGAATATAATCAAAACCACCAAAAGAATTCCGAACCAATGCATCACGTTGAGGCGGCTGCTGCTGCGCCTTCAGAGTCCTCGAAGTTCTTGGTGTCTGTCAACACATGCTCAAGCACTATTTCATCCACCCAAAGAGACAACCTTAATTATATTTGATTTATGCTAATTATATGTACGACTACAACCCTAATTATTAACATGCTCAAGTTCATACATGGTCTCGATTGCAGAAGAGCATCTGCAATGGTGGCTTGTTAAACTTGGAGGACCCTTAAAAATATAGGGAGCCTAAATAAAAGTGCCCCACCCAAAGGCACTTCATGCATGGCCATAATTAATCAGAGAACCAATTACAAACCACCACATGTAAAGTGGTTGATAACAAAAGTCTAGTTCTTAACAATAAATACACCTAAATATAATTTAAAGGGGACTCGCTATATAGGAAATTTTGAGGGTGATGACTTGATTTTTGAAAGGGCCCTTCTTCCTTTTCATTTTTATTTGGGAAGTCATTGATGCATGAAGTGAGCATCTCCAGTAGTATGGGAAAACTTCACCACATTAAATCTTCATCAATAATAGAGGCCACTTATTTAGAGGATACTAGGTCACTTGATTAGCCCACGCTATATTCACTTCCAACGAATCACTTGGGTTGCACAACCACAACAAAATTTAAATATTTTATGGAGCAAATAGAATAGTTTGGCAAGTCCAAGCATTAACCCTTAAACGACAATTCCTTTCTTGATACCACACCCAAAATTCTCTTTTAAATTCCATTTTAAGCATGATTTTGTGTTTAATTTACTTTAGCTTTATTCTAAAGAAGTATAGATCTCTCTAAGGTGCTCGGTTTGGAATTTTAAAAACAACATTTGGTGCAATGGTGTAGAAGTTATGAGCAAGATTCTCCCAAACTAAAACCAAGCCCGTGGGGTTGACATTGTCATTTAAGGGTTAACTACTTGTTTTTCATTCAAAAATTATCATCCTCATTTATTTTTTAAGGACATATAATGATGCTTTGAGATTGCAAACTATGGTACAAAAATGTACTTCGAATGGCATTAGATGGTATATGTACTAAAGCATCAAACTTTATATGAGTTTGTAAAGTAACAATTGCTTAATCTTTAACCCCTAAAGGACCAAGTGTCCTAACTAGGACATTTAGAGAATCTGGTAGGTTCCGGTGAACACATTTTTAATCAAATTTTGAAGGAAATTTAATAGTAGATTCCCCAATGTGCCACGAAAATGGGGATTTTTTTTTTTTTTGAATTCCGACACTGTATGTGAAAGTTATGAGGGGAAATGTGTTTTTTTCGGGAGAAAGGGCAGCGGGGCAGTAGAGAAATAGTTGAATTTTAGGGGGGGGCATCAAGATGGGCGGTGTGTGGAAAATGGGGTGGACTGTAGGGGCAGAAGACCACCCCGTTTTCCAAGCTCATAAAAAATTTTAAAATAATATTTTTTGAAAATTAAAAATATATATTTTTTAAAATTTTAAAATTATTATTTTTTTTAAAAATTATTATTTTAAACTGAAAAGTATTATTTCAAATTAAAAATATTATTTTAAACTAAAAGTTCAATTTCATAATTAAAAATATTATTTAAAATTTTGAAAAATAAAATCATTTTTAAAAATAAAAAATAAAAAATAAAAATCGTTCAATGAGGGACTGCCACGTGGCAGTGTACCTTGAGAGTTAGTGGGGTCATGAACATTGGAATGGGTTGGCACTTCAATTCCCTTCCTCCACCCTTTATTTCCCCCCTAACCCCCAAAATTCTTAGAAAATGTGCTACATGTCTTCTAAAACTTGGAGATTTATTTTTTTTCCAAATTTTTTTTCGCCATCTTGTAGAGGGTGGAATGCACTTGTGTTTCACCGCTCGGATTTGTATTTTAAATAAAGAAAGTCGAAAATATTGCAATTCCAAAAACATATAGTCTTTTCTGAACTTTTAAACCCCCAACTAGTGCAAGGTGTTATTCAATAACCTAAACATCTCCAAACGCAACGAAAATTGGTACACAACTAAGTAACATCATATAGAATGTGAAAGTGAAGTGCGACAAGTTTCAGTAGTGAGGTTTTTTTGATGTAGATGTGGTCAAACGCATCTGAACTTTTCGGGCATGTGTTTTTTGGGGGTGTTTTTTTCCATCAAACGCAATTATCTTGCAATCCGTACGGTCAAAATGAACGAAATCTGTTGTGTATGTTTTTCAAATAGTTTAGGACAAGATCTTACGGTTAGAAGGTAAAAAATAACATTCTTTTGGATTTTTTGCATGGGGGAGTAAAAATGGCAGCATTGGAGTGTTTTTGGAGGAAAAACACTCCGGTCCTTTAGGGGTTAAACGACATATGCTTTCCTGGTACCACACCCAAAATCTCTTTTAAATTCCACTTTAAGTATGATTCTGTTTTTAATTTACTTTGACTTTATTCTAAAAAAGTATAGATCTCTCTAAGGTACTCGGGTTGGCATTTTAAAAACCCCATTTGGTGCAATGGAGTAGAAGATATGAGCAAGATTCTTCCAAAATATAACCAAGCCCGTGGGGCTTGCATTGTCGTTTAAGGGTTAAATGGATAGCAATTCAAAGTAAAGAGCTTAAAAAGATAATGATGAAAATAGACCATGTACAACCTTGCGGAAGGAGTAGAAAGCAAATAGTATTTATCCTTCATAGGAGAATAGAAATCATGAAGAATGAATTTTTTTCCCATAATTTTATTCTAAAAAATGAGATTTCTACAAATTTTCAAAATATAAAGTTAGTAATCACCCAAAACTAATAACCAAACTATTCCAAATTTGTAAACATATAATTTCAGAATTCAATCCACGTTGCTTCTTGGGATTGACTAATGTAGGTAACAGTGCAAGAAATTGATTTGTTGACAAAAATTTCTACACAAATGGCATTGAATTCAATTGTTAACCATTATGAGGTTAGTTTACAAATTGGTTTTGGGTGTATTGTCGGTCATGGATGTTTCTACTTTGTATAGAATGGTTTATATTTCTTATAAGATTGATATTTTCAATCACAATCACTTTATTGTTTAATTCATTGATATCAATTTGGATACTTTGGACCTCTCTATGTTAAAATAGAAACACTCTATTTCAGCTCAATACTATTCCTACTCTATAGACTTGCTCAAAAACTATTCCATAAAGTGTTCCTCAATTGTCATTGGTTGAGTTTGGATTTTATGACAAGACTATGGAATATTTGAAGTGATTCAAACCACTCTCTTTTTTCAAAAAGTTATGCAGTCACATGGTTTATTCACAAATTCTAATTTTTTTTTCATGTAAAATCAATATTTCCAATTCCTAACACTATTGAAATATTTTACTATAAAAGAAGTGCCCCCAAGCATGTTGAATTATTTATTTTGATTGTTCAAGATGTTTCTACTTAACTTCTATAAACATTTCTCAAAACAAGAGACAAGTTTTTGATGATGGGCCCACAATTCTATGACCTAAAAACATTTGTAGGATTCATTTAAAAAACTTTGGATAGTGACTTAATAGTTGTGGGCCTTTTTGGGTATGCTTCTTTACTTTACCCGGGCGGCGCTTTTATTAGTGTTGAGAGCGGCTACTTTCACATTAGAAAAAACAAGCAAACAAATTGCCAAAGTCTTCTCGATTATTTTCTAAAATCGCGAGTGTTTGAATGAAGGTGTCTTTTAATAAATAATTGTATGGATGAAAACACATACACAAGTACACACAAACATATATATATGTGTGTGGTTCTATATGTTTTTTTTCCTATATGGTTATATTATGGGGTGAGTGTTGCTTTACTTACAATAGAAACACTAAAAGAAGCATGCCAGAAAAATCCACAACCAATCTAGTTCTTTACGCGGGATCTTCTCATGTCATAGCTTACAGAGGTAGAGCTGCCATTTCAATTCGTAAGAAGGTGAATGATAAGTAAATTGATAGTAAATGAAGACTTCAATGTGAGTTTTCCCTCGTCCCTAAACATTTTTTTTCTTCCTAATTTTAGTGTAGAATAGTGACTGACAATTCAATACTTTGGTTGGTATCTGCACGGTTCTCTCCAATGCTAGTTTGTTTAAACTAGCTTGTTCGCTCATAACATTTATATATTTTGAAGTCAATTCCTTCAATTTTACGTTTGAAAATGAAGACAAAGGAGCAACCAATTCAACTAATGTGTAATGTGTGTGACAAGGCCTTTATAGGTCATTTTGCTAATCTACATAGGCGGTGTTTCTACTAGCGTTCAAAAGGAAAACATTAACCCCTAAACGTCTGAACGTGCTTTTGCGGCCAGTAGAATACGTTATATTTTTGTTGTATTTGGAACGAATTCACACCTTTAATGGGTTTGAGCTTAAAAGAGAAATTGAAATTTAGATCAATGCAATTCTAGTGAGCTACTAAAATTCAACGTATATACTATCCCTATGGGACAATTAGGGGTTAAATTAAAATAAAGTAATTTTTTTTTTAAAAATGGGATGGATTGATGCGAAAGAATTGCCCTTACTTGGCTTAGGCTAGCTGAGAGGCAACTGGAGAGCCGCAGATTCATGACCTCGAGATGATGATTCTTGGCCTTGAGACGGCTGATCATACGATTCTTGTGTTTAATTCTGCCATTTGCTAACTTCAGTTTTTTAACCACTTCTTGCAGCCGTCGCACTTCGGCTGCGTACACATTCCTTTCCACCTCGAGTTCCTGCGCCCGCCCTCCGGCCGTCCGTCAGCATGAATAGTGTCTAACAACTTTTTTGTCAAACTTTAAACAATCGTCCGTCTAGATTTTTCTCTCTCTTTTTTATTTTTTGACATGCCAAAGGTACAAATCAAATGTACTTACAATGTTGGCTGGCTTTTGACTTTTTGTTTATTTTATTTTTCCCAGTAAGGAAGGACGGATGGACGCACTGACAACATGCCACATTGTTCGTTGTTCAGTTACCTCGGTTAACTTAGAGCCACTTTTACACTTAGAAGTCAGGCCCTTCGATCTTGAGCCCAAGGCAACCAAAAAAATCAACCCGTACTAGCCTTAGGCTCAGCCTCAAGCAATCAATATGATAAAATCACATATGATAAAATCACAGTTTAAAAAATAAAATGGAATGTACGCTTGAACCCAAGGTCACAGTTTGAGATTCCATATTGGAATTGAGTTAGGCCCGTGTAAGAGTTTGTTGTTTTAAATGTAAAAAATGTTTTGGTTGCATTGAGCTCGACTCCTAGTGTAAAGGGCTTGCGTTCAAAGAATGGCTTTCGACCAATAAAAAGCAAAGGTTTTAACCCATTTGCACATTGGTTTGGGCCCGACTCTTAGTGTAAAGCGGCCCTTAACCCTAAACTGCTCCGGCCTATTATAGAGAAACCACATTTTTGAGTGATTTTTTTAATATAAAACTCTCTCTGTTGAAATTGAGGATACTCTTAACCCCTAAGCGTTCCGGTTTTTTTGGGCTTAAAAACTTCATTGCTTTTGAAGTGTCACAAAACTAAATGTAAGAGAGGTATAGAAATCTCAACCTTAAAATCTTATAGTATACATGTTGTAGATGACTTGGATCAAATTTGGAGGCATTTGGCTTTATAGATTGCAAGATCATAATATTTTGGTGTTGAAAAAAGAATGCTGAAATTTTCCTATCAACACATTAGAGGTGAAATTGAATTTCTAAACCTACTCAGATGAAAAACCATTAACTATAAAGTGGCTCAAAATCATCATATAAACACACTGGTACATTTCTTTTTAACAAATATCTTTGATGTGTTCAAAAATGGCTTTGAATGTCAAAAAGTAACCACAAAACTGATCCAGTAAACCCAAAAAGCAAAAAGTGTCCAAAATAGACTCGTGCACTAAAATGATTTTCAAAATTCATAACAATTTGGATTGACATGAAAATTTTACCATTATAACTAGACTTCAAGGGGAATCTAAACATTGTATGAAGGAGAAACAAGCCCCCAAAGTTGCAACCATCAAAATGAACTTTTGTGAACTAAACCTAAGACACGTGCACTAAAACAATTCCCCCAATTTCATTTTTATCTTGGATCAATCTAATTTTTTTAACCAAACAAACTAGACATTGAGACGCATGTTTTTTGAAAAATGTCATTGAAGTTGGAAATTTAATGCAAAAGTCATTGCTCGTTGAAGGTGAAAGCAACCAAAAAAATGTCCAAAATATTGACGTCAGGACAATAGGGGTATTCAATTGTTTAAAAACAAAAATAGCTTAATCAAACAAGTGTCAATTAATCCTAGTTAAGATTAGACCGTCGGATTGGAAGATTATAGTATGTCTTTGAACTGTAACATGCACACTCAACAAAACAAAAAAAATTGGAAGTTGTGTAACTTCATAGTTAAATGGAATTTGGTTTATATTTTCAAAAATGAAAGTAAAGCTATTCAACAATGACTTATGTCAACACCTCTTGATTGCAATCTTTTATGTCCAGAACAGACTCACACATAATTATTCTAAATTTTATAAATATCTATATAAGGTTTAGGACAAAATTTATGTGTATAAGTATGAAAGGAGTTGGTACATTGATCAAGACCAAAATACGCACACTAATAGAATATGAATAAGAGAACACAATTCAAAAATAAAACAAGATAACAAACTTTCAACCAAAAAAATACTGCATAGTACATGTGTTGGTATTTGTAAGTGTTTGTTGTATTTTGAGGTATTTGTAGTATTTCAGTGTTTTGTAAATAAGTATTTTGATAGCTTCACAACTCCAAATCAAAAAGTTATTTTTTAAGCCTGTGTTTGAGAGTAGAACTTAACTCTTAAACGTCAAAAAAGCCCCACGGGCTTTTTATAAAGGAATAATTGAGAAAAAAGTAGATTTTATCAGCCAAATCAAGCAAGGAGTGGTACGTTGGAAAGTTACTGAAAAAAAAATCTAATTTGCAAATTTGTGCCTCATTTGAGAGATTGTGGAGTCATTCGTAAACAACTAAAGTTATTAAAATGAACAAGAGTTGAAGTTGGGACAGCGGAGGTTGTTTCTTGAAAAGTGTTGTAGTGCTACAATGTTGGCCAGCATAACCGTTTTTTCATTTTTTTCGTTCTTTTTTTTCGTTCTTTTTTTTCCTCCAAAAATCTAAATGCCTTCCGGGCTGCCCCGCCCAGGCCCTCTCTACGTTTAAGGATTAAGGTAGTTTGCAAAAACATACCACAATGTGGTGGCATGGGATGTAAAGAGTTAAGCACTCACATGAGCATGAGTGACAGAGACATCTCGGCGTAGATGGTACAATTCAATGGATTGCAATTCGCAAGTATTATAAGCTTCCTCCAACATCACCTTCGTACCTGCAGAAAGGTAACCATGACCACTTAGCTATTAGTATTGCTTTCAGTACATTCCAAGAAATTCGGTTACCAAACTTGTTGAATTCTCTACTCATGGCCAGGTTTGGGAACAACCAGCCATGGGTTTTTTTTGGTTTTTTTATCATTCAGTTACGGTCCTGGCACATTGGTTAGAAAGTTGGTTTTTGGGGATCCGGACATGGCATGTGTCAAAATTTATTGGTTGTTTTTCCTAAAGTTTGCTAATCCTACCCTTTCATAACATGAAACTCTATAACTATACAATTTCTCCCTCTCTATTATGACATGTTTGGGAACCCCTAACTTGAAGGTGGCATACATGAATTAGTCATTATGATTTGTCACATGTGTATTGCTTTAAGACATTAATATCGTTATATTACAAAGTGTTATTGTATGAAAGGTAGAGTGGATAATGATATTATTGTTTCAAGAAATGTACATGTGACAAGTCATTTTTGTGACTAATTCATGCGTGCCACCTTTAAGTTAGGGCTTCCCAAATATGTCATTATAGAGAGGGACAGTTGTAGTGAATGGCGATTTCATGCTTTAACCCCTAGACATACCAACCCTTTGAATAGAAGTAGATTCTAGCCTCAAAAGGAGATATTAGCATGGCTCAGATGTACATGAGGTGTACATGAGAAGACCATTGCAAGCATAAAATCTACCCAACAAAATTGAAATCCTTATAGTTAGAAGCCTCTCCAGTATCATCAACAACTCTCCATCACAAGAGATTTACTGTAACTAGTAGAGAAATTAATAAACTTTCAAAGGTGATTTGGATGAAAATCATCCAAGGTTATATGAGAAAGTTACAAGGCTTCAAATATGTTCGTGATCCAGTTTCTGAACGTTGGGACGTTTAGCGGTTAACTAGAGGTTGTTCATTGTTTGTACTCTATATTCTCAAGTGATCTTATGCAGGAGAAGAATGTTCAAGAACTACGTTCTGTTCTTGTTCGTGTACAGTCTACCTTCCATACAATGACACTCCACAATCTCACGATATAATTATTGTTACAAACAATACACATGTGATTAATCGACCATACCGATAACACCTTATAATTAGGGCCTCCCAAATATGTCAATTGTACTAAGGTGATGCTCACAAAATTTTGCACCATGATGACCACATCTAAATGCAACACCTATCTAAATGTGACACCTATCTAGTCAGGTGATGCTACGTAGGAGAGGATAATGAAAATAATAATGTTTAGAACTATTTGGTTTTCTACAATATGTTGTTTGTGTACTAAGTGACGATAGTTAAATGTGACATTTTGAATTCTTGAAAGATGAGGGTATTTTGATTTTGAAAGTGTACACTTTGCAAATACTAGAATGTATGATGATTTTGGAGATTCAAAATGTGGCCATTTATAATAATAGAAACTATGCTCAACAATGAAACATCTTTTCCTAATAAAGAATCAAAAAGTTGATTTCATCTCTTACAAGTCACATATTTGAGTTGATGTCCGGGAAGATATAATTACATCAATTTATATCTTAATCATTATTGTTGTTGTGGCCTTACACTGGTAGAAATATCGCCAACGTAAACTAGGGAAGTATGTTAAAAAAAACTCACACAACAAATCAAGTTCGTCATGACGGTAATGTGATGTATTCTCATGGGTCTCTACGCATGCGGTTTTTCTACTAGTGTTGTGTCATTGCCTCAGTGTTCTTCGTGATTTAACCATGCTTTTACTTCTTTTGTTTTCTTTTTGAGATTTATGCATAATAAAATTCAAATTTTGATGACAATATTTGATTCAAAATTCATACTTCCGCATTGTTGATTCAAAAGTGACGAAACAACAATGATGCACCTCTATTCCTTAAAAGCAATGACATCAAAAACTTTTACTTCTTTAATAGTAAGATTGAATGACTTTAATTCACTATTTGGATCATAAATCTTGTTTGGCTTAATAAATACAGAAATAGGTCCATCATATTAGATTTTAAAAAAACAAATAAAAGTGGATTTTTGTTTTTTGGATTCTTTGTCTCCAAATTTGATCAAAGAAGTATCAATTTTTTATAGGAAGAATAAATTTTCAATCAACATCCACAAAATAGGAAGAGGTTTTTGTTTACCCACCATTCAACATGATCCTAATCAATCTTCTGATTGTTGGTGAGTTTTGTTAATTTCCTATTACAGTTTAGTATTCCCTTTGTCCCAGTAAAAAACTATGAAAAATGCTCTCATGATCTTTTATGAGTAGATTTCATGGTCTTTTAGTTGGATAGGGGGAGTACTAGCTACTACTACACTAGAAAAAAAAGAAATTAAGAAATGGATAAATTTATTTTGAAAATCGTTAAAAAAATATTTTGTCAATATTTGTAAGAATTCTCCAAATAATGTCAAGGTATAATGAAAAACCAATAATGCATGATTCTATCTAGATTTCTCTTATCCACCTACATCTTAGTTCGTTCTTACTTTTATAAAAAATAAAATAAAATAAAAATAATAATAATAATAATAATAATAACAAACTTGCCCCAATGATGCCCAGCCTTATCACATTTTTCAACTACCATGGATTGATCCCTTTCTAAACTTTATTTCCTTATGAAAAAACTCCAATCAAAAATTTACAATGCTCATCCAAAAACATCACTCCTACTATACCTTGATATTACATTCATAACTCTTTTACATCACCCCTTTGATTACCAACATGCATGAATTTACAACTTACCATTTGGGAAATACCCAATCATAATAACAATTGTTCTCTCCAATGTGGCATTAACTATAGTGGGATAATAAAAAGAGGTCAAGAAAATGTACACCCTCAAGAACATGTTGGTGGGCAATTGGGACCTGTCAACATCGATTCGATCATCGATTATGTCTATTAGTGTGTTTGACACTATTTGTAAACTTAGAAATTAGTTGGCTTGTTTAAATTATTTTCCTTATAATTATAAAATAACATTCTAAGGATGAATTTGAAATCTAGTTCTTATAGAATTTGAGAAGAATTCTCACATACGTGCTTGTATACCAATTGTAAACTTCATATTGTGTGGTGAGAATTGACTTCAATATAATTTCCCTTTTATGTACAATCTCAAACAAAAATCAATTTCTTTAAATAAAATTATTTGAAATTCTTCCATTTCATATTTAACAAACACACACAAATTTGGATACAAAGAGGATTAATAGCAATTAGAGTCACATAGTAAAAAATCAGCTTTACAAATTCCAAATGATTGAAATTAGGATTGTACACGATGGCCGAAGGTTGAGAAGTCTATAAATTCCACCAATCATATTGCAAAAAATTTGGCCTCTCGAACCTTCACATTAGAGACTAAAGTCCAAGGGCCATCTCTTTCAAAAATGCAACACATGGCAACACATGCTTGACAAGCCGTCAAAATTATAATGTTCGGCCATCAAAGGCTTGGACTTTGAATTTGGCCTTTTCGTCTTCACATTATGTCCGCCCAAAGGCTTAGCTTATGGACTTCCAAAATGGAGCTTCACACCATCGCTACCATAGGCTTCAAATTTTATATTCAATTGTACATTTCCAATTTAAGGCTTTAGACTTTCAACACGAATTAACCGTGGACTCCAATGGCCTCTCAAATTAATTGAACAACCATAGTGTGACGCGGCCCCTAACAACACTAAAATCACCATATAGAGTGGTTGGATGAATGGTGTGGGTACATTCATCCATTTGTACAAATTCTCATATGTTTGAAGCAAAATTTCATCCAATCTGAATGAATTTTACCACAATATTTTGGAAAATTAATTATTGATAAAGCCTCTTGTATTGTAAATACCGTGGGCCACAGTATATGGTGGTGGTTTCGTGTGTGTCCCCGCAATTAGTGTCACTCACACTAAAGGCCATAAGCAGTGTAATTTCCAGATCCAGATATCCGGTTGGTAAAAAGAATGATACTAATACTTAAAAATGAGAAAAGAAAAGAAATAATAGTTTTAAAGAAAAGGCTGCTGTTAATGAGAGTGAGCCAGGGCCGTGGGTAATTAAATGAGACAATTAACTCCTTTTCGACAAAGATCATGAGTATTGGCTGCAAGTGGGTAGATCTCAAATCAGGCAGGCTTTCATACTTAATTAATTAATTTAAGCATAGGCTTTGTAGTAGGGGGGCATCAATTAATAATAATAAGGTTCCCTTTGCATTCACCTGCCAGTTTGGCGCGCAGTTTGCCACGTGGACTGCCCGTGCGAGCCCCTCTCCGGGGCTGATTTGAATTATTCAGGTCCTCTTGCGCCAGCTTCCTACGAACATGCCACCCACCTGCCCGTTACTGAGCTGCCCGCCCTTTGTGGCTGAGCCTACCCATCACCTATAAAATAAGGTTTTTAGCTTGGAAAATGTTGAAGTTTCACTTTAAGAGAAAAAAAATTATGAGAAAAAATATATGGTGAATTCTATTATTTTTTTCTTCTCAAAATTAAATTTATTAAAAAATAAATTAAGTTCAGAGGTTTTTTGAAATTCATGACTAAAGGATGGTTTACACTAGGTGTCGGACTCATGTTCTGTAAAAAAGGCTGAAATCATCACTTCTCGTTGGTCAAAATCCTGGAATTGGGCCCAACTCCTTTACACTGGGAGTGGATTCAATGCACTTTTTACATTAAAAATGACAAACTCTTATACATGCCCTTCTAATCTTTGTGTCCATCAATTATAGAAGCTCAAACCTTGGACTTGCGCTCGATTGCACATTTCATTAGAATAGATTTTTTATTTTTTTTGAAAAAACGCTTTTTTTCTAAGGCTAATGTGGCTTGAAATTTCCAAATAATATACACCATGGATTCAACTTTGAACCTAGCGCCTTTACACTAGGAGTCGGGCTCCTAATTTCCAAGGAATTTGTACAAGAGATCCAACTATTGAGGCCAACCCTTTACATATGAGAGAAATGGGCCCGATTTTAATCTTATTGAATTGAGTGCTTAATGTTGGAGCTAAGGCCAATATGGGCTGAAATTTTGTTGAATTGGGCCCAAAAACAATAGGACATATTGTTTAATGTAAAGCAGCCCTTATGCATAGATTCACATATATTTGACAACAAGGAGATCAATTCTTTCAATATAAAGCTGCTATATGTTGGTTGCTATGTGTTGGTTTTGGATCCATAAGATGCAACTTCTAGGTGGTAATTTTTTTGGTTTTTTATTATGTATAAGTAGCACCAAAATCTTCATAAGTAGTACTTGTTCTCTTACATAAGTAGTACCAAAATCTTCAATCTTGGTAAAAACATATGTGTTGCGTGAAAAGTTACAGCCTCGAGTAAATAGTTAGTGTAGCTTAGACTAAAGAGGACAATGGGTGTACTATCATTTGTAAATGTCATAGTAAGTTTCTACGTAAATTGAATTTTTGAAATCAATGTGACACTATTCATCTTGTGATTGGTATAAGATGATGTAGACCTCTTAAATTCTGACGCGGAAATTCAATTTTGACCCTATGTTGTTCGCTATGTTTAATAAACTTGTACCAAATTTAGAAATAGTGAGTGTTTCCTCACACGGCTTATCATTGGATTATGTGACACCTTGTTGATGTTATTTTCCTTTACAACAACATTGTTTTTTCAATGAGAATATCTTATAGAAGGAGGTGGATTTTTGAATATATACACATATACGTATACATACACATACACACACATACATATATATTCACTTTCACTACGAAATCAATATAGTTTTATTTTTTAAACTCCATTGATTTTCTTCCATTTTCCTATTCACACAATTTAGATTAAGTACTTTGTTTATAAAGTGAACAATTCAACCACTTATTGAAGTTCAATGGATTCTATTCAAACATTTGGTGTTCACATGGAACTTTCTTTGTAGAAATTCAAAACTTCAATAAGTCACGATTGTTACTGATGAGCTTTGAGATTCGCACTCTCAAAGCTTTACCAATTGGCCTGGTAGAAAGGCAAATAATTGTTCCAACTTCAACAAGTTCAGTGTTAATTCGATATCCACGCAAAACTCATCAAAAATTTCAACAAGCCACTCTTATTCAACATTTGCACATTCACACAAAGCTTCTTAGCTCTTGTCATAGAACGTAGACAATTGATCCACACACTACATGGAGGGGGTGTTGTTTCTCATTCAATTTTTTTGTTGAAATTGCACCGCTTCTCACTGTGAGTGCGAACGTCACATAAGACAAATGTCTCCAGGCCACACACTTCATACTTTCCCGGCTCTCCGGAATGAGAATCGACGGGTTAGCTTCTACTGACAAAACGAATTCAGCATGATCAATGATGCTTGAAACCTATTGTTGTAAACAACAATCTAAGCGAAAGAAAGCACCTGATTGATCAAAGTTGAAAAATGAAAACGAAACCCTAAGCAGAAGCAACATTGATCAAAGTTGAAAAACAGAATGATTTGAGCGGAAATCAAGAGGAAAGGAAGAAAGAAAGTGGCCATACAGTACCTGCTGTTGTCGGCATTCTCGACATTGGAAAAACAGAAAGAAACGAGCAGAAACGAAGAGGAAAGGAAGAAAGTAAGTGGCCATACAGTACCTGCTGTTGTCGACATTGGAAAAAACAGAAAGAAACGAGAAGAAATCAAGAGGAAAGGAAGAAAGTAAGTGGCCATGCATATATACAGTACCTGCTGTTGTCGGCATTCTCGACATTGGCAGTAGCATGCAGCACTTTGCAAGGTCGCCGAAGCTCCATGTCCATGGCCTCCTGGTCACGAAACGAGAGATGGCGCAGCGCTTCCCGTGTTTTCGGTGTGATAATCGGGACGACGCCTGGCTTCGGATTATTAGGGTTAATAACACTACTCGCACCATTAACATTGCTATTCCTCAGCGGAGAGTTTTGCGAGCTCCACAGATCTTCATTGCACAACATCGCTGTCGATGCGCGAACCGAATTATTACACGAGGTCTTGTTCGGGGTCCTATTACGGTCGTCGTCGCTCTCCGCCGCTAATTCTTCTTCTTCTTCGTTTTCTTCCTCGGTCGACGTGCAAAGAACAAGATCCGGTGCCATCACTCATCAATCGATCAATCAATATAATTCTGTAGTTTCGTCATCAGAATCTCTCTGCCATGGAATTTGATTTTCCACATCCTTATTACGTGTGCTGTTACGTAAGGTTTGACATAATCGTTTCGTAATTAATTGATTATATATTAACGTCGTCGCTCTCCGCCGCTTCTTCTCCTTCTTCTTCGGTCGTCGTGCAAAGAATATATAAGATCAGGTGCGGCCATCGCTTCAATATTTTCTAATAGTTTCGTCGCTCTGCCATATATAGAGTTTGATCTTGCACATTCTTATTACGTTTGCGTTTGCGCAACCTTACGTAATGCGTTTGATTTTTAAGCCTCGTAGTTAATTAATTAATTAAGTAATTAGCATCGATGGACTGACACTGCTCACAGGGAGTCCGTCAGAGCCGGTTGTAATTGTTCTAATGCGATAACCTAGTCAAAGCTGGAGACGACGGACACATGATAGGGTTTCATGTGACCTTGCACGTGACCTTGCTGCTGCAATGGAAGTGAGCAGGAGTGATGGCGCCGTCGTCTGCTGGATGCACGCCTCCCGAGACGCCGTGATTGGCTGGACCAAACAGAGAGCTGATGATGAGAAAGAGAGTGGCACTGACACAGCAATCATCTGCAGCTTGTAGGAAAGGAAAAAAAGAAAAAAAGAAACGTCAAAGATGGAGGACAAGTGTGTTTTTTTAATGCTTTTTTACAGATTACAAACATCGCACTACTGTGAACGAAGAGACAAGTGGATTTTGATGAGCTTGAAGGAGAAAGGGAGAGGCAGAGTTGTACTGTGGTAGTTCACATGAAATGGTTGAATGGGATTTCCTTCTATAACTGCCAATTGACAATGGCGGTTGGATGCTTCGCTTTCATCTGAACCCTAATCTTAAAAGGCGAGGATGGACATGGCTCCCTCAAAAATGTAAAAAAAAAAAACATGCCGCCCAATTTGGGCTTCGGGGGTTTTGAGTAGGTTCTATGTGGAGTTTGTTTTGTTCAATTAGAGTTAATAAAAAAGAATCCCATCTAACTTCCTTTTGCTCTACTTCTAACCTCTCTTTTGAGCTATACTTGGGTTGAATAGTGTCGTGTCATAGATTGTCCCCTTATGGGCCATGGGCTTGGAGGTTTAGTAGAAGGTGTGGGAGTCATTGCGAGGTGTGGAGAATATTGACAGTGGCTTGCTTTAGATTGTCTCCCAACTCATCATGAACTATTTTTCGGTCTATTTATATTTCAAGAGGAGTTCAAGAGGAGTTTGCCTCTTTGAACTGACTTTTCGGTTAACTCTATTGTGTTTGTATTTTTTATCAACACTTGGAATGTTCTTCATTGATTCTAGTGACATAAAGACCAAGGATTTAGGGTTTTAAAATTCAATGAAGAACATTTCATGTGTTGATAAAAAAAAATTAGATACGATTCAACTGGAGAAACTCCATATAAGACCTACTCAAAAATGTTTTAAAAACATGTGGGCTTCTTGGTCATGTGGTTGTTAATGGACCAAGAATTTAGGGGCTTTGAATGATAAACTCGATCAATTATGTTATATTATTTAAATTGAACTAAATTTTGTGTCACTGGAATCACCGAAGAACATTCCATGTTTTGGTCCAAAAACAAATACAGTTGAACAAACAAAACTTTACATAGCACGCACTTAAAAATATTTAAAAAAACATATGGTCTTCTTGGTCTTTTAGTCGTTAGACGACCAAGGATTTACGGTTTTAAAATGACAAATTTAATGTTTAAACTATAATCAATAGGGGACCAAATTTTATATTAATAAAAATTAAATGTGTTGGTAAACAATAAATAAAATTAGTGAAGAAGAACTCAATGGTTCCTTTCAAGGATAGACTCCATAATCACAATGTAAGGAACCTAAATAGCGAGTAACCGATGTAGATTTTTTTTGGATCTAGAATTAGAATAAGAATTTTTGAAGTTCTAGTTTATGAAGGGAACAATGTTCTAGGTGGTCAACTAGTCACTTCCTTAACCCCTATTTAAAAGCCCAAGGGGTATTGTACAAAACATAGATGTGTTATAATATGTGCCTTCCATACGTTTGATGAAATTTAGTTCAATAAACAAAATGTAGGGCATCATCTCTACATATTATTTGTACGGTCAAACTTCCAAAAATAACTTTAATCATTTTTTAATGAATTTAAAAGCATTAACCTTTGAAAATTTGTATAAATTCTAATTTCACTTTTAGAATTTTAAATTTAGCATGATTGGTTAAATTTGGTTTATCTATTGTAAACTTCAAAAAAAACAAAAGAAATGATGGAGGGAACATCATTACTTTCTCCAAATAGCAAATTTTGTAACACTAAGACAATGTTGAAGTGATTCACTTTGAAAAAAATTCCCAGGTGGAGTTTAACTCGGATTGACATAAGTCAAATTGGGTTGGAAAGTAGACTTGATGAAGTATTTTTAAATTTTTTAAATTTTTTCAAAAACTTATTTTTTGTTTTCATGCAGCCCGTTAAAAATGAGTAGCGACCAAAAAAGTGGTCTCTTGGGAGCTTTGGGGTTAAGTTAGATGGCCCCTAATTTGAGCCGTTTAGTGCTGTCTCTATTATGAGCTTAGTGCATAATATTTCTTTCTATTTTATTATATAGTTCATGGGAGTATTGGTAGTGGTTTTTTGTTTTTTGTACCTCTTTTGGTATGTATAATGTGTTGTAGATATTTAATAGCATTTGTTTGTATAGCTATTAGTGCTTTCAAGTAGTCAACCTCGTATTGTCTTTGAGGTGAAGACTATCATTGAGTGTTTGTTTGATGCCTTTGTGTATTGGAGCTTGGGCTTTGCTCATAATTACAATATATGGTGATCGACCATATAATTGCCAATGTAATTGCCCATATGTTGTCCATATTTAAATTTTAGTAGTCGTGTGATTTGTGAGTAGGTGATTTCTATAATTTCCCTGAAATTATTTAATTTTTGTGATTTATTCTGGTGTTGTTTATATATTTATCAATGTATAAATAGTTTTCCGCAATTTCTTTTCGATTTTTTAATTTTGATCTTTTAGGTGTTTTGGAAGTTTCTTATAGGTTTCTTCAATGGTCTTTTTGGTTGTCTTTTGTTGCTTACGTGCAGCCAATATAGGGCATTGTGTGCATTATAGTATAGCATAGTAATTTTTATAGTTGGAAGGCTTGCTCGTTCTTTAACTAATTTATCATTTTTTTGTTTCCTTCTATGTCTTTGTGCTCCAACTTTATGGATAAATGTATGGGTTTTACTTTGTTGAAGTGATTTTAGTATTTCTTGTAGTGATAGTTTATCCGGGTGGTTATTTGTAGTGAGGGATGTCTTATCTAAACGTTTAAGAGGTATACCAGAGTTATACAATATCATGACTAGAACTTGTTATTTTTATGTTTCATTCATTTGTACCAAGGGAATAGACATGAAGTGTTGAATGAATTGAATGAGATAATTATAATTTCCCTATTTTCAACTAGAATTGGATTTGTGAAAATAATCCTCTAGTAATAATGAACTTGTATCATGTTTTTTGATTGGATTTTCTTACTAATACATTGTTGATAGTGAATATTGTATTTACTAGACTTAGAATTTTTGTATGCAAATATTTTATTTACCTTGAGGACATTTTAATTATTCATATTGTATTTTTATACGATTTCCTTTCCAAAAATATAATAGACTTTCAAAGAAACAACAAAAGGGATGAAGAATAAAAAAGTTATTTTTTTTATATACATGGGCAAATGTAATAGTAGCTAAATGTAAACTAGATGATATTTTATAGTAAAGTATCATATGTTCTTGAAGTACTAGGTACTAAATGATGATTTTTCAACAAAACACATTAATTTTTGCCAATTATGCACTGAATGTAGTCAATTAGATAATCAAAGATATAGTAAATGATTTGCTCTAATTAATTATACTAAATTTAACTAATTGTAGCACATTGACTATAAAACATTACCATGTGAATGAAGGTAATCATTAAAAATATTTTTTTGACACCATCAAGTCATATTGAAGAGAACAAGCATTTATTCTATTTTAAGCATGTATGGATTTTTATAAATGAAGGAATAACTAGGGCTCGGCTTCTCTTCACACCATCAATGACGAAGTGAAAGGTCATGAAATTGAATAAGACGTGAAAGATTAGTTTACTTCACATAATGTTCTTTGAGAGTGAAATGAAACACTTTTTGAAAAACCATTCAAGGACGTTAAAGACTATATTACATCATTAAAAAGGTTACATCATAGAAAACCCTATTCTAAAACTGTGGGCTATGGACCATAAACAATTTACTAAATGATCAATGGTAAGCATTAAAAGAAAAAATTGATAGCATTGGCTTCATATGGAAGAAGAAAAGTCCTTATTCTATTTTTAACATGTATGGATTTTTTTAAATATAGTATTAATTATTTTTACCACCATAACATAAAATATGAGATCCCTATAGAAGGAGGGGATTTTACAAAAATTAGTTGTTCAAAAAAATCGGCAAAGCAAATAATGATGCACAATATTTTCTTTAAAAACATCTATATTAAAAAGTCGAACTAAATTTAGTCTTTTAGAAATACTATCTTTATTAAATATATGTACATCACACGTTAACTCCTAAAGGACTGGGGGTGCTGAGCTTAGCTCTTGTTTTTGTTACTAACTCTTGTAACAAGTTTAATTTCTCATTGGTGTGGGGTAATTTTGACAATAAGCATTATTGAAATTAATAAAGACTTATGTAGCTTTTGTATGAAAAAAGGATCAAAAAAATTGCACATTTTTTGAGAAAATGCCATCGTTGAGAAGATTGATGGAACTTGTTTAGGGTATTTTATACATATGTTGAAATCAGATTGTTCTAAAGCGCTCTATGTATTTTGAAATTTCAACTATGCGTAGAGATCATCATTTTAAACATGTGCAAAACAATTCATGAAATTTGGAGGTGTGAATAGGAAGATGTGAGGGTCTGAAGTGAAGTGATGCCCAAATAACCTCTTTGCAGCTCAAAAAAATCACCAAAAATTGCACACTTCATGAATTTTTGATTAGGAAGTATCTACACTTTCAACTTTCAAAAAGAGCCACGGTCTCATCCTACAATTCAAAGCCCAAGATTTTCAATTTCCTCACTTTCTAATTTGAACTGAAACCGCGTAAAGGCCTTATCCTTTTTTAGGGGTTAGTTCCAAAAAAATTGTAGAAATATATGACAATTTAATTATAGAATTTAAAATTTAAAATTTTGAATAATTTTTCTTTTGATTACGTTTTGTAGTAGCCATGCTAAAAGAACACATGAGCCTAATTTACATGAATTTCAAAAGAGTGTTGAATTGAAAATCCTATCAATGCGTTTTTTTAATAAAGGTTATAACCATTTAGAATTACTTCATAACCTATTATGCTTCATATTATTATTAATAAGTTCCAATTATAAACAAATACATGCCTTTTTTTAACTTTAAAAGGTTCAGAAAGTCCTTTCCAATTAGTATTATACACCAATATTCTATTGTATTTCATATGGTTCCACACCTCCTATGGGTTTAATATCAAAAGTGAAGTTAAAATTCATGTCAATATGAATTTAATAAGCTATCCAAGTCTCAATTTGGAGCTTTTTATGTACAACAAATGTCAAATATACACCAACGTATCTACTACCCCCATCAACTCTTTAAGGGTTAAAGATTGTATTTGTATGTATTCTGAATCACAAAACTATATTCGATGAATTACAATAGATGGTCCATCATTTCTTGCCTTTGTTTTTATCATTGCCTTGTTTTCTTTTTCATATACTTTCAACTTAAGCAATCTTCACGATTGAAATGGACCAATTTTAACTAGGGTAAAAAAGCTCATTGTGGTATTAAATACTATCTAATAATGAAACGTGTGCTTCAAGTCAAAACCTTACAATTGTCAATTCAAAAAAAGCCAATAAATTTATTTGTTGTTTTTCCAATTATGACATCAGATAACAAATAACTTGACAAAAAATAAAGTGAGTCTTACTTATGGTTGTTTGTACAATAGGGCGTTCAAAATTTGTAATGTGACATTGCATAACTTGCAAAATGTAGCGGTAAACATTTTCCTTTGGTTTTCCAGGAAAAAAATTAATATTAATAATTTTAAAATGATATAAAATAGGATATAGACCAAAATGTAATACATTGCATTTGATGACATAGTAGAATAAGTATGTTATTGCCTTAATTGATATGTTTCACTGATATAGTGATGGCAATAATTTTATTCATTTCCTATAACAAAAGGTATCGTATTCAAAAAAGATTCTAAGAGATTTGTGAGCAAGGTGGATATTAGAAGTTTATGACAATATTTTTTGTTCTTATATATTAAACGCCCCTTAAAATGGCAAGTTTCCAAAAAAAATTGCAAACCTGGTTGGCTAATTAAAACTGAGCATGTGTGTGTGGTTGAAATATGTATTCGACATGATTAAATGACATCAACATAAATATTCCAAAATATTCTAAAAGACTCTAAAATATATAAAATATTTTGAAAATGTTCCAAAATATTCTAAAATATTATTTTTTACTATGTTAAAATATTTTGGTATTTTTCCTATTTAATATATTATATCATTGATGCAATTCCTCTACAACATTAGAAAACTGTTTTTGTTGAGAACTACGACATCCCAGTGCAAAAACACCCTTATTCCATGGACTCACATTCAAAATTTATGAAAAAAAATTATTGCAAAAGTAATCAATGAGAACATGGTAAAAGAGAGACAATGGTTTTGTAATAAACTTGGTGCTATTAATGCTAAAAAAAATCATTCTATTGGAGTAGTTAATTTCAAAGACTTTGAATTTGAAATGAAATAAATGTATATTTTTCAAATTTATGTCTAACATACGTTCTTAACATAGCAAATATGTCTAAATAATTTTTTATGGTGAATATATCAAAGAATTTATAATCTTCTAGTAACTCGACAATTTATAGAATTTATAAATTTCAAGATCGAGGTATAAAGAAATTGTTAACATTCCAATGGTTGTGACGTATATGTAAGCATTATACAAATATTGAGTTGGAATGAAGATTGAGTCATTACTCATTTCAACCTTTTGTAATAATTTGATAGCTTATATCTTAAACTTGTTATTTTCTATTCATATTGCTTCAAGGTTATGTTAAATTAGATAATTCTTGAAATATTTTCCATTACATTTTCTACCCAAGTCTTTTTTGCAAGATCTTTTGTACCAAATCAAATGAACGACAATTCAATTTGCAACACGTAGAAAACATATTTCTATAGTAAATTTACATCTATTGTGTCAGGAACAATTAAAAGCTGAAAATTTCATGTTCTCCACATGAGTGCAAATAAAGCGCTCTTTTATGCGAATTTTTAGGCATTTAAAAGTACACTTCTATTATATTTTTGGTGGAATGTCATCTCTATCAAGTAATTAAAAATGGCTTGTTTTGTTTTAACTTTTTAAGTTTTATTGTAATTTTAAGAACAACTAAAATTCAAAGCATCTAATTTCTAAATAAATACATTGACTTTTTCTATGCATAAGTATTAGAGAAACATGTTTTTAGTACTAAATATTTGAAAATTCAATATTTGTAATCTATGAACTAAAAAAGGTTGTTTTTTTTGTTTTTTGTATGTTACATTGGAATCTCCTCAACCGTGTGCTCGCCAATCATGATCTCAGTACATTTAGAAAGCTTTTGGCCATAAGGGTGCATGACGTCAATTTCATCAGGTTTGGATATATAGTGTGAAAGTTATGAGTTTTTTATAGAAATTTGTCACTATAAATTATTCTAAAAATACAAAACAAAAACAAAAGTACGAGGAACATGTTGGAGGAACATGGGAACGCATGAGTAGACTAAGTATACAAAGAGCACATAGAACATGTGAATATGAGGAACATTTGAGCAAACAACACATGGTCACACTAGTTTATACATTAATCCCTAAACGCTCAAACGACCATTTTCATTTCACATCAACACACCTTTCATTTCACCTCAATGCACCTTCCGCATACCATCTTTTTTTTTTTTTTTACTTCAATGAACCTTCAATGCATCCTCCCTTTCACTTCAACGCATCTTCCCTTTTACCGTCAACGCACCTTCCACACAACTTTCGTTTACGTCAACGCGTCTTCCACGTACAGTACCATCCGTTTCATCTCAACTCACTCTTTGGTTTACGTCAACGTGCCTTCCGCGTACCAACTGTTCACTTCAACTCACTCTTCAGTTTACGTCAACGCATCTTCCACGTACCATCTGTTCACCTCAACTCACTTTCAACTCACTCTTCGTTTTACGTCAACATGCCTTCCAAGTATTATTTGTCTCTTGCAGTAGTTGAAAATCAACTATACTCATGTCACATATGTAATACTAGAAATTCAATATTTAGATCTTAAACTAACTCTATAATTTCCAAAAAAATCAATTATATGTTATAATTTTAAAATTAAAAAAATATTGTAATGATATTTTTTTATGTGAAATAACTTATGAAAGGAAGAATTAAAAATAAAGGTGGTTATGGATCCAAAATTAAAACATCTTAAGACTCAAAACGTTTCCAATGCCACCTTACATGTTATCAAGTACAAATATAAACATCAAAAAGCATAATTTAAAAACCATGTAGAATAATTATTAGTTCATCAAAAAATTACTATGTTTGTCATAATTTTTTTTATCAATCTTTAAAAACTGTATACAAGGTTTGAAACCTACCACACTTATAAGTTTTTAAATTTAAAGTCTCATAGAAAGAGATCAGGTGAAGTTATTTGTAAAAGTGAAAAGTTTAAAACCAAACGAGAGACATTTGGACGAAATGTAGTTTTCAAAGCATTTTTAATATCACCTACCACACCATCGAGTTCAAATAACCCTAAAAATACACTTTAATATGAAAATCAACATTGTACACATGACCATTTTAAATTGTTTGAAAAGAGCCATTCTAGTTTAACATCAAAATGAGTAAATGAATGGTTTTATGTACTTTATGATTTTTAATTACATAGCAATCATTTTTACATAAAGGAACAAACATTGAAACCATCACAAAAATTAGATTATAACGAGGATTATAAAATTTTCCCACCTTTTATGTGGTTGAAATACTTGTAGAGATAATGCCCCACATTTTGTCTATTGAACCAATTCATCAAACATATGGAAGGCACATGTTATAATACATCTATGTTTTGTTCAATACTCCTTGAGCTTTTGAAAGTTAAATAAGGTGGTTTGTTTTTTTTTTTTTTGTATGTCACGTTGAGATCCCTCTAACCATGAGTCTATCGACCATGTTTTTACTATCGTCAAAAAGCCCTAGACGAGGCAAGGTGCACAAAGAAAAATTTGATCGTGGTAGGTCTTAATATGTGAGAGTTATGGATTTTCTATAGAATTATTTCACCATAAATTGAGTTAAATTATGAAAATGAAATATGTGACTTTTAAGTGTCATTTTTGGCATTAACGGAAAGTCCTCTGTCACCATAAATTGAATTAAATTAGATATAAATATATAAATATATATAAATATATATAAATATATATACATATATATATGTATATATATATATATATATATATATATATATATATATATATATATATATATATATAAGAAAAAAAATCACGTAGAAACATTGGGATTGCAAGAGAATACAATGAACAAAAGGATTGAACGAGAATATGTAGAATACATGGAATGACAAGAAAAGTACTTGAACACGGGAAGTGCACGGGACCACGGGGACATGTAGAACATAGGAAATATTTCTCAGGCCAATAATACGAGGCCATATTTTTGTTCTACTAATTTCTTATAATTTGGTTTTTCGTAGAAAATTTTCCAAAATTTTATTGCATGTCAAAGTTTTGCTAAAAGTGTTTAGAATTTAGCATACTTGCCCATCTTCAATTATGGTACAAATATACCTAGGAAAGAATATGTTGAACTTCAATATAATAAAACAACTCTCGAGACAACTCTGCTACAATAGGGTGATTAAAATCACTTAACAAATTTTCCTTTATTATAATAAAGTTATTCACCCTTTTCAAATTAGAGTTATTTCCCATCAGTGTTATTTTGTTTTTAGTGACTATTAATTTGAGGCTAAATTATATTGAGATGCTAATTAAATTCATGAATCTATGTGTTCTACATATTCATGGATTAAATAATTGATATATTTTAACAATTAGCAAGAAACTAAATCAATCTTTAATTGACATTTTATGCAACAAGTGACAACCTTCAACATGGATTTCAAAATCTGTGACTTATGACATCTAGGGACATGGCATCATTTGCTCTATTGATTTCTTTACATCATACTTCATCTTTCATATTCTTTTTTAAACTGTGAATCAATATTAAGACATTATCCATATATAAAATTATGATAAGATGTATTCAAGATATTAGAGTTAACCAAAAAGTCAACTCAAAGAAGAAAGTTTTAGCAAACTTTTGTTGAATTCCTCTTGAACTCATACTGAAATATAAGTAGATCAAAAATTAGTCTTTAATGAGTTGGAAGACAATTTAAAGCAAGCCACTGTCATTATTGTCCACACCTTGCAATGACTCCCACACCTTCCACCAAAGCTCAAGGCCCATGGCCCACAAAGGGACAATCTATAATACAACATGATTCAATCCAATTATAGTTCAAAAAAGAGATTAGAATTGAAGTAGAGCAAAAAGGGATGTTTGATAGGCGTCTTTTTGTTAACTCAATTGTGACAAGATTGTAACAAGATTCATTTAGTGGATTTTATGAATTATATGGAAATGAAAGCACCATAGAATTTAGGTATCAATCACCAAAAATCTTAGGAATCAAAAATTTATAGTAAAGAAAAATTAGAACACTAGTTTGGTTCATAATATTATTCGTACAATATTTGTAAAGATATCTATATAAGACAAAGAAGTTTAGTGAGAGGAGTAGATTTGAGTGTAATTATCTTTTTGTATCTTCATTGTCTTTTTGTATCTTCATCCATAATTAGGAGGTTTATAGCATAAACATTTAAGATATTAGAAAATTTTGACTGTTACAATATTTTTTATAACATTTGGTCCCAATATTGCAATCTTTGAACACAAAATTGGTATCAAACCCCTTGCCATGTGTTATAAAGAATAATAGCTTGCAAAGTACATATGGTTGACCTTATCAGTTGTGATTCAAAACACTTATTTTCGTTATATATTTTTAAAATTTTAAGATTTAAAAATTAATAATAATAATAATTTGAATTTACAAATAATTGATAATTTGTGAATGTAAACAATACTTTAAAGATTTGAATGTATTCTTTAATGATTTGATGGGAAATAACTCTAATTTGAATGTATACTTTAATGATTTGAATGTATACTTTAATGATTTGAATGTAAACAATACTTTAATATAAAATATACAAATTATTCCCGATAAATTATATATACACGATGTTTCTTTTCACACTCACCTAAACACGTTACTCACAATTTTAGTGAAGAATGAACCCTATTAATAAAAAAAATCATAAAGTTCTTCATCTTAAATATATTTACAAGTGGTAAGTAATGGTGAAGACCACTACTTATTTCTTTTTGTGTTTTTTGTTTGTTTAGCTCACAGTACACACTTGTCTTAGGTGGATGGGACGGGGCCGGTTGGTTGGTACAAACTTCCTGCCTAAGAATAATTCACTAGCAGCACCAAGTCATATATATCACAATAAACGCTTAGACGGACTCCACGGGAATCGAACCCAGACCGCACAATTGTAACATAAACGCCCTTCTCCAACCAACCTTGGAACCATGACTTGGCGACCACCAGCAAATCAAACACCAATTTATACCCGCACAAGTTCTAATTTAACGCATTTTACTAGTGTTACTAGTATTTATCTCTGGTTACTAAAGTGTCTATTCTCGAAAGAAGTCAGTAGTCTTGTACCAATGGACCTTTGTCCGGTGAGTATTGGCTCATTGTCAAGATGAACAGACACTTTATTCACGCCGGCCTCGAAAGAGGACCGGAGTTTATATCTATCTATCTACAAGTGGTAAATTGATTTTTTAAAGGTATTTTAGTTCATATTGACAAATGAAAATAATATATTAAAACGAAGAAACCCTAGTAATCACGCTAGTAATTCATTCAAACAATTTGTAGTGGCTCCATGTTTTTGGATAGCATTTGTCACATATAATTTATTTATTTCCAAAATTTTATATATTTTAGTGCCTAGTGACATGGATTTTTTTTGTATGGTTGTGTTGCAAATTAAGATCCCTAATTTTTAACTTCCTATTTGTTATAAAAATATATAATGCATGTAGCATTATTGTAGTTTTGGAATTTTAGTATTAAATGATAAAGTCTTTGGCTTCTTTGTTAATCAATGTAAAAAAAATTTGTACACAATCATTAAAAATCACATTTTAAAATGATAAGTTGTACTTTTGATGAATTTTGAAAGTAAAATGCTTTGAAATTGATTTAAGAATATTTACAAACATTTCTTTTGTTTGATTGTAAAAATAGCTTCTATTCACGATACACAACACAATCTTTTTAGACGATAGCTTAAAAAAAATTAAACATGTTTTATAACTTATCTAAGCTTTGTCTAAGACCCTTCGCCTAGTCATTGGAAATTGCGATGTTTAGCAATTTAGCATCTAAAAAAATTGTTCGTTTGTTATAGTTGTAGCCATTTCTCTAAGTCATAAGTTATTCTCAAAAGATATAGTGCATCTAAAAAGAACAAAGATACTAGTTAAGTGACAAAATTTTGAAATATAATACATTTAAGATGATTTGGGTTTTAGACAATGATAAAAAAACATTCGAGAAATGAAAAAAAATTACAAATTTACTCTTAAAGATGGCATGAATTTACAATTCATAACTTAAACCTTTGGAATTCCAATTTAAAAAATTGCGTTTTCAAAGTGAAGCACTACATTTTAAGAGATTGGTTATTAAAATTTCAATTTTAACGAATGCAAATTCTTTATTTACTACCAATGTAAATTGATCTCCATTTGATAGTACTAATTTTTCATCCATTAATTTGTGCATGTCCTGTAGAAAAATGTGGCGGTTTAATTTACAAGACTCTCATATATGTTTTTTTTCAAAGATTTACATGTGATGTATTCTATTTCAAAGTTTTTCTTTCAATTGCAAGTTTTGGAGGAGAATTGCTAAATAATTGCTCCTGACTATAGTTAAATCCGTCTTTTTGATTGAATCAATGTTTTTATTTGGATCCGAATCAAATATCAATCAATGCAATCTAATTACTTACTTTTTATGGATAAGTTATTAAAATTTTCAAATAACCACATTTCTCATGGTATTTTAAATATGAGATACATAGAATGAATTCACTCAAATTTGATATTTGGCTACTTTGTAGAGTCGTAGCATATGAAAGAAGGCTCAATACCATTCTTTCATAAAAAATCAACACGATGTATCCTTGAAACAAGGTTTTGGCAAGGGCAAGTATGATATAGATTGATTTTAAAGCCACGGTGGCGCATCAAATATTCTCTTAGGTAGTAACGCTTCGATTGAAAATCATTGGTATTCACTCGACTTTGGAGCCACTACAATAACATTAAACAAGTGACTCACTCTTTAACGGGCTTAAACGTCAAAGCAAGCCCCATAGGCTTATTGATGAGAGAATAAAGGAGAAAAAAGTGAATTTTCTCAACCAAATCAAGCGAGGATTGGTGCGTTGGAAAGCTGTTTAAAAAACAATCTAGATTCCAAATTTGATTAAAATTTTATTTGTCAAATTTTTTAAAGGTCTTCTGTGACTAAATGTTGAATAATAACGAAGTTGTATTCTAAAAATAAAATGATTCCATTCCATGATATCTAATTAGCCTCAAAAACCTAAGAATGGAAAAATGTATGAGATCATGAAATTCATATAAAGGGTTTGTTTCTAAAACACATGTATATATAGTGATTTAGTAAAACATGAAAATAATGTATGTACCAAAAATAGTGTGGGAAGGGTAAAATCCATTAAAATATTATTTTTAGAGCAAACAAGTTTTTACACTCTTATTACAAATCAAATTTAACGCATCAAAGATGAATAAATTTGAGAAATAAATTTGATGAACATCATAAATAAATAAAAAACAAGCTCTAATTGAAAATATTTTTCTAATCAACGACATTTTTACTACTACATTCACTACATTCATTATTTTTAAAAGTAGTACTTAATTTTGAGGCCTTTCACTCACCCGTACCTTGAGAATGTCCACATGCATGAAGCTAACTTTCCATAAAACTTACAGTAAAAAAAATTCACACTGCTAAAAGTGCATGACGAATGAGAAAACATGAATGAAATTTGTACAGATGTCATTCAAAACATGGACGCTTAGGCAGTTAAAGGCTAGTAAAGTTTAAACTCATAAACGTCCTCACTCCTCTTCAAATTCGAACACTTTGTAAAGATGCACTATAAAATGAAATTAAGAGGAATATTTTGAACTAGATGTATGAATAAAAATTGTACATTATGAATTTTATATTCTATCTATATAATTAACTCTGCCATTGCCATTAAATTTGTATAAGATTTGAAATTTGAAATTCAAAAATATAATTTCTTTGATGAATCATTGCAACATGAAACAAGGCATAATTTTTTCAAAGATCATCCCTTTTCCAATCGTATCACACATGCATGAAGCTAATTTCCCAAAAGTCTATAGTAAAAATTATATGTTGCAAAAAGACCATCACAAATGAGAAAATAATAAATGATTTTGTACATTAGGTGTTTTCTGTTTGGTTGAGTAATTAAAAAATTCAATTTATTTTTAGTTTTAAAGTTTTGTTTAAAAAGAATGGTATAAAAAAAAACATTTTCAATTTGTTAAGTTTAGCAGGGGAAGTCCAAACCCTCAACCAACCAAATGCTTCAAAATATATATATATATATATATACATATATATATATATATACATATATATTCTAATTTTTATGTTTCAATATGTTTTGTATTTGGCCTATTCATTTGTAGTTAACCGAATACAGAAGAGTAGAGTTTCCTCTCTATAATTAATTTTTTTGACATTTATTGTTGACGAATAGTCTTCATGGTTGGAGCTTTTGGTTTAGGGGAGCGCATGGGAATTCTCCTTTAGCATTTGGGAGGTCACAAGTTCCACGCCCTACAGTGGCGCAAGGTCTTGCTTCACATTATTCTCTAACTCACCATGGACTAGTTTTGCCATTTTTCTAAAACAAGAACAAGTTGAAGGTGAGTATGAGGTGACTTTCCACTTTGAGATACTCTTTTTGGTTAACTCTGTTGTATAAAAAATACACCATGGTTGCAGAAACAAAGCTTACCTATTAAAGAATGTGGTTTATTAGTTAATCGATTTGTTTTATATTGTTTTGTTTTTTAGGTTGAAATCATTGAGACAACATGGTTGCACAAGAAGTAGAAATCTCTCGTGACGTTTGAACCTATTACATTGAAGTCATTGATTTCTAAAAGAACTTGCATCACCAGAAGTTGAATTAAATTGTAGATAAATTATTTTAATAAAAAAGATAAATTATTATTTTTGGCTAAATCATGGAGAATACTTGGGCCAAAAGCACAAAGCCACATTAGTCTATACATTAAAGGAGGTAGTTTGTTTGTTTTGTTTTGTATAATAGATTGAAATTTCTTAGAGTGTGACGCCACTTGGTGCTTTCTTGGTATTGTTGGAAAGCTATTAGCGAGGAAGGTTGCCCAATACTTGTTCTATGACTTTTGGATCTATATTAAGACAGTTATAGATTTATAATCAAACGTTGTCACCACAATTTTGTAAATAAATTATTTTGAAATCTAAAATAATTAGTAAAAGCATGGCTAAATTGCAAGGAACAGTAGCCCAATGACACAAGGTCACACTATTATCTATAAAGCTCTAGTAATAAATTGTCTAAATGAGCTCAAATTTAAAGGTCATCAATGGAAGTAAAGACTTTAAATTAAACACATCTATTGTAAAATATGAGCCTTGAATTCTTTCATCATGTTTAAGTCTCGTGTTAAGTTCATACTATAAATTTATATAGAATTTTTTATTAAACATAGAGAAACACCTATGAATACATAATAATTCTATAGGTATTTTGTTACAAACAACAACAAAATAACGATATATTTTTGAACATATATCAATATGTACGTGTACGTGTGTGTGTCTATATACATATACATATATATATATATATATATATATATATATATAAAAATAAGGTGGTAGTGAATATTATTTAACGTCTATATATTTTGCTCAATGTATTTATGGTGGGCGCATTTGTCACATTATACTTATACAGGATTGCAAGCTAAAAGTCATTGGATAGTTGTGTGATATTTCCATTTTTTTAATTTGTTCATTATTTTGCTTACATGCTAAATAAAAGTTCCATAAACCTATAATTTTTCACTAAATAGTGTCTCTTTTGCCTACATTGGCAATGAAAAAACGAACCCAAACATTTGTCTTATTTAATTAGTTTGTTGCAGCGTACAAATTTATGTATATTCAATATCATTGAAATAAAACACATAGATAGATAGAAACTCCCGTCCCTTTTTAGCAAGGGGCCGGCGTGAATGAAGTGTCTGTTCGTAATGCTAATGACCCGATGCCCACCGGACAAGGGGAAATTGGGACAATACTACTCTCCCTTTTCGAGGATGGACACTATAGTGACACGCTATGCTACTAGCTAGCTAGCCACTAGTGCCTTGAATATACCGGACATGGTATCCCCCCAAAGGGCTTTGAGGTACCCATACAACAAGGTTCAAGAACCCCCCACCATAGTTGGGTGGACTATGGTGGTGAGCACCACGCCAGCATGGGGAATAGAACCCACAACCTCCTCATTGGGGGCCATGAGCCCAAACCACCAAGCCAAGGCCCGTGGTGCCTTTTGAAATAAAGCACATTACATTATAACATCAAAACAATCAATAAAATGAATGCTATCAAATTAAATAAAGCTTTAGAATATAATTGGTAAATATTTTATCTATTTGGTTTAATTCTAAAGAATTACATAATTTTTAAACTATAAATATTTGATGTTACTTGTAAGTTGTAGCCCATTTAATCTATTTTACTCTACTTTAGAATATTAAGTTTTTATGGAGCATGTCTTTAATTCAAAATATTTGATAAAGTGAACTTAGTTTGATTTGTGTTTTTCTTTATAGGTGATTAAAACAAGGTCTTGAGTTTTTTTTTTACCTATATACTATTAGTTATTATAGTAGTTGTGTAGGTCTATCAATACTCTTTATTGATAGTTGGTTATTTATCGAAGTTTTTCATTTGCATGAAAATAATAATTGAAGACGCAATTGAACACTTTTCCTTCTCGTTCACTTTTTGCCAAATCATTTGCTTATGTTTAGGTTCTAACTCAAATTCTACACTAATATGCTTTACAGTAAATTTTATATTAATTTTTTTATGATGCCATTGATGTTTAAATATAGTTGCATCATTATTTTGTTAAAAGTAATAATTACTTTTCAAAAAGACATTAAGAGCATGTTCGCTAGGAAAGTGCATGTATCCCTATTTGGATGGACTTCACCCATATAGAAAGGGGGAACCATTCCATTAGGGACCTATATCTCTAATTTTAAATGGATTTATTTAGCGGCAATGGAGGCCTTTATTATTTCTTCAACATAATTTTGTGAGATTTGAGTGCATGCATCCCTGTTTTTTCACATCCATGCATCTTCCCTTTCATCTTCCACGCACTTTTCTTTTCACATCAACAATCTTTTCATTTCACCTCAACGCACCCTCCACGTACCTTCCTTTTTTAAACTTCAGTGCACCTTCAACACAACACATCCTGCCTTTCACTTCAATGCATCTTCCCTTTTGCCTTCAACGCACCTTTCACACAACTTTCGTTTACGTCAACACACTTTCTACGCACCATCCGTTTCACATCAACTCACTCTTCGTTTTACGTCAACGCGTCTCAACACGCGTCAACGCGCCTTCAACTTGTTTTACGTCAATGCGCCTCAATGCGCCTTCTACGTACCATGTATTTCATCTCAACTCACTCTTCCTTGTACGTCAACACGCCTTTCACGTACCATCTGTTGCATCTCAACTCACTCTTTGTTTTACGTTAACACGCCTTCCATGTATCGTTTGTTTCATCTCGACTCAATCTCAACTCACTCTTCATTTTACGTCAACACGCCTTCCACGTGCCATACGTCTCACCTGGTAGTTGAGAATCAACTATACTCATGTCACATATGTAATTCTAAAAACTCAAAATGTAGGCCTAAAATTACCTCTATAAATTCCAATTTTTTCAAATATATGTTATATATATTTTAAATTTTGTGATGATATTCTTTATGTGAAGTAACTTATGAAAGGAAGAAATCAAAACTAAAGGCGGTTATGGATCTAAAACCAAAACATTTTTAGTACTCAAAACATTTCCAATGCCACCTCACATATTAACCAAGTACAATTATAAACGTCAAAAAGTATAATTTTAAAACCATGCACAAGAAATATTGGTTTATCAAAAAATTACTATGTTTGTCATAAATAAATAATAATTATCAATTTCCAAAAACTATAAATGAGGTTTGAAACCTACCACACCTATAAGCTCTAAAATTCAAAGTCTTATAGAAAGAAATCAAGTGGAGTAAATTGTAAGCGAAAAAATTAAAATCAAAAAAGAGACATTTGGACTAAATGTAATTTTCAAAACGTTTTCAATGTCACCTACCACACCGTCGAGTTCAAATAACCATAAAAATACGCTTTAATATGAAAATCAACACTAGACATATGACCTTTTTGAATTTTTGGAAAAGAGCCATTCTAGTGTAAAATAAAAATAAGTTAATAATGTTTTAATGTATTCTATGATCTTTTAGTTACATAGCAATCATTTTTATATAAACGAACAAACATTGAAACCAACACGAAAATTTGATTATAATGTTTTTCCACCTTTTATGTAGTTGAAATGTTTATAAATTTCCTAAACCACTTATATTTCAAAAATAATTATCAATTAAGTTTAAATTTTTTGTAGGCATATCATGTAATTGATAAAAAATTATACCTATTCAACATGAAAAATCAAAATTTAACAATTTTTTTCATCTGATAGCATTCATCTTTGTATGAAATTACTTGTGCCTCAATGAGAGAAGAATGTTATCGATGTTAGCCTCAATGAAAGGACAACTTATTCAATGCAAGAAATTCAAGAAATTTAACAATTATCGAACATATTTGGAAGTGAAAATGTAACCATACATGTTTAACCATGGAGGACCAAGATGCCAAGATAGAGTCTCATGATTTTGTTAGTACTTTACAGTAACTAATATGTGGGCTTCTTTTTGTTCAAATTTATTTGTTTGTTGATCAACACATGTACTACTCTTTAGTGCTTCAAGAAATAAAAATTAGTCCCCATTTGAATTTTATTTTTCACAATAGAATTGATTGAATTTGTCATTTTAAAACCATGGATCCTTGGCCCTTTAGTCGTTAACATCAAAAACCAAAGCTTAACGTGTCTTTCATCTTGTAACGATCATTTCCACATGAAAATGACAACGTTAAAACATTAAATGCATGGTGTGTCCTTTAAGTGTCAACTCATCCCTTAGTACTTATTTTCAAATTACTTTGACCACGAATTGCTGATTATGGGGAAATGTAGTTACGAGTTTTCATTTTCCAAGCATCATCTTGTGACAAAAATAGTATGTACCAACATTTTTAGAATGTAAATTACTCCAACGTATATTTTGAGGCTAAAACTCAAAAATATTCTTCTCTTTCTAGATGACATTTAAGGGTCGAATGGATGGTAATAGGTACTCCCACCTTTGTTGCACTAAAATCATCATGTATTGTGGGTGGATAATTGTTGTGGGCACATTCATTCATTTGGACAATAATTCATCCACTCGTACAAACCTTCATTCAATTTGAACATTTTTCATCCAACTAAGATGAATTTTACTATAGTATTTTGATTTTTTATTACAGTAAATCCTCTTGTAAATATTGTGGGCTATAGTATGTGGTGGTTTTAGTGTGGCAAAGAAGCATAGATATGAGTAATATAAAACCAATGCTTGACGAAGGCATATATATATTTTTATTTCTCTTGAAGTGCCACAGTGCCAATACAAAATGTTATAGTGGTGCTCCATATTTCAACATTCATCCACATATTGGATAGAAAATATCACATTAGAAAGTAACAAATATCCATAATTTTAATTTCATCAACAATTGAATGATTTCATTCAATATATCTTTTCAATTTTAAGTTTTCGAGCGAAGAAATTCATGATTTATGGGAAAAAAAAAAAAAAAACTTCATGGATTCCGACCATTTTTTAGCCTCGCCCAATACTTGTTCCATGACTTTTGGATCTACATTGTGGCAGTTTTAGATTTCTAATTCAACATCGTCACCACAAATTGTGAATAAATTATTTTGAATTTTAAAATGATTAGTAAAAGCATGGTTAAATCGCAAGGAACACTAGGCCAATGGCACAAGGTCACACTATTATCTATAAAGCTCTAGTAAATAGTTGTCTAAATGAGCTGAAATTTAAAGGTCATCGATAGAAGTAAAGACTATAAATTAAACAAATTTATTGTAAAGTATGAACCTTAAATTCTCCATCATGGTTAACTCTCGTGTTACGTCCATACTATAAATTTATATATATATATATATATATATATATATATATATATATATATATATATATATATATATATATATATATTAAACATAGGAAAACACCTATGAATACATAATAATTCTATAGGTATTTTATTCCAAATAACAAAAAAATAACATTATTTTTTGAAAACATATATATAAAGGTGGTAGTGAATATTATTTAATGTCTATATATTTTGCTCAATGTATTTATCGTTGGCACATTTATGTCACCATACTTATACAAGATTGCAAGCTAAAAGTCATTGGATAGTTGTGTGATATTTCCATTTTTTTAATATGTTCATTATTTTGCTTACATGCTAAATAAAAGCTCCATAAACCTATAATTTTTCACTAAATAGTGCCTCTTATGCCTACATTGGCAATGTAAAAACGAACCCAAACATTTGTCATATTTGATTTAGTTTGTTGAAGCATACAAATTTATATACGTTCAATATCGTTAAAATACAACACATTATATTATAACATCAAAATAATCAATAAAATGAATGCTATCAAATTAAATAAAGCTTTAGAATATAATTGGTAAACATTTGATCTATTTGATTTAATTCTAAAGAATTACATAATTTTTAAACTCTAAACATTACATGTTACTTGGAAGTTGTAGCCCGTTTAATCTGTTTTACTCTACTTTAGAATATTAAGTTTTTATGTAATATGTCTTTAATTCAAAATATTTTATAAAGTGAACTTAAGTTGATTTGGATTTTTCTTTGTATGTGATTGAAACGATATCTTGAGTTTTTTTTACCTATATACTATTAGTTATTATAGTAGTTGTGCAGGTCAATCAATACTCTTTATTGATAGTTGGTTATTTATTGAAGTTTTTCATTTGCATGAAAATAATAATTGAAGACGCAACTGAACACTTTTCCTTCTCGTTCACTTTTTGCCAAATCGTTTCCTTATATTTAGGTTCTAACTCAAATTCTACACTAATATGCTTTACATTAAGTTTTATATTAATTTTTTCATCATGCCTTCGTTGTTTATATATATAGTTGCATCATGTTTTGTTAAAAGTAATAATAACTTTTCATAATGACATTAAGAGCATGTTCACTAGAGAAGTGCATGTATCCCTATTTAGATGGACTTCATCTATATACGAAGAGGGAACCATCCTACCATATCCCTAATTTTAAATGGACTTTTTTAGTGGCAATGGAAGCCTTTACTATTTCTCCAACTTAGTTTTGTAGGATTTGCATGCATGCATCCTTGGTTTTTGACATCTGTGCACCTTCCCTTTCATTTCACCTCAATGCACCCTCCCATTTCACCTCAACGCACCCTACTATTTCACCTCAATGCACCTTCCGCAAACTTTCCTTGTTTTTTTACTTCAATGAACCTTCAACGCATCTTCCCTTTTACTTCAACGCATCTTCCCTTTTACCGTCAACGCACCTTCCACACAACTTTCGTTTACATCAACACATTTTCTACGTACCGTCCGCTTCACCTTAACTCACTCTTTGGTTTACGTCAACACGCTTTCCGCTCTCCACGTACCACCAACTGTTCACCTCAACTCACTTTCAACTCACTCTTCGGTTAACATCAACGCGCTTTCTACGTACCAACTGTTCACCTGAAAACACTCTTCGGTTTATATCAACGCGCTTTCTACCAACTGTTCACCTGAAAACACTCTTCGGTTTATGTCAACGCGCTTTCCACGTACCAACTATTCACCTCAACTCACTCTCAACTCACTCTTCGGTTTACGTCAACGCGTCTTCCACGTACCGGCATCTTGTTCACCTCAACTCACTCTCGACTCACTATTCGTTTTACGTCAACACGCCTTTCACATACATATCATCTATCTCACGTGGTAGTTGAAAATCGACTATACTCATGTCACATATGTAATCCTAGAAATTCAATATTTAGACCTAAAATTACCTCTATAATTTCCAAAAATGATCAATTATATGTTATAATTTTAATATAAAAAATCTTGTAATGATATTTTTTATGTGAAGTAACTTATGAAAGGAAGATATTAAAACTAAAGGTGGTTATGGATCTAAAACTAAAACATTTTTAGTACTCAAAATGTTTCCTATGCCATTTAACATGTTAATCAAGTAAAAATATAAACATCAAAAAGTATAATTTAAAAACCATTTAGAATAAATATTAGTTCATGAAAAAATTATTATGCTTGTCGTTTTTTTTTTTGATCTGTAAAAACTATATACAAGGTTTGAAATCTACCAATCTTATAAGTTTTTAAATTTAAAGCGTCATAGAAAGAGATTAGGAGGAGTTACTTGTAAAAGTGAAAATTTTAAAACCAAATGAAAGACATTTGGACTAAATGTAATTTTCAAAACGTTTTTAATATCATCTACCACACCACCAAGTTCAAATAACCCTAAAAATATACTTTAATATGAAAATCAACACTGTATACATGACCTTTTTAAATTGTTGGAAAATAGCCAGACATATAGATATAAACTCCGGTCCTTTTTCGAGGCCGGAGTGAATGAACTGTCTGTTTGTTTGGCAACAAGCCAGTGCCCACATGGCATGCCATTATAGCAAGGCTACTCTCCCTTCCGGAAAAGAGCCATTCTAGTTCAACATCAATATAAGAAAATAAATGTTTTTATGTATTCTATGATTTTTAATTACATAACGATCATTTTTACATAAAGGAACAAACTTTGAAACCAACACAAAAATTTGATTATAAATTTCCCCCACCTTTTCTGTGGTTGAGATATTTATAAATTTCACAAACTACTCATATTCTAAAAAATATATATCAATTGCTTTTAGAAGTTTGTTTATGCATGTTATGTAATTAATTAAAAAGTTATACCTACTCGGCATCAAAAATCAAAATTTATTTATTTTTTCATCTTGTAGCATTCATCTTCATATAAAATTACTTGTGAAAGCCTCAATGAAAAGAGAATATTATCCATGTCAGCCTTAGTGAAAGGAGAATTTATTCAATACAAGAAATTCAAGAAATTTAACAATTATCGAACATATTTGGAAGTGAAAAATGTAACCATACATGTTTAACCATGGGGGACCAAAATGCCAAGATTGAGTCTCATGATTTTGTTAGTACTTTGAAGTAACTAATATGTGGGCTTCTTTTTATTCAAATTTATTAGTTTTTTGACCAATACATGCATTTCTCTTTAGTGTTTTCAGAAACAAAAACTAGTCCCATTTGAATTTGAATTTTTAGAATATAATTGAATGAATTTGTCATTTTAAAACCATGGATCATTGGTCTTTTAGTGGCTACATCAAAAACCAAAACTCAACATGTCTTTCATCTTGTAAACGTCATTTTCACATGAAAAGGACAAAACTGAAATATTAAATGGATGGTGTGTCCTTTATGTGTCAGCTCATCCCTCGTATTTGTTTTCAAATTACTTTTACCAATTGCTGATTATGGGAAAATGTAGTTATGAGTTTTCATTTTTCAGTCATCATCTTGTGACAAAAATAGTATGTACCAACATTTTTAAAATGTAAATTACTTCAACATATATTTTGAGGTTAAAACTCAAAAATACTCCTTTCTTTCTAAATGACATTAAGGGTTAAATGGATGGTAATAGATATTTCCACCTTGTTGCACTATATAGTGGGTGGATAATTGTAGTGGGCGCACTCATCTATTTGAACAAAAATTCATCCACTCATACAAACCTTCATCCAACTTGGACATTTTTCATCCAACTAAGATGAATTTTACCATAGTATTTTATTTTATTTATTATAGTAAAACCTCTCGTAAATACCGCGGGCTACAATATGTATTAATTTAGTGTAGCAAAGAAGCATAGCTATGAGTAATATGAAACCAAGACTTGACCAAGGCATATTTTTTCATTTTTCTTGAAGTGCCAAAGTGACAATACAAAATGTTACAATGGTGCTCCATATTTCAACATTCATCCACACATTCGATAGAAAATATCACATTAGAAAGTATCAAATATCCATAATTTTAACTTCATCCACAATCAAACGATTTCAATCAACATATGTTTTCGAGCAAAGAAATTCATGATTTCAGGCCCCCCAAAAAAAAAAAAAAAAAAAAAAAAAAGAACTTCATGGATTCTGACCATTTTCCAAAAAAAATGCCCTGGACCTGACACAGCAGACCGCGGGCACACTGCACACCGAACCTTTTTGAAGTCGACGAGCTGCCCGCGGGGCAGCGGAAGAAAAACAAAGTGGCGAAAAAAGTAGGTTGAAGAAAAAAAAGGTGGTGACGACGACGGACGACGACGCAGTAGTAGCTTGTGCAGGTGAGGTCTCTCCCTTCCCAGCTGTGTTGCTTGCCTTGCTTTGCTTTCCCTTCTCTTCCCTTGCCTTGCTCCAGTGCCCCATTCATTGCCCCTCCGCCCGCCATAGCTACTTCTTCCTCCTTTTGGCCATCTTGCAGACACCCCTGTTGCGAGAAACACCGCGAAAAACCGTGCAAAACTGAGAAACTTCGAGCGAAAACAGTTCTGTGAGTGTGTGTCTGTGTTTGTGTGTGAGAGAGAGAGAGAGTGAGAGAGTGTGTTTGCGTGTGTTTGAGTGAGAGAGTGAGTGAGAGTGTGTTTGTTTGTGTGTTTGGGTGTGTGTGTGTTTTTGGGGTTTGTTTGCGGCGTGGGATTAGCGGGGCGCGAGAGGGGAGATGCGTTCGCGTAGGTTGGTCGTCGAGGCGGATGGAGGCGAGGGGGTGACCGCATCGTCGTCGATTGCTGCTAGGGTTTGGTGATTTGAGGGTTTGGTGGGGGATTTGAGATCGAGCAGGGTGTAGACTGGGTTAGATAGGGAGGGGCGGCTGCAAGCCGCGGGAGCCCTCTGTCTTATGGAAAGGCAGTCACAAAGGAAGGCAACAGGGAAGCGGAGGTTGAGCAGCACGAGCAACAGCAGCAGCAGCAACAACAACGAGGGTGGGGAGCTCCCCGACATGGCGACCGCCACGTTATCGGTTCCTAAGGAACCGAGCAGATCGTGCAGAACCGTGCGGCGCAGCAATCACAAGAAGAAGAAGGCGCTGAAGAAGGATGCGGCCGCGGCCGCGACCACGAAGAATATTCCGGCACCGGAGCCGGGAGCAGCCGAGTCCTCCGAGTCTCCCAATGAGGAGCCGGTAGTAGAGGCCCCGGTACGCGAGGACGCGCTCATCCCGGGGCTTACCGATACACTAGCGCTCGTGATTCTGGCTCTCGTGCCGCTCTCGTACCACAATCCGCTCCAGGGGGTGTGTAAGAAATGGAAGAAGTACCTGTCCGGGACGGGCAACGAGGTGCTTGAGATGCGGAAGGTTTGCGGCGTCAAGGAGACTTGGGTATTTCTGCTTGCGAGCGGGAACCAGCAGCGGCATCCCCAGTGGCGGGCCTTCGACCCGGTATACAACAGATGGCGCCGTTTACCCCCCTGCCCTTGCGATTACACGTTCGACAGCTGCGACAAAGAGAGCGCGGTAGCGGGGACGCAACTCTTGGTTACCGGGCAGAGCTTTAGCGGGCCGACGGTGTGGCGCTACGATCTGCACACGAACAACTGGGAGAAAGCCGCCAAGATGCTGAACTCGCGGTGCCTGTTCGCGTCCGCCAGCCACGGCAATTACGCGTACTTTGCCGGGGGCTCCAGCGAGGGCGCGGTACTCAGGTCGGCCGAACGGTATAACTCCCTCACTGAGCAGTGGGAGCCTCTCCCCGATCTAACTGAGAATCGCAAGTGGTGCTCCGGGTGTATTATGGACAACAAATTTTTTGTTATAGGAGGCCAGGGTAGTGAACGGCAAGCGCTCACATCCGGGGAGTATTATGATGAGGGCGAGAATAGGTGGGTGACAATTGATAACATGTGGCCCGCTGCGAGGACTCAAGCTCCCGGGCAAACTGCTCCTCCTCTCTTGTCTGTAGTGAAGGATGAGCTCTACGCTGCGGATGCTAGTACCATGGAGCTTAATGCTTATCATAAGGGGACGAATACGTGGAGACCCCTAGGACCGGTTCCGTCGCGGAGCGTGGACTCGAATGGATGGGGCCTTGGGTTCAAGGCTGTCGGCGACGAGATTTTTGTCATTGGAGGCTCCAGTAATAGAGGCAATGGCACGTTCTGTGACCAGATTCACGCGTGGCTCCCGCCGCCTCCGCAAGTACAAAATGTGGATGGCTGGCGGCAGGTCGGCCAGCTCCCGAACACGAGTGGGTTCATCTATAACTGCGCTGTCATGATCGTTTGATGGACCATTTTGTGTTGGCTTAGGTCAATCTCCGCATCCCTGGAGTTGGGAGGTAGCATCCAGTCCAGACAGGCAATCGATCCATTCGGAAAGAGAGGCAGGCATTTGCCATGAATGTCAAGATGGTAAGGTTGTATTTTCTTGCGTGATTCGGTGGAGAACGAATTCGAAGGAATCTGTGCAAGGGAGTTTTCTTGGAGGTAGGAAGGAAACTGGAATGATGGTGGAAGTGTGAGAGGATGTTTGGATGTCCGGCGGATGTGGAAACATGACATGGGGGAGGACTGCCGAGGAGGAAGAAGGATACAGCGATGATGGTGACGATGATGATGATGATGATGTTGCGGTGGAGGTCTTGGTTTCTGGATCTACAGAGGTCAGCATGATGATGAATAAGCTATCTGCATTGCTGTACGATTTGCTGTCGAATTGTTAGTAGGTTTGCTGGAGATGCAAACACTGGCCTCCGGGATTCAATTTGTATAGAGGAGAGCAGAATTGCTATTCTTTCCAGGATTTTGTATTGCGAACCAAAGAAAACTCCGCTTACCAGGCTCTGCCTTTGGTTTTCTGGGCCGCAGAGAAAACTATTTATTGGTTTGCGAACTCGCTGAACTCACTCTTGGTTGAGTTCCAAACCTCCCAATCGGGACGCACGCAGCAGGCAGGGTTTGTTACACCTCCTCTGTCTGTGTTGTTCAGGTGGGTAAGTATGCACGACGAAGAAGCTTCTCTCTTTACTTTCATTCTCCTTACAACTTTGCCTCTTAGAAAGTTAGGAGAATTGGATTAGGTTTAGGTTTTCCCCCCCTGTAGATTCTTGTATTGCAATGGCAGCAGTTACCACTGAAACCACCGGCAGTTCAGTTCGTGCGTGTCTATAGTACTACCACTGGGTATTTTATTACCTTCACACCAGTTCAGTTCCTTGTTGCTGCGCAGTGGGAACAACAAACAAAATTCCAGTCTCAACTATCTTGTTTCCTATCCTCCTGCTGTCAGCTACATTGTGGATTGTCACTCCCCCAAGATGTAGGTTAGCTGGTTACCACTACTACTGCTTCCGTTCTTGCAACTTCCTTTACTTTTGCAACTACTGCTGGTTATCATAGAGGGGTACTGTTGTGTCGTGCTGTTGACACATATCTGTTTATGTTTCAACTTCATAGGCTTGTAAATGAAAGTGTACAGAGGATCCCCTTTTTCCGGCCTGCTGAAATGTCTATTTCTGAGGGTTACCACAAGTCTCCTTTTTTCTATGATATGGATGCCACGTTTATTATTATTATTATTCTTCAATATGATTCTTTACTCTGCAAGCATGCATTTTGCTTTGCTTGATATTCTCTCTCTCCTTGGTGTAGTCTCTCTCATTTGTGAATTGTTTCAATAGCGTAGGATTGTCTTAAGCTGGCAGGACGTGCAAAAGCATCTCTGAATCGAGGTAGTCCAGGGCTATTCCTGCTCCTCGAAGTAAGTAATTTGCTATCTGGGGTCAATATGGGAGTCAACATTGAGGGACTTGCACGTGATTGATAGCTTTTATAACGGCCATTCACATAATCTAACTTATTTTGCAGGAAGTTAGTGGTACTATTGTTGCACCCCTGCTACAGTTTTCTTCGTTGATATCAAGCCGCAGGTGCTAAAATTGGGCTCCTGCCTGGCTTGCCCCTTTCTTCAATAAGCTGCAGTTAACCCCTAATAGCCCTAGGGGTACTGGAGAAAAAATAGATGTGTTATAATATGTCCTGCCATATGAGAAAAAATAGATGAGTTGTAATATGTGCCTGCCATATGAGAAAAAATAGATGAGTTATAATATGTGAGTGCCATATGAAGTTTGGTTCAATAGATAAAATGTAGGGCCTCACTTTTACAAAATTACTTCCAAAATGAACTCTAGACCTGAATTTGAAAGTAGAAAATGTGTATAAATTACAATTTTCTTTTTTGACAGTTTAAAATTTAGCATGATTGGTTGAAGTTGGTTATCTATTATAAACTTCAAAAAAGCAAAAGAAATGGAGGGAACATTACTTTTTCCAAATAGAAAGTTTTATAACACGAAGACAATGTTGAGGTGAAAATTTCTCCAATGTGGAGTTTAACTTGTATTGATATAAGAGCATCTCCACCCCTATTCCAAATGGAGGGCCGTGATTGCCTGTGGCGAGCCTGGGCGTTTTTTGGAGCCCCACCCCGACTCGGAGGAGCGGCCAGGACGTCGCGGCCTCGCCAAATTTCAGACTTGTCTCGCCATCCTCCAGAGTGCGTCGATAACTTCTAGAGCCCAAAGTCCGGCGATTGTGACAAAGATTTAGGGTTATTTCTGTTTTGTGGATCAGATTTTGGTTTATTTAGCCATCGTGCCCGCCCGCCGTGCCAGCGTGGCTGGGCTTCTGTAGCATTGGCTAAGATAAGTCAAGACTAAGCTAAGAGTTAGTCTAGACTAAGATATTAGTTGCACTAGAACTAAGAAAACTAAGAAGGTTCTAGAAGGTCCTAAGATTAGAAGGGGAAGTATTTTACTTTAAGAAGTAATTGTACCTTAAACTTAGGAAGCACTAGGCATGGTGGGGAGGTATATAAGACACTCCAAGGCTAAGAGGAACTCACTTTATATTTTCTCCAATATATATTTGGGTTAGAGTCTTGGGGAGTACCTCGTGGTTGGGTGGTTCATGCCAAGAACACTTAGCAGTTGGCTAGAATTGTCTTTGGTTCTAGTTGACTTAGAAGATATTTATTACATTGGTATCAGAGCGACGTCTTTCGATTTTCTTATAGGGAAAGATGGCCGGCAGTGTTTCCCCAGACGTTGATATGGATAATGGTTTTGAAGAAGCTTTAGATAAGTCTATCACGTTTCAGCAGCTTATGGCTGAGATGCGGGAGTTGAAGGCGGCAAGAGATTGTGCTGAATTGAAGATTGCAGTTCTTGAAGCTGCAAAGGAGAAGGAGCAAATATCTAGGTGCAAGCCAGCGGATCCTGAGAAGTTTCAAGAAGGAGGGCGGGTGCGTATCAACGCTTGGTTGGATGCCATGGAGAGTTATCTTCAAGCCGGTAATACTGCCCCTAAACTTTGGGTTGATTTGGCTAAGACTTATCTAGAGACTAAAGTTGCTCAGCATTGGCAAATTATTGCTAAGAATTTGCAGCTTGAGGGTAAGGATGCTAAGGATTGGGTGCTTTTCAAAGAGGCACTTATTAAGGCCTATGGAAATGTTAATCCTGAGCAACTTGCTAGAGCCAAGCTGGCAAAATTGACTCAAACCTCATCTGTGGAAAGTTATGCAAATAAGTTTCAAAACTTACAGTGACGAACAAAACTGAGTATTGATTTGAAACTTTTCCATTCAAACAACCATACCATGAGCATCAATGGGCAAAGTCCAAAAGTGAATATACAAAAGTTGTAGTGTGCGACATATAACACATTCCTACGGAAGTTTGAAGAAAAACTGAATTGTGATTTGGAAGAAAATGGATTTCAAAGTTAGCCATGTCTAAAACTCGGTTTTGTGCGATATAATTCGGAACTACTTTAAATTTTGTCAATTTTTTCTTAGAGCTTCAAAAAAACTTTTTGTGCCTTGGCATATTGGTATACATCATTTAAGATTGTTGTACACAAAAATTGAAGGAAGTTGATATTTATAGAATTTAAAATATTCACAATTTGACAAACATGCAAATGATGTTGGTTCTCACGATATTTGAATTATTTTTTGGAATTGAGAGCATGGGACTGCATTGGCCATTGTATAGAGAGCATAGGTTGCAACATGAACCATTAATACATCTTAATGCCCTTGCATTTGAAATTGTTGTTGAATAGGCCAATGCATTCAATTTATATATTAGATCTATATGATGCAGTTTTTTGGTTTAGGTTTTTTGTTCAAAAACTAGAGTTCATGACGCACATAATCAATCCTACAAATCAAAAAAAAAAAAAACATATCATTTTCAATATCATCAAAAAGTTCAAAACTACCAGAAATTACACTGATTTTCATAAAATTGACAATTTTTTGATGATACTGAACACGAAAAAAACAAGTTGTTCAATTGGTTGATTGAGTATGTGCATCATGAACTCTAGACTTTGTACAAAAAAGTTTGACAAAAAAACTGCATCATACAACTCTAATATATAAATCGAATGCATTGGCCTATTCAACAACTATTTCAAATTCAAGGGCATTAAGATGTAACAATGGTTCATGTTGCAACCTATGCTCTCTATACAATGGCCAATGCAGTCCCATGCTCTCAATTCCAAAAAATAATTCAAATATCGTGAGAACCAACATCATTTGCATGTTTGTCAAATTGTGAATATTTTAAATTCTATAAATATCAACTTCCTTCAATTTTTGTGTACAACAATCTTAAATGATGTATACCAATATGCCAAGGCACAAAAAGTTTTTTTGAAGCTCTAAGAAAAAATTGACAAAATTTAAAGTAGTTCCGAATTATATCGCACAAAACCGAGTTTTAGACATGGCTAACTTTGAAATCCATTTTCTTCCAAATCACAATTCAGTTTTTCTTCAAACTTCCGTAGGAATGTGTTATATGTCGCACACTACAACTTTTGTATATTCACTTTTGGACTTTGCCCATTGATGCTCATGGTATGGTTGTTTGAATGGAAAAGTTTCAAATCAATACTCAGTTTTGTTCGTCACTGTATGTGCAGAGATTATAACTTTACCTATGAGTGTTGGAGACAAGATTCATCGATTTATTGCTGGATTGAAACCAGAGATAAGATTAAAAGTGGCTGTGGACCCAATGAATAATGCCCAACCTTGGGAGGATTTTCAAAGATTGGTTACATATGTTGTTTCTATTGATGCTAATCTCCAGCAAGTTAGGGCTTCACTAGGTGAAGCACCTAACAAGAGTATCGAGAAGAAGAATCCTACCACCAAAGAAGGGGCGGGTGGTCCCATCAAGGCTAAAAAGAAATCTCTGATCAAGTTTGATGATGGTAGAGAGATTGATTACAAAAAAGTAGCTTCCTTAAAGAAAGAAGGAAAGTGCTATTATTGTGAAGAAAAGGGCCATAGAGCAAGCAATTGCCCTAAGAATGCCAAAAAGTCTACTGGTGAAAAGAAGGATTTTTAGATCCTCAAGAGAAGAGCAGTGAACAATCTCTTGAGGTAGAAAGGAGATTTAGGTTTAAGTTTTTGGAGTCTCTTGTTCCCATCTTAGAATCCAAGATAGGAAGTTCTATTGATTTTGTATTGGATTCTAGAAATTTTGATATGAATAATGAGATTCAATTGCCTTATCTCCATAGCTCACTAGATACACTTTTTGATGAAGATTCTAGTGTTTATGGTCATTGTTTATTACTTGATCCTTTTCTTGAGGATTTAGCCAATTATATACCAGCATATAAAAAGGGCAAAAGTAAAAGGCCTTTTGAGACAAGTGGTTGTATTTTGGTTAAAAATAAAAAGGGTAAAGTAAAAGATAAAAATGACAATAGACAATTGTCAAGATTTCAATTGCTACATGAGTGTGAATACACTTATGGAGATGCTCTTGGATTGACAAAGAAAGAGGTTTGGCAGGTGTATTATGATCCACCTAAACCTAGAATCTTGAATGCTCTAAGTTTAAGTAGTGGTTTAGTCATGCAATTTCTTGGAAATGTTTCTGGAATGGATGTGCATGTTTTGTTAGATACTGCTGCTACTCATTGTTATTTGAATTCATCATATGCTAGACGTATAGGTTTGCATGTAGAAGAAGATAATGGTACAGTTGTTTTGGGAAATGGATTAGAAGTAGAACTTGAAGGTAGTGTCAATGTGCATGTTAAAATTCAACAATACCAGTCTCAAGTCTCATGCTTGGTCATTAAGTTAAGTGATGGCTTTGACTTGATTTTGGGAGATAATTGGTTGAATAAACATAGAGCCTATATTGACTATGAATCTAAAGCTTGTATATTGCATAAAGGCAATAAGAAAATCACTATTAGTAGTGTGAATACAAGCAAGAAGAAGTTCAAACCTCAAGATAAAATCCTTTCCGCATTACAATTCAAAAGGGTAGTGAAGAAAGGTTGTCAACCTTTACTTATCCATTTGAAGAAGATAGAAAGTAGGGAACCATTGGAGAATTCTCCAATGCAGTCTGTTTCTTTAAAGGTGGAAGAAAGCTTTGTAGGGCCTTTGGTAAAAGAATATGAAGATATTTTTCAGCCAATACCCCCAGGACTTCCACCTGAGAGAGAAATAGCCCAAAGTCCGGCGATTGTGACAAAGATTTAGGGTTATTTCTGTTTTGTGGATCAGATTTTGGTTTATTTAGCCATCGTGCCCGCCCACCGTGCCAGCATGGCTGGGCTTCGGCCACTGCAACTGGACCAAGGCTCGCCGCGACTGTCGGGGTCCCATCTGAGAGCATCTCCACTTAGCCGTTTACGCACTCAAAAAGCGGGGAGATTCCCTCGACTGCAGCGCTGGACTTCCAGCTTGCGTGGCCAAATTGTTGAACTGCGTGCCCCGGTGAGGCCCGTTTTTTTTTCGTGTTATTGTTCATGTTTGGGGGCCGTGATTGCTCCAATCTCGAGTCAAAAATTTGGAGTAGGGGTGGAGATGCTCTAATTCAAATTGCTTTGGACAGTAGAATTGATGTAGTATTTTTTTATTTTACTTTTTAATTTTTTTTCCAAAACACTTTTTGTTTTGGGTAGCTTGTTAGACTTGGGCAATGACTAGAAAATGGTGGTTTGAGCATTTAGGAGTTAACTCTTAAGTATGCAAGGAGCCCTGTGGGGTCATGTTTGATCATTTTTCTAGTCAAACGTTGATTTTCACCTAGTTCTTGATTTCAAATGAAATCGGTTCCAACCAAGAATGTAAGGGAGTTGTCTTCTAATTTCTAGTCGGGTTTTTTTATGCACTTTAAAGCTCATAGCCCTAAAATTCTAGTATACACTTCAAAAAAAGTTTTTCGATCCAATTTCTTTTTATGTAAACTCAAGAAGCATGCAACCTTCCTCGTGTTGTTCATCCCTATTATTTAAGGTCGATTGTCCTAAAACCACCAACTTAAGCAATCTGGCCTATTTTTGGCAGTGCTAAATTCAAATAAAAAATATGACCGCATTCAAAATAGGTTTTGATTAGGATTGCAAAATTTTGCAACATCTAATTTGCATTTGTCAATTTTATACAAAATTCCAAAGTGGAAAGTAACATGTGACCCAAATCAGACCTCTAGGTTTCCCCATGTTCACACCATGTGGTACTAACTTTCACTCATAATGATACCCAAAACCACCAACTATTTCTTCGCAATGCTTGGCGTGCCATTGGTTTACTTCAATAGTGAAATTGGTGGTTTTGGGTCTCAACTGTGGTGGCCCCAAGAAAAGTCTACATATCATAATTGGGGGAGGTGGTGGTTTTAGGACATCCAACCTTACATTTTGATGACTATGGCTATAACAAGAGATTTTTTTTTAAAATTCATTTTTATTTAAATAATTATGAAAAAATCAGTGAAGGATATGTTAGATGAGAAAAAAACCAAAAGGGAATAATACATTTTAAAACGTGACAAATTGATGAGGTTTGACTGTTCAATTCCAACTGCTACATGGATGATTTCTATTCAATTCTTTATGTGAAGGGCTTTGTTTGGTGATGCCACCTCTTTAAGTTAAATTCAAATCTTTTCAACAATTTTTAGATTTTACATGGGGTCCCAACTACAGAAAGAGTCGTAATAACAGTTCACCTTGTAGTGTATCTTGAATTTTTTTGTTAGTTCTACTTTAACTAAATTTAGGCCACAAAAATGAGTTCCTTTACATTTGAGTTTTACTAGCAAAATGAAGCTTGCCAAGTCTAGTTTCTACTCCACTTTGAATTTTGAAAAAATTTGAAAATTTAGTGTTTTATTGTAGTTACAAGTTCGGTAGGTGTCACCAAGGTGTAGCAACATTTTTAAATTCAGATACACGGATGATTTCCATCAACTAAACTTTTCTTCATTGTAATTTACACTTTAGGTAAAAACATTGGAATTTTCTAGTACATATTGTAATTGATATAGATTTTCTTTATAAAACCATAGTAATTTTAATTTTTCACCAAAATTTGTGAAAATTTCATGATTTGTAGTAAACATGTGACTTCATCTACTAAAAATATAAATTTGAATTCTTGTTAGCGAAATTGAATGTGACAAATAAAACATGATTCTATGGTCATAGGCCCAACCTTAAGGGATTAAAAGAGTTATTCACAAAGTGCTCTACAACTGGGTGACTGGACCGCAGATTGTGAAAAGAGAGGTTGAGAAGACAATAAAAGTAAACATGTCAGATGCTGTAAATAAACTAGAGGTCTGAAGTTTGAAGGCACCAAAAACGGTGCCCAAAAACTTCCCAACCTCAGTTTCTATTCTCGTGGATGCTCTATCATATGGGCTTCCCTAGCTTGACACGTATCTACATAGACTGGGTCTTTGAAGTGGGTCTATTCACTGAAATAGAAAAACCAGTAACTGACAGCCCCTGACAGCCTACCACGGGCCAATTTTCGTATAGTCAAGAAATTGCCAAAGTAAGGCTCTGAAAGCCGATGAGTTTGCGGAAAACTCTAAAGAGTTAACCCCTAAAGGACCACGAGGCCACCACGTGGCTTCCGGAACTAGAAAGTAAGGAATTTCGAGTTGTTGGACTGTGAATTGTAAAGTGAGCAACAAAGAGACCCTAGTTCTTTTTGAGAGTTGAATCTGTGAGTACTTCTTGATCGAAATTTCATGAAGTGTGCAATTTTTGGTGAATTTTTGAGTTGCACGGTGGGTATTTCCGCGTCACTTCAAACCTTCATACCTTCTTCCTCGCACCTCCAAATCACTTGAAATTGTTTCTACATTTTTAAAATGATGATTTCTACTCAGGGTAAAAATTTCAGATTTTTTGGAGCACTTTTGATCAATCCGATTTCAACATGTGTACAAAATACCCTGAACAAGCTCCATCAATCTTCTCAACGGTGGCATTTTCTCAAAAATTGTGCGATTTTGTTGATCTTTTTTCATACAAAAGCTATGTAAGTCTTTTTTGATTTCAACGGTGCCGATTGTCAAAATTATCCCACACCAACGAGGAATTGAGCTTGTTATAAGAGCTAGTCAAGAAAACAAGAGCTAAGCTAAAACCCCCCAGTCCTTTAGTGGTTAAGGTAATTTCTCCATAATCATGGGCTGTCCGACAAGGCATGAGTATACTAAATATAGGCCTGCAGATGAGTGAGCAGCAGCTCAAGAATCAAGGTCTAGGTAGGGTCAGCACATCTTTGCCAAATTTAATTTAATTTATTTCTTTTGAGAAATAAGGGTCTGCTAATGAAATGTTCTTCAAGATTCTCTCTATCACCGTACCAAAATTATTTTCTTTCGTTTTTTTTTTTCGAAAATGCTGGCGTTCATTTTTAGAAATGTTTTATGCCATCCCAGCCTTGTACTCATCTCAAAAAATATTTACCTGCTTCATATGGTATTTGAATAATGCGTATTTTAGTGCATTGGAATCTCTTTCAAGATGAGAACCAAAGTTATGAATTTTTTTTTGGGTTTTTTATGAACTTTATAATTGAATCAAAGAGAGATTTTCTATGACTTATAACTTTTCCATTTGTTTATGGTTTGCAATTTTAATAAAAATAAATGATTGTGCACAAATCGTAGAAAGCCATAAATCGCCAAATTACTTATATCGAACCGGGAAGGCAGGGTCGGCAGAAAATAATTTCCCAAAAAATGCCAAAAAAAAATAAAAATTTATCAAGTATTTTGTCGGAATCAACAAAAATGAATTCAACAAAAATTGTAGACAAAAAACAAAGGAAAACGTGTAGCCGCTAGCAAAATTCAATGTTAGTTATTAATAGCCAAATTTTTAATAATTATTTTTGAAAGTGCCGACCCCTACTTTTCAAACTTTAATTAATTATTCGACATGAAAGTGCCGACCCTGCCTTCCTAGTATGGTATTCAATAACATGTATGTGTACACAGTGGGCACTAGCTCATTGGCAAAACGAAAAGACACTTCATTCACGCCAGCCCCTAAATAGGGACCGGAGTTTCTATCTATACATTTTGGAATGAGATATTAGAGAGTGTGGTAAGAACAAATTTAGAGTGTAAAATGCAAGATTTCAATGAACTGCAATAACAATGCCATAGTGAATGAAAACTTTGTTGATCGGATTAGTTTTTAACAATTTACAATCCTTTTCTTTTCATCATGTAGATAATGTCGATCTTGAGCTTCTTTGCAGACGTAAGTAAACAAAATAATCTAACCCAAAATAGTTGGTTGTCAATAATCAAAACATCACTTAACCCTTAAACGTACCACTCCTTTGTAGGAAAGTCAAACTACACAATTTACTGAATTTAGCCTTCAAGGTTTATCAAAATATATTTTGTAATATTTTTCATGCATGGAATTGGATGTTTCCTATCAGTCTTGAAATTTTCAGATTTTTTTGAATTAATACGGCATTTTTAACAAATTTTCAAGTCAAATACTTCAAAAAATAATCTTTATTACAAAAAAGCTTTAAAATTTTAATTTTTTTTTGGGAGCACGTACAAATTACAATGGAGAATCACATGATATGTTTTCCATAGAATTTTTTTATTTCAATTTTGAAATTCATAAGCTGAAAATCCTATCATTCCTATGTAGTGTAATTCAAACCTTGACCTACAAAGCTTGCACAAGCAATAAAATACTCAATAATTGGAATTTTGAAGATTTGAAAGTGGAGTACAAACTAGACTTAATAAACTTCATTTTCTTAGTTGGGTGTATTAGCAACAAAAGTCATCTTCAAGATCAAAATTGGGTTTGACCAACAAACATCCAGTAATTGGATGCGTGGACATTTAGGGGTTAACCCCTAAAGGACCAAGTGTCCTAACTAGGACATTTAGAGAATCGGGTAGGTTCCGGTGAACACGTTTTTAATCAAACTTTGAAGGAAATTTAATAGTAGATTTCCCAATGTGCCATGAAAATGGGGATTTTTTTTTTTTGTTTTGAATTCCGACACTGGATGTGAAAGTTATGAGGGGAAATGTGTTTTTTTCGGGAGAAAGGGCAACTGGGCAGTAGAGAAATAGTTGAATTTTAGGGGGGCACCAAAATGGGCGGTGTGTAGAAAATGGGGTGGCCTGTGGAGGGGAGAAGACCACCCCATTTTCCAAATTCATTCAAAAAAAATTTAAATTTTTAAATTTATTTTTTATAAATTCAAAAAATATTATTTTATACTGAAATTTATTATTTTAAATTTAAAAAATATTTTAACTAAAATTTCAAATTTATAATTATAATATATTATTTAAATTTTTGAAAATTAAAATCATTAAAAAAAATTAAAATTAAAAAATTAAAATCATCCAATGAGGGACTGCCACGTGGCAGTACACCTTGAGGGTTAGTGGGGTCATGAACATTGGAATGGGTTGGCACTTCAATTCCCTTTCTCCACCCTTTATTTCCCCCCTAACCTCCAAAATTCTTGAAAAATGTGCTACATGTCTTCTAAAACTTCAAAATTTATTTTTTTTTCAAATTTTTTTCGCCATTCTACAGAGGGTGGAATGTTCTTGTGTTTCACAGCTCGGATTTGTATTTTAAATAAAGAAAGTCGAAAATATTGCAGTTCCAAAAACATATAGTCTTTTCTGAACTTTTAAACCCCCAACAAGTGTAAGGTGTTCTTCAACATCCTAAACATCTCCAAATGCTACAAAAATTGGTACACAACTAAGTAACATCATATAGAATGTGAAAGTGAAGTGCAACAGGTTTCAGTAGTGAGGATTTTTTGATGTAGCCATGGTCAAGCGCATCTGAAATTTCCGGGCATGTGTTTTTTTGGAGTGTTTTTTTCCATCAAACGCAATTATCTAGCAATCCGTGTGGTCAAAATCAATGAAATTTGTTGTGTATGTTTTTCAAATAGTTCAAGACAATATCTTATGGTTAGAAGGTAAAAAATAACATTTTTTTAGATTTTTTGCATGGGGGAGGAAAAATGGCAGCATTGGAGTGTTTTTGGAGGAAAAACACTCCGGTCCTTTAGGGGTTAAAAACTGTACCAAGAAAACGAAATTTATTATTTAGAATGAAACAAAGAGAAAACATGCATTTTGTTAAAATTGAACCATATTTCATTAAAACCAAACTATTAGATTGGAAAAGTGATAGTGAGTGTTGCCCTTTTCAATAGAGATAGGTCCCCAGTTTTTTTACAATGTTCTTAGTTCACAAATAAGAGCATTGGAAAAGAATTGGGGACCTATCTCTATTGAGAAGGACAACATTCACTATCACTTTTCCAGTATGGGAGTTTACTTTCAATCGAAATGTGGGTTAGAATGAATACCAAATGGAATTAGCATCCATAACATATGATATTTGGATCCTATACAAAAAACAATATATCATATAAAAAGAGTACTCATCAATTTGGATTGCCTCAACTCCAAACGAGTCTCTTTTAACTCCTAAATGACAGGAGTAAGAACAAAACCTAAATGTGTTATAAAATGTTACTTTTGCAACTTTGATGAAGTTTGATCCAAAAGAGAAAATAAGAAGCATGATGTTTACTAATTATTTGTGCTATCAAACTTTCATTAAATATTTTAAACACTCGTTTAATGAATTTAGAAGCATTCACTATTTTATATTCATCAGAATTACAACTTTTATTTTTAGAATTTGAAATTTGGTATGATTGGTTAAAAACTAGACATTATATTCTAAATTTTAAAAATAATTATTTTCAAATGAGAGAACATCATTGCTTTTGTGAAATAGAAAGTTTTATAACACTAAAATAACTAAAGGTGAGTGCGGTAGTGCACCGTATGTGGTGAATGCGGTAGTGCTCCAAGGACTGGAGGATGAGAAAAACAGCTCGCGCAAACCATTTGAATAAAGTCTCTGAATTCTTTAGTTCAAAGTTTATATGTTGGAGTTGTTCGTCACCGTGAGATATCATATGGATTTGGTTGTCAACAATGTGAATCGCGCCCTTATCATTGAGATCTTCACGTGCAAATTTGACCTCGTTGTTAAGAATTGTTCCTACAAGAAAGCTTGGCTAAATCCTTGCTCAGTTCCCAAATGCAATAGAGGCTTAGTTGGGTTTTGAGGGGGGAAGGGGGGGAGGAAACAATATTCGTCCGAGATCCTACGTTCTTTTACACAATACTTGCTCTCTAAACCATATATAGAGTCTGTCTCGCATGCCTTGCGGCGAGTATTGTAAAGACCATTGAGGAGAGCCTTAGATGCACTTTCGATTGGTAGAGGTGATGGTGAAGTAGCTTTTAATCCCTAAAGGACCGCGGTTTTTCTTGTTTTTGAGCATCATTTTCACCTCTTTCTATTCGTTTTCTTGTGAATAATTTTTTTCCTCTTGATAGAAAATACCAAATCAAACATTTAAATAAAATTTAATAAATTTTTAACCAATTTTACAATTTTTCCCATGTTTTCAAAGACAGTCAAAAAATATCCAAAAGACTGCAATTTCATCTTTTTCACTTCAAACGCTATAATCTTGCATTCTGTACAGTCAAATTCTATGGAAATTTTACCATGCACTATCTTGGTAATCTTTAACAAGATCCTATGGTTAAAGTTGAAAAATAATATTTTTTGAGGGTTTTTATTAGCCCTGCCTGCACTGCCCATTCTCCCCAAAAAAAACCCCTTTTGTTCCATAACTTCCACTTAAAAATTTGGAAAAAAAAAAAATTCCCATTTTTGTATTGACATACCAAATTCACATGACTTATTTCAAAAATAAAATTAAAAATTGACACCATGGGAACCTACCCGAACATTGAAATGTTCTTGTTTGGACACTTAGTCCTTTAGGGGTTAAAGTTAATTGTGTAGCCCATTATGGTAGACGGGTGTAAGATGATATAAACTGAAGTGATTGAGCCAAAAAGAGCCTCTCATCTCTTCCAATTTCAATCTTATGTCAAAGATGAGTTTTAATTTTTGGTTTAAAGTTTTACTTCTATTTTTGAGGTTCTATTTTTGGTTATATATTTAAGCAATAGTTGAAGTTAAATGCATGGTAAAGCCAAAATCTAAAAGACTGCATGGTAACAACGAGTTGTTGGATATTATAAATAATGTTCAATTGGAGCCTAGTTAATGGCCTTCAAACACACCTCGTTTCATCGGACCATTATTGTGGAAGGGAGAGGAGAGTTAAAAAGTTATAAAGAATGTTCAAAGGGTTCAATAAATATTAAAACTCATTATCAAATATGTGATACATTTCAATTTCATCGATGAATAAAAGAAATGAGGATGATTTTTATAGTCAACTAGAACCTCTTATTCAAGATATATGGTTTGTTATTATAAAAATTATAAAAATATAAGAACACAAGGCATATGGTCATTATAACTCATGTAAAAAAAGAGGATTCATGCAAAGTAAAAAATGAAAGTCAATAGAAACACATGTTAAATAAAAGACATCACTTGCATTATTAGATGTTTTTTGTTTCAAGAACAACTAACTATATACAATACCTCTTTGAAAACAAAATGAAAAGTAATTATGATTAAAGGTGAGTTATATACATCAACTACTTGAAGATTAAATGAAAAATCATTTTCATAAGAAATAATTTGCATAGCCAATATTCTTTGAGACAAAAAAATAAAACTAGTTAACATAAGGGAAATAGGGACATACTTCACCTCCTAAAAAACAAAATATAAAGCCATTGATTTAAAAGGGTGAAGGTCATGCCTCACCACTTGAAGATGAAGCAAAAAATAGTTGTGATAAGAAGATGAAACACATGCCTTATCCTATTGAAGATGAACTTTGATTGAATGAAGGTGGGTTTGGATATGTTCATGATATATGTGAATCATATCTTAAATATCATGAACATACCGTGAAGTAAAACGGAGAGTGAGTTGAGGTGAAGCAGATGGTACTTAAAAGGTGCGTTGACGTAAAACGAAGAGTGTGTTGAGGTGAAACAGAAGGAGTGTGGAAGGTGTGTAGACATAAACAGAAGGAGTGTGGAAGGTGTGTAGATGTAAACAGAAGGAGTGTGGAAGGTGTGTAGACGTAAACAGAAGGAGTGTGGAAGGTGTGTAGACGTAAACAGAAGGAGTGTGGAAGGTGTGTAGACGTAAACAGAAGGAGTGTGGAAGATGTGTAGACATAAACAGAAGGAGTGTGGAAGGTGTGTAGACGTAACAAAAGGAGTGTGGAAGATGTGTAGACATAAACAAAAGGAGTATGGAAGGTGTGTAGACGTAACAGAAGGAGTGTGGAAGATGTGTAGACATAAACAAAAGGAGTATGGAAGGTGTGTAGACGTAACAGAAGGACTGTGGAAGGTGTGTAGACGTAACTGAAGGAGTGTGGAAGATGTGTAGACATAAACAAAAGGAGTGTGGAACGTGTGTAGATGTTAAAAGGGAAGATGCGTTGAGTGAAAGGGAGGATGTATTGAAGGTGCATTGAAGTAAAAAGGAAGGTACACGAACGGTGCATTGAGGTGAAAAGGAAAGTGCATGGAAGGTGAATTGAGGTGAAATGAAAAATTGTGTTGATGTGAAAAGAAAAGTGCGCGGAAGATGAAAGAGAAGATGCACAAATGTGAAAAACAAAGGATGCTTGTACACAAACCCTACAAAACTAAGTTGAAAAAATAGTAAAGACCTCCATTGCCGCTAAAAAATCCACTTAAAAATAGGGTTATAGGCCCCCGGTGGGGTGGTTTCCTTTCCCTATATAGATGAAGTCCATTTGAATATAGAAACGGGCACTTCCCTAGTAGACATGCTCTTAGTGTCTTTTTAAAAGGTTATTATTGCTTTTAACAAAAACATGATGCAACTATATATTAACAACGAAGGCATGATGAAAAAAATTAACATAAAATTTAATGTAAAGCATTTTAGTGTAGGATGTGAGTTAGAACCTAAACAAAAGCAAATGATATGGCAAAGAATTAACGAGGAATTTTTTTCAATTGCACCTTCAATTATCATTTTCATGCAATATAAAAACATCAAATAGATAACCAACTATCAATAAAGAGCATTGATAGAAGTACACAACTATTATAGTAACTAATAGTATATTTGTAAAAAAATCTTAAGATATCGTTTTAATCACATATAAAGATAAAAATAAGTTAACCTAAGTTTATTTTATCAAATATTTTGAGCTAAAGACATATACTTGAAAAATTTACTATTCTGAAGTAGAGTAAAATAGAAACAGGCTACAATTTACAAGTAACATTTAATATTTATACTTGAAAAAATGTGATAATTTCAAATAAAATGAAATAAATAAAGTATTTTCCAATGATCTTCTAAAGCTTTATTTGATTTGATAGCATTCATTTTATTAATTATTTTAATGTTATAATATAATATGTCATATTTTGAAAATAAATCATCTAAATAATTCAATAATTTAGTCAATATAACTTTCATTCAAATAACAATAGATTTGTACAATTGATTTTTATAGAATTATATTGATTATAGGTGAAAGCATGATAAACTAAACCATTTGTGATCCTTGTCAAGAAGCAACAATTCGGGGTCCATAAATCTTTTAAATTTTTTTTTTTTGTATATTTTTTGTGGATTAAATAAAAGATACAATTTTTGACAAAGTTTAATCAAAAGAATTGAAAAATGCATGTTCAGTAAGTATTTTGTGATTTATAGTAAGGTTGAAGTGGTTAAAATTGGAAAAGTAGTTCTGACCGAATTGAAAAGTAGATATAAAACATGTTAAAACTACATTATATATTTATTTCTTCAAGAATTTATTTCTTTGTAGCTCTCAAATGCACAATGAACTTATAGAATATATAATTTATATTCATATTGAACATGATTCAATACATCAAATTTGCTTCCAAAATTTGTTTTAAATATATATATTTTCAAGCTTACTTTTAGTAACCTTTTTTTAATATTTATTTTGAAACTTTGGATTGAAGTACCTAATAGAATTATGGAGAGCTCTACCAAATTAAAACTTAAATTTATGAATTTTAATTGTAATTTATATGGCCTTAACCAAGAAATTTGTAATTTCAACACTAAGGATGACTTTAATGGTTCGGTTCTCCATACTTTCTTCCTTCTTTGAAAATCGATTAAAGGTGTAAAAAGGTAGCAAAAACAATGTGGCTTGCAAGAAAACGTTGTGAGCTCCAAAGGGTTAAAAAGTGTGTTGTATACTTTGCAAGGATCAAAATTATACAACACACCCTAAACTGATTAATATCACATTGTCCAATATCACAATTTAGTATTTGAAAATATATTTATCTATTTATTCTCTATACATGTCATTGAGCACTTTCCACATGCTAAGTTCTAAATTCATGTACCATACTTGGCAAACAAAACTTGTGGATCAAGCTAAATAATTATTATTCTAGAATTTTTTTTTCAACAAATGCCAAGTTATGTGAATATTCTCTTTATTGCTATACACAAATGGGATTTCATGTAAGAAAAACTATTTCTTTAAGGTTTAGGCTTTTTTAAAATTCAAAATTTAGTTTTAATTTTTTATTTATACAATCAATTTTTGTTGTTTCATACAACTTATCACAGTACAAATGTCCCTCTCTATTAAAACATGTTTGAAAGCCCTATTTTTCAAAACAGTGGCAAGCATGGATCACTCAAACAAAGACTTACCACATGTGTCATGTATTCGGTTGTCAAGGTAGGCAAGGAAAAAAAACGAAAATAAAAATAGTGGAGTTCTAATTTTTGAGGAAATTAGATTTATTAAAAAAAAAATGGTGAATTTTATTTTTAAAAGAAAATTCACACCATTTTGACCAAAGAATTTAAATATAAGATGTGAATTGCTGACCATAACAATCAGGTACAATATTGATTGAAACAATAATTAAAATTATCATATTATGGAGGTAGACTGTAGTAAAGGACCAAGAAGGTCACTAGCATGTATTTAGTATAACCACGTGCGTTAAGAGGGTATTTTAATGGAGGGCCATCAAACAAATAGAATATTCGATGTATGTTCTAGGTTTACTCTAAATATATTCTTGAATTATTCCTTACTTGATTTTAAAGTTTCTTATATTACATATAAATTTTATAATTAGGTAGAATTTTTTCTTCAAATAATAAATGTAATATTTCAAGCAAATAATTATTGCTTGACATAAAAGAGTCTTCTTGCGTGATTCTTACTGTAATACAAAGTAGTATTTCCAACAATATGAGGATATAAGTAATATTGCTTGAAGCAATATTTAACACCATCATATTGTAGAAAGTAGAATGTAGAAGAGTGTGTGTGATATATAAAGAGTGTTTTTTTTAGTGTAGATTGTATTTGTCTACAGAGTGTTCTTTCTCTTGTTAACACAAAGGAAAGTGCATAAATTAGATTAAATTATGGATAAAATATTTTAAAAAAAATAAAAAAAAAGCACGAAGAACTCATAGAGCACAAGGGACTTGTGGACATGTGGAACATCAGGGCCAACGGTACATACCACACTACTATTGTTTGAAACAATAATTAATATCGTTGTAAAGCACTCAAAAGGTTTGCCTCAACACAAAATGTGAGAGCTCAAAGAACGAAATCTCGTCATGGAGAATGATGGAATGGAATGCCTTTGTGCAAGGGAAAACGGCAGAAATAATTCCTTCATTGCTTTACAAAGTAGGTAAAAAGCTTGCGAATTTACCATGTAGGAAAAACCTCGACCTAGGATAAACCCTCGCGCTCAGGGTTTCTCTACGCAGTATTCCTGCAGGTGAGGGCTTCCTACTATACATATTGTGCCTTTTTAGTAGCTGTGTCTCTCCTCAAACAAACAATCAATTATTCCTAATTTTTTCCTTAAATATTCTCTGAAATCCGTCGTTTTCATTTTTGAAATATAAAATCCCAAATTTTTGGCATCCATTTTTATAATCATTTAAAAGAGCTGCTATGAAGGTACAATTTTATGGAGATTAGATTGTAAAAATATTATATGATATTTATATTTAAAATTTATTTTTACAATGTGGCAATTGATAAGTTATATTTTATGTATTTGTAAATTACTAGTGGGACCCGTGCCGTTGAGCACAAAACAAATGCAGATGAAGGATGGCCACTTGTTTTTTGAGCTTGGGTTGTCTCCTCGACGGATTCCAGCGCGAAACGGTCGAGTGAGACAAACTGAGCTGTATTGTACAATAGACTAGTGGGACCCGTGTCGTTGAGCACATTGCTACAAAAGGACCTCCATGACCTCCTCGACGAATTCCAGTGCGGAACGGTCAAGTGAGACAAACCATGCTGTATTGTATAATAGATGTCTCCTCGACGAATTCCAGCGCGGAACGGTCAAGTGAGACAAACCATGTTGTATTGTATAATACTAGTGGGACCCGTGCCGTTGAGCACATTGACGTTAGTTTAATGTTAAGAGCTTGGGTTGCCTCCTCGACGGATTCCAGCGCGGAACGGTCGAGTGAAACAAACCATGCTGTATTGTATAATCTATTATATTAAATGCAGAGTGTCATGACCCCTATGTCACAAAATCCGTCACGTTTTCATCCAAGTTTTACATCCATCAATTATCATCCTATATCTCATTATATATCATTTCCATCCATTTGCTTGTTTTGAAAACTGTTTTCATCTATAATCAAGTTTTTCAATCAACATTCTTTTGCAATGGAGTCCATATTTCTTGATCATGTTTATTTAGTTTTGTGTTGCATTGCAACACGAGATTTACTAGTAGATTTTAATTGTAGAAATCTCAAAAATACATTTAAAGCTCCCTTCCCCGACCACGTAAATGAATGTGTGATATAAAAGAGTGCATAGGCGCTCTGTCGCCAACAGAGATGAATGTTTAGAATCATCCAACCCCTTATCATCCAAACATTTCTCATCCAACTCGCAGTTCTAGGTTTGTTCATGGTTTGTTCTCGGAGCTCTAGGGTTTGTTTGTTGTTTGCACGATTGTTAGTGTCCAGCATTGCTGTTATTTCCCGAGCTCTCATCAATCGCCATAGCCGTTTCGTCTTCAACAAAAAATGACGACAGCAGAGGTGGTAGACGCGGTGGACTTCGAGCCGGAGGAAGACGATCTCCTGGACGAGGATGTGGCGATGGAGGACTTAGAGACCATACCCCCCGCGCCTGCGCCCGCGCCTGCCGCGCCCAAGCTCAAGTCCACCATCATCACCAACACCGGAGGCTCCACCCGTAGCGGCGGGGCTTCGGCAGCGGCAGCAGCAGCGGCAGGGCGCAAGACCAAGGGCCGAGGGTTTCGAGAGGAGGCCGATGCTGATCGCTCCCAACGCTACGCCGTCAAGGAGTTTGAGTCACTGGATTCCAGTGGCGGACCTGGTCCCCTGCGTTGTATCCTCTTCACACTTTCTTGCCACTTTTTATTTTTGTTTTTTGACATTTTTTTGCATTTTTCGATGATAAAGAGTGTTGTGTTGGAGTTATACTTTGAGGAAAATTAACACACCGCTTGCATGGATCGCTTGTTGGCCTGCAACATGCCAGGTCATTGTATATATAATAGAGCTGTCGGAAACTCTCAGTTAGGGTATAATAGCGTAGTATTCTCTTTATTTTTGTTTTTTGACATTTTTCTCCGACGTTTGCATTTTTCGATGATAAAGAGTGTTGTGTTGGAGTTACACTTTGAGGATAATTAACGTGTTGAACACCGCTTGCATGGATCGCTTGTTGAATGCCAGGTCGTTGTATATGTAATAGAGCTGTCGGAAACTCTCAGTTAGGGTATAATAGCGTAGTATCCTCTTCACGACTCTCCTACTTTCTTGCCACTTTTTTTTTTTTTTTTTTGACGTTTTTTCTCCGACGTTTGCATTTTTCGATGATGTGTTGGAGCTACACTTTGAGGATAATTAACATGTTGAACACCGCTTGTATGGATCGCTTGTTGGCTTGCAACATGCCAGGTCGTTGTAAATATAATAGAGCTGTCGGAAACTCTCAGTTAGGGTATAATAGCGTAGTATCCTCTTACGACTCTCCTACGTTTTTATTTTGTTTTTCCTTAGCATTTTTCGGTGATATGCTGAATACCGGTTGCTTATTGATACGTTTTTAGTTTTTTTCTTGATGTTGCCTTCGTACTCTAGCAGCTTTGGTGAAAAATTTATTATATTTTGATAGCATTTGAAGGAAATTAAAATGTTCAACTGCGTCACACGAGCGCTTTAGTGGATCGCTTACTCGCCTCGTCTGCAATATTTATCGGTGTTGGAACCCTCAGTTGGGGGTATAATAGCATTGATGACTCCTTTTCGGCATTTTTTGTTGATAAGATAATTATCCCTGAACTCTGCAAAGAGCTTTAGGGATTTGAACAATGTGCAACTTTTCGATGATAGCATTTGTTTCAAACGAGAGGAAACTGGCTAATTAGCAAGTCAAATGGGTTTTTGAGGCTTAAAAATTTGTCCCCGGTTTTCTGTACTGAATGATTCTCTTTGTAGAACAAAATTAACCCTTGCGTGGAGCCTTGGGCTGTACCTGGGTATAATATCACAAGCCCTCAAGCTCTCATTATAATTTACGTGGACGCTTTCAGGCAGTAATTTGTTACTGCAACTCAATGCATTGCTATTTCTTAACAGAAATATTTCTTGGGTGTGTAGGATCCAAATATCATATGTTATGCATGCCACGTCCTATTGTTTTTATTTCTCTACGTTTTGTTTTTAAGAAAACTATTGTTTTTTGTTGGGTACAATATTTTTTAAGTGTCTTCTTGACTATTGACAACCAGCTGTTGAGGGTTGGATTATTCTGGTTACTGGAGTCCACGAAGAAGCTCAGGAGGACGATTTACATGAGGCATTTTCTGAGTTTGGAGAGATCAAGAACTTGCATCTCAACCTCGACCGGCGAACTGGATTTGTCAAGGTTTGGTTCAATCTTAATTATCAATGTATCTGCATTCTACATTATACAATTATTTTTTATTCTGCTTTATTGCATTCAAATATTAGGAATAGATACTTTGTTGGATATCATGGATAAAATTGGTGTACTATCGTTTTCTATTATTCCATGATACTCTTAGATCGAGGTGTAGAATTTGCAATTAAATTCTTAAAATCTCGTAAACAGTATTGCTAGTGTTTTGCATGCAGGGTTACGCGCTAATTGAATATGAAATGAAAAAGGAAGCTCAAGCGGCAATTGATAATTTGAATGGAAAGCAATTGCTTACGCAAGCCATATCTGTGAACTGGGCATTTAGTAGTGGCCCACTTCACCGGCGCAATGTTCGGAGAAGGTGGGATGCTCATTCGTGTTTGTATTTTAATTATCATTATTTAGTGTATTGGGATGCAGCGCTTGTTTATCTGTAGTTTTGTTGTATTGGTTTCTGCTAACTTCTTGTGAAGGCTCTGAATGGCGTGTTATCAGTATCAATGATGTCATATGCGATTCAACTGTCATTTTGAGGCACATGATTTCCCATCTTGCAGGTCGCCTCGAGGTGGGCAAAGGTCCCGCAGCCCTACTCGAAGACGGTTTTGAGTCCCAGGTATATCTTGACATGATATCGTGAATGGTTAGCTCCATGTGGAGACACTTCACTTGAATACGGAGTTATAAGAAGAGAGGCAATCGTCGTTTACCGTAGAAGAATTTCAGTAGGATGATCACAACCATTCATTACGAGGTAATGGACTCCCGTTTGTATATGGAATCCTAGTTTCTCACTGTTTTCTGGGCATGTGTTTTTTTCCGGTGAAAGACATATTCATGCTGTATTCTGTGTATTGTGTACACACTTTTGTACTTCTGTTTCTCATCAAATGTTGGGGCTCAATTTTGAGTGACCCATTGCCAGATGTTCTGTATTCTACAATGTCTACTTCTTCCGGCCTTTGAACCAAGGCATGACTTGGAATGTGTGAGCTACTGCTTACTGTAATGGTGACAAGTGTCCACTGTTTTGTGATGTGATTGCCATTTTCTGCTCCATATGTTTATGATACCGTATGTGGGGGTCGACAGGAAATATTTCTAAAAAAATCTGTTATGGAAATATAAGGTTCGGCCGACAGAAAATATTTTAAAGCAAACTTGAACCTTATTCTTGCCAAAAAATAATTGTTATTGGTCAGAGAGGTGCCAACGGGTCTCGTTAATAGGACCCCATCAAACTTTCAAGGCGAGTGGGCTCCCACCAGGCCGGGCAACTGGGCAGCCTGCCCACACTTCGTCATGGACTTCAGCAGTTCATCCTTCATCGCCAGCCCGCAGGCATCCCTTGTCTCCCTCGTCACGTCCTTGCCACAATCTGCAATCTCAGAAACTCATCAATACCACCAGCGCCATAACCTGTGCCATAACCTGCAATCTCAGACTCATCGTAAATGTAATGCAAACCAACTTAGATCTGCATAATTGCAAAAATTGACATTGCGAAAAATCAAATCTCTATCTCAAAACCTGTACAAAAAGATCATCAAGCCATTGGAGAGAACAAAACTGTGGTTAGGCATACAAAGCCTATCACATCAAATGGAGAGATGAAGAAAACATGATCTGAGCTCTGTTTGCTGTCAAAGCTACACACTTCTACAGTGTGCACAATTGCACTTACAAAACCCTAAAACGAGATCCTAACCCTGAAGGGTTCCTAGATTTGGGAACTCTTACCCCTCCCTCGAATCTTCAGCACCACATACAACATGAAGAGATGGACTCACCCTTGTGATTTCAGTGGTGTTGGAACTTCTTTAGGGTTTCAGAAAGTAAAGCTGGTGGGCTCAGTTCACAGGGCCCAAACTTGATTTTGCACATTGCTCAACCTTGTGACAATGAAGGAGGTAGAGCAAGAGCTTTCATGGATGTACGCCATTCATGCTTTACAAAAGAAGATTTGTGGGTGGTTGATGGTGGAACTCCGGCCATTACTGTTTTCCATGTGTTGGCTCCAATCACTAGAAGGAAATGTGTCGTTTTTCACTTACTATAAATGAAAAAGAAATTAAACAGCGCCAGGCACATGGGTTGTGTTAGTGTTGATCAATAGTTTTGGTCACAAGAAGACAGAAACGTAAGTATAATATTCCGGTACTATTCATTGTTCCCACGAAATGAGGAATGAAAAACGACAGGTTTGTTACTAGTGCAATGCTCAAAGACAAGCATGTAGGTTTTGTAATAGAGATTTGATTTTTTGCAATGTCAATTTTTGCAATTATGCAAATCTAAGTTGGTTTGCATTACATATACGATGAGTTTGAGATTGCAGGTTGTAGTGCAGGTGGTATTGATGAGTTTCTGAGATTGCGGATTGTGGCGAGGACGTGACGAGGGAGATGAGGGACGCACGCAAGCTGGCGATGAAGGATGAGCTGCTGAAGTCCATGACGAAGTGTGGGCAGGCTGTCCAGTTGCCCGGCCTGGTGGGAGCCCACTCGCCTTGGAAGTTCGATGGGGTCCTTTTAACGCGACCCGGTGCCAACCATGTCCTCCACCTACGGTAGTCGCTTAACCCTTTAGTGCCTAGCTGACCACATTCAAGTGATTGGAGTGTTGAATATGCAAATAATAGAAAATTGGATTTTGAATCGTGAAGTTCAAATTTAGAGATTTATAATACATATCTTTTTTAAAAAGAAAATTTCAATTTAGAGTTGTACAACTATAAAAATACTGCAAATACATCAAAATACAACAAATACTCACAAACACACATGCACTATGTTGTATTTTTAGTGTTTGGAAGTTTTTTATCTCGTCCTTTTTTTTGGGATTGTGTTCTCTTGTCCATGTTCCATTACTGTATGTATTCTGATCTTGATCAATGTATTATCTCCTTTCAATTTTTAATGTATATATTTTTGTCCTAAATCGTATATGTATAAGTCACTCTCGCTTATAAAATTCACAATAATTATGTCTGAGTCTATTCTTGATATGAAAGATTGCAATGGAGAGGTGTGACATAGGTCATTGTTGAACCGCGTTACTTTCATTTTAGAAATTGTAACCCAAATTCTATTTAATTTTGAATTCACATACCCTCCAAAATCTCATTTTTTAGTGTGCATTATACGGTTCAAAAACATACTTTAATCTTGCAATTCCATTATTGGATGATTCTCTAATTTTGGAAAAATGTCTACACTCCATTGAAAATTCAATTGTACAGTTACTTTCTAATTTAATTCATTCTATTTCTGATAGTATCAATCATAGTGAAAAAAGTATTGAAATCCAATGCATGCAACTACAATACCCTAGGCATTGAAGGGTCAACCCTTTAGTGCTCAAGTGTCCACATTGTGGAATCTATGTGTCGAAAACGCTAATAACAAAAAATGCGTGAAGAACTAGATTTTGAATTGTAAAGTTCAAATTATGAGCGTTATAATATACATCTTTTAGAAAAAGAAAATTTCAATTTGAAGTTGTGCAACTATCAAACACCTATGAACAAAACGCAAAAATACTTTAACCCTTTAAGGTCCCAATTCAACACTGTTTTCAAAGATTCGTTATAAAGTGTTTGATAAAAAATTAAAATGGAGTTAATGTTCAACGCAAAGTTATATATATCGATGTGAAGATAACATCTGTACGGTTGGATTCATCATATTTATTATTAATAATTTTAAATTAATTTTGCAAGGTTTTCTCTTAAAATTCAATTAAAAATCCAAAATTAACATTAAAAATTTTATTTTATTTTTAATGAAATTAGAATAACATGCACTACAAGATGGTATGGTTTTCACTATTTGATTCTACCTATTATGGAAAATCATGTTTAAGGCCTCACTTTTTGAACTAAGAATGAAACTTGACATAAACCACTTTTGCTATTTTTCAAAAAAATTCAAAACCTTATTTTGGAGATCCGTACCGTACAAATGGCAGTCAACTAGCACAAGAATTAAAAATAAATTGAATGAATGAAAAACATCACCGTGCGTGGTGAAAGGACGCTTCAAAAATCATCCAGCGTCGAAGATCTGAACGCTCACGCGTCAAAGGGTTAAATACTTGAAAATACAGTAAATACTTACAAATACACCATATGTACTATGCGGTATTTTTTGTATTTGGAAGTTTGTTATCTTATTTTATTTTTTTGGATTGTGTTCTCTTGTTTATGTTCCATTAGTGTATGTATCATGATCTTGATCCATGTACCATCTCTTTTAATATTTTAACGTATAAATTTTGTCCTAAATTGTACATGGATAAGTCACCCATTTGTAAAATTCACAATAATTATGTGTGAGTCTGTTTTTAACATGAAAAATTGCAACGGAGAGGTGTTGACACAGGTCATTGTTGAACATCTTTACTTTCATTTTAGAAAATTTAAACCAAATTCTATTTAACTTTGAAGTCTCACACGCTCCAAAATCTCATTTTTTACAGTGCAAAGACATACTATGATTTTCCAATCCCACCATCAGATGATTCTTTGATTTTGGCAAAATGTCTGCACTCCAGTTGAGAATACGATTATACAATTACTTTCTAACTTAATCCAACCCATTTCTGATAGTATCAATCGTAGTAGAAGAAACTACTGAAATCCAATGCACATAGCTACAATACCCTAGGCACTAAAGGGTTAAACAGAATATTCTGATACTGCCATTTGCGTACTTTCCATAGAATCTTGTGATTTCAGCATCCAAAGTTGTTCGGTAGAAATTTGGCAATTGCTTTTGAAGTGCCATGATTGTGCTTCCAACCGCTTCATGTAATAGAAAAGTCTTTTGTAGGCGTAAAGGGAAGCTATCAGTAAAGATGGTGGGTGCGGGGATATCTCGAAAAGAACTTTACTGAAGCTTTTTGGGTATTTTAACACTGTGTAAGTACAAGCATGGAAGGACCTGCATCCTTCTACTCATTTAGAGCGCCCTCAATGTAACACGGTATATCTTCGGTGTTAAATGGACGGAAAGTGTTTAACCCCTAAACGTCTAAACATGTCTTTGCGGTCGGTAGAATACGTTGTATTTTGGTTGTATTTAGAATGAATCTACATCTTCAATGAGTTTGAGTTCAAAAGAAAAGTTGAAATTTAGATTGATGCAGTTCTAGTGAGCTATTGAGATCTTGATTTAAAGTTTCTTGTTGACAGCAAATCCCAATTATACGACAACATATATATTATCCCCATGGGACGTTTAGGGGTTAAATGTACAATCCCCGCAACAAGTAAAGAAACCCCACAATTCATCATTCATTAAAACACTTTTGAGATTTTCTACAATGATTTGTCAATCACCAAAAACATTCTACAACACAATTTATGTATGACACATTTTTGTGCTAAGTTTGGTGCAAGGAAGATGACCAAAAGTTGTAATAATTTCAATGCATCAACTTTTGTGTTTAATGTAACAAAAAAGTGCATATCAATCATACAAAAGCTTTCAAGGATCCAAATTATTAGTAGAAGGTAGATGTTGCAGTAAAGAACCATATGGTGTCATAGTTTCTTTTGGTATTCTTAGGTATTCTTTTGTCCACATGCAATTTAGAATTTTAAAATTAAAACCAAATTTTAATTTAATTATATAGTAATGTAATTGAGCTACTTTTGTCATGTTTATTATTTACTGCAACAATTGTCCCCTATCAAAGGCTTCGTTCGTAAATGAGGGCCGCTTCACACTATGGCCGTCCAAGTCGAAAGACATTGGGATTGAGTGGCCAAACTTTGTTGAGAGTTCAAAGAAATGGGCTGAAAATAGGTAATAAAATATAGTTTTCATTTTTATGAAAAAGAATCGACGGCCTCTCGACCATAGTTTGGATTTCCATTCCTATTTGACCCAAACTTCCTTTTAAGAGGCCGTCACCTTGGTCAAAAAATGTTGCGATGCAGGCATTTTGGAGGGCGACACCTTTGGACTTTGGTGTTTAGTGTGAAGGGTCGAGAGGCCGAACTCTTGGTTTCTTGCAATTTTGATTGGAATCGACGGCCTCTCGACCTTTGACTATAGTGTGAAGCGGCCCTTGAGTATCCCCGCGAGTATCACAAGACATAACTCGATTTATCAAACATTGTTTACATGCCCATGAATAAAAGGGTGTATTTCTTTATAGCAACAAGTGGACATTTTTGGGATCCTCCTATACTCTTAACAAACTTCTTTCAAAATTGGAAAGGACTCATTTGGAATTGAGGTGACCCGTGTTGAGGAATGCTCTTTTGTAATTCCCAGCCGGTATATGAGGTGCCGAATTCTGGACTCTGATTGGCCAAGAGTAGCACAATTACTCGGAGTAACATAATTGCTAGATGAAAACCAAACTAATCTTAGATGTAGAGAAGAGCCTAGTCTTATATGAGCGGAATTCATTCATTTTCGAGCAGAATCCATCCATATTCAAGCAGAATCCATCCACAATTGAGCAAAATCCATCTATATAAAAGCATAATTCATTCATGTTCGAGCATAATCCATCCATATTAGAGCATATTCCATTCATATCCGAGCAGAACCCATCAATATTACAGCAGAATCCATCCACATTTGAACATAACCCATCCATATTCAAGCAGAATGCATCCAACACTGGCTAAAGGTTACGTAAGGTAACCATGATGAACAACAAGGGTTACCAGAAAATGATTCGTTGCTCGTCATTTCTTGGTAACCTTGTTGTTCATCATAGTTACCCAATACGTAATATAAGTTATATAAAGGGTGGGAGAAGGAAATCAAAGTGCTACCTTGCCTAACCCATTCCAATATTCATGACCCTACTAACTTCCAAGAGGGGGTTGAGGACCTTGAAGGTGAACTACCACATGGCACTCTTTCATTGGACAATTTTCCTATTTATTTAGACTTTGTAAAAGTTTTTTTTTAATTTTTTTTGAAATAATAAACTTAAATTATAAATTATATTTTTAATTAGAAAATAATAATTTTAATTTTAAGCAATAAATTTTAATTGTTACAAAATTGTTATTAAAATAATTTTAATTATAAAACTTTATTATGTATGTTTTTAAATTAGTTTTTTTTAATGGGTTGTTTGCTGCCCAAGTTGCTACTAACCTAAAGTAGTATACAAAACCATCTACGTTTAAAAACTTGGGCTAAATTTTCCTAATCTACCGTACCTTCCAAGCAGCTTCGTCAAAATCTACTAAAATAATAGTGTGGTGCGAATTCATACGGGGTTGCAAGTTCTTCTTATTCCATATCATTTGGGAATGACTTGGAATGAATTTGATGTTAAGCTCCACCCAATCTTTTCCTACAACTTACACATGTTTTTACGAAAATATTAAGAAATGTGAAAATGATGACATTTCAACATTTCGACTATTTCAAAATACAATTCACATGAAATTTAGCAAAAACTACTTCTAATTCAAAAAACAATTGTCTTGGTTTTTTTGAATTATTTAATGACGTAGCTGCTCGGAAGGTATGATATTTAACTTTTTCATAAATTTTAATGGATTCATTGAATTTCTTTTGGCATGTAAGGATATCTTTAATGTAATTGTTTTATAATCTATTATCATTAAATTTTGTAAAGACTTTCCTCATTAATTCAAATAGGAATTCAATTTTATTTGAACTAAAGAAGAACTTTAATTTTTTTAAATTTTACTCAATTTTTTTTTTAACCCTTTGACGTGCTTGCGTCCATATAATGAACGTTAAATAAACTGTAAGCCTTCTCTTGACTACATTCATTCAAATTTTTCTTGGTTCTTGTGCTAGTTGATTACCATATGTATAGTATGAATCTTCAAATTAAGGTATTTTGATTTATTTTTTAAATGAAAAAATTGGTTTATGTCAAGTTTCAATTTTAGTTCAATAAATGAGACATTAAACATGTTTTTACCAAAATAAGTAGAATCTAATAATGGAATAACACCATCTCATAGTGCATATTTTTCCTATTTTTTTCCTTTTAAAAAATGTTAATTTGGGGGTTTAAAGTGGATTTCAAAAGAAAACATTGTTAACTTAATAAACAACTATTAATAAAACTTATGGTTAATCCAACCCGACTAATGTGATCTACAGATTGAGATTGACAACTTTTTATATATATATCAACTCCATTGTTGTGATTCATCAAATGTTTTATAGCATGTCTTTGAAATCAGTAGTGGATCAGGCGAGGGATCAGGACATTAAGAAGTTAATTTCTCGTCAATTTTAGAAATTTTGATACTTCTTTTGAACTACAAAGTAATTGTGATAATTTCTAAGAGTCTAATTTTACACTTAACTCTTTCATCATTAACCCTTCAATGTCCCAATTCAAGACTAATTTCGAAGATGCCTTATAAAATGTTTGATGAATAACAAAAACGGAGTTGATGTACAATACAGAGCTAATATGTAAATGTCAATGTGAAGATCACATATGTACAGTTAGATTTATCAAAAAATTTATTGATAAATTATAATTAAATTGTTATGGTTTTCTTTTAAGATTCAATTAAAAATTCCAAATTGACCAAAAAAAATTAATTTTTTTTGTGATGAATTTGGAATAACATGCACTATGAGATGGTATGATTTTCAATATTTGATTCTACTAATTTTGGAAAATCATGTTTGAGGTCTCAGTTTTGAACTAAGAACAAAACTTGACATAAACCAATTTAGTTATTCAACAACAAATCACAATATTTTATTTTGAAGATCCATACTATACAAATGATAGTCAACTAGCACGAGAACCAAGGGATGGACAAAAACTGTCCATGTATGTAATCAAAAGAATAATATGAGTCTGTTCACCGTTCATTGTGTGCACGTACACATGCATGTCAAAGGGTTAGTGGAATCATTGAAACTAAATGGAAGTTGTTCAATATTGTAATCTAATTTTACTAAACGACAAACCCTTGCTACCGTTAGATTCATGGGACCGCACGTGACTATTTGAGTTGGATTTGAGGTGCTTCTCGATTGAGATTGATTTCAACCGAGGGCCGCACAAGGAGACTCAATTGCATTGGGGAGAAAAATACTCAATTGTGATTCTTCACACCCAAGTTGAAAATTACACTGCTCTACTCATCAGTGCCTCCCCCACTATTGAGTGAAGTCTCCCATGATTTTATGTCCTAATTTATTTCTTTATTTTGAAGAATTTTAACTTTTATAAATTAAAGTTTTAAATTTAAAGTTTGTTTCATAGAGCATCACTTTTTGATCAAGCATTTTGATCAAGCATTGTAGACAAACTTCATTTTGATAAAACAACAATTTTCTTGTCAAATATAGTCCAAGCCTTAGGGAATGGTCATAGTCAGTATATAAATTATAAAAATGTGAAAATGATATAAAAATAATCCAACTTATATAAACTATCTATATATTTTATGGATATAAAAATAATAATCTAATTTATTTTGTTATGGATAAAATATTATTTTTATAAATAATTTTATGGTTATAAAATAACTTGAATATAAATATTAAAACATTTTATAAAATAATAACTATTAAAAATATGGTTATAACTATAATATATTTACAACCATTGACATTTAACTATAATATAATATGTATTTACCAATTGATTATATATATATATTATATAATTGTTATTTACCAATTGATTATATACTTGATATTATATTTATTCAATTGAATACAAATTAAAAAGTTAGATAGTTTAGGTTCATATACTAAATTCAACTGAACTGAACTGAGTTCCCTCTGCAGCCGAAGTGGAATTTCCAGGTCAGATCTCCACGTGTCCACGTCACCCTGAACAAATCACAATACGACACGTGGACTCGGGATCCAACAGTAACGAATTTATGTCCAAGGGAATCCTTCCCCAGGGGCAGGGCAGAGAGTTGAAGGGGAATTGCCACGTCAAATCTGGAAATGGTCCACGTCAGATCTGGAGAGGTCCACGTCATCTTTCGCCAATCACAATCTGCCACGGTGGATGGCTTGGAAAAGTAGGGTATTCTTTTCCTCTTCCTCTTCCCTGGTAAGGCTTATCTCTGATTGCCTGAGTCGCTCACTCGCAGATGCTTTCCTCATCATATCTTCTCTCTCGCTCTCTCATTCATGGCCTGCTGCACATCATCACCGTCGTCAGCCACATCTTTCCGCCTGTTCTTCCGTCGCACGCAAATCCTCTTCTTCTTCATTTCCTCATCCATTTGACGTGAGAGCTTCTCCCTTTTACTTCATTTCGTTTTTTTAGGGCTCTTCTTCCTGTCAACCGCAACCCCCGTGTTTCGTATCAATTCCTCTTACGGCGGGGCATAATTCTGCTCGTTTTGGACTTTCCGCGATTTTCATAATAAAATTCTGCTCTCACTCTTCTTCCAGGTGAGTGAGTGAAGGAGCTATGGCGGGGTGTTCGGCCAGGACGGTGTGCTGGCCGGTGGCGCAGCACGTAGTTGGCCGGGGAACAACAAGTGGAATTACTAATGGCTGCTCTACTCATGCGTCGTTGCTCTCTCACCGGGCATTTCCGTCGCTGGTTTGGTTGAACAAGATGAGGAACAAGACTGGGAGCCTCGTGAATTTTCAGCGTGAATTTCGTGGGAGTGCCGTGTCGCAGCAGGTGGCGGAAACCTCCACCGGCGGTGGCCTTGGGGAGACTGTGCCCGACTTGGATGACGACGGTGTTAATGCCCGTAGTTTTGAAGGAATCCAAACGGAACAAGGTGCGCTTGCCCTACTACTAATACTGTTCTTTTTTTGTTTTGTTTAGAAAATCATTTGTTTTCTTTCTTTTAATTACGAGTTCCCGAATAATGGATGAGAGACATACCTCTGAATACTCCTGCTCAGTATTTGACAATGGAGATGCGGAACATTGAGTTGAGCTGTATGCAGAATGCTGTTTTTATTTATTACAATCCTGTTTGCATATTAGCTTCTGTCCGTATTTAGAAGGAATCTAAACAGAACAAGGTGCTGTCCTCAGAGGCATAACCTTCATTGTAGACGTTCAGCCAAGAAACGACGTTTTTATCTTGTTCCTCCTCTCTATCTGTTTTTTTCTTTCCGAAGAGAGTTCTATAGCCATATCACTGTCGATTTTGGTTTCGAGCTCCTGAATTATGGATGAGAGATTTACCTCTGTCTACTCCTGCTCAATATTTGAAAATGATGAGCCTGGAGTTGCCGAAAATTGAGTTGAGCTGTATACAAAATGATTTTTAGTGATCCTATTTGCATATGAGCTTCAGTCCGTATTTTAAACAGAGCAAGGTGCTGTCCTCAGAGGCTTAACCTTCATTGTAGACCTTCAGCCAAGAAACGTTTTTATCTTGTTCCTTCTCTCTATGTGTCTCTCTATCTGTTTATTTCTTTCCGAAGAGAGCTCTTTAACCATATCACTGTCTATTCCTGCTCTAGACCGTAGGATGTTTGCTGTGAATAATGTGGATATGGTAAACATTGACGTTGAGAGGTGTAGACCAAATGCTTTTGTATAACCTTATTTCTATCCTGGCTGTATGGCTGGGCTTGAGCTTGTGACCTATAATGCATTTACCGATATAAGGGGTCTGCTTGCTTTTTGATTATTTGGTATTGTGTTTTCGGGTATCATTTGTGCCTAGAGTATCATTTCAGCTAAGACAAATTCGTTTGGAGGTGCAGAATTGTTGCTAGCGGTCGCCAAGGAGGTAGATTCAGGTGTATTGCCGGAGCGTGCTGGGGAGGGAATGAAAGAATTATATCGGAATTATCGAGACGCTGTAAGTTTCTGAAGCCTACTCTAGAGACGAAATGCAGTAGAATGATTGGTGTTGTTGCACGATGTCATTCATACCTGTGGTATTTTTTTCTAGTAGTTTGGCAATACGGGCAATTTTTTATATGAGTTACGATGCATTGTCCGAGCAGGTAGTTGGCAGTGGCGTGGAAAATGCTATGGAAGTTGCTGTTCAGGTTATGGCAACAGTTTTGGACCGGATTCTTTTGCAATTCGAGGTGCCTATATATATTTTTGTCCATCTTTTTCATTCTTTCTGGTGAAGACATACAGCAGATTTTTCAGTAAAACTGGATTTTCAGTTACTTTTAGACAACATCATGACGATAATCTTCGTCATGATTCATGGAAAGGTTTCCTTACAGCGATAGAAAGGCCTCTATATATCATTGGGAGGCTTTTGTATGATCCCTAGGGACACCTCGGATATTCTCTTTGTGATGATGTCTAGAAGTTCCGGAAGCAGTCTGATTTTACTGTGATACACTTAAAGAAGATGGCGAGTTTGTGGGAACTGAATGACAGTTGAGTTCGGTTGGGTGATTTCCCTGCAGGATCCGTTCACATTTTCAAATTATCACCCAAGAATGACGGAGCCCTATGATTATTATACGTTTGGTCAAAATTATGTGCGTCCTCTTCTAGATTTCAGGTGGGTGTTTCTTTTGGGGTTTTAAGAGTGGCAGAGTTGATTTCAAATTGCTTAAAACCGCTTGCTAACGATTTGGCTGTTCTTTGGCGTTGGATGACACAGGAACTCATACCTTGGTAACATAGAAATCTTGGACCAGATTGAGAAGAACCTCAAAGCGGTGAGACTTGCCTGTGATGACTCGAGTGCTCTGAAAATCATGGGATTTGCAGTGGGAAGTATTGGTGTTGTGTTGTTAATAATTGTGGATGCGCTTTGATGACAGGGGGACAATGTTATTTTGCTATCCAATCATCAGACTGAAGCAGATCCTGCTGTCATGGCATTGTTGCTTGAGCACAGTCACCCTTACTTGGCAGAGAATCTGGTAAGCTTCAAAATCTTTTCACTGGTTTAGTGTTTGAACTCTTATATTCTTAGATCTCGAGTTTTAGAGGTCTGAAATTGGTGTTGCCCATTTTCTTGCCAGACCTATGTGGCTGGAGATAGAGTGGTGTTGGATCCCTTCTGCAAACCTTTCAGTATGGGCAGGCAAGTTTCTATCTTTGCAATCTTAATGCATTTCGTTGGTTTCCGAACTTGCTGTTTCAAGTTGGTGGGTGTCTTAAGCTATTAACCTCTGAGTGCCCATTCTAAAAATAGAAAGTTCAATTTGGAAGCTTATAGTTGATTATAGTAACTTTCAAGACGTATTTCTATTGTTAAAAGACGTGTGATATGATTCCTTCTTTTTATGCGTACATTTTTTTACCTTGAAGCTTCCTAAATGATTTTTCTTATATACGCAAGAAAGTGGCCACTTTTAGCACTTTTAGCATTTGAGTACTTTTAGCACCTTTAGCGCTTTTAGCGCTTTTAGCACTTGTAGCACTCGTCTGTGCTATGGCCCAAATTTGTCCACGGTTGTCTACTCAAGAATGTTGACCCACCATATTTGATTACTCGTGGTGATGGGATTCAGGAACCTCTTATGTGTGTATTCAAAGAAGCACATCAATGATGTGCCGGAGCTGGCGAAAATGAAATCCAGGGAAAATGCCAGGACTTTAATGCAGATGACAATGTTGCTAAAGTAAGAAAAATGGCTCTTTTTCCTCAGAAATTGTCTTCATTTGCTGTACATTTTGATCATTTCGTATTCACTGGTATCACTTTTGGGATGTGTTTCCAGGAAAGGAGGCCAACTGTTGTGGGTAGCACCCAGTGGTGGACGTGATCGCCCTGATCCAGAGACTAATGAATGGGTTCCTGTAAGATTGTTTACAGTATAACTTACCATTTGGATGACTATTTGTGCCATCATTCCGCACTAGGTTGCATTGCCTCTAGATTCAGAATTTTTTGCTCAAGAAATCGGGTCAGTTAGTGCAGCATGAATTTGATCAGAAAAAATGCACGACTTCCTTTTAAAGTTTCCGACATTGATTCCATTTGTGTAGGCTCCATTTGAACCTTCTTCGGTGGAGAACATGAGGCGGCTTTCAGAAGCTGTGCGAGTACCTGGACACATACATGCCATGTCCCTATTGTGTTTTGAAATTATGCCACCTCCTGTCCAGGTTGGTTCACTAAAGCCCTTAGTGCCTGAAAGAAAATAGAAACTATACTCTGGAACCTCATTGCCTGTCATAATAACTTCCAATACATATTTTACCCTTTCAACACGATCTCTTCTTTCTATCGGTGTATTTTTTCTGCCTTCCTCGAAGCTTCCTGACTGATTCATTTCAACTCCTATAGATATGGAAGTGGCCACTTTTGGCCATTAATGGTCAATCTTATCTACACTGATGATATTTGCATGGATGTGTATCTCGCAGAGCGGCTGTGTGTTAGTTGAACATCCCTTTAGACCTAATGAACTACTGGTTGCAACTGTTTGTTGCAGGTGGAAAAGGAGCTAGGGGAACGAAGAGCAGTAGGTTTTAGTGGAGTTGGTCTAGGGGTTTCCAAGCAGCTTGATTTTGAGTCAATGGCGAAGCAAGAGAGCAATCCTGAAAATGTGAGTTACTATCCATTTTGCCAAAATCCCGGGGGTTGCACTGTGTTAAATTTGTGAAAGTATATGTGTGCACAAAAGAGGTATTAATTTGAACATTAACAAAGTATATATACAAGACATATGTAGAGCTGAAAATATTGACGTATACTTACATAAAACATATATCTAGGATGGAATAGATCTGTATACAAAGATTTTTAGACATACAAACCCTGGTTTTTAGAGGGGTCATGAACGCAGACACAATGTAGAGTGCACCCCTGGGGCCATAATGGTAGCCGGCTGTTATTCCAGAAATGTATTGAATGTACTGGACTGCACACTATTGGGTGCAGGTGAGGGATGCATGCTCGCTGCAGGCATGGAACGAGGTGAACGATATGTACAACGTATTAAAAGCGGCAATTTATGGAGACCAAGGGTGTAACGCTAGCTCAAGCTCCTTGATATTGGCTCAGCCCTGGAGGGAATGAACAAAACAACCAGGTAATTTTAAGGCCTTTTGTATAACTATTAAACGTCGTCATTGGCTTCTACGCCGTCCGAGCTCCAAGACATCAATGCATGGATTAGAAGCGTGTTGACCATCATGCACCAACGGATCTTGCTCTGGATGATCATGCGACACATTGGCAATATTATTAGGTTGGCCGTGTCTCTGTAACGCCACAACTGACCCTCATTGGGTGTTGTATTCTGCTCAAAAGTTGCTCAACCACACTCGTACATTGTAAAAGCAGTTTTACTACTGAATTCATTGATTGACTGCTTTTCAATTCTTTTAAAGAGAAATGTGACTAAGCATTTGGATTTGCTGCTTCATCTTTTGTGTTTTTTTCTGAATTGATCGTTATGTATATTTTGAATGATAGTCACCTGCATTGGCTGTACTATCGTCTATTACTAGTAAGGTAGAGGGCTCCAAAACCAACAGGGTTCTAATTCCAACAAAATCTAAGCACAATAATCATTCTATAAATTAAATCTAGGTAGGACCATAGATAGCTTGTCATTTTGGTCAACATCCAATAAGAGCTCTATGATGTGCCTAGATTTGCGTTCTAAAATAAATGCATGGTCTAGATCCTATTGGAATTAGAACCCGTTGGTTTTGGAGCCCTCTACCTTACGTGTATTGTAAATCCTCTTGTAGTACATACCGTATTTTCAGTACCATATTTGTGAAGACTGAAGTTGTAATATTGTTTTGAGTAGGTACAAGTTTTACCGGACATTCACCTACCGTACTTATGTTAGGGTCTCAACTGAATGGTGCACCAATATTTCAAAATGTTTAATTTATTTGCAAAGGGTGACTTTAGCAATTCTTGAATTTGTTTTCAATATTTGGCAAAGTGAAGGTTATGATGTCAGAAGGACAAATGTGTTAAGTTCATATTCTAAATTTGGTACTTTTTGTACTTTTATACCCACCTGTAATGTCCTTTCCACTTCGTGCCGCGAAACTTCAAAATGTCATTCAGTCTTGTACGGAGTACACGCTGAGTTAGCATAGTTCTTAGCTACCGTACCTCACTGTCTGGTTTGGCACTTTGAGTGTTGAAATGTAATTTCCATGTAGGATTTACTTGGGTCTTGATGTGGAAATGTCACTTGGCAGAATTTTTGATATTTAAAAATAAGAAAGTAAGGTGTGATATTCAAAATGTCATTCACTCTTGTACTTGCTAAGTTAGCATAGTTCTTAATTGTTGTTAGATCCACCTTCTTGAACCATGTAACTTGTAAATGATGCTTGTGAGCACAACATGCCATGAGTTGTGTCGCTATACATTCATTGTTGTTCACTTTGCACATGTAGGTGCAAGCTTGGTTGTTAATGCAGTTGTCAATATGGATACTCAATTTTGCGCACTACTTTTTGCTAATAGTCAAGATGGGTTTTTAGTGTATGTTCCTTTGATGTGTCCTTGTATGTCATCGTGTAATGGGTTTTTGTTCCTAATGTAAGCAAATGGTTGGGTGTAAATTTTGGTCTTTGGAAGTAGTGCTACACGCACTATTAGCAAAAAGTAGTGTAGTGCACCTTCATGTCTCGAGTCTTGTTTATACATGAGTTAGTCCCATAATAGGTGATGCTTTTGGGGAAAAAAAATTACAAAGAAAAGTGCAAAGGGAAGGTTCTTTGTTTGTAAAACTTATCTTTGCTCGTGTGTAGAACCCTATAACTATTGTAACGCCTCTACAATATAAACAAGTTCATTAATTGATCTAGAAGATTTCGAAGTATGTTGCTTACTATATAGGTGATATTGAGAATTTGATAGAGGTGCTATCACAAACAAATTCATCAATTGATTTGGAAACAAATTTATCAATCGATCCGAAAAGTTTGGATAGACAGCTACTCCCAAATAGAAACTTAATTTATTAAGAAATTTGATAAAATCATTCTAGTTTGTTTAATTTTTTGATTTTTTTTCAAGCGCATCATTTATTATAGGACGGAGGGAGTATATCTTTAGTGCCATCATAGTGCGCCTTCCTACCTCAACTCAACATGCCTCTATTTGGGCCTTTTCGAGCTATTAAGACTTTCGGACTCAAAATCTTCCTCCACTTTGATTAGTTAATACTGTATATTTATTGAATTTTCTTTGTTAGATATGTATTTGACTATATTAAATCTTGAAGCACTAAACTATGTATAGACTATGCTACTAGCCTAATCTATTATATTATTCCATTCTATCATACAAGATCAACTCCAATTAGTAGAGTTGATAGACTTTTGCATGTTTGGGTGAAATAACCTAAACACTCCTTTTAGACTAGTGCCCTTTCTTTTTTATTTAATCTTGTAGTTCGCGGAATTCAATAAACCTCTTTTGGAAAACACATGTGTCTCAAGAGGTTTATTGAACTCCAAGAACTACAAATGAAAAAAATACAAGAAATGAGTTCTTCCACAAGCAACTTAATACTCAAACAAGTGTGCTGTTTTGAACAAAAAAACTCTCGATTCACATTGCTTTTTTAAAGGGCTTGAATGCTTTTCCTCGTTCATATTACATTTAAACTCACTTTAAATGAAGACAAAAGGAAAAAATGAAGCCAATAATGCTAAAATCCTATTGGTGGAGATAGATCTTTGGCTCAACTTCATTTTAAACAAAAAGTCAAGATTGTAAAAGTCAAAATTATACTTGGAAGATAAATGATATAACAAACGGAAGGAAATTCCTACATTTTAATTTTAAAAAACACAACACCAGAAGTTTGCATCTAAACTTTTGGATATAAACCAAATGTTGGCTAGCACATATGATGAATTCTTGGATTGATTATTTCTTGGTCCAAGGCCTCTTTCTAAAATGAACGTTATATGCAACTTCTTATAATGTAACAAAATGTAATAGGAAAAGTATCAAGTAGGGTTTATTCCTAATGACTCGTGCAACCATTTTGTGCTCATTTTTCACCTTCGGGAAATTATTTTGGAAAGCAAAGGAATTCTTTTTTTACCTATAGTGAAATAGATGACTTATGTAAAGGTGAATTACAGATTGGAATTGGTATTATATAGTTTTTCTTTTTATGAAGAAAAAGAACAAAAGTAAACAATATTATTGTAGTTTAAGAATCTACAATTAGGGGAAAGTAATAATGTCATTGTAATCAAATCTATTTTGTGAACTAACATAAGACAAAATTATAGCTAATGATTGAAAATATATTCTAAAAGCATGTAAGTTGTAGAGAGGAAGGTGTAAATAAGAAAAAATTTAAATTTACATGACCTAAATGTTAAAAATCTAATTTAGAGTTGTTATGTATGTAAATAATTCTCATTGAAAGAATGGTTGTTAGTACCTCCAACTCGAATACAAAGATAGAACATTTATGTTTTTCATGTATTTCACAAATTTGGTTAAGCATGCTAAAAAAGTGACATATCTTTGTTTTGAAAATATCATCACAAATGTTACAAAAGCGTCATAAAGATTGTTTGCAAAACTTGGAAATGGCGTCTTTAAACCGTTTGTGTATTCATAAATGACATTTTTGTAACACATTATTTATGACACTTTTGTAATTAATTGAATACTCTTCAAAAACAAATTTTATGACATTTTTAGAACAAAAAAGTGCACGAGAAATGTTTCATTCTGTCCTGGAACTGTCATAAAAGTGTCCATAAACAATTTAAAAATGGACGTAGTGTAGTAGGGACACTAGCAAGGGGTCTAGTGTCTACACTATCAAGGACTCTAGTTCGGAGGCAAGAAGAGCAAGAGTGACAATGAATGTTGATACATTTGTAGTTTGGTTTCGGCATCGGCACCCGCTTCACCAGATAACCATACTTAACAATCTGACGTACAACTGTCGGGGCGACGTTCCTGTGCCATGCGGCATCCATCACGGGTTTCAAATTCTCCGAGACTCGGTACTTGTAGCATGCATGATGGATTGCCGGGAAATGTTGGTCAATAGCGAAGTCTAGTTCTGGTATAGGAGCTATGACCTCACTTAGAGAGATGTAGAGCAACACCATGAACACTTCCATAGCCTCGATAGTCATGTTCGAGATCTCGACCATAGCCTTTATAGTCATGCGACTGATGCCCATGATCTCAACCGGGGAAATCTGCTGCGAGAGTGTATACAAACCAAGTGCCGCTTTAGCCAATATGGATGAATGGGTTATGAATGCTCCAACCCCAGAGCCTCCTTGGACTTTCAGGATGGTGTCTGCGTCGAAGAAGCAGTTTCGCAAAAAAATGAGGTTTTCGTTCAAGTCGTTTATGTCCTTCACGCTTGCCATGACTCCACTCATTATCTCTGGTGTCACGAACAACTTCCACACGAGTTCACGGTTGTTTCTCATACTTGGCTCCAGTTCTCGGTCCATGACGATTTAGCTATGCTCAAACTAGCAATCGATCACACGATCCTGCATCCACATAGCAATCTAGAGCACTATTTAGATCAACACTCATTGGGATGTGGTTCTAATGTTGATTTAGAACCTGCATCTATGCACAAGTGGAGATAGCAATTTAAAACACTATTCTATCAACATTGATCGAGATGTGGTTCTAATGTTGATTTAGAACACCATTCTCAACTGTCAATGTTGTTTTAATCACGTGGGGAGCATCAAGAGGTTTAGCATGGGGCTAAAAGTTGCTTGCTAATTATGGGAAACATTTTTAGGCTTATTACTTCTAGATGTTGTTTTAACACATTAGAACATTTGGTATTTTAATGACGTTACAACTCGTCAAATGAATGTCCTAATATTGATCTGCTTCATTTTGAAATAATGTTATTCTTATAGTGTTGAACACACATTTCGTCAAAACTGAACTACAAAGATTGAAAAAGTGATAGGGAGTGCTACCCTTCACAATAGAGATAAGTCCTCAACTTTTCTACACCGCTCTTATTTGTGGAATAAGAAAATAATATCCCACCGTAGTTTACATATTTTCAAATTGTTTATTTTCATTGCTTTGTAGTAGAATTCAACAAAATATAGTTATCTACTTTTATTAGAAAGAGTTAAGAAATTTATTCCAAAAAAACGTAAACTAGAGTAGTTTTGTATTAGTGCGTTCGTATCATTGCTCTCAACTATTACTAAGGCTAGGTACCACTATTTCATGAAAGGAAAAAGATGAAAAGATTTTTCCCAAAAAACAAATTCACCACAATCTCAAACATCAAGTTCACTTCTACTTTTATGCAACCGATTGTAACTTTTACAAGTTTTGTCCTCTTGCACAAGGGTCACAAAAGGTAATTCATTTTGTTGTTCTTATTGCTCATAATTGATTTTGGTGAGCAATCATAAGAAACGATGAAGTTGCATTGTTTTTTCTATTACTAATGTTGATTGGTTTTGGTGCGCATTGATCATGGACACAGAGGTGTGCAGTCACTAGTGCATGAATGGTCATATGGACATCCACCCTATATTTAGTTAACTACTTCATGGTAATTGATGTCTTTAGAAGACTAGAACTAGGGTTTGGATTCGACATAGCATTTTAAGAAGCATTATTTTGGGATGCTTTGGCACTAAAAGCGTATTTACAAATGAAATTTTTTCAATTATGCTATTAGTGCAAAAATAGACCTAGGGTTTTTTGGACGGTGACTCCTAGGTGCTTTTGAAAATTTTCTTTTTATCAATTTTAAAACCGATATTTGATTGTACAATAGGTTTCTTATTTATAGACAAATGATATTTGTAGATTCATTCCTATGATGTCTATTCAAGTCTCTTTATGAAATAAAAATCACGAATTCATTAAAAGCAATTGAGTTTAAAAGTGATGTAGTAACGCGATAGTTTCTACTCCAAATCCTTATATGTAAACTTGAAGAATGTATTATAGAATGCAACTAGTATAATTGAAACGAGATTGCAAGGTCATAGAAAGAACGTACTCGTTATTGTGGCCAATGTTTGCTTTGTCAGCAACTTGCTTTGTTGGAGACCTTTCTGCACACATTGTTGCTTTATAAATAGAATTGAAACATTCACATCCACAAGATTGAAGTGTAAAAAAATTCAAACGACGAAATTCAAACATTGCAATTTCTTAAAACACTTTGTGCTAATAATCAAAACCCAATCAAGACCTTTAGTAACTTCAAGTGAAACCTTTTAAGACAGAGGTGTGTTGGCTAGTGCGACGAGCCGACAAGCTAAAAAACTCTATGTAAGCAAGGCGGCGAGGCGGCGAGGCGGCGAGCTAAGAACGGTTCAAGTCGACAATTCTACAATAGGATTATTTATGATAGGACCCAAGACCCTTTTATGATGTAACCTAGCTTTTTACATCCGCCTGGATGGTCTTCCTATGATGTTCCTCGAAGACCATTATGTGAATTAACCTAACCTTTTGCCTCTTTGAATTTCATGGCCTTTCATTTTGTGACTAGTAGTGGCTTGGGACGGTGCCGAGCCAAACAAAGAGCTAATGAAACTTCATTTTAAAAACTATTGAAAACATCGAGTGGTACGGAATGGTTTACTTATATATTCTTTGCAATTTTAATAAAAATATTTCAATTAATCCTTCCACTACAACAAAATGCACTTTTTATGATTTCACTCTGTCACAAAATCCAAAAGTATGATTGTGCAAGGCAAAAGGAATATAACAAGCAAGGTGATTGGGTTTAGTCATTGCCGACGAGTCGCTTTGGACATGAGTCATATAAATATATACGATATGCAAGTAAAGAATCTGCGTTCTCGTGGGATATGCCTTGATTGGTTTTGGAGTCTGTGACCTTCTTTGACCTAATTGGGCAGAAAAAGGAAAATCTCACGTGGCATGTGACTTTGTGTAGTGATATTTAACACACAATTCTCAATTTATGCACTTGGCCCCCGACCGCAATAAAAATTTTGTTTTATAAATTCTCTAAAAAATAGCAATTTTTGTCTTTCTACAAACAATTACATTATTAATTAACAAACAATATTCTATTTAATTTTCTATGCTTATCTTTATCTTTTCTTTTGTCTTTTTTTCTTTCTTGTCTTTTTTCTTATCTTCTTCTTGTTTTCCATTTTGTCTTCCTTTTTGTCTTCTTCTTTTTCTTCTATTTTCCTTAATTCTTTTTTTCCCTATTCTTTTTTTTTCATGTGGCAACAACGGAACCTACATCCGCACGAAAGGTTGGATTTAAAAAAATTAATTAATTAAATTAAATTATTTTTTCTTCCCTTTTGCGGCCGTTAGGGTTTCAGCCACCTTGAAATGTGAACAGAAGAAGAAAACCAAAAATAATAATTTTTTTCCCCTCCGTTGCCATTAGGGTTTCAGCAGCTACTATGAACCTTGAATAGAAGAAAGAAACCCAAAATAAAATAAAACCAACCGTTAATGCAGATGTGGAATCTGCAACTGCCATGTGAAGAAAAACAATGGAAAGAAAAGAATTAAGGAAAATAGAAGAAAATGAAGGAGACAAAAAGGAAGGCAAAAAGGAAGAAAAAAATGAAAAGATAAAAGAAAAGATATAATTTATATAATTTTTCTTTTTATGAAGAAAAAGAACACGAAGTAAACAATATTAATGTAGTTTAAGAATTTACGATCAGGGGATAGTAATAATGTTATTGTAATCAATTTTTTTTGTGAACTAACAAAAGACAAAATTATAGCCAATGATTGAAAATATATTCTAAAAGCATGTAAGTTATATTTTTGGTAAATCTTCAAAGTGAAATGCTTTTAAATTTATTTGAAAAACATTTGTAAACATTTATCTATATCAATAATTTCTATTTAAATGATACTTGATACAATCCCTTCTGATGAGAACTTCAAAAAGGTTATAAAATGCATACTTTACAACACATCTAAGTTTTGTCCAATGCCCTAAGGATCTAAACGTACATCCATTCCTTAGGGTTTGGTAAGGGTATGATAAGAAAACAAAGGATGTAACATTAGAAAATGTAACATTAACCCCTAAAGGCCCTTAAAAGCCAAAATGGCTTTTTCCTGTTTTGGGCAGCTTAGATGGAAGTTCTAAATTAAGAATTTTAGACTATAATTTGGCGTGGGCGTGGTCATACATGCGAGGGTGTGTGGTAAAAATTACAAAGTCAAATTCGGATTTTATAAATTTTTTATTGAAATTTTTGGTTTCAAGCCCAACTGGGACAAAAAAAAACTTTTTATTATAATCATTTTTTCAATTTTCTTTTTTTGGAGACATGCTCTTCACCACATTTAGGCTCAGAATTTGAAGTGACCCATGTTGATTATATTCTTGGCTTGACAAGGGCAGCCTCCAAAATAAAGAACATCAACCTCCAAAGTTTTTTGTAATTTCACATTCTTTTCTTTCGAAATTTGTCAATATTTGAGATTTTGAAATTAAAAAATAATAATTTCGCCTAAAATTTATAAAATCATAGAGGTACCTAATCACCGTTCATTTTTTCCAAAAATCAAATACAATTAATGTGATGCATGTTTCACCAAATTGCCATTTTTATACCTTCTTCTGGAAATTAATTTGCATGAAGGTTTGAAACGCGTAATGAGTCTCTAAAATTTTGCATGAGCGTACCCAACTTAGTTATCTACATAGAAAAAAATATGAGCAAAATGTTTGGAGTAACAATCTTCAAGTCCCCCTTTGCACTATGGAGACAATGCCTCCCAAGCAATGCCCAAAAAAACTTTTGCACAAACTTTGGATGTTATGATCTTGCAAATGATAAACATCCAACGGTCAATTTTTGAAACAGTAGCTATGAATAGGCTTAGGTACAAGATCTTACGGTTGGAATTCTAAAAGAAGTAAAAAAACTTGGTTCACATCCCCGGGAGTACATAGAGATAGAAAATCGCAGTTTTGAGGTTTCAAGCTCCCAAAAACACAAGGAAATTTAGGGGTTAAAGAAATATGGGTAATCATATCACTATAAGTGAATGACACACTTTTAGTCATTTTGACTTGGAAGCAAGTATAATGGATAATAAAAATTGAATGCATATCGTGGTTATCTTGTTCAAATTAGAGTTAATATTATTTGATACAAAACATGAAAAAATGATTTTGTGTAGATTTTAAAAGTTGTAACAATTTGAGATATTGTCACTTTGAGGGTTTTAGAGGAAAATCTCTTAAAAAAATTATGGATTTTGGACTTTTTGGTAAGGTTGATAATTTTAAATATCTTCAAGGGAAAAAATCATGCTAAAAATTTGTTATATTTGCTAAAGTTATGGACATTTTAAAGTTGACTGAATCTTTTGGTACCTTTGAAATGTTAAATATCCTTTTATCTTCCAATTTTTTGTTTTTATGCTCATAACTACGAATTTTGACATAATTGACAAAGATTATATATTGTATCATAAAAGAGACTAGGTCGTTTGTGTGGTACGGTCTACTAACTTCCCTTTGTGAACTAACTACATTTTGGTGCACATTTGTGCACTTTGAGCATTTTGTTTTAAAAGCTAACTTTCAAACCAATTTGAAAAGTTTGTCGCAATAATTCTCGCAATGATTCAATGAAAAATGAGTAAACCAACTTCTAGATTTATGTACAAATTATCCAAAGAATAAAAATTTAGAACTTTAGAATGATTTTATGTTGAATTTTTTGAGTATCAAAAACTCCCATTTTAATAACACTTTTTCCAATTTATGATCAAACTTTGAATGTAAATATAACTCATATTTGATTCTAAATTATAAAATATGATCATAAGCCAACTTGCAAAATTCCATTTTCATGTACGTCAAAAAAATAAACCCATCAAAAAGGTTATTTAAAAGAGAGAAAATTAGTCCCTTTTAAAAATATCACATTTTAAAATTTAAAACTTTAATCAATTCAAAAAAATCGAAAAAATTGGAAGATATTTATTTCCACATATTTGAACATTGGAAAAATTCATGACTCAAAAGTCCATTCACAATAGTATGATAAAAATACAAAATAACTCATTGTTTTATGAATTTTTGAAATAGCAAAATATAGCTAAAAATAATTTTTGTTTTTTAGTCCTCATAATTACAAGTTTTTTGCATTTCTTTTTAGTTGAGTCATTCTTTGACGACATTACGATGGTACTATTTTAGACTACATTTTAGACTAAAATCTTTGAAACTTTTGGTGAAACACTGCAATATGAAATGAGACATGAAAGTTTCACAAATCATCAACTTTTTAATCGGATCACACTTGCATGAAGCTAATTTCCCTTAGAAAATTTATTGAATATTTACACTCCAAAAAGTGCATGATGGATGAGAAAACAAATTTTGCTTCTGTTATTGTGCAAAATATGCATGGTTGGGCCCTTGGGCAGTTAGGGCTTAAAGTTATGAGGGAATGCAGCTAAATTAAGAAGGAAGCTGGTTGTTATCTTTGTGGTTATAGTTTTTAGTTTTTGCAACATTTTAAAATAAATAAATATTTGACTATAATAGAATTTTTCTAATTTTTTGCACTTATCTTTTAGTTTGAACTCAGATGATAATTGCTAAAACTTTCAAGTATCCAAAATAACAAATCTAGAGGCAATCTTTTGAAAGTATATCTCTACACTACACGGGCTACATCTTTTGTGCAAGGGGAATTTTAAAATAGAAAACCACATTGGTGCAAAGAAGGTTCTATTGCACCCATATTTTGAAACCCTTAGAAGCATTCTTCTAACTTTTTTTGGTGGAATCTCATCTCCATCAAGTTTTTAAAAATGGGTTAATCTTGGTTTATTTGTTTTGAAGACTTTTACTATTTAAAAAAAACGAAATATCAAAGTATTCAGTTTTCAAAAGAAAGCCATAAACCTATAAATGTCCAAGGAGGGTCTCCCACCCAAAACTGCTTCATTTGGATTTTTTTGTTGAGGATCTTTGAATGTTCTCTAAAACCCATTTTTCACAGTCCAATTATAGGATCTTGCATTCATGTGCCTCATTAACCATACCTCAAAATTGAAAAACATTTGAAAGTACAGATGTGAAGATAATAGCAAACGAAGTTGTGATTTTGAAATTTCAAGCCGTGAAAAATCTGGACAACCTTGCTTTTATGGGCTTCCAAAAAAAATAAAAATAAAAATAAAAACCTAAAATGATGTGTCATTTTTGACCTATCTTTAAGATGAGGTAGTTTATAAGATGCTTGATTGAATTAGACAAGATGTTCAACTTGCTAGCATTTTTTAAAAACCTTGTAGAGGATGGCAGTGAAGGAAAGCAAGAGATTTTGGCCAAATAGGATTATCCCTTCAACTCTTGTCCAATTGGAAAAGCCCACAATTCATGGCATGCAACCGGTGTGGGTTGGACAAAAGCTCCTTTGATGCGCCCAAATGAATCTTATTGGCTTAGATCTTTCGGCAAGCCTACCCAAAGTGTTAAATCTGATTATAACATTGAAATGTTTTGCTTTGAAAAATTTCCCGAAGTGGAGTTTTGATTGTATGGATGTAGTTCCAATTGTATAGGTAAGAAGACTTCTTTATGTATGGTATTGTGTTTTTTTGTTTTGATTTTGTGTTTTTTTTTGGGACTTGGACAACCTTGAAAATGGGCAACTATCAAAAAGTGGACTTTTGGAGCTTAGGGGTTAACTTGTATTGTGCATTACTTTTGCATAATTTCTTTTAAGCCTAAAAATTTGGAAATTCAATATTTTTAATGTAATGCAAATTTTTCACATTTTAGTTTATTTTAATATTTTCTTTTCTTGAAAATCTCATAGTACTTCCGATACTGCCACCAAAATGACTGAATGCAACAACATTGTTTCATGTTTTTACCCTCTAAATAAGACTCTATGAATTCTTAACCTATTCATACATTGTCCTTGAAGGGGGGGAGGCTCCCTCTTATATTTTGCACACGTGTGCTCAAGACCTATTTACTAGGGGGGGGGGGGCCTATTTACCTTGCAGAAAAAATTATAAGGTATGGTATTTTTCAAAATAAAGGTAAATGCTTGTATTTTAATACACCCTATTAGTAATTGTGATTTTTTGGAGGAATCATCAAAAGTACCCTATTCTACTTATACTGCATTTTTTTCTTTATATCCCAAGTAACCAGTTTTTTGACTACACCCCATTTTATTTTCTCAAAGCCCGATTGCTGTCCATTTCTTTCTTCCACCCCATTCTTTTATTGTTCTATAAGCGACATTTTTTTTAATGAAGGAACTTTCTCTTCTTACCACCATCAATTGTGAAGTTCAGCCATGATGCTAAATTCACATGAACTAAATCAAAACAATAAACCTAAGGCAAAGGCATGCAACTAAAACATTGTAGTAAATTGTAAAAATAATATTCACTATCCCTAGTAATTGTTTTAACGCTATTTTACATGTATTGAGTAGATAAAAGAGGTCATTATATGTGATGGTATTTTACATGTACACAAGTTTCACTATTTAAAAACCCCCTATATTATATGTACAATTTTTGCAAAATTTATCTACAATGAATATTTAAAACCCTATTTTCTTATCTCACGTTGATTCTATGATTTTTGGCATTGCGCCCCCGAGACACTGTTCAAATAATGCATGATAAAGTGCAGTGTAGTACTCTTGTACTTCTCAATGAACCCAATACAATAAAAAAATTCAATAAATATTATTAAGTATATTATTACTTATCAATTTATTCACTATATAATGAACTATATTCTATTGTCATAGGCCCAACACTTAGGGGTTGATTATATCGATTATACTTTTAGAGGTGCACAACATAATGATTCAACATAAGGTAGGATGTCCTAAAACCACCACCTCCCCCAATTATGACATGTAGATCTTTTTTGGGGCGACCACAATTGAGACCCAAAACGACCAATTTCACTATTAAGTAGACCAATGGCACGCCAAGCATTGCGAAGAAATAGTTGGTGGTTTTGGATATCATTATGGTGAGTGAAAGTTAGTACTACATGCTCCACCACATGGTGTGAACATGGGGAAACCTAGAGGTTTGATTTGGGTCACAAGTTACTTTCCACTGTGGACTTTTGTATAAAAATGACAAATGCGAATTGGATATTGCAAATTTTTGCAATCCTCATCAAAACCTATCTCAAATGCGGTCATATTTTTTTCCTTCAAATTTAGCATTGCCAAAAATAGGCCAAATTGCTCAAGTTGGTGGTTTTAGGATAATCAACCTTACTTAGGTCGATTCTTCTTTCATCATTATTTTTCTCATTTTCAAATGTTGCAAAATAACACCTAACAATCCAATTATATAGGTTGAGACCATAAATTGAAGATCCTTTATAGAGTATTATTAAATTATATGGAACCAGCTTGTGAATGATTGTGTGACAAATAAGGTGGTTACCCCATTCCCAACTGGAGCCTTAAACCAACAGCTAGGGGCATTTTTCGCAATCAATGCTGCAATGATCTTGGTTGTAGCATGAGTTACAGTTGCTAAAGGGTTCTCTCTTGTTGGTTTTAGTATATTATTAGGTGTGGTTTAGGATTCGTTGTTGTTGGTTTAAGCATCTTTAGTGTGTGCAATACAAATCTTCTTTGGACAGAAATAACTCTACCTATGTGACGTGAATAGGATGTGTCATACTTCAACTTTGAAAATTTATAACTAATTCATTCTTCATCCAAAAATTATGTTTCAACTTGTGCTGGAATCTATTTCTTCTTGCCTAACTCTAAAATAAATAAATACTAAATGACATCAATGTCTCATATCCGTATCTCTTATTCAGTTGGGAATGGGGTAACCACCTTATGGGAATGACTGTAATTCACAAAATTATTCATTCATAGAGCCCTATAACCACTCAGCTGAGCTCATGCATGAAGTGAAATGCAAGTATGGGCTGTATGGCATGTCCAGTCCTGTCAAGCCCGGTCTGCCTTGACTTGAGTTCCTTCTCCTTGACTGCTTGACATGGAGCAGCGGCATTGCTTACGTGAAGGTTAATTAATACACTCACTTTCGTTTTCGTTCTACCTGTCAAATTGCCAAAAGCTGGACGATTGTTGTAGATCTGGTCATATATGTTCAAACATTTTGTGTTTCAAATTGATTGTGACACCCAAATGCAGAGAACTCCAAATGATTGTGCCAACAATAGAATTATTTATAGTTTCAGACTTTTGAACTCATAATTTCTCATTGACAATTGTCATGAATGATTTGTAATCAATGGACAGATCACGAGGCACTCACAGGGAGCTCATATCCATGGTTCCCCTGTGTTATTCCCCCGTGAGTGCCACTTTTCCCTGTGATTTGGGGTTTTGACATTTCTACAAAATCACCTGTTTAAGCTTAGTCACCTACTTGTAGAAGGAAAGTTTAACATGTGTCGAGTTCTGAAGCTTAGAGGGAAAGTGGCAGTCACAGGGGAATCAACACAGGAGAACCAAAATGAGTTCCCTGTGACTACTTAGCTTGAAATCGTCTTCAGGAGTTTTTTTTCTAGAGTTTGGGGATTAAGGTTTGTATGAGAACCCTAAACCCTTTGAATAGCCTGTATGAGACACTGTGGCCAAGATGGAATGGGAGAACAACTATTTGGAATCTTCCTTCAAGACTGCCTTTACTAACTAAAGGTATGTACAGTCTTATATAAAAAGAAAGCTCTTCAATCTGAGATTTATTGTCCATCTTAAACACACGATCTGAGAGTGTGTCCGTGAGAACTGATTCAATAGAAATTACTTGTGTGCAATTTCCATGCATCATAAAATCAGCAGGACTCATAACCCAGTTCTGAAATTTTAAATATAAAAATTCCCATTTTGCATGATAAACAATTGACGTTACAACAAAGGTCAACAAGGTCAAAATTTTATTGATTTTCAGATGAAGAACATGCAGTGTTTTGAAAGTGAAGAATTATATACATGACAGTTGATGACAGTAATGATGTGATTTCATAACACTGAAATAGTGAGTAATAACTCAAGAGCATGTTGTTACAGTTTGTGATGTGATTCAATGTCACATGATCTATGTACATGTTTTGTATATTATACTTGAATTGCTCATAATTATAAATTACCCGTAGTGTAGAGACTTCGTTCATCTAGGCTGCCATTGCAGCTGCACTTTGGTGCCGAGGCTACGTATAGTTAGCTGCTCAGATCTTGTTTAACTTGGCATATGTGTATTTTTCTGTATAATGGCTGAGGATGGATTTTCGCTTCTTGTTGCCATGGTTGTTGGCAGCAGCGGAGCTCTGATTGACCTTCTTGAGAGAAATCACCAACTTGATGCCCTTGGTGGGCTTTTGATCATCATCTAGGGAAGGCAACTTGACTTAGAGGCTGGGCACAAACTCGTCGTCTTTAGGAATGGTCTCCAGCGGGTTGCGCCAGTCATGCACTACAACAGAATGAGTCTTTTTTCAGTGGTCATTCTCACTTGGTGAGTGTAACTGGTCACATAAGACAAGGTTTTTTTTGTCTTATGTGACCAGTTACACTCACCAAGTCACTAAGAAAAGCCTCATTTTGTTGTAGTGATGGCACACTCTTGTGCACTACCTCTGCACGGAGCACTTGTGGAACATCCTTCCACGAGCCATTTTATGTAACTATGATGCTTCAATCTGCTTCTAGCGCACAAGGAGACCGGGAGGCCATTACCCGGGGTATTTTTTATGGTGATGTACGAATACCCTCCCCCTCGACCTACTTGTTTAGAAAGTTTTTTGGGGGGGGGGGGGGGGGGGGGAGTTGTTAAATCTACATTGGCCTCCAGGCTAATGCCTGATGGAGGTTGTATAATGCCGGAGGGAGGAAATGGGAGGGAGGCTGTGAAAGGCAAAATTGCCAAAGCAAGAGTCGCAGGTCGCGATGCTGATCAAGAGCAAGAGAAAAGGAATGTGGAATTCATGAGCACAGAATTTATACTGTTGGGGCAACGAGTGTAATGGTGGGCTTCAAAGTTCACTGTGAGTAGGAAACCATTGGATTGTTCTAGAACTGACCGATTTAATCGATTGATTGTGGCCTTCCATTTCTTTCGTTCAGTTTATTCTGATCCTGTCTAATGGATGACTGATATACGTACATGGATGAAAACCATCCATGCATATCTATTCATATGAACTTGTTTCGTGGATTTCGACACAAATGTGTGGAATGCCATGCATCCATCCTAGTCTACCCTAGTTGGTCGTCAATTTTGGCAAAAAATAGTTTTAAATTTAAAGCTCTATCCTTTTGAAAATTAATTTTTCAAAAATCGATACTTTATTGTGTGTATGTGTGTTTGAAAAATAGAATTTTTAAAGAATATCCACCAAATTCGACATTTGTTGTAAAGCAATTATTCAGTAAACATTAATGATTCAACATGACATGCCCATCCTAACGGCAATGAACGGCGTGCAATCATCAATGACTAAGATTCGTCTCTTATGTCTTACGTTCATCCTCGCAAGTAAGCTAGTTTTTCAAGCCTATATTTGATCAGTTGTAGGGCATGTGTCATGGCTAGGTTGGTGGTTACCAAGGACTGCCCTCATTCATTTTTTAAACATTTCATTGTGATTTCATTCTATTTTCAAAATAAATTGTTTATAGTTCGTGTAATTTTGCGAGGAAGTTTGTTGGGATTGATCAAATATTTCATCTTTGATTCTTAAATGATAAACCAGGTCAAACCCCTAAAGGGCCCTTGAGGTCCTTCTCTACAACTTGTATTTAGCGGTATAATTGTTCCATTGTGGTTTAATACATGAATTGTCATATGTTTGTATATACATATCATCATGATTGTTAATATTATTTTGTACTGAAAAGTGTTTGGTCGTTGTTATTTTAATGAAATACCACCAAATACAAAATATGCTATACAGCAAATTGCTTTCGGACTGTTCAAGGATTCAACTAAATGGAGATTTCCTACATATAAAATATCCATATTGCAACTTTGATGAAGATTATTAAAACATAGGAAAATAAAAGAGTTCATTGCAAGATTGATCACTCTTGTCTTTCTTTCACAACTTTAATACATCTATACTCCAAATATTGATTTTTTTCAAAAATAGGGTTTAAAAATCATCCTTTTCACCATATATTTTTTTTTAAATTGAAAAAAAATTCCCCCGAGAATTCGGCATTTATTTTTGGAATTAATTTTTGTTTTTCACCTACCCATAATTCATCCACACTTCATCTACCCTCTGTTGTGTAAATAAAGATCGCTATACGCAACGGATTGAGTACCATAAACCATCATCAAATTTGCAATCAAAAACCAAACAGGAATGCATAACATACACCCACTTAGATAATAACAAAAGCATTTACACATATAAGTCAAACTATCTCTCACGCCACAGAAGGAGAATCCAAAAGTGCAACTGTCAAAATAAATCCAAAGTTTTATCTGAAAGCAAACCCTCACAACAAAGGCTCTCTCTAAAAACACTTATAAAAATTCAGTTTTGCAAAGAATGCCAACTTCTTTACTTTATATCCAAAACCCTAGTTGGATGAAGTACTAAATGAATGAAAACTCCCTAAACTAAAATAACCTACATAAACGAATATACTATACTAGGCTATCAAGATCATCAACTCTTACCGAATTAATTTTTTTGAAAGGATGCAAATATTCACTAAGATTATATGAATATTCTCTAAGATTTTTTTTTAACCATAGAAAATAATCTTTTTATGAAAAATAATTTCCTCAAATTTTAAGCTTCTTATTTATAAATATTTTTTGCCGACCTTGATGGATAGAGTACTCTACAAAATACCAACATGGCTTGGCCCTCAATGCCACATCACTGTGACAACTTCTTCGTCCACAATTCATCCACACTTCTATCAACAACAAAAAAATACTCATCAATATTTCTTCATCCACACAACTATCAATAACCAAAAAAAACTCATCAGAATTTCTTCATCCACACTTATTCATCAAAATTTCTTCATCCACACTTATTCATCAAAATTTCTTCATCCACACTTATTCATCAAAATTTATTCATCCACACTTATTCATCAGAATTTCTTCATCCACACTTCTTCGTCATAATTTCTTCATCCAGTGGATGAATGTGTCACCAACGAATGATGGCGCAGTGTACCACAAAGGAAAGGCAAGCAAGGAAAGGCTGCCCACTCATGAGTGTAACTAACTTCCAAGCCCTCTTCACTGCCAGTCACACTCTTCCTGCACCTTCATTTATTCCAGCTGCAAAACCCAGTTTGCCCAGTTTACTCAGCTCACAATGCTGCTCAATGCGAACATTTTCATGTTCTCAACACACGCAACAAGTGTCATATGTTGTTGATAGAAAAGTCTTTGCTGCATGCATGTGTACATAAATCAATTTTGAGAGCTTTTTTGTTGTTGTTGATAGAAAGTTTTTGCTGCATGCGGACATGATTCTTGATAGTTTTTTTTGTTGTCAATAGAACGTCTTTGCATTATGGTATAAACGACCAAATTGTAAACTATTGATAGAAAGTGTTTTGCATTAGTAGCTTTCTAGGTGTAAACGACCAAATTGATTGAATTGTAAGCTGTTGATACTCTTTTTTGCATTAGTAGTAGTCTTGTAGGTGTAAGCGACCAAATTGGCGAAATCATAAGTTATTGATAGTAGAGGCGTCGTTTCTCACTTCAGAGGATCCTGTTCATTGTTGCTTTTCATTGTACAAGCTTGTCCTACATGACGAATTGCACTCACCAAATCCAACCAAAATATTGGTGAGTGCAAAGTGGCGCTATTTGACTCACAAAAGGAGTGAAAATCGACAGCCTTCTCCTTCAGTTGTAGTGTAGATAGTCTTGGGGATCTGCTGCTGTCTCGTGATGGCTTTGCCTGTGTTGTTGGGAAGTGAGAAACTGCTACTTGGGTTATGGATGGCGGGATGGATGGCCACCGGGATATTATGTGCATTCCCAGCTCGCATCCCCACCATAGACGCTGTCGGCGATTCCGTGTTGGTGTGGAACGTCTCTTACATCACCGTGTCGCCTTTGGGTAAACCCCAGCAGGTACATTTACAATGCAGCTACACTATAAAAACAAGTGGTTTGTCGCGATAGGGTTTTACAGCTTGTTTATATTTTTAAGCCATGTAATTGCTTGAAAACAAAGCATTTTTGTAGTCTCTCCTCCAGTGGGATAGAGAGTTAGAGACAATAAAAATAGAACTTCTTGTCGGTTTGTTTTGTTGTACAAATGTCCTCTATAATGACATGTTTGGGAAGCCCTAACTTCAAGATGGTAGGCATGGATTAGTCATAGAAATGACTTGTCACATGCGTATTGCTTGAAACAATAATAGTATTGTCATATCATGGAGTGTCGTATTATGGAGGGAAGGAGGGAAGGGAACACAAGCTCCATCTACTTTAAAGGAAAGTGAGAAATGTCAAATAGGTTTTTATGTATGGTGTTTGGCTCTGGACTAAAAGGAACTTGACACAAGCTACATTTATAGTGCAGTGAAAAATTTTAAGTAGGTTTTTTTTCGGTACAATGTTTGTCACTACTCAAAAATCGAGTCCCGATTTCTTTATCTACAAGATTATGCAATTCAAATTAACTAGAAAAATTAAAAGTTTTAATCTCGGTTAACCCCTAAACGTATCGACATTTTGAACACAAGTAGATGTTAACCTCAAAAATAAATATTAGCATGGCTTAAATGTACATGAGGTGTACATGAGAGGACCATTTCATGCATAAAATCTACTCAACAAATTTGATATACTTGCAGTTGGAGGCCTCTCCAATATTATCAACAACTCCCCATTACTAAAGATTTTCTTTAATTGGTAGAGAATTTAATAAGCTTACAAAGGTGACTTGGATGAAATTCATCCAAATTTGTATGAGAAAGCTGCAAGGCTTTGAATTTGTTTGAGATCCAGTTTCTGGACGCTGGGATGTTTAAGGGTTAAGATTCCTAAAAGTCCCTGAAATTCCATGAGTATGAATAGATGTCGATGGTGATGATGATATGCAGGTGATCGGGATTAATGGGGAGTTTCCGGGGCCACTAATTGCTGCCCGAACCAATGACGTGATTGTGGTGAACGTTTTCAATAGATTGGACGAACCCTTGTTATTCACTTGGTTTGCACCTATGGCCGGCTACTTGTTTTCTATACATTGATAGCCTGACTTGAACATTGCTTCCGTTAAAAGTGCACGTGACACAAAATTAAGATTATGTATTCATGATTATTAACCCTCTTATCATACAATTTTTGAAGCTTATTAAAGGGAACTGACAATCACCAACCTCATTGTATAATTTTGCAATTTGGTTTTTAAACCCCTAAACCGGACCGAGAAGCGGAAATTGGACCTCGTGTTTTATTTAGAAGATAACTTTTGAGTAGGTCCTATATGGATTTCTTTTTGTTCAATTTTTTTTTTTTTTTTTGATCAACACATACAAAGCGTTATTCACTTATTTTAGTGATATGAATTTTTTTCCCATGTAAATTATTCCCTAAAGGACCAAGAATTCACGGTTTTGAAGTGACAAATTCAATCAATCATATTGTGAAGAATATAAATTTAACAAGATTAACTTTTATGTCGCCAAAATCACTGGAGAACATTGCATGTGTTGGGAAAAAGAATTATACATTTGAACTAAAAGAAAAGTCCTCATAGGACCTACTCAAAACTGCTAAAAACAACATTAGCCCGAATTTGGGCTTCTTGGTCTTTCAGAGGTTAAAACCATGAATCCTTGCCGGGTCAAAGTGAAAAACTGGTATGCATATTGCACTTGCACTTTTAACAGGGAACAAGAATACTAATTCAAAATTCAAAGGTGAGGGAATATATGGTCAATTTGGTTTTGCGCTTACATTTTCAGGGGTTGGATTTTTGAAGGGCTGGCATACAACAACGGCACAATTCATGGCAAGATGGGGTGCTGGGGACGAATTGTGAGATTCCGCCGCATTGGAACTGGACGTACAAGTTTCAGCTCAAAGATCAGATGGGCAGTTTTTTCTACTTCCCCAGCACGCGATTCCAGCGAGCCGCCGGTGGCTACGGTGGCATTCGCATCGACTCCCCAAAAGTCTCTCCCCCCTTTGTTGAGCCCATCGTGGATGTCTCGGTGCTCATTGGGGATTGGTACACCATTAGCCACAAGGTAATGCATTTTCAATCACAAAACACATTTCTTTCTTATTAATCCCTAAACGTCTTTGCAGCAAGTAGAATATGGTGTTTTTTTTCTTGTATTTGGAATAGATCCACACCTTTAATGGGTTTGAGTTCAACAGAGAAATTGGAATTTAGATTAATGCGGTTCTGTTGAGAACAATCCCAATTTAGAGCTTATTGTTGGTAGCAAAGGCCAATTATATCGCAACAAATCTATTATCCTCATGGGATGTTTGGGGGTTAGCCCCTAAAGAACCAAGAATTCAAAATCGGGCTTTGTGTTTTGACTTAGATCTTAGAATTTTTTGGTAAATCACTGCAACATGAAATGAGGCATAAAAATTTCACAAATCTTCCCCTTTCTAATCGGATCACACATGCATGAAGCTAACTTCCCATAAAAAATTCAGTAAAAATCCTACACTTCAAAAAAGTGCATGATGGATGAGAAATTAGAGTTTGCTTTTGTACATCAAGCAAAAAATGCATGGTTGAGCAGTTAGAGGTTACATTGTGGCTGGTGGACTACAGGAGTTGCGAGACACTTTGGAGAATGGAGAGCTTATCGGTCGCCCGGAAGGTGTCCTCATTAACGGCTATGGACCGTATAATGGGATTGACCCAACAGGATGTTGGGTTCTTCCTGTGGATCGTGGTTAGTACACTCATTTCTTTATAATGACATTTATTGTCTTCGGGGACAAATGGACTTCTAAATGCACCTTCACATACATACATAAATATGTTCGACCTTAGGCTCTGATAGGCTCTCATATTTTAATTGTATACTCCCTTTGTTTCATAATAAGAGTCCAAAACCACATATGTTTTTGTGTAAATTTTAGAGCCTTTATGCATTTTAGAGCTCTTGGATTCAATTATAAGGATTGCTTTTTGAGACAAGGTTGATTTTGGGTGTACATACTTTAGAGGCTCATCCTGCTCATCGACCATAAAACAAAGTGTTTATTCTATTTTGTCAATGTTTAAATGGCATTCATGATTTGATAAAAAAAAAATAGAATATTTAGCGGACATGGTTGGGAAATAAAATAGAGTGGAACAACATAGGTTAAGAAAATGATTTCATCTTATTGGCATACTCTTTTCATGAAATTATTATTTTTTATTTTTTACCTAAAAAAACATCCATTTACTTACAAATAGAATGGGCCTCTAATAACATTCTCTTATTGCACATTCCATGTATATCTTGAGAATTTATCATATCGTGTACATATAGAATTTTGAACACATTGAAGTAATTAACCCATGCTAAAAGACCAAAGATTCATATTGTGCATAATAAAATTCAAATGGGACCAAATTTTATGTCATTAGAATCCCTGAAGCACATTGTTGTTAAAAAACAAGTAATTTTGAACAAAAGGAACTTCATATAGGACTTACTCAAAAATGCTAAAAATTCTTTTATATTTTTATATTTATATATATATATATATATATATATATATATATATATATATATATATATATATATGAGACCAAATTAGGGCTTCTTGGTTGTCTTTTAGGGGTTTAATATCTCAAGAAAGTCACTTAGTGTGAATTTTGGTATACATGAGCGAACACAGGGTATTTAATGGGAGCCTATGAAATAATTGGAATATTATACTAAATATAGTATATTTAAGGTATATTTATGGTATGTTTTAATTTGAAATGAATAAAAGAAATCCTGTAGTTTTTCTCTCATAGTTATTTAAATTTTTGACAGTAACTTCCTTGTGGTTAACCCCTAAACGTCCCATGGGGATAGTAGATACGTGGCCGTATAAATGGCATTTGCTATCAACAAGAAGCTCTAAATTGGGATCTCAATAACTCACTACACTAAATAGGTAGATTAGTGTTAGATACCCTAATTTACATAAATATGTTGTACATTTTTACTGTTGACCGATTTTTTTACCCTCTATATTGGTCAAGATGGGGATCTTTCAATAGTATTGGAATCAATGTCTTTGGTAATTTTTTTTGTCGAGAGTAAAAATCTACAATATTTTCAAATCTTATAATTATCTAACACTAATCTACCTATTTAGTGTAGCACCGCATTGATGTAAATTTCAGCTTTTGTGTTGAACACAAACCTATAAAAGGTCTGGATCCATTCCAAATACTAGAAAAATACACCGTATTTTACTCGCCGCAAAGGCACTTTCAGACGTTTAGGGGTTGATATTTGGATTGGGCCAAATTGGGGGTGTTGGGATGTACGCAGGTAATACGTACCGACTTCGCATCTCAAATGTGGGCGTGAAAACGTCGCTAAACTTCCGGATCGAGAGTCATAAAATGGTACTGGTGGAAACCGAGGGCTCCTACACGCAACAGAAATCGTTCGACAACCTGGATGTGCACGTAGGGCAGTCGTACTCCGTGCTTGTGACGGCCGACCAAGCGAGCAGCGATTACTTCATTATGGCCAGCCCACGGTTTGAGAATGCGACCACGTTTGCGGATTCGGCCGGGGTCGCTCTGATGCACTACAGCGACTCGCGGGGGCTGGCCTTGGGCCCTCATCCTCTCGGTCCTGACCCCGATGATATTTGGTTCTCTCTTGCTCAAGCACGATCGATAACGTAAGTACGTCTGCACTTTCATAAGATTCTTTAGCAGTTAGTGGAGTCTACCCTTTTCAACAGTAGCACTGTAGATGCTTCAACAGTGTCTCTCTCCAGTCACCACCCAACTTCTTTAGTTAAAAATGATGTGGACTTGCCAAGATCTGCCGTACAGTGATTCGGGAATAGTGCTTAGATTTTGAGGTGTTGCAGAGAAGAACTAAAGAACCTTATGTTCCTTTCTTCTTTTATAACCCAACATAACGATTTCTTTCCCATACCTAATTGATTCACTAAACTAAAATTGTAATTTTATACCTTTTACCATGGTTTGCTCAAAGGTGAGGAGAAATTATAGTGTCCTTATATAGGAGTTTACCACTTGTCATTTTGAGAGTGCCATGTTCTTTGAGAGTGACAATCATGAGCAAGCATACCATGTTTATTACAAAGATGTCATTCGTCATTGGAAAGTTGCGTCTAGAAGGTTTATTTGTAGTTTTTTTAAACATTTTAAATTTTACTGTAATGTTTTTTTACAAAAACACTATTGATCTCTAAAATTCAAAGAGCGTATATGTTGAGAAATAGTAGAATTATCCGCTAACTCACCTTGAGTCTAAATAAGATTCCATGAATTTTGTTTTAATATGTTCTTATTTGTTCACTCTCGATAGTTAAATGGTATGAAAGAATTTGGTGGTCTCTCATTATTAGGTGTGTGAAAGCTTGGTGGTCTCCCTATGGTTTAGGGTTTAGGTGAATAAAAAACCCTATTTTAGTCCCAAGTTTCAATAAAGAGTGCAACCCCCGGGGTGGTCTCTAAACTCAAGAAAAACTTTTTTTGCCATCGAAATAGACATTTTTTGAGTTTTCTTTGAATTTAGAGACTACCAAGCTCTTACACACCTGATAATGAGAAACCACCAAGTTCTTCCATACCTTATAACTATTTGGAGTGAACAAATAAAAGTATTTTAAAGCAAAATTCATGGTATCGTATTCAAACTCAAAATGAGTTAGCAGATAATTCTAGTGTCCCAAACACTAAATCACAATTTTAGTGTAGTAAAAAAAACCCTTGCCCATTAGAGACAACATGAAAGTGTCATGTTGACATTCAATATATTATGTCTAACACTATTTTCCACCTTGACATCATATTAGATGTCTGACGTGGACTGTATAAGTAAACAAGTGTCAAGTACGTTAAACAACTTGGATTATATATTCCCAAATATCCAAGAATTTTTTTGAACATTCAAAGTATATTCTATGAAAACATGTTTGTTTGTCAGACAGAGACGGGTCTACTAGATGTGTTCAACAGTTTGTCGAGTGGTTGAGTAAGACAACCTTGGTTGCCATGCTGGCAGATGGAACTTAACTACGGGAGCGGCACGACTCAACCCACAAGGATCGTTCCACTATGGCGAAATCACGCCCTCGCAAACGTTTTTCTTCCGGAACTCAGCACCCGTCATAGACGGGCACCAACGGTTTGCCATAAACAATATTTCGTTTGTGCCCACGACAACGCCGTTGAAGTTGGCCGACTATTTCAACATCAGCTCGGGCGTGTATACTCTCGATGGATGGCCATCTGTCTACTCCGATCAAGAGTCCATGCCCATGTTTGAGCCAACGCTGGCGACCGCCGTCGTGACGGGCCCGTACAAGGCCTTTGTGGAGATCATTTTTGAAAATACCGAAGCTACGCTGCAGAGCTGGCACCTCGATGGCTATGCTTTTTGGGTCGTTGGGTACGTAACTTATCTTTTGTCAAAGAATGTACTCTCCATCCCATATTACTTCGCACTTTTAGATTTTTATTCATTTTTTTACTTTTTTGGTCTCAAATTAGATTACGCCAATTTTCAAGTGTTCCCAACAAAAGAAATTTTTGGAGTTAAATGGTGATCCTAGTATTGTTGAAATTCTCTCAATATGCACTTCAAGATAAAATGTTTGTTTATTTCATTTGGAAAAAAATGAGTGAGATATTAAGGGTCAGATTCTCTTTCCTGAAGATCAAGACGCAAGAATATGTCCAAATTTTGACCCTCGATATCCTCTACATTTTTTCACCAAATGAGATTTTTAAACTTTAAAATGTAAAAATAAAATAAAATAAATAAAAATAAAAATAAAAATAAAAAACGTTCTATTTTGTAGTACATCTTGATAGGATTTCAAAGAACTAATATCCATTTTAAAAATCCAAGTGATTCGTACCAAGGCATTGTTTTTGAGCGAAATAGCGTCATATTGCAACAAAAAAAATTGGCTAAAATATGGCCACAAACCATGAAGTGTTTTGCTAGAAAACTTCAAATTAAAAAAAAATCCTAGATGAATTTTTTTAAAGTGGATGAAAAAAGATTACAAATATGCGATATCTTATAATGTGATATTTTATAACCAATATTTGAATGATTGATGAAATATGGAGCACCACTAATCCACTATAACATTTTATATCACCACTTTTGCACTTTATGAAAAATGAAAAAAAAATACCCTGATTTGTACCATATGAGCTATTGGAATAATTCAATTGGAAACTGAAAGCGCCTCATTTTTGCATGTTGCAATTTTAAGGTATCATCCATTTGATGCAAATTTATATGCACATAGAGTACATTGGATACAAAAACTACACACAAAAAAAGTCTAGCAATAGGTCTTTATTGGTTTGCTCCAATCCTCAAGTGCCAACTAATATGGGATAGTAATTCTCTAGAGCATGCAACTTGCAAAATTAACGTGCATTATTCACGAACATGGAGATAATTTAAATGATACTTTGCCAAGAGGAAGTCCTCCACTTTTCAACACTTCATAGTACAGAAATCAAATAGATTAAATGACCCTTTATTAAACAAAGACGAAATTTCCGAAGTTAGTTGTCAGGATTGGGAAAAAAATAAGTCCAATTCTTTAGGAAATTGTTTTTTCAAAAAACATCTATTTTTTATGGTGAAAAAGAGAATCTTGAAGAATATTCACAGTTGTTGAAAAATAATTTTCCAAAAAAAATATAAATTTGCAATATTGATATGGCAGCATGGATCGTGGCCGGTGGAGTAATGCGAGCCGGAGCCAGTACAACTTGGTAGATGCTGTTGCTCGGTGTACAACACAAGTACTTCCTAAACCTCTCAAACTTTTATTTTTGTACCATGTTTTATTTTGCACATGTATTGTTTTGTATGAACAAATAGATGAATTAGTATGCTTGATATTTTAGTAGAAGAAATCCAGGCTTTTATGATTACAACTTTACAACTCAAATTGTTCACAATGTTAATATGAACTATTTTTTAGTTGTAAAGTTGTAATGATGGAAACTTGGATTTCGTTTAGTGATTAGTGAATTATGAAAAATATTAACTCCTGATTTTTCAAGGTTGTATTGCATTGAACAAGACCATTTCAGTGCAATCAACCAAAAATCTGAAACATATATTTTTTCAAAACCGTTGCTATAGGATCTTATTTCAAACACATATGTGTAAATGCTCAAAAAAATTGGCACAAAATTACCTCATGAATCAAAAGATTACCATCAATTTGAAGTGGAAATACAAGTGTTTTGAGAGTTTTGCTCGATTTCAATAGTAAATTTTGGAATTCAATATAAATTAATCAATAACGGCCACGACCACAATTCTATGTATATTTCAATTAGATTCTTGAATTATTCTTTTCTTGAATTAAAAAAATCTATATTACATTTAATTAGGTAGAAACATTACCTCCCAATGAATAATACAGACCCTATATTTCAACTCACATAGTTTTTTAATTTTTCGATGGTGACCCCCCGTGGTCACTTAGGGAATAAACCAAAGTAGTTCAAAAATGTCATATTAACCCTAAACATCCCAAAAGCCCATTACGGCCGTATAGTATATTCTCTATTTGGTGATGTTTGATCAAAATAACAATGTTCAAACACTTTTCAATACAAAGTAAAATTTACAATCAATATAATAATATGTATATAAAAATATACCACAATTCATATATTAAACCACAATTGAATAATTATAATCTTATACAAATCGATTATAATTATGAATACACGTTGTAGAGACCCAAGGGCCTTTCAACAAGCCACGAGTTAACTTTCCTTTGTTACAATGATCAATATTGAAAATAAGGGAGACTTGTGTAGGTCTTCCCTCGCTCGTGGACGGCAATAATGGTGATGTTGGATAACGTGGGGATTTGGAACTTGCGAGCGGAGAATTTACAACGGCAATACTTAGGCCAAGAGTTGTACATGCGGGTTGTCAATCCCGAGACGGTGCCCGTGAACAGCCCCTATGCCGAGACACCCATCCCGGACAATATCTTGTACTGTGGTTGGCTTGCTTATAAACAACAAAACCAGTGAGTCTCTCACTCTTCTATCTCGTACTTTCTATTTCTTCACCTTAGATATTCTATACAAATCAGTACACCGATTATTGCCATTACTATCAATCACAGTAATTCAGTATTCTCACAATAATTGTGGAGTATTAGAACAAAAGTGCAAGTCATTAGAGTTAACCGAAAAGAAGGACATGGAACATGCCTTTTCAACCTTCTTTCAAGCGCTTTTTTGAGCTCCCTTGAGCTATGTTTGGGTTGAATAGTGTCGTGTCATAACTTGTCCCCTTGTGGGCCATGGGCTTGGAGCTTTGGTAGGAGGTGTGGAAGTCATTGCGAGGTGTGGAGAATAATGACAGTGGCTTGCTTTAGATTGTCTCCCAACTCACCTTAAACTAGTTTTCGGTCTATTTATATTTCAATATGAGTTCAAGAGGAGTTCAAGAGGCATTTGCTAAAACTTTCCTCTTTGAGCTGACTTTTCGGTTAACTCTATTGTAATTGAGAATTCTCACAGTGAGTGGGGAGGATTCACGAAATGGCAATAATCGGTGTAGCATAGCATTCTCAGTTTAGTCCTTTTTTGATAGTCACTTTTCTAAAGGAAAATCTTGAATTGAAGGTTTGCAATGCTACTTCCTCTGTCCGGAAATAATCGTCCTTATTTTTGGCATTTTTATAAGCCATATTTGTCCTATGTTTATACTTCAAACATGAGCTATGTCCACTTCATACGGGACAGACAATGAGAGTAACACAAAAATTACTAACATTCTACTAATACAGAAAGACCGTTTTTGATTACTAAAACAGCTTTTTTTTGGCAAAATAAGTTCAAATTAAAACACACCAAAAACTAGAACATTTATTTCCGGATAGAGGGAATATTGTAAAGGTATCATTTCTCCTATTAAAAAATGATGCCTCTACATTGAAATGGGACCAAGCAAGGTTATGGGGGTTTGGGGGGTGTTTCTTCATTTTGAAATTTGATCATTATCCTTGCATGGCATACCCAAGTATTTTTATAAGCTTGTAGGCAATAGTGACAACCAACTTTTCATGCATAAAATTTGAATCATTAGTTTGCATAAATTTTAATGCAGAAGGTTTGAATTATTGGTTTTCAATTGAATATAAATCAATTCTAAGACAAGTATCCAATTTTTCATAGATTTTGATGGTTGGTCTTCTCAAAACCAAAAATCTTGGCATAATTGGTAGCATACACAATGCTTATCATATCTATTGATCACGATCATAGATTTAGGATCCGCAAATGTGGTTCTGTGGTAGATATGGCTAAGTATGGGACTTAATTGTGTATAGGGTGCTAAACATTAAAAAAAAGTATGAACACCTACATGTATTAAGCACTCAATTTTACATCATCATTGGAAATAAAATTTAAAAGTCTATAAAATTTAAAATATCGATCTAATTGAAATTTGATGTTCAAGTTTGAAATATCTATAAACATTTATAACTTTTAAAATTAATCTTAGATTTAAAGCAAAATTTAGGCATGCAATTGTCAATATATAGAGGGTTTATTGCTCTAAGAAATTAATACAACACTTTGTATTAACAGATTTTTTTTATTGTATGCAGAAATTCAGGATCACGTTTCATGGTTCATGTTAATTTTTACATTAGTTTATATATCATAGAGATGATATATGTTTTGCTATTTGTAGAATATAAACTTTGTTATTAACTATTTTATTAAGTAATTTTTTTATTGACTCACCCAATTTACTTCAAATCTAAATTGACTATATTTGATAATTTTTTGCACATTATAAAAATTGAGGGCAATAAAATTGGCATTGGGCATTATTGAAAATATTGCAAATAAACACAAAGTCAATGAAATTCAATTCAAATGATTATGTCTAATTATATTATCACTATCAAAAAGATTCATATAAATTTAGTAAATAAAGACAAGCACATCATTTTAAACTTGGTTAAAGTTTAAAACAGTAGGCGATGTAGTACCCTACTGCTTAAGAATTTTATGTCAAGTATTAGTAGCTTTTTGTTTTTGATTTGGGTAATTGGACATTTTTGTTCATCTCAAGAGGAAAGCACTCTAAAGGAAAGCACTCGAGAAGAAAGCACTAAATTTGGCGGATGTCATAGAATCCTTCAAACGAGTTAGGGCTCTCAATATCAATAGTTCACCAACCTTGGAGTGCTTGAAGATTCAACCAAGTTCCTTTTCTAAAGGTTGGAAAATCACCCATTTGCATTGCAAGTGTCATCCAAACATGTGTCGTTAAAGAAATTAAATACTTCTAGGTTCTAGATTAACCTGTAAAGGTCTGAATGTGCCTTTGCAGCCAGTAGAATACGGTGTATTTTGGTTGTATTTGAAATGGATCCACACCTTTAATGAGTTTGAGTTCAAAAGAGAAGTTGGAATTGAGATCAATGCGATTCTAGTGAGTCCTTTGAAATCTCAATTTAGAATTTCTTATTGGTAGCAAATCCCAATCATACGACAGCGTGTATACTATCCCCATGGGACGTTTAGGGGTTAAAAATTTTCCATCTATTACCTTGTAGATGCAATACTCATTGTCCAAGAATAGTTTAGGTTTGTGATTGGAAGACTCCTACTTCAAACTTCAACAATTCATAATATATTTTATAAAATTCAAATAATATACATTCTAGTGTCTTAGAACCCTCTCAAAAGTATTGTTCAAATAATAGGAACTACTCAGGACAATACATTATGTTGATATGCTTATGATGCCTAGTCAAGACCATTACTTGAACTTTTTGTTTAGAGCCCCCGGTTGTTGTAAAGACAGCCATTGTTAATTAGGGCCCCCATTTTTCGTAAAATTTCCATTTTGGACACCCTAGGGGCTTTTTTAGCAATTTGAGGTCTAAGGCCCCAATTTTCTCTAGGGGGACCTCCTTGGAAATTAAAAAAATCATAGGAGAAGGGGGTTATTTTTTAGGTGGGCCCTCAACTAGTCCAAAATAAAGGACAATTTAATCTCCCTATCATTAAAACAACAGGGGGATTTAGATAATTCCTTACCTGAAGGGTCTTCAAAACATCAAAGGAGTAGCTTTAAGAAAGTATCCTCATATCGGGGCTATTCACAATAGGTAGGAGATACATACTGTGTTGAGTAAATGTGCACATAACACTCTTTGGCAGCCCCATTGTTCACCCTTGGGAATCGGCATCATAGGCTAGAATCATTACAAGAATTGTAATCTTTTAGAGGTTGAAAGCCATCTTTAACTAAAGATGGCTTAGCAACTCAACAAACTTTTGTTTTTCAATACTTTCTACAATGATCAAATGGTGATTCTCTGTACAAACAAAAGGATGTGCTGCAGTACTAGCTAAAGAATGTTATGTAGCAAATATAATTTTTTGGCATAGATGAATTATTATTTAAAAATGTACAGTCCATATTCTCCACTTGTTTGATGAGTTCAGGATTTTGTGCAATGAGATCCTTAGTTTACTTTCAAACGTCCAAAATGTAATACACTGAAATCACCATATGTTGTGGCCTACGGTATTTACGAGAGGCTTTATTAATGATAAAATTTCAAAATATTGTGGTAAAATTCATCCAAATTAGATAAAATTTTGTTAAAATGGATGAATGTACCCACAACAATTATCCACCCACAATATATGGTGATGTCAATGTAGTAAACATTCCCAATGGAGAGCAACATCCCGTCGTCCACACAAATTCTCATATTGCACATGATGATGCTTGGCAAACGTCAATGAAATAGCGGCACATGTCATTTTTCTAGCAGTCCAAGAAGTTGCACGTCGTCATCATAACATTATTTAGCTAGTACTGCAGCACATCCTTTTCCTTGTGCAAAGAATTGCCATCTGAACAGACAATTGATGATGTGGAACATGTAGAAACTATTAAAAAAACAGAAGCTTGTTGAGCTACCAAGCCATCTTTCGTTAAAGATGGCTTTCATTCTCTAAAAGATTACGATTCTTGCAACAATTCTCGCCCTATGATGCCAATTCCCAAGGGTGAACCATGATACTACTAAAACAAATATTACCGTATGTGGAAGGCAAGGTCGGCACTTTCATGTCAAATAATTAATAAAAGTTGAAATAGTGGAGGTCGGCACTTTCAAAAGTAATTATTAAGAAATCGACTATTAATAGCTAACATTAAAAAAATTCCGGCGGCCAAATGTTTTATTTTATTATTTGTCTATAATTTTTGTTGAGTGTTATGTTTTTATTCTATTTTTTTCGGCTTTATGTTGACTTTATTTTTGTTGATTTCGACAAAATACTTAATAAATTTATTTAATTGGCATTTTTTTGGGCAATTATTTTCTGCCGACCCTGCCTTCCACATACGGTATGATCAATATTTGAAATCATTTCTTGTTCCACCAATAGAGTCCATCAAATTTGACCGACATTGATCACTAATGACTGATCTCAATCAAATTAGATTAAACCCCTCACTAGGACGTAAAATGTAAACTTTTTGAACATAAAAACCTAGGGGCAATTTGTGTACACCTATAATTAGCACTTCAAAAACTCATAATTTATTCATAGTGTGTTCAAAATATGCATGCCAAGAGAATCTAGCATTATTTTTCATTTGCCAACAAGACGTAATAAAAACTATTGTAAGACAATTTACTCTTGTAAAAACTAGGATTGCTTTTGAGAAAATGGAATATTGTATTTAGATTTTGATTATATAATGGTAGAAAGTACACTCAATGTCGCCTCCCTAAACCATATGAGATCATGATTCATTACTTATCATCATCATTAATATTGTGTATTGCACAACATACAATAAAAAAATTGCTCACATTTGCTAACAATCGCCTATTTAAACTCCGCTTTACACAGATTTGTACATGTTTTCTATTAAACAAAGTGTGAACATGAAATTAGACGACTCATGTTTTCATATACAATCTTTGCACATTTTTTAAAGTTGTCTTTGATTCTAGATGGAATTTCAAAATAGGAGAACCATGTTCTTTTGAAGATTCACACATTAGTTTTATACACAAAACAACAATTCCAAAACTTTACACAACAATGATTAGCATAGAGAGCCTTAAAGAATGCAATCTAATAAATGAATTATAAATTGTAAATCATAATCAGCATACATGAATCACCATTACCACAAAAGAGTATGTTAGTTGTATATTGCAATAGATTGATGTATTTGTTGTATTTTGTTCTATTTCGGAGTATGTGATATTGTCGTATTTGGATACCTCCCAATGTCCATTTATTTAGAATTACATACCTCTTCACGCTCTCCAAATCTGTCCCGATCTAGTCAAGAGCATGTGGATTTTTCCACCTGAAGTAATCACGCCCTCCAAATTTGTCCCGATCTAGTCAAAAGCATGTGGATTTTTCCACCTGAAGTAATCAAAGTTTGGTTTCTTGATCCCTAAAGGATTAAAAATATGAACCATGTTTGGTTACTTACTCCCTTTATTCCATTTTTATTCTTTTTAAAAACACCTTCAAGACTACAAATACTTGAATAATTCAATCAGATGAACTTGGAGTCATTGGTTAATTAATGCAATGTATAGCGCACTTGACAACATAAGCTCGAGCACATCAAACGAGCAGCATAAGCAAATGGTTGCCGTTTTATTACAGAACAAAAAATATGTTCACACTGGCTTTTTCTTTTGTAGTAGAGGGAGTATTTAAACACTTTTAGATGTGTGATTATCTTATTAACCCCTAAAAAACTAAGAATTCTAAATTGGATCTCATAATTTTTTTTGGCATAAGTCATATGTGGACTCCTTTATGTTCAAGTTTATTTGGTTTTTGTCCAACACATGCAATGTTCTTTATTACTTCCAGTGATAAAATATTTGGTTCCATTTTAATTATATTTTTCACAATATGATCGATTGAATTTGTCATTTTAAAACCTTCAATTCTCGGTCCTTTAGGGATTAAACTCAAATACTTACATGTACACTTTTAGGCATGTGATTACATTATGAGGCTCAAATACTTATTTGAACACTTTGAAGTGTGTGGTTACCTTATGAAGTGACATTGCTCATGGAGAAAACAGAAACTCTACAAAGTGTGTAATTAACCATTTTAACGTCACTACTGAAAAATTGTTTTTAAAGATTAGTTTATAAATGTTTGATGAAAAACAAAAATGGAGTAAATGTACAAAGCTACTTTGTAAATGTCATTGTGAAGATCACATTTGTACGGTTGGATTCATCATACTTTTTATTAAATTTTTTTAATCAATTTTGCAAAGTTTTATCTTGAAATTCAGTCAAAAATCTCAAATTAACACAAAAAAACATTGTAAGGAAATTGGAATTACATGTACTACGAGATGATATAGTTTCCATTATTTGATTCTACTTATTTTTAAAAATTAATTTTAATGTCTCACTTGATATAGTTTCCATTATTTGATTCTGCTTATTTTTAAAAATCAATTTTAATGTCTCACTTTATGAACTAAGAATGAAACTGTACATCAACCAATTATGTTGTTTTTCAAAAAATCACAATATCTTATTTTGAAGTTCCATGCCAAATAAATGATAGTCAACTAGCACAAGTTTTTCAGTTTGAATGGATGAAGAATTGTACAATATGTAGTGTTGAAAAACGTTGCAATCTGTTCGTCATCAATTATATGGACGCAGGCACGTCAAAAGGTTAACCCCTAAAAGCCCGAGGGGTATTGGACAAAACATAGATGTGTTATAATATGTGCCTTCTATATGTTTGATGAAGGTTGGTTCAATAGACAAAATGTAGAGTATCATCTTTACAAATTATCCATACAGTCAAACTTCCAAAATAATCTTTAGATCATTTTTTAATGAATTTAATAGCATTAACCTTCGAAAATTTGTATAAATTATAATTTTCAATTTTAGAGTTCAAAATTTAGTACAATTGGTAAAAGTTGGGCTATCTATCATAAACTTCAAAAAAGCAAGAGAAATGATGGAGGAATCATCATTACTTTCCCCAAATAGCAAATTTTGTAACACTAAGACAATGTTGAGGTGATCTACTTTGAAAAATTCTCCCGGGTGGAGTTTAACTTGGATTGCCATAATTCAAATTGGGTTGGAAAGTAGACTTGATGTAGTATATTAAAATATTTTTTATTTTTTCAAAAAATTATTTTTGTTCCGGGCAGCCCGTTTTTCCGGGCAGCGACCAGAAAATGGTCGCTCGGGAGCTTAGGGGTTAAAGTGGAGCCCTACCAGATATTCAAGTGGGATGGACTTTTGTAAGTGTACTATACAGTACAAGCTCCATCTAAAATATTTCTGAAAGGGGGGATGAGCATGCCCTGCTTGCACATGCAAGTCCTTACAATGAAAGCCCATCCACCAGTCAAGGAAAAGGCAATATACAATAAAATGGAGTACTTTACAACACTCTGTTCATAGTTGAGCAATAACGAAGAATTTGTACGACATTCTCTACAGTACTGAATCCAAACAACTATTGTAGACTATAGAAAGTACGCGAACTTTAAAGCAAAATAATACACAGCAAAAGGCCATGCATGTACATCTGAAATTAGGTGTTAATGGTTCAGCCCAGATCCTTGTCAACAAAAGTGACATGATAAACAGGGTGAGAATAGAGGCATCCTTTTGCTCAAAACATGAAAGATGCTAGTGGAAAATCTTCAGCTCTATCGTATACATTCAGCTGAATAATGTACAGATCCTGTGGTGGGTAGGTCAACTCAAAACTCAAAACTCAAACTCTACCAAGAGGGGAGTGGGGGGGGGGAGGGGCCTTCTCCAACGATGATGTTCAGGTGAATGCAAAAAATCCCACATAAACTGATATATTTGCGGTTTAGGGTAACCAAAGCTCAATGCGATTTCGTTATGGTGTAGGCAATAAATGACTGGAGTGTTGCGTGAGATATACGGAAGCGGTCTCTTTTCAAGTACCTGATTGAAGGAAACCTATCCTCAGTATCCAAAAGGAATGCCATTCATTCACATGCAGGATCTCCAGCCTCGAGAAACTCTGCAAGATGGCCGTCATGTGGGCAGAGTGAGTATCATCAGTAATAAGGTCCGAGTTATTAGGAAGATTTGAACGTGGAAGTATTATCACAATGAAAACGTAACCGCCAAAAACCTCCGAAAGACGAACTGTGAAAAGCAGTAGTAATTGGCGATTGTTGAATAGGAATCTCAAGTCCGTGAATAAATGAAGAGCAGTTCATTTGTGTAACCGTTCACGTACATCAGATTACGAAGTAGCATGAAATTGTAGCGAAAGCAGACGGGGACAGGAAATGTGAAAATTAGCACAAGGCCATCAGGTATAATATGCTATTAACCGGTTTGTTCAGAAGTCCAAGGCTAGTCGTATATAATTACGTGTTGAGATTCCAGCTATTATGATTACATGGGCAGTGGGAAATATGATCAAAGAATGTCGGTGTAAATCTTAGCCAACCTAAGAAATGATCCCCGTGCAACCTTCAGCTCATATCAAGAAGTGGAAACCAAGTTGTCTAATGTACCTACATTGAAACAAGCGATGTGCGTATGTGTATCGGGTACTTTAGGATGTTGATGAATTATGTAGATTGCTCTTTGCCAATTGGATTTGAAGAATGACACTAATACACGTGCCCCGCAAGTATATTTATATACTCAGAAATGCAAGAGTACGGTAACGAGCTCGATTTCTGGACGGTTGGTTAGATGTGCGTTACGTGTGAAGAATAAGATTCCGAACTCTTCGGCTTCCACTAGCTACTGGAGTTCTTATGGACTATCATTTAGACGTATCAACACCTGCGAGTATCATAATCATCAGGGTGACTAAGATAATCTCCAGGGTGACTAAGAGTTGCTCCAAATTTGAGACCACGATACCATCCATTCATTCCAGGCTGAATGTACGTCGCCCAGTGGGTGTTCATTTCCAACGTACATCTCAAATTCAGTGCAACGATAATCTAAGCCCATGTGAAGTAGTAGTAGGAGGTGGTGACGTGATTGGAGGAAATTTTGCAAGGTAGGTTGAAGACTTATTATTATGTTATAGCTGGAAGGGAAGGGAAGTGCATGAAAAGGATGCAAGGAAGGAAATCCAGTGGTAGGTAAACATTGGGACGGAGAGTAGAACTTACCAAGTGGGTACCATACAATCATCGCTGTTCTTGACCTCCTGAAGGCTTTCCTTGTTGTTGCTGCATCTGCTGCAATAAGGCAGCGGCAAGCTGAACTGTTGCCTGGAACCGTTTGCTTTGAGCATCTGGATCGCCAGCACCTGGATTCTGAAACCCCGCCTGTTGGTCTACGCCCGCAGTGGCCTGGGATAATGCGGTTTCCCAACTTCCTGGTTGGACAAGCGGGGAGTTTTGTGGCATCACCAAGGACGGTTGTGAACCAGAGGACGGTGGAGCCCAAGAAGGAGGAGGGTACTGGCCATAGTTTGGTCCCTGAGGAGGTCCCTGCTGAGGCGGTCCCTGAGGCGGTCCCTGAGGAGGGCCCGGAAGGGGTCCCTGAGGGGGTTGATGTTGTGATTGTGACTGAGGGCTCAAACCCTGAGGAGGTTGCGTAACACCAGACGCTGGACCACTTGAATGAGAATTAGAATTCTGCTGGAAATGCTGCTGCAGGAGTTGTGAGGCAGCTTGTTGCTGTGATGGCTGCTGCTGCCGCTGAGTAAGCAATGCAGTCAACTGCGCTAGTTGGTCACTAGGCAGCTGAGGGGGAGCTCCCATATGCTGTTGAGGTGGCCCGCCCATGGGCTGCTGCATTGGCCTGGGCATTTGAGGCAGCGGTGGAAATTGTCCGGGACCGGGAGGGCCTGTGTACCCCAGGGGAGGACCAGAAAAGCCAGGAGCTTGCCCTGCAGGAGGTGCATGATTTGCAATGCGAGGCGGCTGACCTTGTTGTTGAGGTTGCTGGTGCTGTTGGAGCTGCTGAGGTGGGTTTGGAAGAAGGTTGTGCTGCTGCGGAGGTGACGAAAACATGCTCTGATCCGCTTGAGCTTGAGAATGAAAATTAGATGCTCCAACTTGAGATCGCTCTGGCTGGTTTGGTTGTTGTTGCTGCTGCTGCTGTGGCCATCCCGGTGGCGGTCCAGGTGGAGTGTTGTTCTGCGAGGATCTAAAATTGGGCCTCACGTCAGGAGTGCTCCCTAGCGGTTGTGTGCTCCCTGTGAATGTCTTCATTCCCTTGGACACGATTGGGGGGGCCATGTTGGACTCGGTGCTTGAAGATCCCTGACTCGTATTTGTTTTGGGAAGCAAAGCCGTGAGGGATGCAATAAGCTCAGGGGTCAAAACGCCAGGCAATCCAGCAATACTTGCTAACTGCGCTTGTGTCAACATGGGACTATTGTTAGAATTCGAGTTGGGGTTTGGAACTGAGTTGTCATTCAATCCAATGGAGGAAGATATCCCTGATTGCGGTGGCTGACTGTCATGAGGGTGAGAAGGAAGAAAGCCTTGATACACAGCAGGCTCCTGAACTGCTGGAACATGATGCCCGGGTGCCTGGTTTTGTGCATATTGCGATTGGGGGCCTGATGCATGTTGAGAGGGTAGTGGCTGCTGTGAATAAGAAGGATGTTGTGATAAAGGAGGGACCTGCTGTGGCGGTTGTTGCTGCTGCTGCTGCTGCTGCTGCTGAGCAGATGGGTTGTAACTTATTACCGGTGCTGGCCCTGCTGGTTGGAACTTCAAAACAACTCCAAACAGGCAATTATCGCCCGGAACCTTTAATACCTTCTCTGAAAACTCAGATGGAGGAACAAGGAAAAGAGTTGTACCATCAGCCAATTTGGCAACACCTGCACGATGTTTCTCTCCCAAATAATGCATGAAGTCTTGATAGGGCGGGACATCAGGATCACCTTCAGGCACAAAGAACACAACACCAAAGCCTCCAGCCTGGTATACATGTTTTGCAAGCATATCAAGGTCTGTGCGCGCAGTACAGTTTACAACATCTGGTCTGTTCCATACCACAAGCCCAAAAAACAACAAAGGTCAACTAACTGCCATCAACGGTGAAGAAAGATAAGTAACATCACTGCATGGCAATTTCTAACGATCGTTTTGAATCCACGACTTAGACCGACATCATGCATCCTAACACTGCTGCATCAGGCATAGGTGCAAGAGAGTACTAATGACACATTCTTTTCCAGGTTTGTTAATTGCATCAACAAAACCAGGTATCAAAAATGAATGACTGAGGATAAAGAACAAGAAAAAGTTGCAGCAATAACTTACACAGTCGCATCAATTCCCTTGCCAACTGGCAAACACCGTGCACGGCATACAGGGGTGCCACCTTTGGCAATTGTACCGTGCCACTGCCATCCTTCGGGCCCTTTGACATCGTCGACGGCATGCTTCGTATATGTAGAAGTAATTGATGAATTAGGGGCTAGAGCATGTCCGCCGACAGCTGATCTCGTAACCATAGGCAGGAGTCTGTTCTCGTTACTATTATCTGTTCCTGGAAGTCCTCCACGGGGTCTACCTCCAAGACTATAATCTGTTGTGGCAGGTACACGCAGAGACTCATAATTAGTAGGACCACCACTCCCAATGTAACCTCCAGCGTCAGAACCTTGTTGCTGGCGTTGTTCATACCAAGGGTCAAATCCAGGAGAGTCTGCTCCCCCTCCAGGATAAACACGCATACGTTTCGAGTCTCTAGGTGCAATATCTGCATCAGGCAGGTCCCATGCATCATCGTAGGATGATCGGCTATCAGGTCTGATTCCTCTGGAGTACTCCATATCTTCTATATGATTCACACTTCTACGTCCCATCCCAGGAGGCCCACCGTCCGGCTCCCTCGAGCTCCCACGATCGATAAGGCCAGCCATAAGAGCGTTAGGTCGATATTCGGGCCTGAGACCACCACTCAATCGTGTACCGGGGTTGGCCGCAGGCCTGCCAGGGCTGCCAAACCTATCAGCTCCTCCGGGAGGGATTCCCCTAGGCCCTCCAAGCACCTCCGTTGAGAAACCTTGACGATCACCCATACGTTGAGACGGAGGTGGAGCATCTCGTGGGCTGTCAATTGGACCGATCTCACTCTTTGAGTACCGTATATGTACTCTAGGATCATCAAAAAGTTTTCCATCCAACGCATTCTTTGCAAGAGTGGCTTCCTCAACCTTTTGAAACTGCACAAATGCATACGTACGTCCTGGAAATGTTTTCACTCTTTCAACCTCACCGTAGGGCATAAAAGCTCTTCGTAAACCATCCTCGTCCACCTTAGAAGGCAACGGAAAACCCACCCATAAGATTTCACTAGGGCCTCCGTCCTTATCGGCTTTCGCATTTCCCATGCCTCCCTGCAAAGATTGCAACTTCAATAGTTAATGCCTAGAAAAAAGTTACAAAAGTGGATAGTGGCAAGGACAGCTACATACTATGATTGCAAGGCGCATCAACATCAAGTTGCAAATTGAACACCTGTTACAGTGAAAATGCAGACCTGGAATCCATGCTGGGAAGTATAACTATCCTGAGAGTCCCTTTGTTCTCCCCGTGAATCCTGCATCAAACAATCATGAGAACGCACTTCGAACGAATGATGATATTCGTTAACATCAATGCAGTGATAATTAAGCTAAAAAAAAAAACCAACAGTGACTACTGACCAGGATCGAATAAATAGATGCATGTAAATTTTCTTTAGATAATAATGGGAAATAGTTAATCATATCATCGACCATCTAGAAAAATCTGCTTCGTCTACACGTAACATACCCGTTTTGAAGGCTGAGAACGCCCGTAATCAACACGCAACTCCACACCACCAATGCGTGTCCGATTAAGTGCTTCTACTGCACTAACGGCATCCTCGATATTGACGTAGTCCACAAAAGCGCAATTCCGCTCTCTTATTAGTTTAAAATCCTCCAAAACTCCATGTTTCCTAAACTCCCCTTCAATCTGCTCCTTGCTCACATTCGGGCTTATCCCTCCTACCCAAAGATGTCTGCTTTGGTTAGCCTGCACGCGTGTAGACTACCATATTATGATACATCAATGAAAAATCATACGAATTACAAACTGTAAAACCTAAGCCGCACTCTATTGATAGTTTCTACTTCTTACAACTTATGTTCCCAAAGCCAATTTACTGTTGACAATATCACAAAATACCCCTCGCTTGCTGGTGAGAGTAATCTAGCCAACACCCAAAATAATAAAATGTCCCAAAGTGCCAGTTGAAAAAATCGTACTCTGGCCGCAATTTGTTCCTCCATACTTTTGGCGTAATCAGAATCGGCCCCCCGCTCTCTCGCTGGCTCAGATTTCATCATACGCTGGCTCAGATTTCAACATAACGAGATTCAATATCTCAGCATAATACCTCATAATTTGGTGATTAAGACGACCATTCATTACAAACCATATTTCCAGCGGTTCATGCTTTTTATATGATAGAAGCTATTGAGAACTAAATTCAAGTAAGTTGTCTTAGTGAGAAATATTCTCTTGTCCATTGTACCGAAGTATATGAAGCAATCCGAGAACACAACATGAAAGATAACTACAGGGAGTTGCACAACGAGCGTCAATATGAGTAGATATGAAAGGTGCTAATGCTTACCCCTTTAGCATACTCAATACGAATGGCCATACCCCCGAGAATAAAACCTTGAAGCCGATTCTTGGCCTCAACAGAGTCATCAAGGTTCCTGAAGTTGACAAAAGCATAATTCCTGGAAGAGTAGACTGTGACACTATCAACCTCCCCAAATTGAGCAAATTTATCTCTGATAACTGCCTCTGAAGCTTCCTGAGATACGTTCCCTATCCACAGATGTCTGGAAGGCGGTGTATCATCATGATCATCTCTACCATTGTGAGCAGGTCGAGAAGCAGAAGATGACAGGCCTTGACGTCTATCATCTACTCGCGGACCATAATCCACAAGAAAACCGCCTCTTAAAGGTGGTGCCCCCTGCACAACAGAAAACAGATATAATAAACCGCCGAGTGCATGAAAAAAAAAAGCAAAATAAATTACAATACACGCCTGATTTCGGTAACAGAGAAGGTGCAACCAATTTAAATCTCCCGAATACCCGCTGCTTCTATAATATACAAGACTGTCCACAGTTTTCCTCATGTTTAGCATACAAAAACCAAACAAAAAATTCACAGAATCATTTTTTGAATATCAATAACGAAATCTCCCTTTCACAAACAACAGTTAACCGACCTCCAAATGTGCTTCACGACATAAAAAGTATCGTTTCTTACCACGGGGGGGAGGCCTCCTGGCCGGCGCGTGCCCATTTCACCGTTCTCAATTCCAGTTCTAAGTTGCATGTCCTAGTAGCACCTTTTTTCTACGCCTCATACACGCTCCACCTACAAAACTAAACACAACCAACCCTAACTACGTTAGTACTGTCAAAAATAAAAATAAAAAAGTCACGATAATCCAAAAATTCTCAAACCTCGCGCCTCCGCCAATATTTAACCAAACCCTAAAATACGCTATCCGACCAGAAAAACCGCATGCATTTCCTAAACCCTTCCTGCCTTCAGAAACAAGGAAAGAAAGCGCTAAGAGATGGAAAAACTCGATGAACGAACTCACGTGAAGGCTCACGAGGAATAAAACAGAGCCTATGCGATAGAAAAACCTTCCCGAAACCAAAAAATAAATAAAAATTAGGTGTACTGACAAAGAAGAAAACCAGTGAAAGGGAGCTAGTGGACTGCAACGACTTACCTGACGCCGCTACCTCGACGAGGATCGTCTCTCTCACTCTCTCTCTCACTCTCTCCCCTGCGATAACAAAGGCGCTTGGAACCGCTCGGCAAAAGTTTATAGGGCAAAAAGTAAAGTAAAGGGCACGGAGCGCGCTCACTTTGGTTTAGCCCTAAAGCGAATCCGTGTGTTGGGGAAACAATGGGGTTATCCTTAAAAGTCCATCAACTTTTGAAGAAGATATCATGAATTTTTTTTACTATACTCTTATTTCTTCATTTCAAATAGTTAGGTCTGGAAGATCTTGGTGGTTTATCATTAAGGTAGGACCACCCAATTCCGACATGATACCCAAAGCCGATAATTTCTACACATGGTTGTTATTTTAGAACGCACATCTAGGTAGGTCATAGATGGCTTATCGTTTTGGTCAACAAACAATAAAGGCTCTATGACATATTTGGGGGGGGGGGGGGGGGGGGGGGGGGGCCGCACAGGGCCGTTCAGTTGAAAATTGAGCGCTTTCTGGTTGAGATTGATTTCAACCGGAGGCCGCACAGGGAGGCCCAGTTGAACTCGGAGAAAAATTCTCAACCGTGGTCCCCCCATGTGAGAAAATTTCTCCACCGTGGTCCCCCACACCACGGTTGAAATTAACACTACGAAACTCAACGGTGCTCCCCCCCACCGTTGAGTGAAGTTTTTGGATGATTTCGCTCCACGCTTACGGAAAATGCTCCGTTTTTAAATAATCCAGTTTAATAAATAGTCCAGTTTTTCATTTTTATTTTTATTTTTTTGTGGAGGGGGGGTTGTGCTGAACACTGAAAACATGTAAGGTGTTGTACTATGTTTTCATTTCATTTGAAAACAGGTAAGGTGCTGTACATTTCAAGTATTTCAATTATTTAAAATTTTAAGTATTTATATTATTATTAAGTATTTATGTATATATATTTAAAATTACATATATATGTGTATTTAATGGGAATTGAAATTTTAATTTTTTTTTAAATAATATAATCTATGTCCCAACAATCCAATGTGTGTAAAAATAATCCAATTTGTTTTTTGATAATATAATTTATGAAAAGAATAATCTAATTTTTTTAAATTATCCAATTTATAACAAAATGTGTTAATTTGTATCAAAATATTGTAATTTCAAAAAAAGCCTAATTTGTTTTAAAACATATCATTATATTCCAAAATAATGAATATATGCCAAATTATAACAATGCATTTTTATTCACTTGAATATGGCTTTCAAATAATTTATTCAATTAAGTACAAATTTAAAAGTAAGATGGCATAGGTTCATACACTAATTAATAAGTGCAATTAAATGATCTTTATGAATGAAAAAATAAAAGGTGCATTGATGAATTATGAATTCTCATCCATCGCTTTATTTTCAATTGGATTTCCTGTGCGGCCTACAGTTGAAAAACACTCAAACTTGGGTTGAAAATTTTCAACTGGATTGATTAAACTAAACTGCCTGTGCGGCCTCCAGTTTAGTTGAAAACTTTTAACTGATAGTTGAAAATCTCAACTGGCTAAGTTCAACTCAACTGAACTGGATTCCCTGTGCGGCCCCCCCCCCCTTAGATTTGCGTTCTAAAATGACAGACATGTGTAGAAATTATCGGCATTAGAGCATCGTCAGTCCTGAGACGAATGCTCACTGCAACGGCAACTGGCGGCCGCGGAATCCCATGGCGCGGGCCAACACTCTCGGTATCTGTCCCGTCACTGCGCAGCTCACGCCATAGCACCTCCCGCTCTCAGCAATTAATGTTTGTTTGCCGTGAGAGAAAGTCCTCCCGGTAGCAGTCCTAACAGAGTCCCTGATTGTCTGCAAGCCAACGAGATTCTAACAACCTAGAGTCCTTGCGCCACCTAGCTGCCCACGTAGTAGCATAAGTTCCTTGCCGGGGCAGTTGACGGGAGATACGTTGGACCCTCCTCCTTGCTCATGCTCCCGCTCCTTTGCAGGCCTCTCTGCAAAAGCTCATTGCCGGGAACTGTGGAGGGAGAGGACTGAGGATGCTCTTAGGTACTATGTCAGAATTGGGTGGTCCTACCTTACTAGGTGTGTAAGAGGTGTGTAAAAGCTTAGTGGTCTTCAAAAGTTTTATAGCACCAAGAAAGGAGTTAAAAAAATCTTTTTTGTACCACATCATGCAGGCTTTTTTATATCTAGAATTTTCTTCATAATAGTTTTATTTTTTATTTTTTTGCCAAAATTGTGATGGTTGCGAGTTGTTTTTTTTCCAACGGACTTTGAATATTTTTAGCAATTTTTAAAAAACTTTTTTTCCAAATTCTTTTTGCACTAAATCATGCACGCTCTTTTCTATATCTAGGATTTTCTGAATTTTTTATTTATTTATACCAAAATCATGATGATTGTGATCTAGTATATTTTTTATTTATTTTTCTCTTCAACAAAATTAAAATGTTTTTAGCGATGAGAAAAAGACTTTTTAATTTAATTTTATTTTGCACTAGATCAGGCAAGCATTTTTCTATATTTAGAAAATTTTCATTTTTTTTGTTTGGCCAAAATCTTGAAGGTTGTAAATTGTTTTTTTAAGCGGAGTTTGCATGTTTCTAGCAATGTAAAAAATCTTTTTTTACAAATTTTTATTTTCACTAGGTTATGCAAGCTTTTTTCTATACCTAAATAAAATTTTAAATGATGCTCATGGTATGGTTGTTTGAATGAAAAAAAATTCAAATCAATACTCAATTTTGTTTGTCATTGTAAACTCTTAGTCTTCAAATATTGTCCAAGTTCCTCTTCTCTCTCAATTTAGTGCAAACAATCTAGTCTCTCGTATGTATTCAAATTTATCTTTATATCTTCCATTGATGTTTAAATTCTTATAGTGTAGGTGTTTAAAAAATTAATAATAATCAAATTTGTAGCATTCACATTACAAAAGAGTAAGGGAAAAAAAAAAAACAAACAAACAAACTCTAGATTGCAGGTTATAATTTCTTTGTGCTAGTGTGAAAAAAATTGCTACATACAAACTTGTTATATCAATTTATTAGAAAGGTCAATTAGAAGAATTAGTGATCTAAAAAATCTTCGATCATTTACTTGCAAAAAAAAGTGTTGAAAAAGTGTTGAAATGGAAATAATTGATTACCATAGTTTACTAGCAGGTTCAGCACTTTGCTGTCTAATAATTAATTAAATTTTTAAAAGTAGATTTGGCACTTTAAAATAGTATATTAATCATTGCCGCAATTTTTTCCTAATTAAAAAAAATCGTCATGTTGTCAAGTCCAACTCTTTTTTATTGATTGACGAGTAAGATGTGAGTAGAGAGTTTAGAATGCTCTATGCTTTATACAAGTGGAGTGGAGTTGTATTTGAACAATGCATGTGGGATATGTAAACTTTAAGGTGAAGCACCTAGTTAGTCTTCATTTTTAATACACACATAAGTTAGTTTTTGCATAAAGTCTTCAAACGACATAAAATTTGTTCGAGGTGAAAGATTACTTATTTATAAACTTTTCTCAATACAACAAATTCCAAAAAAGTTGATCTCCCATGCATAGATGAGCTCCAAAAATTGTTAGGAACGCATTTTGATTTTTTGACCTTTATACAGCTACGTTGTTTTGTCCATATTTTTTGCTTAGAGACTTATTTTGACACAAAACTTGTTGAAGGTAGAAGAAGGCTTGATTTCTCAACCTTTGTTAATAAAAAAAATTCTATAAAACTTCATCTTCTATGTTCAATTGAACTCCAAAATTTTGTGTAAAACACATTTCAAAAACCTCACCAAGAGTCTTGCTACTTTTTAACCTATATTTTTTGTGAGCTAGTGTAAACGAACTTGAATACAAAAGTAGCACCTTCTCTCTAATGAAATTCATCTATGCCTCTTAACTAAGTTAAAATTTACTAGAAAGTAATAATTTCTCACTTTTCAACAATTTTGAATTATAATTTATATGATATTTGGAAAAAAATGCCTATAATTTTCCAAAACTTTAGGTGTTTACTTTTAGAATTATTCTTAGTAACACCTGCTACTAAACTACAATAAATTAATTATTAGAAAAAAATGATAATTAAAAGCTAATAATATATTCATTTTAAAAGTAAAAATTTGTAAGGTTAAAAAATTAATGGAAGTGAGTGTCATGAGTGAATAAATGTATATGTGGTTGAAGCTTATAGTTTTGGTCTTCGAGAACAGTTATATAATTACAATTCATTCGCGGCTGCTTACAATTTCATTCGCGATAGTTTTAACAGTTGCAATTTCATCTGTTGTAATTTCATCCAAAAAGGTCAAACTTTATGCATCGGAGACTCGTTCATCAACAATTTTTCATCCTTTTGTAACTCTTCCGACGGTCATACATTTAACGCTGTGATAAGTACATGGGTCCACTCATAACTTTTAAACTCTAACTGCAAATTAATGAATTTTTTATTTTTACGATTGTAAAAAAGAAGTGATTTTGTAAAAAAAATACTTTCCCACTGATAAACTAGTCGCATTATGAACATTCGATGTGCAGATTATGATCATGCAGTGTAAATATATAATTTTCTGACTTTTGTTATCTCGTTGAATTGCATTGCTTTAACCCCTAAACGTTCTCACCCTTTTCAGATTTGGCAGTTTTTCAAAGATGCATTATAAAATGCAACTAAGAGGGATATTTTCAACTTGATGTATCAATAAAAGTTGTACATTGTGAATTTTAGATTCTATCCATATGGTTAGATTTGAGATTGCTATCACCAATATTTGTATATTCAATTTCAAACTAAAAATTTAGAGCTCTTTTGTAATATGATTACGAATAAGATATTAACAATTTAATAATGAAATTTGTTGGAATGGGTTGAAATGTAATACTCTAAGTGTAGTGATTTTTTGGAGATTTTTTGGTTGCTTAATTTTAGTAGTTGACTTTTTCAAGAGCACTTTTAGACTAAAATCTTCAAAGTTTTGGGTGAAACACTACAATATGAAATGAGGCATAAAAATTTCACAAATCATCCCCTTTCTAATCGGACCACACACGCTCAAAGCTAACTTCCCATAAAAGTTTTAGTAAAGAATCCACACTGCAAAAAGTGCATGATGGATGAGAAATCGGAGTTCAAATCCGTACATCATGCAAAATATGCATAGTTGGGCGGTTAGGGGTTAATAAATAAAAAATGTTGATGATACTAGAAGTAGTAATCAAATTGTCGAGGAAAACAAGAAGAAAGACAAGAGGAAGACAAGAAGAAAGTCAAGAGGAAGACAAAAAAGAAATCAAGATAAAAAATAAAAAAATAAAAGAAAGGATAAATAAAAAATATAAAAATATAAAGATAAGCATAAAAAATTTAAAAAATAATTGTTTGTTTACAATGTAAGGGATTGTAGAAAGACAAGAATCCTCGGGGGTCAGTGTGTTAAAACGTTAAAGATATAGGTGCGAACAACCACTATTTTATACGGGGGTATTACTTTCATTTCTTTCTTTTTTTCACATGTTATCATTACGTAATTTTCTACTTTGGGTTAATAGAAAAGGGGCTTGCATTACTTATAATTCCAAATTGATATGAATAAATGATATGGTAATTTAGATTTAAAAAGAATTCTACTACAGTTTTTGTCCTACATCAAATTATGAATACATACATGAAATCAAACAATGTAGGTTAAATTGTAAATGATATAAAAGAGCAATTTGTATAAATCACGTAAAAATGATACAAACCTTTAGTATGAAATCAATCATATTATGAAACACAATGTACAAAATATTTGTGCACAATTATAGTAGTATGAAATAGAATGTTCTCATTGTATTTACATACACAATGAGTGAAACTAAATGTGTATATTATGCATATTATGGAGACAGTGAAAAATAAAGATAAAGCCGCGGCTACTTGAATAACCTGCAATGCTCAAGTAGTTTTTGATACAAATTCATCTAGCACCTGCCGATCAATCTCTTGTAGGGTGTAAACGTTACTATTAGATTTGAATGACAATGCAATGATGCAAATCACGCTTTCAATATCAATCCATTGGGTGTAAGTCACATTGTATTTGTATTTGTTCCTTCCCGGCACTGATTATAACCAATTCAACATTATTTGAATGGACGATGAAGAACTTCCCTTCTTACTTGCTGAGGTGTGAGCTATACAATCTCGACAGGGTTTCTATACAATCTCCACGTTTTTCTAACCATCCTTCGCATTTTTTGCACTGAGCCCAGCCACCAAGTACCAATGTTCGGGCCAACAGTCACAACAATCGGGTGTTCCACGTCAGCACTACTGTGGTTCCTCTTATGTGCTGCACTCACTCCAGATCTTTGGCCTAGAGTTGGTGATTGCATGAACAGCACACCGTAGTCACTTCTAAATCTAAGGAAAGCGGTCAATGTCGAATTTGCAGCAGAAAGGTAATCCTCTGCGTTATTGAAGTAGATAGAATTCTTGATGCAAGTCAAGCGGTCTTTGGACAAGAAGGGATTCCCATTCAATTCACCTACTAACATTGATTTGTAAATGGCCCTACCTTTGTACTCCACCATCGGCTCTATTTTTGTATAGGATTCTGCCCAGTTGGAGGCATTGGTGGGCTCGACTCAACTGAATCTAGCATTTGCAAAATTGCATCCCTGCATTCTTCCTTAGCAACTCTTAAAATTTCTTCCCTATCATCTAAAGAAGCGTCCACAATACTCATTTCCACGTCAATGTTCACAACACTCATATCCGAGTCTATGTTGGCACCGTCACCATCCACGGTCTCTTCTTCCAGCGGCAGAATTTCGGAGTCTCTCATGACCTCACCATCGCCATCTTTATCGGGGACAGGTTTTTTGAGAGCCACATATATCTAGTGCTTTGGATCCGCCCTCTCGACTGTCCAACGATGCAAGAACTACCATTTATTTCTAGCATAAGATGATGGAGCCATATTCAACACCTTCAATTAGGTTTGGATTGCTTTTAGACCTTCCTTCAACGCAGATACAAAGTCCTCATCTGTGGCAAAGGCGCTATAATCTCACACATCTGTAGGGGACTGTTTCCATTCTAGAGGATACAAGTCAACCCAGATGTTGCGCTCTACGAAATTGCAATCCGTTGGGTCCATACTCAATCGCAGCAAGCTCGTTCACTGTGTAAGCACAACCCACAAGCTCCTAGAAATCGTAAGTTTTCTCTATACCATGCATCCCCCACCTTTCTAAAAAAACATTCACACAAATCAGATCCTCCGAGGTGCAGTGGAACTGGCAAGTGAGAGAATCCATCATGAAAATACCTTATCAATAAGACCACAAAATGGCAAGACAACTGCACATCAAGATAGCATTGGTTCCTCACAAAGCATTCTCGTAGCGTGAGATTCTTTGTATTTCTTCCTACACTGTGGTCACCATGGTGGACCCACAACTTCCATATCCTAAAAATAAATGACACTTTGCTAGCAAGAACCACCCTCTCCCTCAAAGTCAAAGACACGGAAAGGGGTACTTGTGTCCGCTACATCCAGTAATGCAACGAACTAAATATCCACATACTTGGAGTTTCTTGATATAACCAATCATGGTTATCAAAAGAGCAGCACCTCCTAAGTAACTGCTATTTCAACACCATTGATACATTGGAAGTAATAATGGGAGAAAATTAAAAGGGTTGTACTTGTCCAAGGAATTCACCGCACCCGGAAAATGGACACCAAATTAAAGCTTAATTCATTGATCTCGTGACTCACTTTAAAGCTTTCTTTTCCAAAAGCCATTAGATCGTGAACGGACTTAAAAAACTGTATTCAAACAGACAAAGACACAAAGATACAAAAATACTTCAAAGACTCTCTTTTCCTTCTCATGAATCGACTCGCTCGATCATTCTGCCTTTCTCTCTCTTGCATTCAATCAATCAAAGAGAAAATAAGTACCTAGCAAAATGAATGTCGTGTTGCAAAACGAATGGATTCTCCAATGGCAGCCATGCCTTAGTTTGCAGTTGAGGAAGACGACTTGGATCAAAGTCCCTGAAGCCTCAAATTTGACACCTCCCGGGAGCTCCAGACCAAGAAGCGCACCAGGCAAAAACGACAACATCAATGCAATGTTATTGAAGGCTACAAAGTGTAGCTCCGAACACTGCGATGGCGATTGCGATTGAAGAACGCAAATGGTCATGTGAAGCATGCACACAAGCAAATTAAGCAAAAGCATTTCACACTCTAAACCTCCGAGAGCAGATCATATTGAAGGTAGAGAAGATTGCACAAGGCACACACACAAACACAAGGAATGCGTAGAAAGAGATGATCTTTACTCAAAGGCCTTCCACCTTAAGTAGTGTACACTAGGAGGTCACCATGGACAAACCATATGGGATAACTCATCACAAGGACACTCTAGAGATCAGCCCATGCCTAACCCCTCCTCCCACACACCATTATTTAGCACCCGTACGTCTTTGGCTTCTAGCAATACTACGTTGCATCAATTACCTCAATACTCCCACTTTGCGTAGAGCCAAAGCCTCTAAGTCCAAATGCTATTACTAATCGTTGGTGTCGGTCTCTACAAAGACCCTTTGTGAGCACATCCGCCACCATGTGCTCCGTTGGGCAATACTCCAAATGTATAACTCCCAATTCCAACTTCTCCCGAATGAAGTGGTATTGCACATCAATGTGCTTCGTGCGTGAATGATGTGTAGGGTTCTTTGCAAGTGAAATGCACCCTTGGTTGTCACACATAATCGTTGTAGCCTCACCTTGTGTGCAACCCACATCCACCATTAGTTGCCTCAACCAAATGGCCTCCTTCGTGGCATGGCTCGTAGCCATGTACTCGGCCTCCACCGTTGATGTCGCCGTGGTTTGTTGCCGCTTGCTATTCCACGACACCGCTCCCGATCCGACCTTGAACATGTAGCCCGTTGTCGATCTTCGATCGCTCGTGTCTCCCGCGTAGTCCGCGTCACAATAGCCGCTCAACACAATGTCTTTGCCTCCAAGACACAACTTCACATCGCTTGTGCCCCTCAAATAACGCATGATCCTCTTGACCGTCATCCAATGCATCGAGCCCGGTCTCGCCATGTGTTGACTCACCACGCTAATTGGATACGCAAGGTCGGGCCGTGTCGCAATCATCGCATACATCAACGACCCCACCGCTTGCTTGTATGGCACCTCCGCCATCGATTTAGCCTCCATCGCATACTCCTCCTCCGAAAGCTTGACGAGCTTGGAGTTTGCATCCAATGGTGTTGCCACGGGCTTACAATCCTCCATCCCGAATCTCTTGAGCACGTCCATCACATACTTGCCTTGACTCATGGTAATAGTGCGTGTAGCCCTATCACGCACAAACTCAACACCAAGACAAAAGTGCAATTCTCCAAGATCACTCATCTCGTACTCTCTCTCAAGCATGCCTTTTAATGCATTCATTAAACTCATGAGGCTTGCAAGAATGATCAAATCATCAACATATATGATCACAATCACCACATGTTGCCCCTCTTGCATGAAGTAGAGACTATGATCCGCAATGCTCCTAGTAAACCCGTGTGCAAGCAAGAACGTGTCAATCTTTTGGTACCACGCTCTTGGAGATTGTTTCAACCCATACAATGATTTTTGCAACTTACAAACAAGGTGCTCATTACCTTGTTGCACAAAGCCCTCAGGTTGCACCATGTAGATGTCCTCCTCCAAATCGCCATTCAAAAATGCGGTCTTCACATCCATTTGATGCATCTCCAAGTCCAAGGCCGCTCCAATGGCAAGAATGCATCGAATGGTGGTGAACTTGGCCACGGGAGCAAATGTCTCGTGAAAGTCCACCCCATGCACTTGCGCGAACCCCTTGGCTACTAATCTTGCCTTGTGACGCACAACAATACCCGAAACATCCCTCTTTGTCCGAAACACCCATTTGCAACCAATGGGGTTGCGATCCTTTGGAATGGGAGTTAATTGCCACGTACCGTTAGCAATTAGAGAGTCGTACTCCTCTTGCATGGCGCGCTCCCACTTGACCGCATCCTCACCTTGCATGGCTTCTCGAATGGTCAATGGACCATCCGATAATGCCACATTCGCATGCTCGTCCTCCACTTGAGGGAAGATGTGGTTCTTCCACCATTCTCCAGGTGGCTTGCGCGATCTCTCGGGGTACCGCCGCTCGCTTGAAGAAACTTGCTCCTCTTGCGTGCCCTTTGCGCCATTCTTGGCCTTTGAGCTCGATGGCGCTTCAACAACCTCCGTGTCGCCAGCTTCGTCATCACCGTCATCATCACCTACATCAACAACACTAGGAGACTTGGAGGGTGTGTCCACCAAAACGTCTCCACTACTCCCACTTGGACCAACCTCCAAAGGAGCCTCCATCGTAGACTCCTCACAAAATGTCACATCACGTGACCGAATGATCTTCCTCGTGTCCACCGACATGAGTCTATACGCCTTGGTACCTTCACAATACCCAAGAAACACACATTTCAAGGCCTTAGCCTCGAGTTTCGTCCTCCGTTCGTCGGGAACCTTCGCATATGCAATGCATCCGAAGATGCGCATGTGTGCAACACATGGTTGCCTCCCACTCCACGCTTGCTCCGGCGTCATGCCTTCAACCGCGCTTGTTGGACACCGATTGCGTGTGTATACCGCATTCACCACCGCTTCCGCCCAAAGGTCCAACTTCAAGTTTTGAGCGTGCAACATGCTCCTCGCCATCTCTACAATGGTGCGATTTGCGCGCTCTGCAACTCCATTTTGTTGAGGCGTGTACGGGGCCGAAGTTTGGCGTGCGATGCCTTCATTCTTCAAAAGCTCGTCAAATTTCTTGGACATGTACTCGCCGCCATTGTCCGACCGAAACACCTTGATCTTCAACTCGGATTGGTTCTCCACCAATGTCTTGAACTCCTTGAACTTCTCAAAGCACTCATTCTTGGCTTTGATAGGGTAGAGCCATATCTTCCTTGAAAAATCATCGATGAAGGTCACAAAGTACTTGCAACCTCCCATCGATGTGGTCTTCATGGGGCCACACACATCCGAATGCACGATCTCCAAAACTTTTGTGGCCCGTGTCGCCCCTTCACCCGCAAATGGCAACCGTTGTTGCTTGCCTTCAATGCAACCTTCACACGTGAATGTAGAAGCATCCACTTTCAATTGATGAAGATCCATACCGCTTACCATGCCGCGTAGTGTCTTCACACTCTTGATGTTCAAATGGCCAAGTCGACGATGCCACAACGCCAACTTGTCGTCCTTCAAGTTTGAATGCGCCAACGCCGCCGATTCCTTGGAATGCACCTTGGAGAACTTGATGTGGTACAAGCCCTCGTGTTCTTCAATGATGGCCACCTCATCTCGACTCGGTGACAACACATAACACCCCTTATCACTAAACTCTACTCTCAAGTGCTTTGCCACTAGTTGCCTCACCGATAGTAAATTTGCCGTTAGTTTGGGAACGTGGAGGACATCTTGGATAGTGATTGTCTTCACACGACCCCTCACCTCGGTGTCTACAACAATTTGGCCCTTGCCAACGGCCTCAAGCACCGTATCATCTCCCAAAATCACTCTCCTTGGATTAATGAGAGCATACGAATGAAAACAAGTTTTATGTGGTGACATGTGGCTTGTAGCCCCCGAATCAACAATCCAATCACTCGTACTACCATTGCACGATACATTGCTTGCCATGTTTGCATACTCATCCCAAACACTCATGCTTGCATCACCCTCGATACCATCACTCATGCTTGCATCACCCTCGATGCCATTGCTCATGCTTGCCTCATATCTAGCCGTAAATGCGTACTCATCATCGTCACGAGTTTTAGTGTTGTTTGCACTCTCCCCTTTCTCATCCCTCTTGCGTTTGAAACAAAATTTGGCAATGTGGCCCTTCTTACCACAATAGAAGCACACCTTGTCGCTTGAGCTCCCACCGCCTCCATTCTTGGATTGCTTCGCCACGAGTGCCGCTCCATCTTCTCGAGACTCGTTCTCCTTTCGCCGCGAAAGCTCGTGCAACAACCGTGAGGTCACATAGTCCAATGTGAGCTCCGTAATGGGTCTTGACTCCATCGCCACGATGAGGTACTCGTATGATGATGGAAGGCTCTCCAAAAGTGTCATCACGATGTCACCATCCGTAACCGACACGTCGCAACCGTTGAGTTGATCCGCGAGAGCTTTGACCTTGTTGATGTGCGCCAACATGTCATCTTCTTCGCCCATCTTGATGGTGAAGAACTTGCGCCTCAAAAACAAAATGTTGGCCAATGTTTTCGCTTCGTGAATGTTGCAAAGCTTGGACCATGCTTCCGCGGGTGTCTTGCACGAACGAATGTGCGCAAGTTGCGAATCCGCGAGGTTGAGTGCCAAAATGGCAAATGCCTTCTTCTCCCTCCTCGTGTACGCTTGCATGATCCTAGGATCCGTAGAAGAGAAAGGAGGTTCCTCACTACCCTCGACAATCTCCCACAACTCCTTCTCGGCCATCACCATCTCCATTTTGAACTTCCACAAGTGGAAATTCACCCCATCGAACTTGTCCACGACCTTGGGACCCTCACCCTCAAAAGATGCCATGATCCTCACTTACGTATGCCTCCCCACACAAATGAAACCTCAAACTCAAACACACAACTTTGTTTTTGTGATTTTTTTTTGCTTTGATATTGCACCTTTGTGCACCCAATGGGTTTAAAACAACCCCAAACACTAGATCAGCACTTTTGTGCTCCACACACGCCTCCCAACACTCAAATGTGAGAACCCTCACCCAAAAATGCAAAGAGGCTCACCAAAACCCCTCAAATCACTCAATGGAGCTCAAAACAACTCCAAATGCTTCAATATGACGCCTTAGTGTCCCCAAACACTCAATGCACGTCAATGACACCTTTGTGTCCTTCAAGAGCACTCACTCAATGCACATGAACTCACACAAGTCCCTCAAAACCCCAATCGCATTGAAATTGCTCAAAACCGCACCTTTGTGCACAAACTAGCTCCAAATGAAAATTTGAGCACCCCAAGAGCATGAAACACATGCAACACCTCAAAGCAAGTGCCTAATCACTAGGATCAGATGGTAGACCCTCCACGAGAGCCTTCACACCTCACAAATCACTTGCATTTACTCAAATGCTCACAATTGAACCAAACGAAGTTCCACTCGCAACGAAGAGATAGAAGAAAGAAAAGAAGGAGATCAAGGGAAGAAATTGACCAAAGAGAGTGCTCCAACATGTAACTTCAGCCCATGCACACCTCCAAGAAACACCAACGCTTCAACAAGCTCCAAAACCTCCAACAATGCTCCAAAACCGCCCGTTGCGCACCGACCTCAAAATACTTGCACAAATGCAATCTAATACTCATGAAACACACATGAGTGGGCCCATAACCTATTGAAGGTAGAGAAGATTGCACAAGGCACACACACAAACACAAGGAATGCGTAGAAAGAGATGATCTTTACTCAAAGGCCTTCCACCTTAAGTAGTGTACACTAGGAGGTCACCATGGACAAACCATATGGGATAACTCATCACAAGGACACTCTAGAGATCAGCCCATGCCTAACCCCTCCTCCCACACACCATTATTTAGCACCCGTACGTCTTTGGCTTCTAGCAATACTACGTTGCATCAATTACCTCAATAGATCAGAGATCGATCAGCTTGATGCAAGAACATCAACAGCAACTCAGCACACATAGAGATACACCAAACGAGAGGAGATTAGATCGGCAAATACTTCAGTTTGAGGAGTCACCTAGATGCACAGGCGCAACCAAACTTGGTCAGGAAGAGAGAGAACATGAACACAGTCAGAAAAGATCAATGACAACATTCCCTCTGGCAAGAGCAACGACAGAAACCTAGCAAAGACGATATTAATACCAGACACGAAGGGACGAATGCAAAGACGAAGACTCCGTGGACTTAGAGTCAGCATAGGGATATTGTTCAATAGAAGGCCCGCTCCTTGGCCATTCTCGGCCACTGGCCCACACATGCGAGTAATTCGCATGTAACACAATAATAAAAGTTTCTATTACCCTCTCGATTACCCTGACCAATATGCCACTCACAATGTAGCATTTTCAAACTTTTAGCCAAAAATAATAATATAAAGGGGGGTATTTTTGGACTACATTTTCTGATGGGACCTATTATTCCATATCCTATAATACTTTAAAGACGTCTAGTGCCATTTTTGACACCTTATATTACTCTAAGTCCATTTATAATTTTTTGCCCCCATGTTTTTAAAATACCCTATCATTTGTTCGCACATATATTGCTACTCCAATTGCTCACTACCCCCCCCGAGCAAGAATCGTCGTTTTATTTTATTTTAAATTAGACAAGTTTTATTCGCATGGAGACCAAGTGCGTGATTATATGACCTAAGGTCGAGGCATCTAAAACCGACCAGGTACCCAAAACCGATCAGGCCTAATTTCTAGATTTTGAAAGAAAAGATGTACCTCATTTGTACATTAGAGCATATTATCGGTTTTGGAACCTGAAGTACTTTTCACTTTGAAAAATTGTACAAATTTCAATACTAGGAAATAATTCATGGAAAAATTTGCATTCTCCGCGAAAAATAACTTCCAACCCGGGAAAAATATCACCCTGTTAATGGCTGGTCCATAAATAGTGAAGGTAGCTTAACCCCTAAACGTCACAGCGTCTAGAAACTGGATCATGAACGGATTCAAAGTCCTGTAACTTTTTCATGCAATGTGGGATGACTTTCATCCAAGTCACCTTTGCAAGCCTATTAAGTTCTCCACCAATGAGAGTAAATCTCTTGTGATGGGGAGAGGTCCATAATATTGGAGAGGCCTCCAAATGCAAATATGTCAAATTTGTTGGGTAGATTTCATGCATGCAATGGTCCTTTCATGTACACTTATTGTACATTTGAGTCATGCTAAAATCTATTTTTCAGGCTAACATCTACTTGCGTTCAAAGGATCGGTACGTTAAGGGGTTAAGTTATCGGTTTTAGGTGCCTCGACCTTAGTGCGTTAATAGCGAATTGCATCTTTGTAGCTCCAAGTGGGTAAAGAAATGTCTCAAAAATAATCACTCTCCTACTACAAGCTTACGAGCTCATTTTTTTTTTTTTTTTTTGATTTAACGATCAAAATATGAGAATTTTTTTTCAATTAATTTCAATATGTGAAAATATAAAATTCTTTTTCAATATGAAAACCACGTGTACAACATGTGTTAGTATATAATTGAATACCATATTCATAACACAATGTGAGTATATGTATTCATCTTAGGTTTTAAAGATAAACTAAATGACTTTATTATATTCAAAAAACATAGCTGAATGTGGATGTTTGTAGTGCATGCTTTGTATGTTAAATTCATACTTAGTATTTTGAACAATTAAAAGAAAATCAAACATTAAAAACTTTGAAACTTGATATAATTATTAAAAGATTTGTCGTAACCAATCTAGGCCTAGTTTCACCTCTAACGACCAAATGACACGGATTTTTATTTATTTTTAATTTAAAGAAATGGATGAATAAATGACAAAGATTCAAACCCCACTGGTCACGAATAACAACCTCATGACCGACATATTCACTATTTAATTTACCGTCGATTGGGTTTCAATGGAGCGTCTTTCCAAAGAAGGTCAAAGCTTGAACCATCATACCATAGTTTAAATTTATATATATATATATATATATATATATATATATATATATATATATATATATATATATATATATATATATATATTTTTTTTTTTTTTTTTCACAAACCACCATGTATCTTCTATGTGACTTAAATTTTGCAAAATAATTAGAAAAAATCTAAATTTTATATTTCTTTTTTATTTATTCTATCTTTGAAAAATTGTAGTAATTAAAAAAAGTTTAATTTCTCACGATTATTACAATAAACGATGTGGTGAAGTTGAAATAATCCCTGCACTTATACACAAAGAATTTTGATAGAAAATCAAACATGCTCTATGGCATAAATATTGAAACTTTGGAAGCCTCAACCCCTAAACGTATTGGAATTGACAGTTTCAAAAGAATCATCATAAAGAGCTATTTAGAATAATATTTTGGAATTGGTATACAAATGAAAATTCTAGATTTTGAATTTTAGATTTCATTTGTACCATTCACTAATACTATCACCAATATTGAATTATAAATTATGAGAGTTAAAGTTAAAAATTCGTTCTAAATTTGATTATAAACAAAATTTATATGTTTTTGGAGTAAAATTTGTTGGAATGAGTTTGAAATGAGACACTCTTAAACATGGTGATTCTTTGAAATTATTATGTTTCCTAAACCTATAAGCTCATTTTTGCAAGGCCGCTTTAGAACTACAAACAATGCAGTTTTGGCTTGGTCAACAACTTGACATACTTCTACATTTATAATTTTAGAAAAATATGTACTTAGGTATGAGTGAATCCAACCATTAGATAGGACGACAATTTGGTGAAGTATTTTCAAAAATTTAGATGTTTTTTATTCAAGCATTGATGAGAACGTAGGGAAGGTTTGAATCTGTTAGTTGTCCACTTTCTGGACGATGTGATGTTTAGGGGTTAACTTTAAATTATCATACGCAAATCTCATAGCTCCAGAGCTGATGGCCAATGGTTTGTTGGATTGGAAAAATCTAGTACCCTCAATTTGACACCAAATCCATAAAAATTATTCATTTAGAGATATTTCCAAAAATAGACGAAAACAACTATTTTTGTCATGCACTTATTTGTAAAAGATATGATGTTATTCACATTTTTAGGGTCATTTACAATTTTTCTTTCATTCTTTTGAGAAATCATGTTCATTATAATGTACGCCAAAATGAACCAAAAGATGTAATTTAGTATCTTTATTGATCAAATTAGAATATTTTTTGTTGCTTCAAATCAAGCCATCAAAAGTAAATATAATACCATCTTTTGGATTTTCCTCAATTTGGATAACGGAATGAACCTAAAATAATAAATTTAAAGACTAAAACTAAAAATATATACATTTGGCTCACTTTAAAAAAATAATTGATTGAACAAAACTGCATGGAATTAAACTTGATCAAAGTGGTGTTGATTTCAAAATATACAGGATGAAATGATGTGTTTCTCTCAGTTAATATTGACTATTTAAAAAATAAACAATTACAATATATGAGTTGGGAAATTCAGGAGTTGGATGTTTTTTTTTATTTAATTTCTTAAAACATGAAGATTGATGCTTCTTCTTTAAGTAGGAAAAATACTGAAGAAATCAGAAGAACAAATCTCTAATTGTTAGAAAATGTGTCAAAAGGATTTCATGTTTTGGCACTATTCATGAAAGAGTTGAGAAACTTTAACTACTCTTTCACTATGTTGAAGTTCCAAAAATCACACTACTGTAGTATAATATTTTATTCACATCACGCTAATTTTACATCATAATGATATTTAGATATCACCTTAACTGATTTCCTACTTGCACTAAAATCCCCCCTCGCTAAATGGGATAATTAATGTACTTTTCATAAGGACTACATTGTAGCCAATGGACAAGTTTGATACTAAATAATTCAAAAAGAACATGCTTAATTTCATGGAAATTAAAAGTAGCCTTTGCCAAATTTCACATAAATTATATTTTGAAATTATCGTATTGTCAAAAAATAGCACTTTCCACTACTTTTACTACCATTCGGATAATTAATTCTGAGTTTTAGTGGAAGGAGCTCCTCTTGTAATCAAATTTATTCTAAAAAGATGTTTTCACCTGGCGTTATGGAGCGGTGGAAGAGCGGTGGTTGAAGCTGAAAGGACGGTGGTGTTTACACCACCGTGCTTTTGTAAATGTCAAGCTTAGGTGGCAACATATGTGGCAACCACATAAGACCAAGAGTTAGATACATTCTAGAACCGTACTTCATAAATAACTGTGGGACAAGAGCAAGTGGATATTTAACATGAAATTCACAAATTTGGACAATTAAGAGGAAAAAACGTCGTCCTTTCTAAAAGAGCTCTTGCTGACACAGTATCAAAGACCAATCTCACATATTTGGTCTAAAAGTACACAATGGTTTAGATTCACCGTCATGCACAGACTACATCACTGAGCCACCATGCAAAGTCTATCACTACAAGATTACGACACTACACAAATACAAATGTTTATTTGCAGAATTGAAATTGCACATTGTTTTGAGATTCGTACATGGATTATTGATTGCTCTCGTCGCCTAGCAGGTACGCTCCTAGCTGATCTTTAAATTCCCTACATTATTTTCACTTGCAAGCCTTGATTGTCATTTGCTTGAAAACCATTTGTTCTTTCCATTTTCTTTCAGAGGATTTGCATATTTAACTTCACCATGAACCGTGTAAATTTTGTCAAATAATTAGGAAGCTACTCAGCCTTTGCATTGTTCAGTCACAAATTTTAAATTCATTCCAATCTCAAAGAGCTCTATAGTCTTTGCATCATGAAGTCACAAATTTATGATTCACTTTATTCTCAATGAAGGTCTACAATCTTTGTATTTTGCATAGAATTTTTTTGGATTCACTTTAGTCCTAGTGCACGCATATGTGCTTACACTTCATTTGGCGTTGTCAATGCAAAGCTTTTAACAAAATTGCAATACTAGCAAAGTTTTTTTTTTATTAATTTTGGCCTTTTCCCGTACATGTAGATCATTGCTATAGTAATTCTAACCAATGTTTAGGGTTATGGTGCCCTTATTTGTCCCACATCAACACATGTGGATGGTATGTGGTTACTTTAACTACGTCCATTGTTGGTCTTTTTTAGTTGATAAAATTGGTGAGATTCTAGAAATGCATTTTGTAAGTATTAATTGGTTGCGTTTAAAATATCCATGCTTCTCTACATATTAAACCTGCAAAACACAAAATACTTCTAAAAAGTAATTAAAATTTTGTTTATTGTAGAATACGAAAAAAAATTGAAGTTTTTTCTGTTCTTATTTTCATGCTAGCGTACAAACTCGAACTGCACAACACAAAACAATTTTTCGATGATTCAATGAGAATTGTTTATGACACATTATAAACTTGTTTACTACACATCATTCCAGCAAGCTTAGGCCAACCTAAAAGAGCTCGCAAAGACCGCATACCAAATTGGTTGCCTTAGGAGATCTTTGTGTTGATTGCAACAAAACGTGACATGTACTTAGAAGAATTGAACATCGTGGACAGACGCAAGTTAATGACCCCTAACACGAGTAGATGGAACAGTGTCTCTCAACACAGAATGCATGCTAGCTATTCAATGTGTCTAATAGAAAGTCCCACATGCAAGACGTACCAAATAGTTAGAACCAAGCGAAGAACCAAGTTATTTCAAATTACAAACGCATAGCAAATTACTTGTGTTGCATGGGAGGAAACGTACTTGATTACTAGGAGCTTAGTATAGCTAACCGCAAAGTTCAATGCCTACCCTGTCAATTTTTTTGGGATATGTACGATGCAATACATGAAAGGTATGGCAATAGGCCTTAGATACAACTTCCTCACGTTTGCGATTTGCTAGCAATGAATGATGCAAACTATAGGACACTACAACACGAAAAACAACAAGATGTCGACGAGGAGAAAAACAAACCTGAAACGAAGGATCCACTTGACATGTCCGAATCGGAGCCAATTGACACAACCAAGGATTCATCACTACATGGATTGTTACACTGAACCCCTTCCACACCGATACAAGATGTTGGTATGTATATCGCGAATGCAAGTCCAACTATGATGCCATTCTCCGAGTTGTTCCTATGGATTACATATATATATAATCAGCTCCTCTGAAACCTCTCAATACGTTGTGCACTTACACCTTAAAGATACTGGTGTAAGTTGAAAGAGTGTTTTGGGACACACGGTAATTGTTGAGGCAACTAAAGCAACATAAGCTGTATTGATCGCTGAAATGCAAGAGATTGCGGATTTGCAAATCCAACTTGTGACCTTGAGTGGTTTAAGATAGATGTGCAATATAAACTTTTCACCAAGCAGTTGGAGTACCCGAGTGAAAGAGATAGAAGAATGTATGAAAATGCCGCGATTGCAAATGAGGATGCGCGTTTGGCCATTCTTAAACAAGGTGAGATGGGTCTTACACCAAGCCTAGATTTCAATTGTACTAGTTAAGCCATAGCTTGACCATGACAAGTACACAAAATTCTCTAGCATGGCACAAACTGCCAACCCCGACATCACTACAAGAAATGCTAACCTCTATGCATCAATAAACATTCTGGAGCAAGTGGGTCATCACAACAAACACCTTTGTTCTTTAGGATTGGGTGTGAGCACACTACCGGTGTAGGACAAACATGCCAAACAACTTCGATTGCCGACACTGTACTAACATGCTAGTCAATTCCAGGTGCCCGACTTCTAAGTCAATAAACAATATAGAATTAGGCCATACATATAACACATCTACGTTTTCTCTTAAACCCCTCGGGCTTGTAGGGGTTAATGAATGTCCATCCGACTATAGTTTCCCACACTCGGTGTGCATGAATGTAAAAATAGGTGCATGACAACATTGGTTGGCTGTGTCAGACTCCAGCCCACCCGTGCTTTAGTCATTGCCGTGTGGTCCCACCTCCATAGATCTCGACCGTCAATGTAGATCGACGGCCTTCATTGCAGGAGCCCATTTTGAAACTCCACATTGGCTCGTGAGTAGGGGCGGCTGGAATGATGGCAATGTGCCCTCGGGTGGCGGTATCCCTTTTCAAATCGGCCACGTGGCACGCCTTGGCATATGATGTGCATGCCCAGTGTAGAGGAGGGCGAAGCACTGTTTTCTGACGTTCTCGACATTCTTTTCCGCTCGTCGTTGCCGTTGCTCCATGGACGTTCTCCCAATGCTGTACAATGATGTCGCTCCAATGCGCCGCATGAGAATGTAAGTGTGCGGACTCTCTAGCTAAAACTCCCTGTAGTTTGATTTCGCTTTGTCGTGAAACCCCCTGTTGTTGTCAATCACATTGTTGGCTTATGTTTGAAACCATTGGAGTTGATTTTGCCGACTTACGATTGTTGTTCGTGCGTTTTGCTTTCTGTTGTCATGATGGCTACATATTCCTATAGTAATTGGTGTAGGTGTAGGTAATATGCTACTGTGCATGTGATTCGACATAGGTTTGTTTATATTCTATAGTGCACCACCGAGCTCTAGAAGATTGTCCTTGTCGAGGTCCTTGTGCCCTAGCCTGCAATAGAAGACTACGTGAGGAGTAGCATTCTGATGGACAATTTGAATTTACAACTTTTTTCAATGAAAGAGTATCATTTACAGTGCATCGCTTTTACTCTACATTGGATGATCTTAACCAAATTTAGTTTAGATTGCATTATGTTTGCACTAATTGTACGTTAAATTTATTTGCATGATTACATTGCATGCTTACATTGGAACAATTCATTGCATTGAGTTTGCATTGTATGTATTTCATTGCATGAAACTATTTGGATTGCATTGACAACTAAATTGCTTGAATTACAATGGATTGCATAGCGATTAAGATTGCATTGAAATATATTAGACTTGTATTGCATTTATAAAATTTGTATTTCATTGAACTGTGCGATACCTTACCTGATGTTATCAACTACACTTGATGATGGCGTTATATTATGAAATAAACTCCCAAATGGGTCCTTTTCTCACTCTTCAATGCGCTTGCCACATTGTCTCTTATGACTTCATTCACTTCTTGAGGGCCTCCATTGTCATTTATCACTTCTCCTTGAAATCCCTCTGTGCACAATACTTACATGACTTCCTCGACTTCTTCTTGCAATTGCCCGAACAGCACGTTGTGCAAGATGACACAACACATGATGATATCAAGAAAGAAAGTCACGGACAAGTCAGACTTCACCAATAGCTCTTTAAAAGTTTGTTTCAATAGAGTTATTTGTAAAGGCATCCGGTCTTCTGTGCTACTTTTTTCATGGACCAGAGCTAGTACCAGAGCATTCTGACACCACTTCTCCATATGGTCCCACCCCACTACCCAATTCTTCTCCCTCCCTCCAAATTTTTATGAATAAAAAATTCAATCCATCCAGTGTTCTATTTTGGGTCTACAGTAAGATCATCCCGATCCTCTCCTTTCCATTTTACAGGTCAAAAAGAAGGGATTTGAGGGACTTTACAAATAACTCTAATATACCAAATGCGTTTTCTACCATGCATTGGCCACGATGCAACCTCCGGTTGAATGTCCCCGCGACCATGAGTTCTCTTTGTGTCCTGTGAGAGACCATTAGCCGTAGCAATAAAAGATAGTCCAAGTCACCCATAATGTACGAAGAAATCCCGTCCATTGATTGCCCGACATCCATCAAATTACCGTGCATGGCTAGATTGTAGAAGGAGGATTTGCGCAACAGTTGTGAATAATTTGTCGATCCCGACATTCCTAAATATAATTCCAGGAACCTCTTATCGCTATCAACTACAGCCTCATAGTTATGCGTATAAATAATAATAATAATTAGCTGATACAAATTGAGGTTTGGAAAGAGAACATGCATCCTATCCATTTCCCTCCTACTCGTAGTAACTTTGGGGACGCGCGATGGGTTGATTCGTGCGCGACGAGCGAGATGGTTCCTCGGATGTTGTCCCCGGCCCCTCAAGTGGAGGCGATGTTGTACCAAAATAGAGAGCGGAACAAAGAACAATGCGATTGACGCGAGAGAAACGAGGAGCAGACTTGACCCCGCGCTCTCGGTGATAGGTACTGAACCCTACAACCAAGACTCCGCTCCACACACATTAAGAAATTTTGCTTGCTTTCCCATAAGCACTCACCTGTAAGCCAGACAATTTGATGTTGCATGCTGTCATTAATTGCATGTATCACTTCACGCAACACCTTTGACGTTGTACTCCTCCCTATAGCAAACATCTCACCGCAAATTGCAAAAGTAGCACCGTGAGTGAGTTTTAATAGAGTGCAAGCCATGCGGAGTAACTCTGAAACTTTATACTTTGTGTCTTTCTTCTCCACATGGGGCCGTAACAAATCTGTCAAGGAAAATACAGCCGGTTTAGTCATTCTAAACATTTGGACCTAACGTGTATTATTGTATTGGTTCAACAAAAAGGAGAAAAACTAGGTTGTGGACCTCTATTTGATCCATAACCCCAGATCATCCTCAAAAATATGAACGGCGTGCAGAATCTCAAGTTGTGCAATGTAGCACTAATCAAAGTATTGTCATCAGCTAAAGGCCTGTGCAAATTATGCAAAATGGCCAATAAGGGGTATTTTAATTCTTCTTTAAAATCTGAGAGGACTAGAATCTTGAGGGCATGTTGAACCTTCAACAACATGAGCAAAACCTAAGTATTCAAAACCACTTTACGGATCTACGAATGGGATCATCAAATTTGACAACGTAGAACTACAAGGTCTATACATTTAGTGACACTGCAATACACAAACAACACTTAAGTCAATGGAATGTCATACTCTAATACCAAACAACTAAATAAAATATGAATAATATTGTACATTTGATAATTTCAATAAAAGAAATTTGGAGCCAAAATGGTGTATACAAACACTTACCTTTTAGTACAATGGACACACTCAATCTTTCTTCACATGTATGCACCGTACACCCTCTGAGATGCTTATTGTGCCACTCACAATTCAACATGGGGGCTTAAACATTATGAAGGTCAATGCAAGTGAAAAATTTCATCAAACCCTACCAAAAAGAAAATTGACAACGTTTCCTTTGGGTGGTTAGAAACCGAGAAACGCATAAATCACCACCAAGTTTTTTTGTGGGACAACTACTACAAGACTAACAAAAGTAACATTGTAGAGGTCCTCACATAATTCACGAGGTTGTAGAATTCACACTACACAATTCATACAAACTAAACAAATGTCTGCAAAATTGGCAATCTCAAATAGAGAAGGGTGTGATCTAAATCCTAGATAGTTCAAAGAAGGTGGATTCTCTTGTGTTTGAGCACACAGGGTCAGTGTGTTCATTATTTTAAAAAATGCGCAACGACTAGCTTACCTCGCCAATCGACGCATAGCGCCAAAGCGTACAAATTGACCGCTGCATACAAAGAGCGACAAACCCATCAAATTGTCGAACCTTGCTCATCGGGCCTTCTATGGCATGTGTGTTCTAAACTAGGGCGGAAAGACGTTGATGCACAAATGTCCGCATCATGAAACAACGGCAAAAAACACACACTCAATTGCTAGCGCCAATAAATTAAACAACACAATAAAAATTTCAATATGTACAATGGTTTGCAAGTTCTATAGTAACAGATAGGGAGAATGATCTGGAAACAAGAGAACAACACCAAAAAACACACACTTGATCGCCAACGCCAGTGACAACACACTCAAAATCCCAATATGCAAAATGGATCGCACGCTCTTTAGTAGCAGACAAAGATTATAATCTTGAAGCATGAGTAGGTGGGAGTTGTAGGAGTTGCAAGAGCTCACACCAACTGAACAAGATATATATATATATATATATATATATATATATATATATATATATATATATATATATATATATATATATATATATATATATATATATATATATATATATATATATAAAACTTATACGTAGGTGTGACCGGTTGAATCCAAACAATATTGCTATTTGCTAGCTTGTCTCGTATACAGTCTAAGACCACCGTATGTGAGAACACATTGTGGATATGTACATCCAACAAATACGACAATTTGCACTATTTGAGGTCATCAATGTGAACACATGTATTTCTAAACTACCACCTGTTATTACTTTATAAAACTATTCTTACTGAAGGTCAAGTGGGAAGTGACATAAAGTCACTACCAATTGATATTACTAGTAGAAAAGGTGGCGTTTGCTAGGGAGATGCCTAGGAAAAATCACTATGCATGTGTAGAATTGGGCACCACATGCATCAACTCCCTCAGCATGGCCACCTTCTCTACTAGTGTATGGGATAGAAAGACAATACTTGCAATCCAATGTGGGTTCTACTACACCATATTTTTCAATAGGTTTTGATGCACATCTGAGTATAACACATGATCTTATTTTGAAATGTTTTGAATTAAGAAAAGTTAAAAGGCAAAGTCCTCTTCCACCTCAAATATAATTTTGTGATTGATTTGAGGTTTTTATGCATGAGACATGGACAAAATTTAGTAAAGTTGTGAAGAATGTGCATGAGTTGAATGATAAGAAAATGTGTTGGGATCAAACTTTCGAGGCTCAATTGTGCATAGTAGACTAACTTATCTTGAGTAATGTTTAACTAAGAAAACTTGCAAAATCAAGTAATCATTAACCTCCAAAAAAAATTTGTGATTTGAAAATTTTACGATTGGGTTGTGCACATTTTTGTAAAGGAGTATAAGTGGTAACAAGAAGTGAGGAGTTTGTACCAATATCCCACATTCATTCTTGGCATTAAGTTAGTGCACTAAATTTTGAATAATGCACGAGACTTTACCCCTCCATAACTCACATTTATGAATGTAATGCACTTTCTTCAACATATTACTTAGTTACTGTCAAATTTTAATTAAATATTTTAAAAAATGAAATTTATTATTTTCCGCATTCAATTTCCGCATCATTAATTAAATATCAGGCACTCAAGTTCCCAACCTGCTCTTTGGCTACCGTAGTTGACTCAATCTGGGGAATACCAGTACAACACTGGTTTCATCCCTGATTCTGTACATCCAAGCGACGGAAACGCACCGATGAATGTATCCGTTCGTAGCTTCAGAGTCGTCTTCCCCCGCCAGGGAAAAGGTGACCGTTGGAGCGACCAGGTCGCACATGCAGTCAGGGAGGTCGCAAGAGCAGGGAGGTCGGTAGGAAACCCCTAAAGGCAGGGGAGCGGGAGAAGAGGAAACCGTTTGAAAACTCATCAGGGCGCCGGCCGAGATTGTTTCCCTTCAATTCGCCAGATCTTGGTCGCCATTTTGCACTGAGCCACATTGCCTCTGTAACGGCCATTTTCCCCGTCTTCCTTTATTGCTGGTTGGCGTTTTAGTGTTTCTCAAGTCCACAACAGTTGAGGAGGATCCAGCCTGGTGGAATTGGAGCTCGATCGAGGTCGAACTGGATGCGAAGCTCTGAGCTCGCCATTCTCTGAGGTAAGCCAACGCGATATTCACGGTTTTCTCGCAGTAGCAAAGGTTTTGTTTCCGAAGACGAGATGCAATGGTTTGGGATTACCCGATTTCCAGCTGGAGGTCGAGTACTTCTCAGCGCTTTCGTGCCATTTGCACTAACGTTTTTCGGAAACGAGCAGACCATGAGGTAATGCTCGTTTTGAGCCTTGATTTTCTCGTAGTAGTATATGTTTTGTTTCCGAAGACGAGATGCAACGCTTTCGGCTTTCCCGTGTCCGCGCGCCGTTCATAATCTAGAGGCTAATTTCCAGCTGGAGGTCGAGTATTTCCCAGCGCTTTCGTTCGATTTGCAATGACGTTTTCGGAAACGAGCAGACCATGAGGTAATGCCACTGCGATGATCGTTTTCAGCCTTGATTTTCTCGCAGTAGTAAATGTTTTGTTTCCGAAGACGAGACGTAACGGTTTCGGTTCTGCGTGCCGTTCATAATCTAGAGGCTATTTTCCAGCTGGAGGTCGTGCATTTCCCAGCGCTTTCTTTCGATTTGCAATGACGTTTTTCGGAATCTGTCTCTAGAAACGAGCATATCATGAGGTAATGCACAGCGATGATCGTTTCAGAGTTTTATTCTCTCGTATTAGTAACTGTTTTGATTTTGTATACTGGAAGAAACGGTGTCGGTTCCTCTCGCAGTAGCAAATGTTTTGTTACCGAAGACGAGATGCAATGGTTTGGGATTTCCCGTGTTCCCGTGTTCATTTCCTAGAGGTCAATTTCCAGCTGGAGGTCGAGTACTTCTCAGCGCTTTCGTGCCTTTTGCACTGACGTTTTTTCGGAAACGAGCAGACCATGAGGTAATGCATCGTTTAGAGCCTTAAGTTTCTCGCTGTAGTGAATGTTTTGTTTCCGAAGACGAGAGGCAACGCTTTCGGTTTTCCCGTGTACGCGTGCCGTTCATAATCTGGAGGCTAATTTCCAGCTGGAGGTCGAGTATTTCCCAGTGCTTTCGTTCGATTTGCAACGACGTTTTTCGGACTCTGTCTCTAGAAACGAGCGTATCATGAGGCAATGCACTGCGATGATCGTTTTTAGAGTTTTATTCCGTCATGTTAGTAACTGTTTTGTTTTCGTATACTAGAAGAAATCGTTTCTGTTCCTGCCGCTGTAGCAAATGTTTTGTTTCCGAAGACGAGATGCAATGGTTTCGGTTTTTCGGTGTTCGCGTGGATTGTGAGTTCATATTTTTGAGGTTGATTTCCGGCTTGTGGTGGAGTGCTTGCGTGCGATTTGCAGCGGCTTTTACGGATACGAGCAGATCACTTAGTCACAAAACATGCTCGGGGTTGCCATTCTATCCATTGAGGTGACGCGAATGCGATGCTCGCTTTTGAGGTTACTTTTGGTTTCTTGAGTTTGCTGTATTGGTGTAAGTTTTGTTCCGTGAGAGGAGGCTCTCCAAGAAGCTATCAATAATGCGTGCTTTGAGGTTACATATTGGTTTCTTGGTGATGCTGGATTCCCCTGCGAGGAGCTTCGTCGAGACGTTATGGTTCGGTTATCATAGAGTTCCATAGAGTTTTGAAGAGGTATGTTTCCAGCTGGAGGTGGAATTTTTCTCTGCGCTTTCTGTGAGGTTATTGGATTGGGAAATGTTAGTTCCCTGTGAAGTGTTTCACCAAGAAGAAATGGTTTCGGTTTTCCGGTGTTATTGTGAACCGAGAAGCAATTGCGGTTAATCTTCAGCATTGATATGCTCAATGACATCTTCGATGATTACGCGAGCACCTTCACTGAGGTAACGCGGAAGGGGTATTCGCACCGAAATATGAACGTGTACCTGCCTTTCCTTCGTAGAGATAGCAGCCAGGTCCTGCCGATGTTCTTCATACGCTAATTGAGAGTTGCCTGTAAGGCCTCAACATCGCTTGCTACGTGTAGTTTGGGTGAGGACTCCTACTGGCAGGGTTCGCAGAAGTGGTCCTTTAGCATACCTCATGGGCTTTCCTGTGGGCGACCAATGTTTGCTTAATTCTGTACTGATTATGCTGGATTTGCATCTGAATAGAGTGCAGAGAGATATGTAAATACGCTCTGTAATATATCGTAAGCATGTTTGGAAAGTCCTGGGTATACAAACACTGCGTAGTACCTTAGTTATGGTCATGAAAGCTGTCATTTAAGCAAGCCGTTTGGTTTACAGCACTTTACTGGAAGGCTCATTATTTCTGGTCTGCAGTCAGATTCAGGGGTAACTGCATGCTGTGAAGATGGGGATTACAGTGGCTGTTAAGGTGGAGCACCTTCCGATTGCAAACGCCTTACTCGCGGCCCCAGCGTCTGAGAAATCACGCACTGTGTTGGTGCCCAATCTGGATTACCATGGCACTGTCAGGGAAACCTTGAATGCCTTCATTTCAAGAAATCTATTTCTTCCTGAAGAGTGCCAGCTGCTCTCAGCCCCATTGTTCACCCGGTTGAGTGAGAAGGACAACGTGGATGATATTTACAAAAGATATTCTTGTCAGGTGCATCTCGAATCATCTGCTCCGATTACTAACTTGTCAATTACGATACGACTCAGTGGAGCGCTTTGGGCGTTTTTGGCTTTATCTCCATTTCCCATGGTCACCTCAGTTTTTGTGTCATAATTTCTATAGATAGAGACTTTCTTGACAGAGTCTGTAAGATTTTTTTTTCAATCGGTGGCCGTCATTGTTGTAAACCTCTAGTTCTAAGTGAAATTCTTGCGCTTGTAACTCTTACGACAGTAGTGTGTTAAACCCCCATTATGGAATTGCAGGCAGATCAGGAGGTGTCTGAAGTGTACCTGGATGAAGACACATTCACTATGTACGGGCGCGAAGGTGGCCGATTTGTAGACCTCGTTGGAGAGAAACGAGTGGAGGAGTACCATATCCTAGACAGGAGCACCCTTCAACTCAAAGTGAGTATCTTGCAAGAAGCCCTGTCCAGGGACTTTTCCGTTGTCCTCGTAGGACTAGGATACTGCGTGAGTTCTCGTGTCGTCCAGTGTCCCGTCGGATTAGGTAGGTGCTGACGTGGTAATAGCAAGGAAGGTCTAACGGCTATCTCGACCCCGTGTTGCTCCAAAGGACACTTAGAAGATCATCTGTCTATTGCGTATGTCCATAATCTGCTGCTGTTTGTTAAGTCAATCCTCACCGTACCCGTACTGGTGCAGAGGCTTCCTCGCCCACTCTCTGAAGATGGTTCACGGGTGTTCGTCGAGACCAAAGATGGCGTAATCCCTGTGCTGGGGGTGTCTCCACTAACTTCAATTTCCGGTATCAAGCATCTCTTGGAAGGATTGACTGGCATACCCGTATCGCAACAGCTTCTGTCCTCAGTGGGACGCGTTATGCATGATGAATTCCTCGTAAGAGACTTCGATGGGCTGCACAAGGTCTACGAAGATTCCATCATTGACCTCTGCAAATCAGGTACATATTAAATCTTGTAGCACAGTCAGAGAGCGTGCAATTTGAAATACGATTTCTAATTTTAACGGGGAATTGTGGATGCAGAGGACAAAAACACTGACCAAGCGCACAGACGTATGGTGGTGCATGTTGATGTGGTCGGTGAAGAGGAGTTCTCCATTGCCGTGCAAGGCCGTCACTTCGTCTTGTCGATTCTAAAGGCTGTAGAGTCACGAATTGGTATTGCACCATGGCAGCAGAAGATCACTTATTCAGGTTTGTAATCTTGGAACCCTCTTCTGCTAAAGAGTAAGTAGAAGCAGCACTGCATGTATCGAAGTCCCGGTGATCCAGGCTACCAGTTAATTGATACTCAGACGTTGTTCTCTCAGGGAAGCTACTGCAGGAGAAGAAATCTCTAAATTACTACCTTATTCAGCCAGAGAGTGTATTAACTGTCACTATGTCCAAGAACCGTGCGGATCCCGCATCTAAACCGGGCACCATCGTTGAAGACAAAGAAGGCTTGGGGAACAAACCGGACGCGTCAAAGTTAAAGCTCATGCGGACAAGCAAAGGACACGTGAAGGGCACTCTAACAATCCCAGTTATTGCTACAGACACAGTTTCTGATCTTAAAAGGAAGCTCAAGCGTACGCTTGCACCTTTGATAGAGCGTAATGTTCCTGTGGCTCCCGCGCAGACACTACAACCGTTTGGTGAGACCATGATGAGAACACCGGGGAAAAGCCCTATGAGGACTCCACCCAGAAATCATTTCAGTGACAGCCATGAACTCAGTGGCAATTTGAAGAGCATCAATGACGGTCGCAAGCTTACTTCAGAATCGAAGACTGCAGGTGTCCGTTCTCTCTCATTTTCCAAACTTAGAAACTGCAGTCCCAACCCCAAACCTATCCTTCATTCCCCTCATCTTTGTCCTATGGAACCTGCCTCCTCACCTGGTGGCCCTAAAAGTGGTCCTTTACCGTCCAAGAAACCAATTGACGACTATTCTGTGACCACAATTGCACCTCACTCGGCGAAGAAGCTCAGCTTCACTTCGAAGACAGAAGACGTACCATCAACTCCTGACTTGGTAAGGAATACTTCTAAATGCTGTGCTGTTTGTTAATCAGACGCATATGAATCCGAATGTTAGTTGTCTCTTTGTTTATGTTATCTGGTTCGAGAGCGCTTTATTTCTTCCGCAAAGTTGCTTCGATCACTTTTGTTCTTGTTGTGTCGGGCTGTGCCACCTGTGTGAAGAAACGTTGCTGCTCTTAAAACTCCAGTTGTGTCAACGTTCCTTCATTGTTTCTGAGAAGACATTTTGCTTGAAATCCATCTTACCCCGTTATTGCCTTTATTCTGCAGAAGAATACTTCCTCATGCCGAGATTTGATGCCTGAACTTCTGAGTCTACCTGACCTGGACCCAAAGGAGGCTCCGATTAAGGTGATAGTCGAGAGGAAGCCATTATCCCAGACCGATGAGAACACCAGCAGCGGAGGCCGGTTCGGCAACGTCCAGAGCAAAATTGATAACAAGCTGGTGGCGATAAAGAACATCGACAAGAAGGCTGTGAAGAACTGGTTCAGTAACAACGTGGAGTCTTTTAAGGAGCACATGAGGGTTCTGGCGGACGGTTGAGGCTTCTAATTTCTGTTCATTAGTAGGCGCTTCAGTATATTCTTCACCACCAGGTAGAAAATTCTCCTCTCAGTGACTCGTGACATCCTGTATAAAGCGTGAGCGGACTGTGCCGGCAAGGACTGATTCGTAACTCACTGGTTTTGTGTGCCATGGACGGTCCCTTGCCCATTCATCTGACACTTCATTACTACCGTATTAGGTCCAAAGTTAAAAGATTCTATTAACTTGTATCATTTTTCAAGTCTGGCCAATCCAGAGTTCTTCTGAACTACAAACTCCAGTAAAGGTCAAATTTCCTTGCACCAATTCGTCTCCTGTGACTACATCTCTTACTTGGACGGGCGTGTGAATACAGGTATTTGGTGGGTGTCTAAATATTTGGTACGTGACACTTAATTTGATCCCTATCTCTGAATAATGTCTGAAGTTTCGAAATTAGAGTTTTTAAATCAAATGGAAGAGAATCATAGTGGTAGTTGTTTCATGTTATTTGACACCGATATTCTATGAATTTTGACAATTGAGATGATAGGGAAAGTACCAAACATGTTATCTCCTATTGGTTACTTTTGGAAACTGTTGTTGAGTTTAGGAGTTGGTGATGACATTTGTTTCACTACATCGGTTATTGCCCTTCCTGTAATTCAGCATTCACACAGTAATTGTGATATTTGAACAAAAGTGTTCAGCACAGTAATTGAGAGTATTTGAGAAATCTTCCATAATTTTCATTTGAGATGTATGAACTGAAACTGTGTTGACGATTGGTAGAAAGTCTCATACTACTCCTGTGACTTGCTGTATTGGCAATAATCAGTGTAGTTAATGTGGATGTCAAAAGGATATTGTCATTTTTACATTTGATTACACTTCTTTGGGTGCACAACCTCATTTGCCGTGTACCCACCGAATACAATGTGTTCTGAACTTTTTGGAATGCAAATCAAGCAATGTGCACGGTTCCTTTGTTCTGCTACAAAAATGAATGTTAGGCATCATGCTTGTCATCCTAGACAAAGCCTCATACTATCACATTTTTTTTGCGTCAATTAAAGAGTCTACATTCATCGTGTTGCCTTCCTACATTCACTCCTACTTACTCATTGAAGCTCCTACTCATTCATTCTGTTGTCTTTTTACATTGACTTTCAACATTGATTTCCTACAATTTTCATCCCTTTTTTGAGACACGCCGTTTTAATTTTTTTCTGTGTCTCATCCTTTTCAACATAAGCGCTATTTCTATCTTAAATCTCGATTTTTACTCTTATTATGAAATGGAGGGAGTATAAGATAAAAAGTTATGATGTTTTCAATGTCAAAATTTTCACTTTAAATATAAATTTAGCTAATTGCAAAAATAAAAAATTCTAGAAACCTTTTCTAGACCAACTATCATACTTTGTAAGCAACATGGGCAAAATGTGTTCAATAATTAGTTAATTTGGATTGGGCAGTTTTGCAAAAATGCATTATAAAATGCAACTAAGAGGGATATTTTTAACTTCATGTATGAATAAAAGTTGTACATTATGAATTTTAGATTCTAACCATGCGATTAGATCTATGATTGCTATTAACAATATTTTGTATAAATTTTGAAACTTAAAATCCCAAATTATATAGTAATTTGATTACAAACAAGATATTGACAATTTGTAGATGAAATTTGTTATGATAGGTTGAAATGTAATATTCTAAGCGTTGTGATTTTTGGAGACTTTTTGGTTGCTTAATTCTATGAGATGGCTTTTTAAAGAGCACTTTTGTACTATTTTGAAATAAGATTTTAATTTTTTTTGGTGAAACAATGTAATATGAAATGAGGCATAAAATTTTCACAAATTGTCTCCTTTGTAATTGGATTACACATGCATGAGCTAACTTCCCATAAAATCTATAGTAAAAATTCCACTCTACAAAAGTGCATGACGGACGAGAAATTTTGGATGAAATTTGTACAGTGTCCAAAAAATGGAGTTGGAGGTTAACCCCTAAACGTACTAGGGTATTCCTAGAATTGATAATTTTAGAAGAATCATCATAAAATACTATTTAGAAGAATAATTTGGAATTGATATAGAAATGAACTTTCTAGATTTTGAATTTTAAATTCCTTCCATCCAGTTCGATTCACTAATACTATCAATAATATTTAATTATAAAATTTGAAAGTTAAAAATAAAAAGCCCTTCTAATTTTGATTACAAATAAAATTTCAATATTTTTTGTGTAAAATTTATTGGAATGAATTTGATATGAGATACTCTTAAACATAGTGATTCTTTGAAATTTTTGTGTTTCTTAAATACATGCCCTTATTTTTGCAAGGCCACATTTGAAATACAATCAGATGCAATTTTGGCTTGGTCAACAACTTGACATACTTCTACATTTGTAATTATAGAAAAATATGTAATCAAGTATGAGTGTATGACTAAATTCAATTGCTAAATAGGACAACAACTTGATGAAGAATCTCCAAAAAGTTGAAAGTCTTTCATCCAAGCAATGATGAGACCGTGAGAAGCATTTAAATGTGTTGTCCACTTTCTGGACACTCTGACGTTTAGAGGTTAAGTAGTCTTCAAAAAAACAAATGACAAATTAGACACAAAGCATAATGAATTAAAAATATTTAGGAGTTCTATCTAGGCTTCACACAAATCTATTGATTGAAGCTCATTTTTCATTTTTTTTTATAGAAGTTAGTGTACAACTCCTTCTTGGTTGTCAGGTCCAGAGTTGTACTCATTTTGAACTTTAGTGCATGCATGTATCATACAGAAGGGCCTTCAATTATTCCTGCCAATGTGCGTGAAAGGTTTAAATGCATTTCAAAAGTCAAGACGAAAGGCCTTTACAACTCATGCATTTGTTCCTTGCGAATGCGCGTGAAAGGTCAAAGTGCATGTCGAAAGTCATGATCAGAGGTCTTTACAACTCATGCATTTGTCCCTTCTAATGCTCGTGAGAGGTGAGAATGCATAGGTCATGATTAAAGGTTTTTACAATTTATGCATTTATTCCTGTCAATACGCGTGAAAGGTTTTGAGTGCATGCCAAAGGTCACGATGAAAGGTCTTTACAACTCAAACATTTGGTTGTACCAATTCAAGTGAAAATGTGAGTGCATGTTAGAGGTCACGATCAAAGGTCTTTACATCTCATGCATTTGGTCCTACCAATGCACGTGAAAAGTCGGCATGTCAAAGGTTACAATGAAAAATCATTACAACTCATGTACAGGTTAGTCCTACCAATGCGCGCGAAAGGTCTTTACATCTCATGGATTTGTTCCTGCTAATGCGCATTAGAGTCCAAAGTGCATGTCCTGAGCCACGATCATAGGTCTTAAAACTCATGCATTTGGTCCTACCAATGCGCGTGAAAAGTGCATGTCAAAGGTCACAATGAAAGGTCTTAACATCTCATAAATTTGTTCCTGCCAATATGCATGAGAGGTCAAAGTGCATGTCCAAAGCCACGATCATATTTAGGTCTTTACAACTCATGCGTTTGTTCCTACCAAAGCGTATGAGAGGTCAAATGCATGTCAAAAGTCACGATCAAGGGTACACGACGGAAGATAATATTTGGATAAAATCTGTACATTGTTCAAAGAATGAATGCATGGGTACTTAGGGGTTAAGTAGTCTTGAAGACAATAAATGAGGAATTAGACACAAAGCATAGTGGATTAAAAATATTTAGGCATTCTACCCAGTCTTCACACAAATCTATCTATTGAAGCCCATTTTCCAATTTTTTTATAGGAATAAGTGTACAACCCCTTCTTGGTTGTCATATCCAGAGTTGTATTCATTTTGAACTTTAAAGTAGACAACCTGTTCCCGATCAGGCCCCCAATCACGCAATATAGGGCGACCTATTTCCGTGAAGCAGCCTGCATTATTTTTGAATTCATTCGTAAACGATGACGAAAACATGTTTCTTCTTAATATGGAATAGTTGGCGCTGAGAATAGAAATTTGATACCGAGTTAGTATGATATCATGTGTTCTCGAAATTTAGTTTTACAGTTCTTGGAAATAGGTCAGCCTATATTGCGAGAATGGGTTGGAGAGAATCTTCACTTTGAAATTTCGTAGTAAATTGAATATTGCCCGAAAATTTGTTCAAAAATATGTGACCTTCTTCAAATCTATTTACCTACACTGCAAAATTATTTGCCTATTCATAACTCCATCGGAAGTATGCTGAATTGCTTAAGGTAATCGGAAACAGGTCGTCTACCTTAGTCAGGCATGTGTCATATAAAAGGACCCAAATTATTGCTACAATGTGCGTGAGAGGTCAAGTGCATGTCAAAGGTCACAATCAAAGGTTTGACAACTCATGCATTTGACTTTGACTGCAACTACTTCTAATTTTTACAAACTATGACATTTCTTTTGTTTATTTTAATTCCAATACGGCAATTTGGTCTACTAATATTTTAAAAAATTGAATTTGATTTTATTCATTTTTTAAAATTCCCCAATTGGGCTACGTACAGTATCTGAAGTGAATATATTCTTCTAAAAGAAATTGATAAAGAAGTGTGAAGCTCTTTTTGAGTTTTATTGTATGGATGATTCTCAACTAATACACGAATGCACAACACTAACTCTTAAAAAAATGGTTCATAACTCACAGTTGAAAATTTTAAACTTAGAGTTGAAAATCTCAATTGGCTAAGTTCAACTCAACAAAATTGGGCTCCCTGTGCAACCCCTCCCTTCCCCCAAAATTTCTTGATTTAACATTGCAATTACCATCCCTTACAAAGAATCTTTTTGCATGGAAATATATCACACTTGTAATAATTAATGCACAAAATACCTTTCATTTGTTGTTACAAATTCTCTTCCATCTTTTTAGCCATATGATAGTCTCGCTGATTGTTCTATTGTGTTTTCTACTACTCCCTCCATCATTCATATATCTCTATAGAATGGCCATATACACACTCATCAAGAAAATAAAGAAATAGAATTGTTTTCAATTTGTCACTCATTTAAAATTAGGATGAAACTTGTACGTCGTCCAAAAAATGGATGGATAATTAGGGGTTAAGTATTCTTGAAAACAATAAACAAGGAATTAGACACTAAACATAATGAATTTAACATATTTAGGCATCCTACCTAGTCTTCACACAAATCTATCTATTGAAGCTCATTTTCCATTTTTTTTATAGGAATTAATGTACGACCCCTTCTCAGCTATCAGGTCCAGAGTTGTATTCATTCTGAACTTTAGTCAAGCATGTGTCAAGAGTTGGATTCATTCTGAACTTTAGTCAGGCATGTGTCAAGAGTTGTATTCATTCTAAACTTTAGTCAAGCATGTGTCAAGAGTTGGATTCATTCTGAACTTTAGTCAGGCATGTGTCAAGAGTTGTATTCATTCTAAACTTTAGTCAAGCATGTGCCATACAAAAGGACCCAAAATAATTGCTACCAACCTGCGTGAAAGGTTAAGTGCATGTCAAACGTCATGTCTTACAACTCATACATTTGACTTTGACTGCGACTACTTCTAATTTTTACAAATTATAACATTTCTTTTATTTATTTTAATTCCAATACGGTAATTTCGTCTACTAATATCTAAAAAATTTGAATTTGATTTTTTATCTATTTTTAAATTCCCCAATTGTGCTATGATATCATGGTACAGTATTTAGAGTGAATATGTTCTTCTAAAGGAATTTGATTAAGAAGTATGAAGCTCTTTTGAATTTTATTGTATGGATGATTCTTGAGCATTATATCTAACACACAAATGTACAATACTAACTCTTAAAAAAATGATTCATAACTCTTAGTTGAAAACTTTAAACTGAGAGTTAAAAATCTCAATTGTCTAAGTTCAACTCAACTGTGCTCCTTGAGCGACCCAACCCCCCCCCCCCTCCCAAAAAAAAATTCTTGACTTAACATTGCAATTACAATCTCCTACAAAGAATCTTTTTGCATGGAAATATATCACACTTGTAATAATTAATGCACAAAATACCTTTCATTTGTTGTTACAAATTCTCTTCCATCTTTTTAGCCATATGATTGTCTCGCTGATTGTTCTATTGTGTTTTCTACTACTCCCTCCATCATTCATATATCTCTATAGAACGGCCATATACACACTCATCAAGAAAATAAAGAAATAGAATTTTTTTTAATTTGTCACTCATTTAAAAAAATAAAATTGCATGAAAAAGAAAGGAACAACATAGAGAAGAAAACAAAATAAACATTTTGATCATCAACAGTTCTAAAGTTTATTTTTCAGCAAAAAATGAAAAAAAAAAATTCTACCAAAACTATAAAAGTGTATTGAATTCACTTCCAAAAGTCATTTCTCCTACGTTGTTGCTTCAACTTATAAAACCTAGGCTAATTCATCTTCCGTAAACAAAATCAATGATTTAGCTTTTGTGCGAATTCACATTAATTGCTAAAGAACTTCAATCAATGAATGGCACACAATATGCTTTGATTTCAAATAAATATAATTATCATCGGACATAACCAACAGTATATATTTCTTGTACCTACATAACACATACAACACCTACCTATTGAATTTTTTAATTTCTTTTTGGGGGAAAATGCCATTTGACGAATGCCAAATAGTGCAATTATTCTTTTGAAAATATGTTTTCACTATACAAAGAAGTAATATATATATAAATAAATAAATATATATATATATATATATATATATATATATATATATATATATATATATATATATATATATATATATATATATATATATATATACTAATGTATAAATATTTTAGATTTTATTTTGGATTACTCTTTCAAATGAACTATTGGACTAAAGAAATATATTCATTATTGAACTAACCTGCTAAGTATACTACCGGTATAAGTATTCATTATTCACATAACATGTTCAACATCTACCTATATATTTACTAAATAATAATTATACCGGTATTAGTATTGTATTCACATTATAGTATAATAGAGCAATGGAAGCCAACACCCTTGTGCAATGGAGTCACAATTTCGTTATAATTAGAACCTAAGTTTCGATGACACGGTAGTCCCAAAATTCATGGTTTAGAAATGGTGTTCCTTCATTACTTAATAGAGTGGATCTAAGTGAAGATTATCTTTTGATCCAATTTTCAAAAGGGTGCACCATTGCACTACTCTATTATGCTACGAACATGTTCAACATCTATCTACCTACTAACTTATAAATTATTTTGAAAAATCTTAATTCACTAGATTCTAAAATCTACAAATATTTGGCAAGATTTTTCTTTTAGCCTTTAAAATAACTTTCTATTGAACCATATTTACATAGGAAGTTCAACATTTACCTATATATAGTTTGACTCAAAAGGATTCACTTCAAAAAGAATTGACTCATATCACACTCATTTTGTTCCAAATTCTAGAATCTTTACATATGCTTGGAAAGCTCACAAATGAAGATGAAGCTACTGATTGTTTGAAGAAAAAATATTTTTTTATTGAGAAAATATTTACATTTAAAACTTTAAAACCAATTTTACACTTTTTTAAAATAAAATTTATTAGATAATAAGTTTTCAAATCAAAAGTTGGATTGAAGGATACCAACATTAGGAATTATCTTCCTTGATTGGAGAAAAACATATTATAGAGAGTGAATAAAAATGAATAAATCTATGCGAAGAAGTTTTAAAAACAACCAAAAACTGATAAAAACTTGAGTCGCTTGTTATTATCAAATGTGGATATCTTCATGTTGAAAGCATTTCTTTTAGTAAATTAAATGTAGCCTAAATACCTATTTTTAGCATTAGAATTTGTATCAAATTTCAAAGCTGAAATTGCTTCATAGACAATGCATTTTTGGAGGAATGGATCTTTTTGAGCACAATTGAACTTAGCTAATGATCTTATTTTGAAATGTGTTCAACTACAAAAAAGTTAGAAGGTCAAATTATCTTCCACTTCAAAAAAAATAAAATTATTTGAGGTTAAGAAAATGTGTTGTGGTCTATATTTTGGGACTCAATTGTGCATTGTAAGCTAACTATTTTTGAGTTTTGTTCAACTAAAAAAAATTTCACTATGAAATCAGCATGAACTTTGTGATTTGAAGTCTGTTTATTTGAGTTAAGCACATTTATGTAAAACAAGTTTAACCGTTGAGTAAGTCTCAAAGTGGGGAATCATGCATATTCCACATGCATTGTTGGCACTACACTAAATAGGTAGATTAGTGTTAGATAATTATAAGATTTGAAAATATTATAGATTTTTACTCTCGACAAAGAAAATTACCAAAGACATTGATTCCAATACTATTGAAAGATCCCCATCTTGACCAATATAGAGGGTAAAAAAATTGGTCAACATTAAAAACTTACATCATGTTTATGTAACTTAGGTATCTAACAATAATCTACTTATTTAGTGTAGTACATTTTATTTGTATAAACCACAAGGCTTTTCCCTTCACATAACTCCCATTCTTGAAATGTGATGCGCTTTCATACATTCTTGATATATCACTTTGTTATGGCCGAATTAAAAAAATTAATTGAGAAATAAAACCCAAAATTTCATTTATTTTATGTTTTAATGTTCAATCAACTTTTTCCACTCCCATTAAACATTAGACACCTTGCCCTTCATCTTCAACATATAGAACACGCACACTCCTTATAATGGTTATGGCGAAACGCTCGTGGTGTGCACGGACCTACCTTGTAAGTATATGTCCTATTCACATAACATGTTCAACACCTATCTACGTTCCAATATTTATGAAGTACTCTAAATATATATATATATATATATATATATATATATATATATATATATATATATATATATATTTTAAATCCATTTCAATAAACACTCAATTTTACAATTTATTTACTTATATATATACCACATTCACAAAAGATGTTTTACATCTACATACCAACCTATAAAATAATAAATATATACCCTATTCATACAGTACATTCAATGCGGAGCATTCATTTTCTTAGTACCTACCGAATAATAAGTATATTCTCTATTTTTACTTATTCAACAGTTTTTGAATTTAGTGGTTGGAGATTACATCAAATTCATAGGAAGAATGGAATGGGAATGATCATAGTATTGATTGGGCACACTTACATTGAGGATTGTCCTCAAGTTTTTGAGAAGCTTGGAGGGAGATAGAGATAAAATAAATTTTATTTGCTGGAGAGTCCACCCCATGAGAGGAGTTTAGAGATAAAATAAATTTCACTGGTTGGATGGTGCAATCTATGTGTGGATCCAAGAGGGTGGTGTATCCGTCGATTTAGAGAGATCCTTGATGTGATGTGAGTGATGGAGAGTGAAGGAGACTACATAAAGCATATGGATTGACAAGTTAGAGTCAAGGTCTGCAACGCCCATTCTAGATATGACATCTGATTATCCTATGTGACAATCTCTATCACCCAGATTTCAATACGGTCTAATTGAACATAATATGCTTCTTCTATCAAAATCTCTATCACCCAAGTTTCAGCACCTAAGTGAACATAATATGCTTCCTCTATCACAATCTCTATCACTGAGATTTAACCCCTAAGCTCCCGAGCGACCATTTTCTAGTCGCTGCCCGGAAAAACGGGCTGCCCGGAACAAAAAAATCTTTTTTTGAAAAATAAAATAAAATAAAAATACTACATCAAGTCTACTTTCCAACCCAATTTGAAATACGGCAATCCGAGTTAAACTCCACCCGGGAGAATTTTTCAAAGTAGATCACGTCAACATTGTCTTAGTGTTACAAAATTTGCTATTTGGGGAAAGTAATGATGATTCCTCCATCATTTCTCTTGCTTTTTTGAATTTTACGATAGATAGCCCAACTTTAACCAATCGTACTAAATTTTGAACTCTAAAATTGAAAATTATAATTTATACAAATTTTCGAAAGTTAATGCTTTTAAATTCATTAAAAAATGATCTAAAGATTATTTAGGAAGTTTGACCGTACGGATAATTTGTAAAGATGATACTCTACATTTTGTCTATTGAACCAACCTTCATCAAACATATGGAAGGCACATATTATAACACATCTATGTTTTGTCCAATACCCCTCGGGCTTTTAGGGGTTAAATACTCAATTGAATGTGATATGCTTTTAGAAGCTTGTTATACCATACTATATTCAATATCATTCTACCTACAGAACAATTTAGATTTTTGAAAAATTCCAAATTTTAGGAAGATTCTTTAAGATTCCCTATTTTAACTTCTTTTTTTGAAAGAAGAGAACCTAACATTGACAGTATTTTAGAAACAACGAGAACCTCGGGGGGAGCACTCCCTTGTATATTTTGCATACACGTGCAATAATGACCTATTTATTTGGGGGTTATTTACCTTGCAAAAAATATTATAAGGTGATGGTATTGTACATGTAAAAAGCCTGAGAATATTATATGTGATGGTATTTTACATGTAAACATGTTTCACTTTTTAAAAATCCCCTATTTTACATGTACATTTTTTACAAAATTTATCTACAATGAATATATTGAACCCTATTTTTTATCGCACGTTGTTTCTAAAATTTTCGCCAGTGAACCCCCCGAGACGAGAACCCACCTTGTCTACTACTAAAGAGCGTGCGATCCATTTTGCGTATTGGGATTTTGAGTGTGTTATTGCTAGCGATCGAGCGTGTTTTTTGACGTTGCTTACTTGCTTCTAGATCATTATCTTTGTTTGCCACGGTAGAGCTTGTGATCCATTGTGTATGTTGAAATTTTTTGTGTGTTGTTTGTTGGCACTGGCAATCTAGTGTGTGTTTGTTGTCGTTGTTTGATGGCGTAGACATTTGTACACCGGCGTCTTTCTGCTTTGGTTCAGAACACATGCTCTAGAAGGCCTGGTGAGCTAGGTTTGACGGTTCGACGGGACTGTCGCTCCTTGTATGCGGTGGTCAATTTGTGCACTTTGGCGCTATTCTTTTGTTGGTAAGGTAAGCCAGTTATTGCGGAATATTTTTAATACTAAACACACTAATCTTGTGTGCTCAAACACACAAGAACCCACCTTTTTTGAAATTTTTAGGGTTTAGATCGCACCCCTCTCTATTTGAGATTGCAAATTTTGCAGACATCGGTTTAGTTTGTATGAATTGTGTACTATAAATTCTACACCCTTATGAATCATTTGAGGACCTCTACAACGTTACTTATGTTAGTATTGTAGTAGTTGTCCCACAAAAAAAATCTTAGTGTTGGTTTTTGTGTTTTTCCCTAAAAAAAACACTATCATTTTCTTTTTGGTAAGGTTTTAGGAAAATTTGCATTTGCATTGGCTTGATAGTATTTGTGCTCCCATGTTGTGAGTGGCAGGATAGGCATCTGAGTGAGTGTACGATGCATACATGTAAAGGAGGATTGAATGTGTCCATTGTACTAAAAGGTAAGTGCTCTTTGTGGGTTGTGTACACCAATTTGACTCCAAATATTTTTTTTATTGAAATTTTCAAATGTATGATACTCATATTGTATCCAATTGTTTGGTGCTGGAGTATGACGTTCCATTGAGTTGTGTGTCTCTTGACTTAAATGTTGTTTGTGCATTGTAGTGTCATAAAGTGTATAGACCTTGTAGTTCTACGTGTCTCTATGTTGTCAAATTTGATGGATCCATTGACAGATATGTCAACTGGTTTTTAATACTTAGGTTTTGCTCATGTTGCTAAAGGTTCAACATGCCCTCGAGATTCCAATCTTCTTCGAGCTTGAAGAAGAAACAAAGGACCTCGTATTGGCCATTGTGCATAATATGTACGCGCCTCTAGCTGATGACAATACTTTGATTAGTGCTACATTGCACAACTTGAGATTGTGCACGGCGTTCACATTTTTTTAATGATCTGGGGTTTTGGGTCAAACCAAGGTCCACAACCTGGTTTTCTCGCTTTCTCTTGGACCAATACAATAATACACGTTGGGTCCAAATGTTTAGAATGGCGAAACCAATATTTTTCTTTTCTTTTTCTTTTGCAAGGGGCGGTTTTTTCTTATAACTTTGAGGTTTGGATGCAATTACAATCAAAATGACAACGAAGAACCTACATAGGTCTATTCTACACCTTTGCATATTAAAAAAAAATCTACGAATTAAATATTGTTGCCAATCAGATGTCCACTTTGTAAAACTTTCGGTTAATCTTGATTGAATTCAAGATTAGGAATTAAAAATTAATTGCAAATTTTCAAAGAATGTTCTTACATTAGACCTACACCATTTTACAAAATTGCAACTAAAAGTAATAATTTGTTCATGATGTGAACACTTGTAGAGCGGACCTTTTTCGGCCTCTTCTATGGAAGTCTAAACAAGAAAAAATTATTTTTGGATGGTTCTTTGGTGTACTATCATCATATTAGAGTTATGAGCAATGCCCAATTTTTAATATTTTTAACTACTTAAAAAATTACAAGCTCTGAGGTGTTTATTTTCTTGAAATTGTACACTTTTTTCTTTTGTTACTAATTTTAAAGTTTATAAATAAAAGCTTTTTAAATTTTTTTCCTAATCCTACATATTTATTTTTATTCTTTTGGCACAAAACAAAATGTTACTTCCCATTGCAAGAAACCAACAAACTAGAGCATCACAAAAGAACCATAATAGCTCAAAAGAACCAAGTAGAACCGTGCCAGCAAAACTGAGCATCCTCAATTAAAAGTACCTAACTTGGATTTGTTGAAAGCCCAAGAAATCTCTATTTGATTTCCAGTACAAAAGAAATCATTGTCGCACCACATGGCATCAAAGTTATTGAGATATTTTGTAATTTTGTAAAAACAACACTTCACTAATTCTTTACAACGAACCCATTCCACCCTTGCATGATCCTCAATTCTATTTCATATACGTTGTTCACCATTAGTCTTCGGCCAAGGTTCATTAAAAAAACAATTAGAGTTACGGTCAAACCAACTAATCTCAATGGTAGTCTCTCTAACTAAAGCCCACATTCCTTCACCCTACTTAAGGCGTTGCAGTAATTTGTTGCCAAAAATACCCTGTTGTTATGTAAAGTCTAGTCGCTTCCTAAAGAAAACTACTTGATACTAACCTCTATTCAAAACAAAGAAATCCATAAAGTGTTTTTTACAAGGATTTGTGGCATAAATTCATGACATTGGTATATTTTTGAATGGTTTTTTTAGAAACTTGCATTTATATAAAATTAAGTTTTTTTAAGTTTTGTGCTCTTGAATATCATAACTCTAATGCTTTAAGTCACTTCAATATAACAAAATTGATGTTCCCTTGAAAGAAGATTTAACTATGGTTACTATGACAAACTTCTTTTGAAAAACCACTTGAAAGCCATTAAATGGAATATATTTTGCCACTTTAGTATTTAGAAAAAAAAATCAATGTTGTAGTTGAGATTGTCGGTTACGAACACATCGTCCAAAATTATATCTCAGGGAGGTCACTCTTTGTATTATGTTTTGACTATCACGTGTGAACAAATGGTATTTAAAATTACCCTAAAAAATAAAACTTTTACTATACTTAGTAATATTATGAGAACATTCTCATTTTTATTCTTGTAGTCAATTTCGAGCATTCTATGTTAATTAAAATCATTTATGAAATTTACTTTCAACAATTTATTTAGACCCTAACTTTGTTTGCACGTTATTAAGCAATATTTGGAAGTGACCTCCCAAAGGATTATATTGGGTCAACATTTGAGAATGCTTGAAAGATGATAACTTGAAAGTAACATTAATCTTATGACTACTTAAGCACCATCAAAAATTCAAAGTTATTTCGAGATCCAATCAAAGATTATAAGCACCTTTAATCTACTCTAAAGTGATAGGATGAAACAATACCTACCATTAAGACCCTACTAAGTACTTTGCATGACCATGTATAACCAAGAGTACCACATAGCCTTGATAATGATCAATAACCTAACTAATGATAAGATCTAAAGTTACATGGGTTGACGGTGTTTACTAGTATTGCTTTATACACCCTTTAATAACTTGTGACAAATCACTACAACTTATTGTCTAACAAAGCTTTACACACCCTTTGATAATTTTATGACATCTATGTCCACTCAAATTCACTACAACTTTGTATTGAGAGTGTCTATCATAGCTTTACACACATTTTATCACAACTTGTGACACTTTACACACCCTTTGATATCGTGTGACAATGTGTTACATTAACGGTGCTTGTCATAGTCACTACAACTTTGTATTGAAAATGTTTACCATAGCTTTTCTCACCCTTCAATGCTAACTTGCGACAGAACAAGACAATTGCCACAACTTGTGACACTTTACACTCCCTTTGATAACTTAATTTGTAACACAATTGTTTTAGTCACCACAACTTTGCATTGACATTGTCTACCATAGCTTTACACACCCTTTGATAACTTGTCACATTCACCACAACTTTGTAAACAATGACACGAAAAACTTTGCAAATGATTGTGTCTACTATATCTTTATAGACATGTGCATTACTACAACTTTGCATTGACGGTGATTACCACAACTTTACACACCCTTTGATAACTTGCCACAACAATGACAACTTATGACACTTTACACTCTTTTGATAACTTGTCACATTCACCACAACTTTGCAAACAATGGCACGACGTGGAAAATGTCACAAATTGCATGCACTAAATATCAACAATATCCTTAGCAATGAAAAAGGAATAAAATACCACATAATTCATTACTACGCAAATATAATAAATGGGCTATCAATATCATTTATTAAAACAAAAAAAACAACCAAGATAAGTGAATTCCACCAACCCAAATTAGTCATCCAAAAACAATAAGTTTGTTCAACAAATAATTACTATCCTCTTTAGATTTGGATTTCATTCACCAAGGTTAGGTTTTACAACTTTTAGAATAAAATTGTCAATTAGCCTAAACATTTTACAATATATGAGATATATACCTCAAGTTTGGAGGTGTTAGTCACAAGTATTTTGTGACAATGCATCGCAATGTATTGCCGTGTACCAAGCCCGTAAGTTTGGAATTGCCAATTTTTTGGGAGGAGTTCAACGAGGACATAGACATTTGCAAGACTTTTATCAAAAAAATCGACAAACCAACTAGAGGCAAACAAAAAGTACTTGCATGGTTGGCACAAAGAGGGTGGCAAATTAACCCCTAAAAGACCGACGATTCATGGTATTAAAATGACAAATTCAATTGATCATATTGTGAAAAATATAATTTAGGTTGAACCAAATTTTGTGTCATGAGAATCAATGAATAAATGTTGCATGTGTTGGTCAAAACAAATGAAATTAAACAAAAAAAAAGTCCACATATGAATTACTCAAAAAGTCTTATAAAAACATGAGGTCCAATTTAGGCTTATTCGTCTTTTAGGAATTAATAGTAATATCCACAAAGTAAAGAAGGTGACCTACTTTCCTCACTGACCTTTTTCTGCCTTATATTAGTTGTTTGATTCTAAATAAGACCACAAGGAGCACATGGCTTAGCTTGGGTGAACTTCCCATAGGTGGAGAACATGTGGTCAACGAATGGGAGCATAGGCTTGAATTGGGAGAACATGAAGACATTTAGTTGTACTTCTCAAAATTCCTATCTGCAAATTGTTTCAAGGCGAACAAAATATTGAGCTCATAGCACAACATCCGACTTAGCCACCAAGTTGAACGTTGTTATTTCGATGGCGCTTATCTCGTATGCCTAAATGCAATCTATAATCTGCTCACCTAGGAATTTTGAGAAGCACTCCCTCTCTAAAAATAATTGTCCTATTTTTTAGCATTTTTTTTCCTAGTTTTAGCCCTATGCTTTTTACTTCAAACATGAGCTTAGTGCACTTCAAATAAGGCACACAATTCAAATAAGGCACACAATGAGAGTGACACAAAAACTACATACTACTATTACAAATAGGCCAATTTTTGAGTCTTGAAACAACTATGTTTGACAAAAATATATAGCTAAAAAATGCCAAAAACTAGGACAATTGATTCTGGACTGAGGAAGTATATTTGAAGGTACTCCTCGAGTTTGCCACCTTCCTCACCTACCTCTAATCCAAGTCCCACAACAACAGGTGGAAATGATCTAGTGAGTTGTTAAAGCAGCCACTTTATAAAAAATCTATTCTTTAGAGGAACATAGTTTGACCTCTATTCTCATTTCATTTGTCTCTATCAGTCATTGTAAAGATCACAACATTCTTGTCCTCGTTTGAAACCATTCTTGTAAAACCTATGCAATATCTAGTATCTTATCTAATAGGGTTCTTCAATAAAGAGCAATGTGGAAATTGAGACAACGAAGACAAGAAAGAAGATACAACGGACACATCAAAGGATTCAAAAGATAAAAAAATGTGATGAAAAATTCCTTGTTTGTCTCCACAGAATTCTTCCACATTTCTCCCGTGCAATTACCCCTTCAGATAACATGGTACAAAGTAAGATAAAAATTTAGAATCAAATTGCACAAAAAGGTATCTTCATGCCACATTGGGTAACTTTCTAGAAGGATGGGATACTGTAGGGTCGAGAATGTTATGATGTTCGGCATTAACTATTATGATTGCTGAGTTTGTCTTCATGTACAAGTTGGATGTAGACGGTACTATCAGAGAGCTCCAATCAAAGCAACTGGTGAAATTCCAATCATCTCTACCTGGTAAATAAATCCTGTGTGCCTTATTTCTGTAAGTTGCATCTAAACTACAAAGCCTCTCGTCATGAATACAGGTTACCTGGGCTTCATTTCCTTGCTATCATTTCTTGCTAGCCTTTGGTTTAGGGGCCTTAGCAGCATGTTTCTTTCCTACACCCTGCAAAACACAGCACAATCTATGTTAATGGGTGATAAATGGCACCTAAAAGAGTGATAACCTTGAAGAGCTTTGCAACTGCATGTAGTTTCAAGGTCATGAACACGTCCTAAGTTTCAATTTTTTACCTTAGCAGTAGCTACTCGTCCAACTTTTGATTTACCTACCGCTGCTTTCTTTGCGGGGACTTTACCACTTTTCTGTCCACAGTAGACAAGCATATTTTAGTTCTCAAGAGCGTCAGCAGCAGTCCAAGAAGCTCAAAAACTTGTAAATATTAAAACTCTTTTAATTACATTGCAATTTTCAATCAGCATGGAAGGAATTAAAAGACAAGGGAGGTTTAGGGTTTCTTTATACCGGGGCCTTGGGCGCTTTTTCCTTCTCCTTTGGTTGTTCTCCATCATCAGCCCCTTCTTCATGTTTTACCTTTTCAGTTGTGTCCGGCTTCTCACCACCATTAATAGCTAGATGTTCACGTTCTTCATCAGAGTCGAACCCAAAATCTTTTAAAGTTCCTGCAGCACATACAATGAACAAAGCATGTAAGGTAAAAGGATACCAAAACTGTTAAGGACCTGATTCCATTTCCTATCCTGACCAACAACTCATCTATTCATATTCATACACTTAATTGCAAGTGTCAAAGTATGTCTTGGGTCACTGATCTTTGAATGGAATGGGATTGTCTAGTGTCACTTATGGTAATCTACAACCTCCCACTTTGAAATTGAATAAGAAATTCATACATACTGCAAAAAGAAAAAAAAGAAAAAAAGGATCTCAAGAAAGATTGGCTCTTGTACTCGAATGATCTCTCCACAGCTCTACCAAAAATCAGTCTCCTACATATGTTAAAATGCTTCTAAGCAATTACTTACCTTCAACCATGGTTTCATTCTCATTGCAGTTTGTGTCCGCCCGCAATTGCACAAAATCACTCATAATGCATTCCACCTGAAACAACACAATGACACCTGTCACGTTTATGAGCAGCTGAGCAGCACTTTCAGCAAGATGGCCATGGAATAAGGAGCACTTTTGTTGAACACGTTTCATCAGCTTTACTCATGAATTTGTTTCCTTACGAAAATCGTCATGTTAGTTAAAATGGAGAAATGTCAAGAGATTGACACTTTTTCCAGGTGCCTGTCTGGAACCTCAGATCTATGCCAGTCCAAGTTGTAAGAAACTTGTGTGCAATTTTGGTACTATGAAACACGCCACATGACCATCCAAGCACAAGCTAGATGACTAGTGAGTACAAGAGGACTCACGATTCATACGTGCAGTGCAGCCCAAGGACAAGAGCACTCAAAAAAGCCATCATATATGACTTTACATCAGTGCTTGTGAAAGTGACATGACAAAGAGGAGGCTAACAACAAAACCAGCATAAAAAAGGACAAGGAGGAGCTCCATCGATGCAACCCACCTTTGCCTCTGTTTGTCCCACGTTCACCTGTCAATCACCACTATTCTTATTAAAGAGACAGGAAAACCACCAGAAGTCAAAAAGACTCAAATTCCACAACATTAATTGCCCAAAAGTTGTCACTTCCATCTCCAAAAGAAGCTTCAAGGAAAGCAGCAAAATGTACCAATAGGCAAAAGAAATCATCCTCTAAAAACTTAGTATGAATGATAGAAATATGTACTATAATTGGCAATTGGCTTGTATTTTTGTATCTTAATACAAGGAACTCACCACAAAGAATGTATTAGAGGGCACAATCGTTGTCTTGTAAATAATACCTGCACAGCACGAATGGAGATGCTACATCAGGAATGTACTATACATGAGAGATTCTGAGCCATATGAACACAGGCTCGTAAACCTTTCTAGACACACTGAAAGGTCATTAAAATTTTACCTTTCAAATCTAAAGAGAGCTCCTGGTCACGGTCTACAGTGAACCGCCCAACTGCACCCATGTCCCCGCTCAAATCAACGGCATCTCCCTCGCACTCCAACAGCACCTAGCTCTCATGCCATAGCCATTGTTATTCCAGGAAGGCAACGAAATCCTATCTGAAGTATATAGGACCTCAGTATATTTATAAATCAATGAGATCAACTCCCTCTTTTGTGTAAGAAACATACTAACCCTACACGGGATGGCTTACAACGTCTAGTACTTGTTCCAATCTTATTACTAACCCTACTAGGGTTTGTGGTTTGTCAAAGAGCAACCTGAAACTGGTAGGTCTTAAAAGCAAAGAAAGAAACCTTACACTCCCTCTGTCCGAAAATAACTGTCCTGTTTTTGGCGTGTTTTAACACTTTTGTTTCCAAAAAGCCATCTCAGTACTCGAAAAATGGTCTATCTTTAATAGTGGTATGTAGTTCTTCATTGCCTGCCCCGTTTCAAGTGAACATTGCTTATGTTTGAAGTATAAAACATAGGACCAAAAAAATATGCCAAAAACTAGGACAATTATTTCCGGACAGAGGGAGTACCGGTAGTATGCTGAGTTTCCTGCTCTATAGTACAAACTAGCCGTGTCAACAGCAATACGCACAGAAGTGAAGAACCTAAACCTAAAATGCACATCAAAATATGACCACAACAAAGAAGTACATGAACTTTTCCAAAAAGAAAGAAACAATTTCAATCAGTACATACCTTCGTTTTGTTAACTTTCTCGCCAAATACAATCGGAAGAGAAGACGCTGCCTGCAACAACATGCAGAATACTGATCAGTTTAGTAATAATGCCATGACAGTCAAATGCCATACCCGGGGTTTTTGACACATGATTTCCTTGAGAAAAAGCAAGAGCTCACTCACCCGGGGTTTCACACGGCGTTCTTGCGCTTCCCCATTGTCGTCCGTTTCTTGCGTTTGAAAACCAGAAAACGGCGTCAAGAGCAAGTCCTCATCAACTGCCAACCCTAATCCATCCCCTGCTGCATCACCATCACCATCACCATCACCCTGAGTTTCAAACCCTAATTCCGTCTCCGAACTCTTCCGCCTCTTCTTCAATCGCGAAATCGGCACCTCCTCCTCCTCGTCGTCGTCGGAAAGCCGCCGCTTAACCGGGGGCTTCACGTCGTTGTCGTCCTCATCGAAATCAAATGTGAGCACTTTCTTCTTCTTATTATTGTTCCGGGGAATTTCTTCATCGCTTTTGCGGCTCTTGACGGCCTTGCGGGGAGACTTTCGGGTCTCCACTGACACCTCCATTGAGAGAGCAAGCAAAAACAGCAATCAAAAAGACAATGCGAGGTTGCTCATTGTGCGAAGAAAATTTACACAAGGTGACGGGAAGAGTAACAATGCAAACATTGTGGACAGGAAATCAATCAAAGCTGGAAATGCGATGCGAGACCAATTCATCACTAGGATACAAGTCATGGAGGGTCCTGAACTGGGCTTTGCAGTGTGAACGGGGATATAAAGGGAACTGGAATTGCATTGTGAACGGGGATATAAAGGAACCGGGATTGCAGTGTGAACGGGGATATAAAGGGAACTGGGATTGCAGTGTGAACGGGATCGTAACCCATTCGTGAAGGACGCCCTTAAACTCCATCCATCATCCATGCACCTTTTCCTCCGTTAAGTACATTATTCATCCATCAAGTACACTACTCCCTCCATCCCAAAGTTATTGTCCAACTTGTTTGCGTGGTATTTTTTTGAGCCAATTTCATTGATCATATTGTAAGAAACATGATTAAAAAAGGTTTCAAATTATGTCACTAGAATGATTGAAGAACATTGCATGTGTTCATTGCAACCTAAATAAAATTAGCCACAAGGAAGTATTTTTTTGACCTACTTAAAAAAGCACTTTCAAACATGACTTTCAAACATGACAATAACTTTGGAACGGAGGGAGTACTACAACTACTTCTCATCCATTTGGTCACATGTTCCATAAATATTTCATCCATTTGCTCATGGGTTACATCGTGTAACTTGTCTTGTCTCCTACCGGGAACTCGACAATTACCATACTTATAACAAAGTTTGGGATCGCAGTGTGAACGGAGACAATGCAGTGTCTGGAGGGGATTCAGTTGGAATTCTCAGTAGCCCTTGGTTTTTTTTGGAGCTTTTTAGTGTAGATTGCATTAGTAAAAAATAATCTGGCTACAAAACGACAAAAAACTCAAAATTATTTTTCCAATTTTTTTATAAAATATTAGATGGAATCGTTGAATTTGGACAAAAATAACATCAAAATGTGGATGGTAAGAATTTTGTATTCAAAATATGAATAAATGTAGAAATATGTGGTTCTACCATATTATTTTGTGTCGTCAGTTTAGCACTCTCTAAAAAATGAAAAAAAAGGCAGATTTTCACTATATAAAGTCCAATTATAGTGAGAGTCAGAAAGAAGAATTCTAAAAATAGATGTCAAAAAAATTGAAATTTTGTTTCTTAACAAAAAAAGAATTTTGTTTATGATGTGAAAAAAAACAAAGCCAATGCTCACAAATTGTGGAAATGAAATTGTTCAAAAACTGGCATATAGGTGAGCCATAAATAGTAAATTTATCCCGTTGTAAACAAAATCGTGATTTCTTTTGTGTATGATAAGTCAATGTACAACTTAACCAATTGAGGGTTTTTATATGTAGAAATTTTACTTGAGTACGGGTACATCATGTGATTAATTAGTAGCACTGCAAGAAATTAAGTTCTTTGTTCTAAAGCTCACTCTAAATAAGCTCGTTCAAAATTTCACGTTATTTGCATGTAGAATAAACAATTAGAAAAGAATTGGTTTATGAAAATTAGCACTTGCAATAGGATTTATACCACGTAAATTTTTTTATAGGCCTGTAAAGTCATTAGAGTTAGGACAAAGACATAAAATACACTAATTCCAATGAAAATTGCTCTGGCAAAAAAAAAACTCCTAATACAAAGTGTACAATATAATTTTAGTATTCAATTTTACTACTCCCTCCATTTCATAATAAGAGTTCAAAATCACATATTTTTTTCCGTCAATTTAAGAGTCCATATTCATTGTGTTACCTTCCTACATTGACTTCCTACATTTTTCATCCCTTTCCATCAAGACACACATTTTTATTTTTATTTTTTTGTGTTCCACCCCTTTCAACATGGACTGTATTTCTATCTTAAATCTCAATTTTTCTGCAAAAATGAACTCTTATTATGAGATGGAGGGAGTATAAGATAAAAAGTGATGATCTTTTCTGTGTCAAAATTTTCGCTTTAAATATAAATTTAGCTAATTGCAAAAATAAATGAATAAATTTCTAGAAACCTTTTCTAGAACAACTACCATACTTTAACAACTACATGGGCAAAACGTGCACAATAATTAATTAATTTCGAAAAACATGTTTATCCCTAAATGCCTACAACCCTCTCCAGATTGGGCAGTTTTGCAAAGATGCATTATAAAATGCAACTAAGAGGAATATCTTTAAGTTCATGTATGAATAAAAGTTGGACATTATGAATCATAGAGTCTATTAACAATACTACGTTATTAAAAATATTTTGTATAAATTTTGAAACCTAGAATTCAAAATTATTTTGTAATTTGATTATGAACAAGATATTGACAATTTCTTGATGAAATTTGTTATGATGAGTTGAAATGTAGTATTCTAAGCGTTGTGATTTTTGGAGATTTTTTGGTTGCTTAATTCTATGAGATGAATTTTTAAAAAGCACTTTTGAACTAACACTATGAACAAAGTTTTTAGAATTTTATAGTGACCGAGATAGTGACACAATGTAACATGAAACGAGGCATAAAATTTTCACAAATTGTCTCTTTCTAATTGGATCATACATGCATGAGCTAACTTCCTATAAAATCTATAGTAAAAATTCCACACTACAAAAAGTGCATGACGGACGTGAAAATTAGGATGAAATTTGTACGTCGTCCAAAAAATGGATGGGTAGTTTGGAGTTAAGTAGTCTTGAAGACAATAAATGAGGAATTAGACGCTAAACATAATGAATTTAATATATTTAGGCACTCTACCCAGTCTTCTCACAAATCTATCTATTGAAGTTCATTTTCCATTTTTTTTTATAGGAATTAGTGTACGACCCTTCTGAGCTGTCAGGTCCATAATTGCATTCATTCTGAACTTTAGTCAAGCATCTGTCAAGAGTTGTATTCATTTTGTTAGTCAGACCTGTGTCAGAAGTTGTATCAGAAGTTATATTCATTCTGAACTTAAGTACTTAAGTCAGGTGTCATACAAAAGGACCCAAAATAATTGCTACGAACATGCGTGAAAGGTCAAGTGCATGTCAAAGGTCATGTTTTACAACTCATACATTTGACTTTGACTGCGACTACTTCTAATTTTTACAAATTATAACAATTCTTTTATTTATTTTAATTCCAATAGGCAATTTGGTCTACTAAATACTAATATCTAAAAAATTTGAATTTGATTTTTGATTTTTGATTTTCAAATTCCCCAATTGTACTACGATATCATGGTACAATATTTTAAGTGAATATATTCTTCTTAAGGAATTTGATAAAGAAGTATGAAGTTCTTTTGAGTTTTATTGTATGGATGATTTTTGAACATTATATCTAACACACAAATGCACAATACTAACTCTTAAAAAAATGATTCATAACTCTCAATTGAAAACTTTAAAATGAGAGTTGAAAATCTCAATTGGCTAAGTTCAACTCAATTGGGCTCCTTGTACAACCCAACCCCCCCCCCCAAAATAAAAAAATTTAAAAATAAAAAAATTCATGACTTGACATTGAAATTACCATCTCCTATAAAGTATCTTTTTGCATGGAAATATATCACAATTGTAATAATTAATGCACAAAATACCTTTCATTTGTTGTTACAAATTCTCTTCCATCTTTTTAGCCATTTGATTGTTCTATTGTGTTTTCTACTACTCCCTCCATCACTCATATATCTTTAGAGAACAGTCATTTCCACACTCATTAAGAAAATAAAGAAATAGAATTGTTTTCTATTTGTCACTCATTTAAAATTTAAAAATTGTGTGAAAAAAAGGAACAACATAGAGAAGAAAAATAAATAAACATTTTGATCATCAACAGCTCAAAAGTTTATTTTTCATCAAGAAATGAAAAAAAAATCTACCAAAACTATAAAAGTGTATTGAATTCACTTCCAAAACTCATTTCTCCTAAGTTGTTGCTTCAACTTATAAAACTTAGGCTAATTCATCTTTTGTAAACAAAATCAATGATTTTGATTTTGTGTGAATTCACATTAATTGCTAGAGAACTTCAATCATTGAATGGCACACAATATGCTTTGATTTCAAATAAATATAATTATTATTGGACAAAACCAACTATATTTATTTCTTGTACCTACATAACATAAACAACACCTACTTATTGAGTTTTTTTTTTTTTTGTTTTTTTTTGTTTTTTGGGGGGGATCCCATTTGACAAATGCCAAATTGTGCAATTATTCTTTTGAAGATATGTTTTCACTATACAAAGAAGTATTATATATATATATATATATATATATGTATATATATATATGTATATATATATATATATATATATATATATATATATATATATATATATATATATAAGATTTTATTTTGGATTTTTCCCTCAAATGCGCTATTGGACTAGAGAAATATAATCATTATTGAACTGACCTGCTAAGTATACTATATTCACATAGCATGTTCAACATCTACCTATATATTTACCAAATAATAATTATACGGATATATTGTATTCACATTATAGCATAGTAGAGCAATGGGAGCCAACACCCTTGTGCAATGAAACTACAATTTGGTTATAAATAGAAAGTAAGTTTCGATGACACGGTAGTCCCAAAATTCATGGATTAGAAATGGTATTCCTTCATTATTTAAAAGAGTGGATCTAAGTGAAGATTATCTTTTGATCCAATTTTCAAAAGAGTGCTCCATTGCACTACTCTATTATGCTATGAACAAATTCAACATCTATCGACCTATTAAGTTATTAATTATTTTGAAAAATCTCATTTTGATAGACTCTAAAATTTACAAATATTTTTTAAGATTTCTCTATTATCCTATAAAATAATTTTTTTATTATACCGTATTCACATAGGAAGTTCAACATTTACCTTTATATAGTTTGACTCAAAAAGATTCACTTCGAAAAGAATTGACTCATATCACACTCATTTTGTTCCAAATTCTAGAATCTTTACATATGCTTGGAAAGCTCACAAATGAAGATGAAGCTACTGATTTTTTAAAGGAAAAATAAAATTTTATTGAGAAAATATTTACATTTAAAATTTTAAAACCAATTTTACACTTTTTTAAAATAAAAGTTATTGGAAAATAATTTTTCAAATCAAAAGTTGGATTGAAGGATACCAACATTAGGAATTATCTTCCTTGATTGAAGAAAAGCATGTTATAGAGAGTGAATAAAAATGAATAAATTTATGCAAAGAAGTTTTAAAAACAACCAAAAACTAGAAAAACTTGAGTGGCTTGTTATTATCAAATGTGGATATCTTCATGTTGGAAGCATTTCTTTTAGTAAATTAAATGTAGCCTAAATCCCTATTTTTAGCATTAGAATTTGTATCAAATTTCAAATGTTGAAATTGCTTCATAAACAATGCATTTTTATTGGGAATGCATCTTTTTGAGCACAATTGAGCTTAGCTAATGGTCTTATTTTGAAATGTGTTCAACTACAAAAAAGTTAGAAGGTCAAATTATCTTCCACTTCAAAAATAAAATAAAATTATTTGAGGTTAAGAAAATGTGTTGTGATCTAAATTTTGGGACTCATTTGTGAATTGCAAACTAACATTTTTTGAGTTTTTTTCAACTAAAAAAAATTCACTATGAAGTAATCTTTCAACATGAATTTCGTGATTTGAAGTTTGTTTATTTGAGTTAAGCACATTTATGTAAAACAAGTTTAACCGTTGAGTAAGAGTGAACGATACAAAGTGGGGGGTCATACATATTCCACATGCATTGTTGGCACCAGTACATTCTATTTGTATATACCACGAGGCTTTTCCCTTCACATATCTGCCACTCTTGAAATATGATGCACTTCCATACATTCTTGATATATCACTTTGTTATGGCGTAATTAAAATTTTATATTGAGAAATAAAACCCAAAAGTTCATTTATTTTATGTTTTAGTATTCAATCAACTTTTTCCACTCATTAAACATTTGACACCTTGCCCTCCATCTACAACAAATAACACATGCACGCTCTTTATGATGGTTCCGGCAAAACGGTTGTGTTGTGCATGGACCTACCTTGTAAGTATATGTCCTATTCACATAACATGTTCAACACCTATCTATGTTCCAATACTTATGAAGTATTTTAAATAAATTGAAAAAAAAAACCCATTTCAAGAAATACTTAATTTTACTATTTATATTTATATATATATATATATATATATATATATATATATATATATATATATATACCACACTCACACAAGAAATTTAACATCTACACACTAACCTATAGAATAATAAATATATACCATATTCACATAGTACATTCAATCAAGCATTCAATATCTACTCACTTAAACCAAATTATAAGTATATACCCTATTTTTACTTATTCAACAATTTTTGAATTTAGTGGTTCGAGATTATGTCAATTCAGAATGGAATCGAGATGATCATGGCATTGATTGGGCATGTTGAAGTTGAGGTGTGTCCTCAAGTTTTTGAGATGCTTGGAGGGAAATAGAGATAAAACATATTTTATTGAATGGAGAATGCACCCTATGAGAAGAATTTAGAAATAAAATAAATTTCACTGGTTGAATAGTGCAATCTATTTGTCGATGATCCAAGAGGGTGGTGTATCCTTGATGTGATGTGAGTGATGAACAATTAAGGGGATTGTATTAAGCATCTGGATTGACAAGTTAGAGTCAAGGTTTGCCACCGCCATTTTGGATATGACATCTGATTGCCCTCTATGACAATCTCTATCACCGAGATGAAGCATCTGGATTGACTAGTTAGAATCAAGGTCTGCAACGCCCATTCTAGATATGACATTTGATTGCCTTCTATGACAATCTCTGTCACCGATATTTCTGTATCCAATTGAATGTAATATGCTTCTTCTATCAAAATCTGTATCACCCAGATTTCAATACCCAATTGAACGCAATATGCTTCTTCTATCAAAATCTTTATCACCCAAATTTCAACACCCAGTTGAACGTAATATGCTTCTTCCATCACAATCTCTATCACTCAGATTTCAACAACCTATTGAACGTAATATGATTCCTCTATCACAATTTTTATCACCCAAATTTCAATACCCAATTGAACGTAATGTGCTTTTAGAAGCTTGTTATACCATACTATATTCAATATCTACCTAGATTTTTGAAAATTCCAAAATTTTAAAAGATTCTTTAAAATTCCCTATTTTCACTATATTTTCTTTCTGAAAAAAAAAACCTAAATTTTTTCATGAAACTATTTTGAAAATAAAAAAATAAATTTTAAATGGTGGGCTACGCTAATGTAGGCGCCATCAAGTTACTACTAGTCTCCTCTTAGTGGAGCCCTCTTCGCAAAAGGATGGTGCAATCTATTTGTTGATGATCTGAGAGGGTGAATATTCTTCCATTTGAAGAGATCCTTGATGTGATGTGAGTGATGGACAGTGAAGGAGATTGCATGAAGCATCTGGATTGACAAGTTAAAGTCAAGGTCTGCCACCCTAATCTAGATATGACAACCGATTGCCCTCTATGACAATCTCTGTCACCCAGATTTCAATATGGTCCAATCGCATGTAATATACTCCTTTTATCAAAATCTCTATCACTCAGATTTCAATATCCAATCGAACGTAATATGCTCCCTCTATCACTCAGATTTCAACCCCCAGTTGAATGCAATATGCTTCTTTTATCAAAATCTCTATCACTGAGATTTCAACACCCAGTTGAACGTAATATGCTTCCTTTATCACAATCTTTATCACCTAGATTTCAATACCTAATTGAACGTAATATATCTTTAGAAGCTTGTTGTACGATACTATATTCAACATCTACCTATCGATCAATTTAGATTTTTGAAAAACTCTAGATTCTTCAAGATTCCCTATTTTCACTATAATTTATTTTGAAAAAAAGAAAGAAAAACTAAATTTTTTCAAGAAACTATTTTGAAAAAAAATAAAAATAAAATTCAAATGGCGGGCTACGCTAACGTAGGCGCCATCAAGTTACAACTCGTCTCCTTCGGAGTGGAGCCCTCTTCGCAGAAGGATGCACGACATACATATAAACAAACAAACGACCCGTTCAACCCTTCTCTTCTCTTCTCTTCCTTTCCCTTCTCCTTCACTCCCCTGCATTTGCTTTCTTCTTCTTCTTCTTCTTCCTTGCTGTTGCTCCTCCTCCGCGTTTCGCTAATAAAGCTTCTTATGTACTTCGCTTTTTTTCTTATTTAAGCTCACCATCGCTCCCTTGCTGCTTTACTCCTCTTCTCTCGCGATCATTTTCCAGCTCTATTAATTTCCAAGCGATCCTGTATGTGGCCATTTCGCACTCCCCGCTGCTGCTGTTAGTTCATGACTAAGAGAAGAAAAAAGACTCGGCGCCGGCCTGTTAGAACGAGGAGTACGAACAATTCAGTTTGCGTGTGCCAGTGACGAACAATTGGCGTTCTGTTCCAGGTTCTAGTTCTTGCGGTCCAGGCGGAGGATTCTTATTATTTTTTAAGACGTACGGAAGCGCCGGGGTTTGGTGAACTCGACGGGGATGGAGTTTTCTTTCTTACTTGTTGCGGGGGAATAATAAGAGTTCTACGATTGAATTGGCGAATTTCATTTATTAGGCAATGCTAAATGTTTTATGAAGCGAGTTGAATCTTGTTGAGCCAATTTTTAAAAATTTGTGGATAGCACATTGTTGCGAAAATTCACTAGCGGGAGTTTTGTGTAATTCGCTCTGTTTTGAATAGATTCTGGTGCCGATTGGAGGGATTTAGTAAGTTTGAAATTGGAAGCTCGATGTTGAAGTTGACAGGATTTAGTGAATTTTTTTGACAGTAAGTTCATTGAGGTATTGGAGTAAGGAAGTGTATCGGAGGCCGGCCGGCCTTGATGTTTGGCTGAAGTGTTGGTTTTTTTAAGGAGGCTTGATGCCGGCAAGGCAGGCAAGGTCTAGATGCAGGACCTGTTGGATGCACAGGTTCCGGCTGTGGTCTTGATCCCCTTGCTGCTAGGCTGCTTTGCTCTGTGGCGATGCTCTCAGTGGATGGTTCATTCAAACGAGGTCCGCAGGGTTGAGTTCCTCAGGTTGTCTCGGAAAGCGCAGGAGGAGCAAGACAGACTGGAGAGAGATCATGAACAAGGTTACGGCAGTCACCAGGAGTTCCTTCGTCAGAGACAAGGTGCTCAACAGAGGCAGATAGATGATTACAGAGTTGATTACCGAAGCCAGCCAGTTTCTGGATATGATTACCCAAGGCGAGTGCAAGTGGAGCAGGATTATAGATATGCCGATTCTTATGATCATCCCAGGAGGGAAGACGAGGAAAGCATGCAGCGGAGGAGATGGCCCGAGGAATGGAGACACGCTGAGGCGGAGGAGTTTCGAAGCAAACAAGCGAAAGAACTCAGTTGGAGAAAACAGGTTGAGGTGGAGGAGCTTCGAAAGAAGCTATTTCTGGCCGAGGAGGAAGAACGTAGACACAGAGAAGCAGCTGATGCAGACATTAGGATGAGACTTGCTGAGGAGGCAGAAAAAATGAGAATTGCTGCCGAGGAAGAAGCTAGGAGAAGACATGCTGAGGAAGAAGCTAGGAGAAGACATGCTGAGGAAGAAACTAGGAGAAGACATGCTGAGGAAGAAGTTCGAAGAAGACAAGCTGAGGAAGAAGTTAGAAGAATACAAGCTGAGGAAGAGGACAGGAAGAGGAGACAAGCCGCTGTGGATGAAAGTAATAAGAAAGCTGAGGGAGAAGCTCAAGTCAAAAAAATGGCTGAGGAAGAAGAGATTAGAAAGCAGAAAGCAGATGAGATTACTCAAAAAGGGACGCAAGACGACGTTGGTAGAAGCAACGGCACTAAGGTGCATCGCCGTATGTGCGTGGTTTGTCAGAAACAAACAAAATGCTCCAGATGCGCCAGATGCAAGAGTGTGTATTACTGGTAATTCCTTTTCCTCACATTTTCTCATCCTACTTTTTATGTCCAAGGGACCTCATTGTCAAAACTTTAGAGAGGTCTGTAAAATGGCTGAGCTCCCACGGGAATGGCCTTGTACCTTTATATTGTTATTCCGGGTTATTGTGACCTATAATGTTTCTTACTTGAAACGTTACCAGTTTTGTCATGTGCACTATTAACCCTCTCGCACTATGTTCTTCTTGGATGAGTAGTCTTTATTTTTTGAGGAAGGGCTAAATCCATATTGTTTTTAAAAGTTTATAGGAGGGATCGTACTTGAGTTGTTAGTGAGTATTTGTTTATTATTTAGAGTGTACTGTTGCTGGTCTGCAATAGGGCTATGTTTAATTCTTTGCCCTTTTGAGGTCTTGTCCTTTGTAAGGTTCTCACTGAAGCTACTGTGTGTCTCTAGCTCTCGAGAATGCCAAGTTCAACACTGGCATGAAGGGCACAAGTCTGTGTGTCACACACTTCAAGCCTGTAGCAGTCCTTCAAGCTCAGAAGGCGGTGCTCGGAAACTTTCTGACCTGCTCAGCCCAAGGAGCTCAAGAAGTGACGTGGGGTCTGATGAAATTGTAGCACCGTCGCTTTCACCTGCTATTTCTCCTGCACCCACTTACGATCCACCTGCAATTTCAAATTCTGCTCCAGTTTCTCCTCTTTCTGGATCGTTGCTGAAGACATCGTCAACTGTGTCCGCAGACGGGCGCCGCTTGAAACCAAAGAAGGTATGTCAGATAAGGGTATTGTACTATTTTATTTGTAAGGTCCTGCTTTGTTTTTTCTTTGACATCTGCGGGCGACCAGCTCTTAGCGAGAAGGTTTGAGTTTTAAAGAGAGGCGTGGTGCGCAGTTAACGTGGGCGGTTTAAGCAGGTGGCTTGGATTTCAACTGTAAGATATTGCATCTTGCATGAGGTAAAGGAGCAGTTCCATATCAGTGGTGATGCTTCCTTTATTGTTTACACATACCGTCATAAAAACTCAATGCGTGGATATGTTTGGTTGCTGTGCTTTTATTGTCTTTTGCAATCCTGTGGTCTATGCCGGTGTCTTCTTTGATGCCATTGAATTTTTAGTTTGCGTAGGCAAATCATAAGCGCCGGATTTAGTCTTCTAAATATAGAGTTTTGATCGTTGTACTCGGTCGGGTGCTTGTGTTATCTTGGTTTCCGTCCTGATACATATTTTTGGGGATGGTGCTTGTGATGGGAGATGGATTTTGAGGATTTCCGTCTTTGTCTTAGAGATTGATGACGGCCTTCTGAGAATGATTTCACTGCATGGAGATTCCCAGTGATATTCGTTCATATCCAAAACTCTCTTGCGCTCTATTGTACGTGTAATTCTGATGCTTGTGTTGATGGAAGGTCGATCTGGGCATCTCATGGATAATCTCTTGCAATGAAACAATTACCTTTTCTTCCTTTCGGTTTAAAGGTCTCTGTTGTGTTCTTGTTTGACAGGTGTTATTTCCCTATGACGACTTTGTAGAGCTGTTTGACTCGGATATTAAATTTTCTCCCTGTGGCCTATTCAATATTGGAAACAGGTGCTTCTGAATTTTCAAGTAGTCATGGGATGTTCAAACTGCACTGTACTATTAGAGATTTTTCTTGAGTTCCATTTTTATTGCTGTTCTTGTAGGTGGAAATTTAAGTTGTCAAGTGACCTCTTAGTTCTAGATAGTAATGTGCAACATTCTATTAGTAACGTCTGAAGAGAAGAATGTAAGGTAGTGTGATACTGGATACTGGGCTTAAATGGGTTTTAATGTCCGTTCTGTCTTTGCAGCTGCTTCGCTAACGCTGTCTTACAATGTCTCACATACACACAGCCTTTGGTTGCCTACCTCCTTCTCAGAGGAGATCATCGTCGATATTGTAAGCGTCTTGTTCCAAGTCATTTGATCACGTCAACTTCTCTGAGCTCTCAGTTTCGTAGTCATGCTGAATTTTAATTTATTTTGTGATTGACGCTTTTTTTTTTTTATCCTACAATTCTGAATTGAATTTTTTTTCTTTCCCTTGCAGGTAAAAATAGTTATTGGTGTTTTATGTGTTCTCTGCAAGAACATGCTGTTAAAGTGAAGCAGAACAGTTCGCCCTTTTCCCCAGTGGACATAGTTTCGCAGCTTAGAAATATTGGTAGAGGTCTTAGTTACGGCAATCAAGAAGACGCTCATGAATTTATGAGGTTAGTTCTTCAAGTATCTTCTTTTTGGTATTGAAATCCGTGAATCAATTAGCTCCTCAATATCCCCCAACACTCCTGCACAAGAAATCGAGAAACCAAGGTCATCAACAGGGATATTGTACTGGCAATCATAGAGTTTTTTTCTACAACTCATGTTTTTCGTCCTGTGCTAAGTGACTAGTATGTGAATTCTGGAGCTTCTGATCTGGCTTATACAAACAGTTCTGACCCCTTTTAACCAATGGATCCGTGGGTGTAACAGCTACGCGATTCACTTGATGCAATCTATTTGTCTTGACGGAGTTGGTGGAGAGAAGGCTGTAGATGGTTCTACTCAGGAAACTACCCTTATACACCATATATTTGGTGGGCTATTGCAATCACAGGTAGAGGCTCTCTTGCTTCCCAGGTGCTATTACTTGAAGTTGATGGCATGTCAGGCTTGGATTTGAATGCTTGTAACGAGGTGTTGAATTCTGACTTTGAGGCTGCAAGGATGAGGTGACTTTGAGGCAAAATGGTACCGGTATTGTATTTGGATATGGTAGTCAAGTAGATCACTACAGAGTGATAGGGTTTTTGGTCCCTATTCTAGCAACGGGGATTTCTTGTCTCGGTCTTTATTGTGGGAGTCATTTGTGTCTAGTGTGCTACATTGGTTCAGTACTGAAACTAGTCCTTTGTTTAGGATGAGATCGTTACCTGCTAGTGAGTCGATACTAGGCTTTGATCCATTGTCTTTCATGGAATTTATTGATTTTTCCTCACAGTTTTGTGTAGCATATTCTGATACGAAAATATGCGCCTTTACAGGATTTTAGCATTTTGTGATAATTAGAGCGACGAACGTGGATTGTGACAGTAGCGTGGGCTATTGGACTGGTTTGCAGGTGAGGTGTATGGAGTGCCGTCACCAGTCTAATATATATGAAATCATGATGGATCTTGCAGTGGAGATCCAAGGAAATGTTGGATCACTGGAGGACGCTCTTAGACAATTTACAGCTCCTGAAATATTGGATGGCGAGAACAAGTACAAGTGTGAACGGTTTGTCCTGTGCCTTCTCACTTTGTATTTTGTGGTTGAGGAAGTGAGCTACGAAGAATCTACATATCGAAGAATCTATACAGATGTTACAGGCATAATTTGGTCAATTAATTTCAGGATTGTGACATGTATCTTAATGAAGCACTAAGCTAGGTTGAGTACTTAGTTCTGATGTGCTCAATGTAAACAGGTGTAATGCATATGTGGTAGCCCGCAAGCAGATAACTATCCATGAAGCGCCCAACATCCTCATTGTTACGCTTAAGCGATTCAAGGTGAGCTCAATTTTCCATTTATTTCTAGCTGGAAATTCTGCATTGCAGTTGGATTTCTTTCGTTTTATTTACATTGTTCTTTCCTGTTTGACTTCCAGTCTGCAGTCATGTTCTTAGTTTCTTTTTAGCGGATCATTTCAGTTTGCTTTACTCCATGAAGGACTAAGTTGCCCATTTTACATATAACATGAAGTCCGATCACAAGACCTTGGGAGACGACTCTTCAGAAATACCAAGCCTTCTAAAGTCATTGTCTTATCTGTGAAATCTATCGTCGAGACGTAACACTAGTGCCAATAGAAAATTATGCAGTGTACATTTTTCTTACTGTTTATATTATGCGTCTTTGTAGCATCTGTATACAAACATGTTTTTACTAAATATTTTGATGTGGGGTTAGATAAATTGGTTTGCATAGTATAAAAGTGAAATTCTCTTGTTTAGCTTAATATTTTTGGCATTTAAAAAACATTAGAATAGGTCTTTATCTGTGCAGATGTTATATTGGGAAATTTGCAACTCTTTTTTATAAAAGGAACTAGGTTTTCAGATGCGGACGGCCCTCATCTGAAACGTCCCATCATCTCATCATTTTTTGTTCCCCTTGGTCCTTTAGGGATTAACTGAGTGGTGTTTCTGTAATTTTGCTCATGGTTTTGTCACCAAAATATCAAGAAATTTAGGTTTGACTTGTGTTACCAAGAATGAGTCTTGGCTGGAGCTTTTTGCCATATTATTTTCTGTGTTGCCACTGATATCTGACAATTGCAGAATGAGTTGCTATCATGTGTAGTTTTAAATGTAACTGGGTAAATGTGTAACTTGTCCTCGCAGGCAGGCAAATTTGGGAAGCTGAACAAGCATGTCGCATTTTCTGAAGTTCTGGACATGATTCCATTTATGAGTGAGGACGGGGACAGGCCTCCGCTTTACACTCTTTATGCTGTTGTCGTCCATGTGGATGTGGACGAGTCAAATTCTACATATTATGGACACTACATTTGCCTGGTGAAGAATCCCAACGGCTGTTGGTATCGAGTTGACGATGCAAAGGTATCTCATACAAGCAATCGAATGTTGTGTGAGTGAGATTTATGGTGTAACGTGTTTCACTAGAAATGCTGAAACTTCACATACGATATCATAGGGGAATGAAAAATTTAGTAGTTCTGTTATTTGCTTTCGAGAAAAGGAGAATTGAAGCTCGTTAGCTCGCTTGTTATTTCATTTTTCTTATTCATAGTTATTAAGGATACGTTGAGCCATTGTAATGTGAAAACCGAAGATGCAGAAGTATCGTAAAATATTATCTTTTATAATAGTGAACTCGGCTACAAACCCAAGTCCAGAGTGGTTATTCATCCAATATTTTTTGGTCGTGTTTTAGCAGCCACGTGTTTATGCTATCAATATTCTATTGCACTTGTATCTTGATGCTTTACTACAAGTATATTCTCTAATTGGTCAGTTTTGGTTGGTGCAGGTCACACAGGTTGATATTTATGCAGTGACATCTCAACAAGCCTACATGCTTCTCTACAAGAGGTGCTAATTATTCACATTTGATCAGATTACTGACATTTCTAGTTAGTAACACCTTTTGAGCCATGTGATTTTAGCTCTATCATGGCCATATTAGAAACATGGATGGTCTTATGAGCTGGCTAAGCAATAGTATTTCTGTGAAAATCAGTAAAATTTTACTATTTTAAAAGCTTTTAGATAACTTCATAAAGAGAATCCTCCCTATAATTATCTGACGAGGCCTCTCTATGATCATTTGGACCATAGAGAGACCTCCTCATGAATCATGGGGAAGTGATACGCTCAGTCCAGAGTTGTAGCCTCGCGTGAACTGCTTGATGTGAGGTAGACGTATTGAAGTAAGTGGTCAGTACCCAATGTCTAGCTTGCTAATGAGATATGGATATATATTATTACCGTAGTACCCACAGATCCATTGTCAAATCTGAAATGTCACGTCATCTAAACCTCGTTCACAAAATTCTCATCTTTGCAGTGTAGCCCAAGAATGAAGGTTTTGTGACGTGCGGATGTTCGAGTATTTGCCTGATTTGACGTAAACTATTTATTGCATGTTACTAGTAGAAAGAGATCCTGCGTTCTGATGAGATCAGCTTCTTTGATTTGCAGGTCGAATTGCCGGCCGATGGATTCCACTGAGAATCATCATCTTCATCATCAAGCAGCTTCTTCCGCTACTTCCGTTGCACAAGATTGGTATGTAGCTAACAGTTTTTCAGATCATTCTCAACCTCAGCAGTTTCCCCTCCATATGTACCCATTGGCATACTCCACTAGAACAGATAGAACTGACACCATACATGTACCCATTGGTATCTCTAGCGGTTATGGATAGGGCTGTAGGGGCCTCATAACCTGATGCCCGGTGGATAAATGATCTTGTAACCATTCATTTATCGAGTTACAACTTAATGTAGACAGAGGTCATTAATCCTCAAGTGGCAGATACGATGAAACATACACGTTTTTCATGTTGATCAATGCAGTCGTTGCTCAAGGTAGAGGATATTGTTTGCGACACATTAGGAATTTTGGGAGAAGTATAGATTGTGGAGAAATCACTTTTGGATACAATAGCCAAAATTGTTGAGATCATATTTTTATCAGTACGAATGAATCTCAAGAGCTACGTTTCTTGTTTCTGAGGATGGCATGTGGTGGGAACAGATGGGAAAAATATCTAGACTCAGAGTTCTTTAACCCTTTAACGTCCTTATTCAACACTGATTTTTTTGGTTTTTTTGGGGTTGTTTTTGCCCCACCGGGGAGAGACTACGGAAACACTTCCTTTTTATGGAGATACATGGCTGAACAGTAAAAACAAGTTGTAAAAGTAAGTTGAGGGTAAATACGAAGGCATAGATTACACGACTAGCTGCTTGTTTTTTGAAACTGGAGTTGATTTACAAAGCTAAGTTGTAAATGTCAATGTGAAGATCACATCTAAACAGTTGGATTTACCATATTTTTTAATTAATATATTGTAATTAAAATTTCAATCTTTTCTTTTGAAATTCAACGAAAAATTCCAAATTAACCAAAAATAATAATTTTTTTGTAATGAATTTAGAATGACATGCACTACAAGATGGTATGATTTCATTGTTTGAGTCTACTTATTTTGAAAAATCATGTATAAGGTCTCACTTTTGAACTAAGAATGAAACTTGACATAGGAAATTCTGTTATTTAAAAAAATCACAATATCTTAGTTTGAAGATGCATACTTTACAAATGATAGTCAACTAGCACAAAAACCAAGATGGATGAAAAATTGTACACAAGCGCGTCAAAGGTTTAAAGTTGGATGTTCCACATAGTGCCATATGATGTAAAACCGAGAGGGTAGCTTTGTTGCCCTATCTAAATTTAAAGGGAACTCAAGCTGAGGCTCCCTTGATGTTTAGATAGGAGAACCACACACCATGAATCTTACTGATTTCTTTCAGATGTTATGGTATAAAAAGAGCATTTTCGAATATTCCATTTCTTTGGAAAAATTTGGAAACATTCTTGAAAATAGTTAAATATTTGTGTTAACCCCTAACTGCCCAAGCAAGCGTTTTTGGCCTGATGTACAGATTTCATCCGTATTTTCTCATCCGTCATGCACTTTTTGTGGTGTGATCTTTTTTACTGAATTTTTTATGGGAAGTTAGCTTCATGTATGTGTGATTCGATCGAAAAGTAAATAATTTTTGAAAAAATTATGCCTCATTTTGTGTTGTAGTGTTTCACCGAAAATCTTGAAGATTTTGGTCTAAAAGTGTTCTTGAAAAAAATCAAGCATCCAAAAAATCTCCAAAAATCACTACACCTAAAGTACTACACTATAACCCATCACAACAAATTTCATCCACATATTGTCAATATCTTATTCGTAATTGAATTACAAAATAATTTTTTATTTTATGTTTCAAAATTTATAAAAAAAATATTAGTGAAAGCAGTCATAGATCTAACCGTATAGATAGAATCTAAAATTAAAAATGTATAACTTTTATTCATACATCAAGTTCTAAATATTCATATTAATTGCATTTTATAATGCATCTTTGCAAAATTGCCTAAACTAGACATAGGTGAGGACGTTTAGGGGTTAACCGAAAAGAAGGCCATCTAACCTCCCTTTTTGCTCTACTTCTAACCTCTATTTTGAGCTATACTTGGGTTGAATAGTGGCGTGTCATAGATTGTCCCCTTGTGGGCCATGGGCTTGGAGCTTTGGTAGAAGGTGTGGGAGTCATTGTGAGGTGTGGAGAATAATGACAATGGCTTGTTTTAGATTGTCTCCCAACTCATCATGAACTAGTTTTTGATCTATTTATATTTCAATATGAGTTCAAGAGGAGTTCAAGAGGACTTTGCTAAAACTTTCCTCTTTGAATTGACTTTTCGCTTAACTCTATTAGCACATAGAAATACTTGGAAAACATATTGGAAAACTTGCCGCGGGTTGCAAAAATGCAGTTTGTGTGTGTCAAAAAAAATAAAAAATAAAAAATAATCACATACTTGTTGCATTGCAACATTGAATGTAGGAGAATATGAACCGGATAGCCGGTCAAAGTCTTTTTTAGAACCAATTAAAAACCATTTTAGATGAAAACGTGATTGTTTTCGTGACAATGGGTCATGACAAATCGCACAACAATGTGCATTTAATATAATAGATTTCACACAAATGTGCCAATCCTGCATGCCTTCGACAAAATACCTAAACAAATTATTTTGAGCAGTGATCTCTAAACCACTTTATGACATTAAGAACATTAAGCAACCTCCCACATAAATGGTATCTACTTTTACTACCCAGTGCATACAATACTCACGATACCTCTATAATATCGGACAATACCCTTGATATATCAAAGTGATACCATGATGATATCCGTGAATATCACCTCATGAAGTTACTACATATTTATATCACAATGAGCATTCTCGCTACATTTCAATTTTTTGTTCATCTTCTTTCTTTGTATATTTAACAGCCCCATTGTTTTTGGGGTAGAATCCAGCTAATTTTAGCCAGTTTTGAGATCACTAATTTTGAGGGACGGAGGGACAGCCACGGTGGCAACACGGTGGACCGACCGACTGAGGTGACTTGTCTTGCCCTAACTTGCCCTGGATATCGTTCCCACGTTCCCACGTTCCCACGTTCCCAAACCCTTCTCCTCTACTGGCACCAGCGTCACTCCGAAGACAATTGAGCTCTTGATTTCGGCAAGCAATTCTGTGAGTTCAAGATTGCACTAACTTAGGGTTTGCTGCAATCCGAAGCTCTCGTGTTGATGCTACACAGCCAGGTAGGGAAACAAGCAGCCGAGGAGGTTTAGGGAATGGCTATGGTGGACCAATTGGTCACCACGCAATGGCTGCTAGAATGATGGACGAAGGAAAGCAGAGTCACTAAATTTTTTTGCAGCCAGGGTGGGATTCAGTGTAAGAGTATGGAGATTTTGAGTGACGATGTTGCGTAATTGAGCGTTCAGCTAGCAGCGGCTATGGCGGCCGACCTGTCTCTCCTTCGGCTTCTCTGTATCCCACCGAATTTAAGCCACCGAATTTTCCCCCGCGTTTCTTTGAGCACCAGGAGCCACCGGTTTGCGTCCAATGGCCACACAAAATGGCAGGGAGCTCCGGTAGTGGCGCACTTCCAGAGTGAGAACAGAGTATTGCATTCGATGTCACCCGCCGTAGTTCCTCTTGTGGAGTTTCTGGAAGAAAACGAAGCGGAGTTTGTAGACGAGGAGATTCTCGCGAGCCTTGGCGAGTTGCCGTTTCCCGTGTGGCGAGGGAGTTTCCTACAGCTCTGCGCCTCCAAGCGTTCGGTGACGGCAAGGAAATTGCTGACTCTGTTGCAATCGTGTAACGTTTGTGGCGCTGAGTCCATGGACTTGTTGTGCGCTATCGTGATGACGGGACTTAGTCGCGAGAGTCGGTTGGAGGACGCGGTGGACTTATTTGAGCACCTGGAGAATCCCGGCCCGATGGCGTACAATGCGATAGTCGGCATCTGCGCCCGGGAGAGTCAGTATGAGCGGGCGATGAAATTGCTTGACCAGATGCGCGGCGCCGGTTATCAGCCGGACAATGTAAACTATACGCTTGTGTTTCAGGCGTGCGCGAAGAAGCGTGCTGGTGTGGAGGTCATTTCGAGAGTGTGTGCCGATATCAAACAGGAGGGCCTTGAAATGGACATTAAACTTTACAACGATGTGATCAACGCGTACTGTTGCGCTGGCGACCCGGATAGCGCATTTTACTACATGGATTTGATGCAAGCATGCGATTTGTGTCCAGATAGTCGAAGCTATGCTGCGTTGATTGAAACGCTCGTTGTGGAGAGAAGAATTGACGACGCCGAGGCGGCTTATGCTGAGATGAAGAGCAAGTCGTTGAAGGTTAGCCTTCGAGCTGTTAATGCTCTGCTTTCTGCGTATACAAGGCTTAGCTTGTTGGAGCAGGTGGAGCTCTTGTTACAGGACGCAGAAGACGCGGGGTTGAAATTAACAACGTTTAGTTACGGTTTGCTTATTGATGCCTATTCCAAGGCAGGTCGGTTGGAGCAAGCGAAAGCGATGTTTCAGACGATGAAAGATGCGAGCGTGCCAGCGAATGCGTTTATTTACTCTCGACTGATGGTGGCGTATCGAAATGCACGGCAATGGGACGGTGCTATTCGGCTTCTGAAGGAAATGTATGCGGCCAATGTGAAACCTAACCAATATATTTTCAACATTCTTATTGATACGTACGGGAAATTTGGGCGATTGCCTCAAGCAATGCGCGCATTTGCGCAGATGAGTAAGGAGGGCTTTAAACCGGACGTAGTGACTTGGAATTCTTTGATTGAGGCTCATTGTCGGGCCTCGTTAATCACGGAAGCTCTCGGTCTGCTGAAACAAATGGAGGACCGAGGTTGCACTCCTTCCATACATACGTACAATATTATTCTGAATGCACTTGGCTGGCACCGGAAATGGAAGGAGATGGCTGGACTGCTTGATGAAATGCACTCTAAAGGTCTCAATCCCAATGTAGTTACGTATACAACTCTAGTTGATATATATGGGACATCGAAACGGTACAGAGAAGCTTCGGAATATTTGGATCAAATGAAGGAACAAGGTTTACAACCTACCACGAGTGTGTATTGCGCTTTAGCTAATGCTTATGCTAAGCAGGTAAGCATCTTCAGGAGCGTTGTTTTAATAACCTTCTTCTCAGAAAGCGTTCCTTTCTTGCATCGAAGATGTCATCCTGTTTAACCACTTTGAGCTGTTGTATCTAAAGAAATGAGAAGTGATATATTTTTGTTTGATTGAGCTCCATGCCTTCGGTCTTTACTCTCTGTGTGTTGTCCTCGAATCTCCTTGGGTCTTATATTATAACCGCTCTACGAGGATATCAGCTAGGTGGTCAATTTGCTTCGTCATTTCACACTTCTGTCTTTCTCTGTTGGAGTTTGCTCACATGACCTACAGGGATAACTTAGCCTATAGAAATCTTACATAAAATTGTTGCATTTTCTTTTTATGAAGTTACGCATGTTTTGTTTGACGGTGAGATTGAATTGTAAGTTAAGCCTATTCCCATAGACTTCGATATTTTGTGTAGAAAGCGTTTAGAAAAACCTTTCTTTCACCAAGGAGGCTTCGGATTTTGCAGGGCTTATGTGAGCAAGCTATGGAAGTTTTTAAGAGTATGGAGAAGGATGGGGTTGAATTGAACCTATCAATGCTCAATCTTTTGATTAATGCATTTGGAGTTGCAGGAAGACATATTGAGGCGTTCTCGGTGTTTGACTATATTTTAGAAGTGGTGAGTCTCATCCTGAACAGTGTGTGGTTATTGCAGAATTTCGAGTCAACCGATGATTTGGCAACCTTAAAATATTATCATTGAATTAGATGCGAAATTATTTGTCTTTCACATGGCAGACACCATTGGATTGGGGCCACTGTGCCAGTTTGTGCATTTGTTTTTTATCAGCTTCGCCTTTGCAGATATTTGTTGGATTGATTGCAGAGTACGTGTGATGCTGATTTTCAACATTGTGGTTTGCTGTGTAGGGAATGAGTCCAGACGTGGTTACATATACCACACTGATGAAAGCTCTCATAAAGGCAGAGCAACTTGATCAGGTTGGCTAATTGCATTCGTATATTTCTTGATGTTAATCAAAGCAATGAGACTTCTGGAAGTTGGAAATTAAGAAATTAAGCTAGCAATACACCCCTTGTGACTCGTTTACTACCACTTTGTAATTTGATCTTTGTAGTGAACTAGAGCTAAGATTTTAATTGAGACTCCCATTTCCTTGTGACTGGCACTAGAACTCCAGGTAAATGTTTCCGAAGCAGTTATCCTAAATGCTAAAATTACTTGTGGATCATGAATTTTAGTGGGCGTGGTTTGTCATCTACATGGTACTTACAAGCTGAAGTGAACATAGTCCAAAAATTCAAGCTGACATGATCTTTGAACAAAGTTCATTTGCTACCAAGTTTTTCTGCATCAGAGCAACATGACACATTAGAGTCAGATGACTGCAGACTCATGATTTATAACCTTGCAGTGACTTGTTTTGTTTCTTACTCTGCAGGTTCCAGAGGTGTTTGAACAAATGGTACGAGCTGGGTGTACACCTGATGATATGGCCAAAGACATGCTTCGAAGTGCTCAACGATTTAAGCAACGAGGCGCAAAGCTTACCAAGAGGGAGTTATACCAAGCCAAAAAGGATCTGGAATCGAGATACTCAGAATGGATGGCCTTTCAAGCAGGATATAACCCAAACCGGTATTAGTCTTTCACCTTGTATGATATTTTTCTGTCCAAATCTATCGCCCAAGTGAAGTGCTTGTAGTTCTCACTCCAGCACTTTCAGTTGCTTTGTACTCTTTGTCGCTCTGTTACGTGCAGTTACTTTCATGGAGGAACTCTAGCACTGCCAATTTTTATTTATTTGTGTGATGATGCATAATTATATGAAGAAACAACTTTGTTGGTCCGTAGTTTTCACCTTGGTACGTAGACACCGACATAATGTGGGGCTGTGCTCGAGTCCGTTCATGGATTTGAGACCTTTCATCGTGTTCCCATCAGCACTTATTAGTTTTTCTACCATCACAGTCTAATGCACTTTAGCAGTTATGAGGAATTTGAATTACGTTCAAGTAACACTAACCGGAAAGACTAAAGCAGTCTTTGTGACTCCTGTACTCAAATTCTATTTGGACTCACCTTCTCATGTATAGCGAGTTAAATGTTGAAGTAAGAGTAATCCGGAAGATGAAAGCATAGGCAACAATGTGCACCCAGCTGCGGCAGTAGATTGAATGCTATGACAGGCAAGGTGAACCACAGGAACCGAAACAGCAAATCACGGTCTGTGGTCATCATTGCCACGCAGACTCGTCAGCGCAAACATCCACCAGCCTGAGCCAAACCACTACAAAGAAACTGGTCTTTTCTTGTTGCTATTTTGAGCCAATCCAGAGTTGGTGAGTGCAGTTAGTAACATGAGACAAAGATGGTGAGTGCAACTGGTCACAGAAGACAATGGTTTCCTTGATTTTAGTTTATAAAAATGGTTTCCTCGATTTCACTCTTTGAAAGAAGACCAGTTTCTTTGTAGTGAACGAGCAGGGCGGGCGAGAAGAGGGGAAAGTGCAGAGCGAGGGCCAAGATGAGCTAGATGAGCATCATCTCGTGCACGTTTGGCAGCACGTGGTGTGTCAAATAATGAAGGGTGACTAATTCTCTACCCTCGAAAGTGGGCAGCAAGGGTAGCACGCGTGAATTTGATCTTGGTGGCCAAGTTGATAGCACTTTCCCGAACATGCTCTTCATTCACACTTGCCCTATTGGTCGGAGTTTCGTTCTCTGATTAATTGGAACACTAGTAGCAGACCTGTCCTTCTTCATTCCCTTCTTTGTGGGAACAGTGAATAGTGGCTAAATATTATACTTATATTTTTGTATTCTTGTGACAAAAACCACTCACCAGCACTAACACAACCCATGTGCTTCGCGGTGTTTCATTCCTTTTTCATTTATAGTAAGTGAAAAACGACACATTTCCTATTAGTGGAGCAACATGTCATCTCCACAAGCCCACTTGTAGAAACGGACTGCCACGTGCCGGAAGTTGCCATCGTCCTACCAGGCCGGGATGCATGCTTGGCGCAAGCTTGAGGTAAGTATTGACCACAATGGCAGGCTGCTAGCTTTCCTCCTGACTGTCCACACAGAAGGCAATATCCTTGCCACCACCAGTTGCAATCAAATGCTCATTCAATTTGTGATAGAAAAGTCTTTGGAAATGACTTGATGATATATCTTATGTTACGACAACACATACATTGATGGTCTAGATTTCACAAAAAAATGAGTTTAGATTGAGTTACCTGTCATGGGAAACTTGCTGTGGAAGCGTACTCTAGTTCTGCACATTCATGACTCGGGACATTACTCCACATTACAACATATACCTTGCTCTGATCATGCGCTAGCTGTTCCAAATCCACTTTTGCACTCACAATGGCTTGGGGGAATTTAACACTACCATAGCAGAAAATAATCCAAAAAACAAAAATAGCGTAGAAAACTGGAAATTATAAGCACGAAAACGAAAATAGAATCACTAGTAGAATTAGTGTCATTTGTGACCATGGTATAAGTCATTCACTGGATTCTAAAATACACTGGACAGATAACTGGGTTTCTGGTCTCCGGTGTCTTTGCATGTAATGGTAGCATTTCCATCATTTTCGACTGCTTCTTCCAATTCATACTTACTTCTGGAACTAACACTTATTCACTATCTTGCTCTGTGCGACTGCGTTGCTGCCTACAGTGGTTAATCAGAAAGTGACAGGTGTCTGAGTGTCGAAGCGATGAACGAGTATGCGGGTACTTTTGTTTTATACTTTGTCAGCCTATGCCCCGTCATCGGAGTTTCATCTCACTAGTAGGAAATGTGACGATTTTCACTTTCTATAAATGAAAAAGGAATGAAACCGTGTCAGGCACATGGGTTGTGTCAGTACTGGTGAGTGGTTTTGGTTGCAAAAAGATAGAATTATAAGCATTATATTCAACTAGTGTTCACTGTTTTCACGAAGTGGGGAATGAAAAACGACAAGTTGTACATATTCCGTGAATTACGTCTTTCACATTGACTATGTTGGAATTCCAGTCGCCCACTGTAATCTTGGGAAGTTCATCATGGAATTCAAAAATTAGCTTGCGTGAAGATCCTCTATGTACGTGTACCAATTCACTTGCTCCTTTACATGAGCCTCACTTCCTATCATGTCTGTCGCACAGATAGTCTTTTCCTATATATAAATAAATATATTTTAAATTATGTTTTAAAGACAAAAGAGGAAATTTCTTTTCTTGATGTTTGGAATAGTGTTTGAATCACTCATTTATACCCACCAAACGTTTAATCCATAAATCCTACATTAGTCACAATCTAATTGTGTAGTGTGGAAAATTAGTTCAATTACTTCTCTTTGGAATAAGTTTGTTCCATAGTCTGGAAAATTAAGGTTGGATGACCTATTGCCACCACGACACCTAAAACCACCAACTTCTACACCTCTATTTCATTTCAGGAAGGAAATGTAGACTTTCATTACATGACTTATGCATGAATTGCTCAAATGTTAAGTCATGTACTGACAACTTACATTTCCTTCCTAAAATTAAAGAATGGTGTAGAAGTTGGTGGTTTTAGGTTCGTGGTGGCTTTAGGTACCTCTACCTTATATCGTACAAACACTCTAACGACTTACTACAAAAACAACAACTATGAAATGCTTTCAACCAGTGATATTCTCAAAGTCCAAGAGAGGGGGTAACGGTGGTAAAGATGAAGTAATTCTGAAATAAATGACACTATGGGAATGACTAGGAGGACTCGGTTAAAATTTAATTGAGAAGCATAACTCTAATGCAAATTTTACCAGACACGCATGGATCACATAGGCCTCTCATAATGCACGTATTGTATGACATTTAACGTTCTTAACCCGCCTATGTCCATGTATCTTGACTATATCTTATACGCGTTTTCATCCATCCAAATTTCTTTTGGTTGTTCTTGCTAGTTGATAAACATTTGTAAGGTCAAGATCTTCTAAATAAGATATTGTGATCTTTTAAAGAAAAACACAGTTGGCTTATGTCAAATTCCTCTCTTAGTTCAAAAAGTGAGACCTAAAATTTACCATGGCAAGTGGCTCGCTTGCATGTTGCCATTGGTATGTGACTATCTGCAATGGATCTATCATTCAAACTTCTATAATTATACAAGTCACGAGCACATTCTTATGAGTAGGTACTTAAAGCAATAATGTGAATGATCCTTGTCAACGTCTACTAGGATCACATTCTAATAGAAATTCGAGACTGATAATCATGACATAGATCAACCTATAGCCCAACTTCACACAAGTACATATTTTTGCTCATTTTTAGATTGTGAAGCTCGCCAATACTTTCGGGATGTTCATTCACAACCTTGTAGGTTTATTCATGGATTGATACTTTGATATATCCAAATAGCTAAGACATTTCACCTCGTCAATGAGGGAAAGCTCCTTCAAGGAGTTTCATCTCTCTAGGACCAATAATAATGACATTTTAATTTGCGAATGCTCTCATGAAGTTCTTCAAGCGTTTACATCCTTTTAAATTAAAATAAAACATTTTAACTCGTGAGCATGAAGCATTTTCAAAGATTTACACCCTTCTAACTACAATACAATCAGACACTTCAACTCGCGAATGCTCATAGGAAGTTCCTTCTAAGATTCACACCTTAAGTTCAAATGGGTAAGACACTACAACTCGCCGATCCTTACAGGAAGCTCCTTCAAGGGGTCACACCCTTGAAGGTACAGATCGGTAAGACACTTCAACTTGCCGATGCTCACAGGAAGCTCCTTCAAGGATATACACCTTTCAAGGTTCAAATCGGTAAGACACTTCAACTCGCCGATGCTCACAGGAAGCTCCTTCAAAGACTCACAAGCTATCATATATAAATGGGTAAGACACTTCAACTCGTCGATGCTCACAGGAAGCTCCTTCAAGGAGACACATCCGAAGAGATCAAATTAGGTAAGACACTTCAACTCGCCGATGCTCACAGGAAGCTCCTTCAAGGACTCACAAGCTATCATAGGTAAATGGGTAAGACACATCAACTCGTCGATGCTCACAAGAAGCTCCTTCAAGGTTCTACAGTCGCAGAGGTCCAAATTGGAAAGACACTTCAACTTCCCAATGCTCACAGGAAGCTCCTTCAAGGACATACACCCGTTTAAGTCCAGAACAGTAAGACACTTCAACTCGCCGATGCTCACAGGAAGCTCCTTCAAGGATTCACAATTTGATAGGTTCAAATGGGTAAGACACTTCAACTCGCCGATGCTCACAGGAAGCTCCTTCAAGGATTCACAATTTCATAGGTTCAAATGGGTAAGACACTTCAACTCGCCGATGCTCATAGGAAGCTCCTTCAAGGATTCACAATTTCATAGGTTCAAATGGGTTAGACACTTCAATTCGCCGATGCTCACAGGAAGCTCCTTCAAGGATTCACACACTCCAAGGTTCAAATCGGTAAGACACTTCAACTCGCCGATGCTCACAGGAAGCTCCTTCAAGGAGTCACACCCTTTAAGGTTCAAATCGATAAGACACTTCAACTCGCCGATGCTCACAGGAAGCTCCTTCAACGATGTACACTCGCTGAGGTCCAAATTGGTAAAACACTTCAACTTCCCAATGCAGAGAGGAAGCTCCTTCAAGTATTTACACCCGTTTAAGTCCAGAACAGTAAGATACTTCAACTCGTCAATGTTCTTTGGCAAGATTCCTAGGCCTGCACACTCTTGTAGGCTTAAATATTGCAAACCATACATGGAAGAGAATAAATGCAATGGAATTCCCAATGGTTCTTGGCCAATAGATGCTCCAGATAGTAAGCACACTCGAAGATGTGGAAGATGAAGTTCTTTTGGCCATTCACAGATGGTACTTTGTATGAATGACAACCTCTACACATGTTGGAGTGACTCTAGTGATGGAAATGATTTGAATTCTTTTCTAGCTTGAAAGTAGCATTCGTAGGTACATTCCCCTGGTTTGGCTTTCTCCATAATGTGCATTGCTACATCTCGAAGAACATCGTGTATTTGGATATGATTATGTGTTTCGTGACTCCATCCTACCAACGACCTCTTTACAAGAATATCCAAATGATCCATTGCCATGTCTTTGGCAACAGTAACATCAAATGTACCAAATAATCCTTCTGCAGTCTAAATATTGATCAACTTATGAATCGGAATTGGATAGTCCTCTGGATATGCTAAAAAATACAAGAAGCATATCTTTGTCTTGTCGTCCTTCAATTCATTGTAACTCAACTCTAGACGCTCAAACAGTTCACCATCGACACCAGAATCTGGAATAGATTTTGATTGCTTCAAATATTCCAAAGCACGTGTCCATCCTCGGGCATCCGCCTTCTCTAGCATTGCACTACCAATCACTGTCAAAGCCAACGGAAGACCTCCACATTGCTTACAAACATCTCTCGCTAATTGCTCCGGAATAATTAATGGACGACTTCCATCATGAAAAGCATAGCTACAAAACAATTCCCAACTCTGATCTTCAGGAAGCCCAAGAACGCCTTCCACTTTTGCATGAACTTTAGTCAAAATTGAAGAATCTCGCGTAGTTATCAATGTTGCAGATCGAGGAGCAGTCGCAATATCCAACCAATACATCATATCATGATGATCGTATTGTTTCTTCCAAACATCATCCAAAATCAACAAAACTTCCTTTTTGGCAAATACAGTCAACAAGTGATTACGTTGATCTTCCAAGCATTGATTGGCAAAAACTTCCTTGTACACATGATCATTCAAAAGAGATGCCATCCTCTCATAGACTTGAGAAACTCTTGCATCACATCCAACAGTTATCCAAACAATAGAATGCTCTCCATATGCTGCTTTGATGTCTTGGTCATTGTGCAACCTCTTTGCAAGCACAGTTTTCCCCGCTTCTCTTCTTCCGTTTAAACCAAAGTAGCTGTGCACGGATTTTTCACGACTCTCAAGTATAGATGCTTTGAGTTTGTTAAAATGTTCTTCATTCCCGACAACTTGCGACGGTACTTGTTGCGGTTCAAAATCTAACGCCTTTTTTGCCGTCGAATCCTTCATATCCAGAAGAACCGCCAGTGTGACAATAGGTGCATTCGCAATTTGCTGCTGAATTTGCTGATCAATACTCTTCACCCTATTTGGCAACTTCTTCCAATCCCAAAATTGCACCGCCCTCTTCAACTTCACAGTTTTTGTTTCTTGTAGGCATTGATCCGTGACTTTCTTAGATTTTTCCAGAAGGGATTTGAATTCATTCAACCATGATGTACAGGCAGCATTCCCACTGTTCGAACGCTTGCAAGCTTCATTAAGTAGTGGTTCAATACGCATCAAGTTCGCCTGAAGAGTCTTGCATTCCTCCTTACAGTGGATGGCACTACCAGCATCATTTACCACCCCAGTGAACAATTGAGTCACCAAATATCCTACTATTGCAGGAGTTACAAGTGGATCCGCCATATCAACCTGCAAAATTATCAATTACATAATCGTAAACACTCAATTTGATATTAGACCTTAAACACACAAGGGTGTTATTATCTCTTGGTATTCCTTCAAATTTAACGAAAGTAGCATTTAAACCTTTACGAATAGAATGAGAATATAACATCTACAAATTCCTTCTCATTCACTAGTACTTCCTTGGAAAGTATATCAAGCTAATGTTCGTCACTTGCAAAATCATTACCGATAGACTAATTCGAAGAAATTATCAAATATTCAAAAATCGTTTTTATCAATTTGCAACATCAAGATTTCCACTACATGAGACGAAATTGTTAATGACTATATTACATCCATTGAACTTCTTAATGAACGATGTAGTAGTCACACATTTATTGGGAATACTAAACGGCAATACATTACAGGTTCACAATCTACCAACAAGAAAGTCGTTTGTTGATACAAATACAAGCAATGTTGATCTTCAAATGCACCTACATCATCATTTGCTATAACCAATATTAATAATTAGATATACTAAAATAAAAGTCCAACGTATGTATAAATTCCAAACCTAAATTGAACATTCAATTTCTTCACAACAAGAGTTCGGGCATTCTTTTAAATTAATGAAGATAACAATATCTTCAAGATATTTGCAACCACTTGTTTTCAACCAGTAGAGCAACTCTATGCGCCATCTAATACGCAATAGGATTAGAAACAAATTTAATCACACTCAATGTTGAGCATTAACCCCTAAACGTACCGATCCTTTGAATACAAGTAAATGCTAGCCTCGAGGGTAGATATTAGCATCGATGAATTGTACATTTGGTGTACACATTAAGACCAATGCGAGCATAAAATCTATCCAAAAAATTTGATATAGTTGCAATTGAAAGCCTTTCCAATATCATCAACAACTTCTAATCACAAGAGAACTATTGTAATAGGTAGAGAATTTAATAGTCTTACGAAGGTGACTAGGATGAAAGTCATCTAAAATTTTACGAGAAAATTGTTTAGTTTTGAATCTGTTCGTGATCCAATTTCTGAACGCTCAACCTTTTAGGAATTAATGCATACATTCATATAAGAGACAAGGTGTTGATCGACTACCTACAATTCATTAAGTTTGTGCACTTTAATGCATACAACTCATTGATGAGATATCTTAGAAGTCAACACCAAAGGTCTTTAGGATATGGAATCAAAATACCTCTGCTCTCAATGATTCAATGGTCTCCTGTTAAATAAAGTAAGATACGAGACAAACTCCTTCAAAATCTCCACCATAGCACCCGCAAGTCAAAATGCTTGCATTCCCACACTCCTAAGAGAAAGAGTTTGCAAGATAAACTACTCAACTTGGCAAAAATCCACACCCTCCAACCTTGGCATAAAGTTGAACCACCAAGTTCTGTAAAAGTTGCACCCTTCGACACAATCCCACGTCACCTATAGCCTTCCATGTTAATGGTATTTGTCTGGGTACAACACATTCTCTGTGAGAGGCTAAAATTGGTAACTTGATAAATGAGAGAGTTGGAGTCCCATGCTTCCATTCTCCTTGAATCACACTAGAAACAACTAGTCACTCCACTTTATATTAAGAGTTCACCGCTTTTGACAAGTTGACAGTTCATTTGTCAAAGAAATACATCCTAATACTTAAATAGCTCTTTTCATTAGTAGTATTTAGTTTCCCTACCACTCACTGTCCACCCTGTTTGTAGTGGAAAAAAGCTCACATTTGAATTGAAGAACTGTAGATAGGTTTTTACTATAGGCTTAACTATTGAGAAATTCCTATAGTTAAGTTCGTTCTCAGGGAGGCAAGATGCTATGGGTAATTGAATAAGGTAATAGATTTAATCCACTACCGAAGGTTTGTGCACAATTAAAGGAAGACAATAGGAAATGCCTAACTTCACATCAATAGATAGACTAATAATTTTATTATAATTAGAGTGAAGTTTGGTACTTATCAATTCTATTGTTTATTTGCTTTTCAAGCTTTGCTCCCTTTTCACCAACCACAAGTACAATCTTCCAATTGATGCAGCTTCTAGCTTTACAACTTTTATTGATTTAACTTCAATCTTATTGATACTGCATCCATTGACTTTTCCATCTCCACTGCTTCCATTATTATTTTCACCATAGTTTTGCACTCCAACTTGAGGTTATTCAATCCATAGCAAAATTTACATTTCTTTTGATTTAATCTAGATAACTCTTGATTCAGTTTTATTTCACTCATTTCCTAATTCTATTGATTTTAATGTTAAATTAAATCTTCTATTGAACTCTTCTCAGACTGGTCCTATAGATTCACTCAATTTGCACTATAGCACACCATAGCATCACCCATTACACATCAGCACATCTCACATCCATCACCAGAACCATGCATTATTTATAATTTCATATTCAGCATTCAATCAACCAATGGAAACTTCTCAGCCTTCTCTCCCAGGCAAACACTCATATTAACTATTGAATTGATTTAGATTCTTACACACACATGAACAATTTGAAAAATCAACATCCCATCACAACATCCATATCCATCAAGGTATACACAAACATTCAAATCTATTGCAAGCACATATACACCAAATTCACATAAATTCCTGCGTTGCATTACATCTGAGAAATATTACAATTGTTTTAAATCCTCACAGCCTCACACATTAAATTCACTATTGATCAATACAACTTCAACCACACATCAGAACTATCAAACACCCTATCCAGCACAAACAAAAAATCACAACTATTGATCTCTCACACCAACTGCCGGCCTCGACTACCGCAAGAGCTCTGGACTTTTTCTTCCAGACTAAAAAACTCCATCTCCCACAATTGATCTTCACCTGATTCACCAACCAACTCCTAACCGCCACTATAGATCACTGCCTCATTCATCCATCGACCCACATCTATAGATGAAACCCAAGTAAAAGCCAAAGTGACCAGCAACTATAGAAAGTTAACTCCAACACACTGTAGTACTATAGAAAATTGGAAAAATTACCCAAAAAAAATCAAAAATTCAAAATGACTACAATAGTTTACGGACTACAAGAACACATGACAAAAACTAGGAAGAAAATCATGACAAAAATGCTGCACTCTTGATATGAAACGAATGGAATACACCAACCATTCTATGATACGCCAGGCTCTCTCAAACCCCACGATGAGATCTAACTAGGAGGTGAAAAACCGCTTAACATGAAAAAACCTACATCTAGCTTGCAGATAAAAATCTAGTCCAAAGTGAAGGAATCAAATACCTCTGAACCTCAAGCTAACAGCCAACACCAGATTCCTTCGAGATCTCCACGGCGCCAATGGGCAACACGTACACTTCCCAACCCTTACTCCATACATCAACAACACACTTCTTCGTCGCCTGTGCACTGCAATGCAAAATCTACGACCCAAGCAAGTTTTGCAGTGACTTTTCTTCAGAAAACAGGAGCTCAGGCTACCCTCGTGGAGACAACGAAGCTGAAGGACAAAATGGGGACAGAGACAACATGTGGGAAGGAGATCATGCACGGCACTGATCACATTGGACTATTAATACACTTACTCGTTTAGTTTGACTTGCTTGAGAGAATCGAAAAAGAAGTTCACAGGAAGCGGAGGGAGGAGCTAGCATGTGAGAAGGGCTTAAGTATTGGCAAGCCATAATCAGATAGACCCAACTATCAGGAAGTAATCTGAGGTCATGAAGGGCTAATCAACTCTTCTTACACCTCCGACTTCACAGTCTATGCATTCTTCCGGAGAACAGCGTAAAGAGTTCCAAGGTCAACTCTAAATCCACTAATACTTTACGAAACTATTCAACTCTGCACAAATATTTCTAGCCTTACTATACCGTAACAAGAAATTAGAGACAACTCCTTGATTCCTCCACCAAAATCTTTTCTATCACAAATCACCGAAGCAACTAAACACAGCTGCCGAGTTAGGGAAGAGCTACGGAAGCGAGGAAGCCCGCTGCACATGTGTGAATTAGAAAACTAGACCCAGCGCACTTCACGCTCGGCTGTGAGACTCCAAAACGTCACAGTACATTAACCAGCCTCAACAACGCTGGTCAGAGAAACAAGAGCGTTTCTTACAGAAACGTTGTGTGCGAGATGGACGAGCCCACAGCTGCTCTACTTCTGCTGCGGTCAAGAAACAGCAGTGTGAGAAGAAATCTGCGATGCAGAAGAAGCAGCCGTGGAGAAAGCTCTTGAAGAACCTAACGGACGGCGCAGAGCAGCGCTCATGACGACCGACAGTCAGGAATGAAATGGAATTCATAAGCATCTCCTCTCCTTAAGCATCTCGGCTCTCACTACTCCACAGCAGTGATCTCAAAACTGGCTAAAATTAGCTGGATTTCTACCCCAAAAAATGGGGCTGCTAATTAAACATACAAAGAAAAAAATGAAAAAGAAACTGAAATGTAGCGAGAATGCTCATCACGATATAAACATGTAGCAACTTCATGACGTGATATCCGCGAATATCATGATGGTATCACCTTAATCTATCAAGGGTATTGCCGGATATTATAGACTGAGGTATCGTGAGTACTGTATACACTGGGTAGCAAAAGTAGATACCATTTATGTGGGAGGTACAATGTCATAAAGTGGTTCTGAGATCACTGGAAGTGGTCAAGAAAAATCAGCGTGAGAAGAACGCTGAGTGTAAGGAGAAGAAACAACCCATCTTACTTACCTTTCTAATCTCGTACTGTGACACCAGAGCATCTTCTTCTTTTCCATGAAAATTGTGCATAGAGTCCCACCACAACAAAACACACGGTGATGATAAATTGTCACTACCAGGTCTCCCCCTATCTTCAACGGAGCAGTACACGTCACTGCAACTTAGGTTGGGGTTAAAAAATTGGTGAAACAATTTTTTTTTCATTTTCTCCGTGTCTGCCACACCAGACATGATTGCTACAATTTAGCATCACAATGCAAGCCTTTTGCCCACACCTGAGCTTCACTGTCTTAAGGTGCACCGGAAGCTGCACGGTCGACTTTCATGTTTGCTTCAAGGAAGTTGGGGTTAAACAAAGAAACAGCAATCTGCATGAACACGGTTCCTTGCTGCACCTTCAGATTGTACGCCAATTCCAAACCAAGTGCCACTATTTCGTTGCAAGTAGAATTAGACCGTGGAACGTGAAGCTCTGCGGCATTGCATACAAGTGCTCATTTGCAAGGTCTTCCTCGAAAATGTTTTGCAAACAATCTGGTGATACCGAACCTATCACGGAACCTGTGGCTCAGGCTCGGAGTTACCAACCAGTTGTGGTGTGGGCTGATTGCAAGAAAAATTGCAGAATTTTCCACAAATTTTTCTGGTATGGTGGGACTCATACTGTAGTTTGAAACTTCAAAGTTCGGGGTTCCATCAACGGAAAGGAAAAGGCACCGTCCAGCCAACCGGACTTTCTCTGCCCCAATCAGCCTCAAAAGAGGCAAGACAGCTACTTTGTTTTCTTTCCTTTGTCTGGACACAAACTTTCATTGCAAGGAACCGACAAACAGAAGAACAATTTTGAATTCCGTCTCTCTTATGAGCTAGGGAGAGCGTGCCACACTTGCCTTAAATCCCTAAGAGCATTCCCACCCATACACGCTAGGACTAACTCGCTGAAATTATTCATCTACATTTGAAGGACCCTTGAGCTTAGACTCCCCTACCCTTGCATGCCCCTCGTGTATCAAAAGTGCAGAGTAAATAGTCAATGAACCAATCACAAGTAGAATGTGAGGATATAGTCAACTAAATAGTGATTTGAAGGCCCAATTTCTAACACGCTAAGATTAAGAGTCAAGAGGTATTTTGAAGGCCCATTGGCACTTTTCATCTATTTCTTGGGTGTGAGAGACTCTGAGAGGGCATGGGTGCCCATGCTCTAAGGTTGAGACACCCATTTCCGACCACGACACAAAACCGATTAGGCCTAATTTCTAGATTGTGAGATAATAGATGTACCTCATTTGTACATTAGAGCATATGATTGGTTTAGGGTCGTGAAGTACTTTTCACTTTGAAAAATTGTACAAATTTCAATATTGGGAAATAATTCATGGAAAAATTTGCATTCTCCGCGAAAACTAACTTCCAACCTGGGAAAAATATCACCCTATTAATGCCTAGTCGAGAAATAGTGTAGGTAGCTTAAGTTATCGGAATAAGGTACCTCAACCTTAAACGTCCCAGCGTCCAAAAGGTGAATCATGAACAGATTCAAAGTCTTGTAACTTTCTTATACAATCCCGGATGACTTTCATCCAAATCACCTTTGCAAGCCTGCTAAATTCTTTACAAATTATAGTAAATCTCTTGTAATGGGGAGATATTGATAATATTGGAGAGGCCTCCACATGCAAGTATGTCAAATTTTTTGGGTAGATTTTATGCTTGCAATGGTCCTCTCAGGTACATCTGAGTCATGTTATTATCTATTTTTGAGGCTAGCATCTACTTGTGTTAAAAGGATCACTCCGTCTAGGGGTTAAACTTAAAAGAACCCAACATCATGTGATTAGTGGAAAGACGAATATCATAGTACCATAACAGGGTTCCCAAAAAATAATTCAAAAAAAAAAAAAAAAAAAAAAACACACAAAATATTGGAAATAGTGAGGACTTAAAAACAAAAATAGAATAAATAATTTCTAGCTATGTTTTGCTATTTCTAAGCCATTTTGAACCTTTTGTCTAAATTCGTTTCTTCTGTCATCAACACATTGATTGTAGGGGTATAAATTTTGGTCGAATCTCACTATTTATTTTTACAATACAATCAATTGAAATTGTCACTTTTTAAATCATGGTGGGGATTCTATGTAAATTGTGCTCATAACTTCTGAGGAAGTGTTGGTTGCATACTGACTATGTGGCATGTATCATCATCATCAGCGGGTAAACGTCCAGATCACAAAAATCAAGACAGAATACAATAACAAGCTTCTTTTGGCAGACAAGGCACAGGGGCTCCCTTGGGCACATGAAGCCTCAGGCTTCTGAGTTGCAGGCCAGCAATTTGAGGCCGTGGTAAGGACGGCCGTGTTAGGGACGCGATTCCCCTCTCCGAAGTGCCCTAAGGAACGAGGTCCACCGCAGCATTGATCAATGATTTGTTTTTGGCATTTATGCCTTGAGTGAAAAATTGAAGAAAAAATGGATGAAGGCACTAGATTGTTCCAATTTTTCAAATAGAATGGATAGAATTCCCCGTTTTAATGAAATGCATCCAAATGATGTGGATGAAAATATAGTTTTGTCAAAAATATAGATGAATATGAAAATATTTAGGTACACCATTATATTTATTGTTGTCATTTTAACACTTCTCTAAAGACCAAAAAGAAATCCCTGGCACAGATTATTTTGGAGTAATAGTAGGAGCCTCATTGAACCCCTAAAGGACCAAGGCTTATTTCCAAGTTCGATCAATACAGTGTGGAATGAGTATCGATCCTTAATTTCTAAGATTTTTTTGGTGATTCTACTCTTTGTAAAGAAGATGAAATGGTGATTTGCATATGTAGGTGATGTATAGATCAAAAGCTACAATCATGCAAAGTTAAAAAACCCAATACGGGCAGTTCCTAAAAATTTTATACAATGAGCTATGCATTTGTATTTTTGTACCCACTGAGCTAACACCTCCATGTATACAACTGCCAAATTCATTTTACCAATTATGAGACTAAAATTTCCATTTTGGGCATTTTCAAATAGTTTCAAAGTAGCTGCAATTGGCCAAAAATCAAAGTGCAACCAACTTTGTGGCATATAATCTTACTATTGAAGAACTTACCCTAAATGGTTGAAAATTTGTAAGTGCTGATGAATTCAAGTTAGTTGAAATATCCTACACATAGATCGGTCAAAAAGGTTTTAGATCGTAAACTATTTGCCATTTTATGAGAAGGGGTACTTTGGAGTGTTTGGAGAGACACATAGTTATGGTCCTTTAGGGGTTAATTTGACCTACGTGATCTAACACAATCAAATTTTATTGATTAGGTGGAGACCATAATTCAAGTTTCCAAGAGCTGCCCATCTTTGAATTCTGGGTTGGGCTCGATTCTGCCATTCACCCTAACCCCTAATGCTTGCGACAACTTCAATGTGCTCTTTTGTTTCTCACCACCACAAATGTATAGGAAATTCTTTCACGATCTTCCGCACAGAGAAAAAATTCTAGATTATTTATAAAAAACATGTCTTGTAATTCTTATAAGATGGACAAAAAAATTGGTCCCATTTGACACATTATGTCACGATTAACGCCACATGTATGCAAATGTTTTGTGCTGTATGTGCACCGTATTGAAAGGGGCAACCTCCTTTAGGGGTTAATACACAACAATAGCTTGCAAAAACGATGCTTGCAATACTTTGACATTGGATGGGACAAATCACGTTAATGCTCTCTAAAGAAAACCATAAATATTTGAGAGCATGTGGTACCATAACATTCTGCTCTGAGTGACTGCTTACGGCCCTAATCTGTCATTCTGAGTTCTTATTCTTTGTCTTGGCTGCACGACAATTAACTTTGTAGCTACTGTCATAGGTCTCAGTGGAGCTTGGTGAATGAACGTACATGCAAAGAACTCCAAATTTAACCCCTGAAAGATCAAGAAGTCCAAATTGAACCTCATATTTTTGTTAGCAGTTTTGAGTAGGTTCTATGTGGACTTCCTTTTGTTCAAATTTATTTGTTTCTTGTCCATCATATTTCACTCATTCCAGTGATACAAAACTTAGTCTCATCTGAATTATATATATTTCACAATATGATTAATTGAATTTGTCATTTTAAAACCATGAATCCTTTGTCCTTTAGGGGTTAACTTTCCAGAGCGCAGGACAAGTACTGGTGATCAACAATTGGTGGCAGAGGTTTGGACGGTCCAATTGCACTGAAAGCCTGACCATTGGACCGTCACTGGTGAGCGTACATGCGTTGAACATGCGATGAGCACTTTGGAGTTTGGACCAGATGAATGAATGACCCCAGTTGTACATGGTCATGGTCATTGTCATTCCCCAAACATACTGTACATACCTACTTGACTAAATCTTTGTTGCCCAGCGGTCTGGCGCAAAATGTACCGGCTGGACTCAAATGGCATTAGTAGGAAATGTGTTGCTTTTCACTTACTATAAATCAAAAAGAAATGAAACTTCGCCATGCACATCGTTTGTGTCAATGATGGTGAGTAGTTTTGGTCACAAGAAGACGGAAATATAGGTATAATATTCCGGTATTGTTCACAGTTCCCACAAAGTGAGAAATGAAAAAAACAGGTCTGCCACTAGTATGGAGTGAGGACTTTACAGACAAAAACCTCCTTTTTGTTGGACCACTGGCTTCTATGCTAGGCAGTAATTCTCTACTTCTCCTGCTCCAACATCACAACATCATCAGGACCTTCAAAGCATGTGAACATGGTGCCATGTCGTGATGCGTTGAAATGCAATTAAGAGAATTTGGTGCCAACCTCCACACCAACCTAGTATGCATAAAATGACACTAAAATGACCTGTATGCAGCCCTTGGTGTCAAAATGGCACCAAAATAGTCTGGACCAACGATCATTATTGCCTAAAAACACAGTCTATGAATCCACCCTATAGCACTACTGCACGGCTCTACTTTACTTCGTTATCATCTAGGTCACTCATCTTGCGATTTATTGTTTGGCTTCCCTTTGGACTCTCGAATTTGATGGAAAGTTCCCTTTCATATGACAGTTTTGTAAAAGCTACCCCTAGTCCGGTGGGCATCGGATCATTAACATTATGAACGGACACTTCATTCACGCCGGCCCCTTGCTAAAAGGGACCAGAGTTTCTATCTATCTTTTGTAAAAGCTTCGAGTTGTGTAGAAGTCCCTATTGACAAACACAGAAATCTATCTTTCCCGTAAATTGATTAGAGAATATTTCATTAAGGCCCTATTTACACTAGAAACGAGAAGTCGTAGAGAAAACCGGCCAAGGGCCATGGCTCATTCTTGAGAAGCCAAACTTTGAATTTGACGTCCTTTGGATATAGTGTAAAGTGAGAAGGGGCCTCAAAACAATGTGCTGATTTTTTTTAATACCCCTCTCATTTCTACTCCAAGGCCGAGACTCTAGACTCTCCGCTCTGTATATGAATGCACTAATGAATTGTAATGTAAAAGGACCAAAATCGGGAATGAATAGTAATAGCTGTGGGTAGAAAACGGGTCAAAAAACTGGCCGTCAGTAAAAGTGGCCGTTCTGAAAAATTATTTAATAAATGAAAACGATTGGCTGTGAAAATTTTGGCCAAACGGTCCCCCGGATTTTGCGTCAGGCCCACCTCTTGAGGTGGGCCTGACAAAAAATCCGGGGGACTTGAAAAATGTGCCTTTTTGCTGCCACCAAGGACAAAAGTGTTGTCCATGTCATTTTCTCCTCGTTTTGTCCCTTGGACTGAAAATTTCGGGTGTAAAGTGACCTTCGTTGGTCTTCTCGATTTCTATGCATCCCAATGGCTGAAATTTCTTTTCTCACGGCCCCTCGCCTCTAGTGTAAAGAAGGCCTAAGTACTCCTTCCTGATAAGAAATTCAAGAGGCAATAAATTTTGCAGCTCGTTTGTCTCTACGAGGGATCAGGTGGGGCGGCACAAAGTACGTCTAATTCATTCTCCATTGAGTCGAAACGTTGATCATTCCCATCAGTTTAATATCTATGTCAGTGGAACATCCCAACTATATTAAAGTAGAGGGCTCCGAAACCAACAGGGTTCTCATTCTAACAAAATCTAGGCATAATAATCATCCTAGAAACTAAATTTGGTAAACCATAGATAGCTTATCATTTTGGTCAAGATCCAATAAGAGCTCTATGATGTGCCTAGATTTGTGTTGTAAAATAAACACATGGTTTAGATTGTGTTGGAATTAGAGCCATGTTGGTTTTGGAGCCCTCTACCTTAGCCATCAGTAGGACTTGATTCCAAAATTTCAATCATGGCATTATGTCAATAGCAACTAAATTTAACTTCTCAATACCATTTAACCCCTAAATGTCCTAGCGTCCTGAAACTAAATCACAAACAGATTCGAAGCCTTGTAACTTTCTCATACAACCTTGGATGATTTTTATCCAAGTCACCTTCGAAAGCCTATTAAATTCTCTACCAATTACGATAAATCTCTTGTGATGAAAAACTATTGATAATATTGGAGAGGCCTCCAACTACAAGTATGTCAAATTTGTTGGGTAGATTTTTGGCTTGCAATGGTCTTCTCATGTACACCTAATGTACACTTAAGCCATGCTAATATCTACTTTTGACACTAGAATCTACTTCTGTTCAAAGGGTTGGTACGTTTAGGGTTAAGCAGATTCTGATTCTAGCCAGTGCTCAGTAGTAGAATATTAATACTGTACTGGAGTGATCGAGTCAGGTTTGTAATAGAGGCTAGGCTAGGATCATGCTAAACTTCAATAGCAGGAATTGCTAAAATGCTCTTGCAACCGACGAATCCACACCAGTTCATCAATTGCAACTGATTGCGCAACGACAATTCTCTCCTTCTGGGAACAACGATGCACCGAAAGGAATTGAATGGCAGGATTAAAGTCACTGACAATACAATACAGTGTGCAACATTGGATCTACTCGGGCACAAAGCCAGTCTCGGCAAAAAGTGAGACCATAAACATGATTTTTCAAAATAAGTAGAATCGAATAATGGAAACCATACCATCATGTAAGGTTGATTGTCGTAAAACCACCAACTTAAGCAATCTCGCCTTTTTTTGGCAATGCTAAATTCAAAAAAAAATATGACCCCATTCAAAATAGGTTTTGATGAGGATTGCAAAAAATTTGCAACATTTGATTCGCATCTGTCAATTTTAAAAAAAAATCCAAAGTGGAATGTAACATGGGACCCAAATCAAACCTCTAGGTTTCCCCATGTTCGCACCATGTGATATTAACTTTCATTCATAATGATACCCAAAACCTCCAACTATTTTCTTGGCGGGCCATTGGTCTACTTGAATAGAGAAATTGGTGGTTTTGAGTCTCAACTGTGGCGGCCCAAAGAGAGGTCTACATGTCACAATTGGGGGAGGTGGTGGTTTTAGGACATCCTACTTTAGTGCATGTTATTCCAGTTTCATTCCAATATTTCTAATTTTTTTGTGTTGATTTAGGAATTCTAATTAAATTTCAAGAGAAAAACTTGCAAAATTAAATCAAAAATATCAATATAAAAACATGATGAATCCAACCGTACAAATGTGATCTTCACATTGACATTTACAACTATTTTGTGAACATTATGTCCATTTTTGTTTTTCATCAAAAAATTTAGAACAAATCTATGAAAACATTGTGAATTGGGACGTTCAAGGTTTAAGCTACAATATTCAGCCACGACAGAAATAGTAGATTAATAAATGCAATACTCAAGGTTTAACCCCTAAACATCAGTGTTCAAAAAATGTACAACTAACAAATTCAAACCCTTTTCACGTTCTAATCAATGCTTGGATGAAAGTCATCCAATTTTTATGGAGATTCTTCACCAAGTAGGTTTCTTATCTAACGGTTGGGTTTAGTCATACTTGATTACATATTTTTATTAAGTTACAAATGTAAAAGTATCTCAAATCAATGACCAAGCCAAAATTGCATTAACAGTAGTTCAAAAGTAGCCTTGCAAAAATGAGGTCATAGATCTAAGAAACACAAAACTTTCAGAGAATCACCGCGTTTAAAATTATCTCATTTCCTATTCATTCCAACAAATTTTACTCAAAAAAATATTAAAATTTTGTTTGAAATCAAATTTATAAGGAATTTTTAATTTTAACTTTCAAATTTTATAATTAAATATTGGTGATGGTATTACTGAAATTCAAACGTGCTGATGGAATCTAAAATTCAAGATCTAGAACTTTCATTTGTATATCAATTCCACAAAATTCTTCTCAATAGTACTTTATGCTGATTTTTCTCAAATTGTCAGGGGCACCCTTGAATGTTTAGGGGTGAAGTAGTCCAAGCCCAAGACTGGAACACTAGAACTTCAAAATTCAGCAATTTATAATTTACTCAAAATAACCAAATGTCACATATTTTAGTGCATTGGAATCCTGTCCAAAATGGGACCTCAACCACACAAAAAAATCTAATCTAACAATGGAAACCACTCAAAACAGCTGAAAGCTATGGGAACAGATTCCCTACCTTAACGATCAGCTGAAAGAGTGGTTTTGAATTCTCATGTTGTCCAGAAGCTATGTACAATTGATCCAACTATATCATCCTCATAACTACAGAACCAATCACTAAAGAGAACAATTCAAAATTGCCATGATAAGTTAGAACTTGCGTTCTTCATCACTCTTCTAGCCTAAGATTTGGTTACTGGAAAGTTTAAACCCTAAACCCTAAAACCACTAAAAGCATAGAATTGCATGGAAAAAAACCACTCTGGACTGTCTACTGAGTACCTCCTTACTTAGCAGGAGTTCCATCACAAGCCCTTTTATGAAGGTAATAAGTTGAGGTCTTGCCTTTGTACACCTTGCCACATCCCATTGGGCATATCTCTGGTATCATTAGACTCGGATCCTTAGGAACCTTGGGAGCCTTGGGAACCTTAGGAGTCACTGGTTTAGGAGCCTTAGGAGGAGCCCTAGGTTTTGGGGCCTTGGGTGCACTCTCAACCTTTGGTCCTCTGCCAGAAACCTCGCCTGCCGATTTCGCAACAATATGGGGGCTTGAATTGAACTCTGCATGATGGACTCAACTACCTTCAGGATCCAATATAGAGCTGCATAAGTTACATACATATTTGCAAAGCTGAGTTCACTAAGTTGCATGCAATGAAAATTGACCTTCAACCAAAGGTAAAGAAAGCGTAGAGAGAGATCACAACAACAGCTAGACTGGGAAACTCTTACGTGTGGGATTGATGGCATCAAACGGGATCGTACCACCAAGAAGGGAAATTGCCAGTGCACTGGGTGATCCTTGCATCCTTGTAGTCCAATTGACAGGTTTGGCAACTTTCCTTGAGTTTTTGCCCAGTGCAGAGTTGGAGCCCTGCACATGAAGCATCTCGTCTTCCAAGACCCGCTGAACAGCCCTACTGGCCACGTCGTCCAAGCGCCTGGCTTTGTCCTCCTTCCTTCCACTATTCTGTAAGGATTTGGACCCGGATCTCATCGGTGCTTCGTCTTCCGAGACAAAATCGTAGACGTCGTCTTCTTGGACTTTTTCTTGATGGGGAGCTCCAGCTTTCTCATCTGCACATATTATTCAAACATTCCATCAGAAAATCACTGCAAACCTGGCAACACTGCAGTTGTCGTTCCTTCAGATCCCTACTAACAGGAGACCACTAGAGAAGGATGCACCCATGCTCATTCCCATACTTCAGTGACTGGATACTACTTTCAGAAACAATTTCCCAGTTCTAAATTTGTGCTTTCAAGGTCAATATTTGGAATGTTCCAGATTTGAAAGGTGGACCTAGACTTGATAAGCAAAGTTTTGTTAGCTAGGCTCAAGTGCAAAAGGTATCATCCAGGTTTTAATTGAGAGACCTGTAAGAAATTTTAGGGGAATGATGCTGCATGGATCGTTGTTTGAACATGTTTAGACTTATTCCTAACCAGTTTTATGACAGTTTTATGACCCTACCTTGAGACAAAAAACCACCGTCTTCTCTATCACTTGCTTCGGTGGTTCCAGCACACAGATCAGGACTCAGATGGCTATCGGCTGCATTACCCTCATGAACTGAGGTGTCAGATATCACCTTCACCTTGTTATTATTATCTGCGTCATCCATTTGTGCTTCTCCACCTTCCTGCCATCTTTGGGCCACGACTTCACCTTCAGCCACTGCTTCGATGCCATTCACTGTAGGGGAATCGCCGTTCTCTATCTTCTCTTTCTGCAGCCAAAGCTCCCTGTTAGCGTTCTCCAATTTCAAGTAGAGCTCTTCAGTTTCTCTCGCACTTCGATCCATGGATGTCTCAGGGAAAACATCAACCTCTTTGACCGCATCCGCCTTCCTTCTCTTTTTCTCCTTCCCTCCAGTGGTGTCAGTTGTCTTTCTCTTCTTTTTCGCACTCGTATCAAACGCCGACGTTTCTTGGCTTCCCGCCAGACTCGCGGCTTCCACAGTCTCGCCTTTTTTTTTCCGCTCCTTGCGTTTTTTCCCAGTCACACTTGGTGCATCCTCATTGATACCAGAAGGCCCCTTGGTTTCGTCATTGCTTCCCAGTTTCTTGTCTTCTCTTTCTTGTTCGGAAATGTGATCTGTGTTGTTTACAATCATAAGCTGGGAATCTTGGCGTAGTTCCTCCAGACTCTTTCTCTGCATGCAGAACAACACAAACTAATTCAGACAGCTTGCCCACTACTTAAATGACATTAATAACAAAGTTTTCAAACTGGAGTCATGGCAACCCCTGTCTAAACATGATATTGCATTGTAGTACAAAAACGACCAAAAAATTCTTGCTGAATACCAGACTGTTTCGGAACTGACAAATTGAGACTGAGGAGCAAGTATCACATGGGGACTAACAACCTGAATTTAGAGAACTGGAAAATTTATTACCTCCTCTCTGGTCTTCTCTACAGAAAGTTGTCTATCCGTTGCAGCATTCAGATCATCCTTGAGAGCTTCTGGAGTGTACAAAAGGTCATAATTTCCTGCAGATGTTTGTTTCCCTTCTGCAGCATCTTGGTCATCCATTAAAGTCTCTTTTGAAGTATCACGAACTGATACTGGGCTGGCATCGTTTTGTTTCTCAAGCAAGCTCTTGCTTTCTTTCTTTTTGTCCGCCTGTTTGACCGAGTCTTTCCTCTTCAGACGTAATTCTTTTACAGCCGTCTTTGGAACTTCTTTTACCGCTGTCTTTGGAACTTCTTTCCCAGATGGTTGCACTGCCGTTGCTGCAGAACTGAATCCGCCCTGACCGGCAGCTAAAATCTTTGCAACGGGAACGGGCTTTGGAACTTTGAATTGTGGAGCAAGCGATTTCCCTGTTGAGTTTTGGGATGCCGGTGCAAGGTCTACTGCTTGATACCTTTCCAAGCCCACAACAGTGCCAGGAAGAGTCATTGAGCTGTTCCTTGCACTGTCCTGCGTGTTCAACGCTACATCAAGTGGACTCGAAGGAGCTGTCGCAAGAGATCCAGCCTGCGTTGAAGGCTCGATTGGCATGCTGCGCTTACGTTGTCCAAGAGTGATCCCCATAAGTTCATCCAAGCCATCTTGACTCTCAATGAAGTGTGCAAACCTGCACTTTTACAAGATAACGCAGTCAGGAACAGTTGAGATGCTTCTCATACAATATAAGATGTTTTTTTGGTCACACAACCTTGTTCAATATCAAATGCTCATATAAACACGTTGTTCATATAAATGACCTCAACAACCTAAAGCACCTACGGTAATGAAGTAAGGAGAAAAGCTTGAAAAGTTATACTTCGCTTCAATTTCTGCAGTTATCCCTGAGGCCCGACGCTTAAAGGTTTGACTTGATTTGATACCGCCACTGCCTGTCATCCCTGAAACTGCAACCATAGAGAAGTGAACTGAGTGGTTGCCCTTAAAACTTTTTCACGTACTGACATTGAGATAGCTAATGGAATTGCCGCAACGATGTTTCTACTAACTGGACTGATCCTTCATACTAATGACCAGAGCCTCATCCAAATCCTCAGAAGAAAATGCAATTCCATCAATCAAACAAATTGTAGGTGGACACACCTGGAAAATTACCCAATGGAGCAGGTGTTCTGGTTGTCAAGGGTGGATTCCCTCTATACCCGGTTGTGGCTAAACCCCCGCTTTCGGCACTTGATTCTTGTGACTCTCCAATGCCTTTGTCAGAAATGCCAAGGTTATCTGCTTTTTTCTTCTTCAACTCGTCTATGCCTTCGTCTGGATTGGTGTCGGATTCATCACTACTATCCTCTGTCGTATCACCTGATAATGCCTTCTCAACCTGTTCCATACATGGCATGGTAAATCTCTCGGCAATGAACAATCAATCTTCCCAAGGTATACCAAAGATTCTGTGCATAAGACAATGAAAGACTGTAAAAGAAATGCTGCAATAAACAAGGAGTTCAAGGAAAACACAGCTCTACAAAGCGAATTAGAAAAAATTGCTCAGCACTAGAAAATTAAGCAGTGCACCCATGATGCGGAAGTTAAGTGTCAAACGACAGTTTTACCTGTGTTGGAGCGACTTGAAATGACTGGTCTTGAGAAAAGAACTGAAGTGAGTCATTCCTTAGATTTACTTCTCCACCATCTGCCCTTTCAGGAGATGTACTTGCATGCTTCTCAAGACTTCTCGCACTACTAGGAGTAGGACTCATGTGCGACGCTTTCCGGTCTTCTTTCCTGCTTACATCAAGCTGACTTCCCACTTCTGCTTGGTCAGCAGATCTAGGGACACTCTCAGCAGAACTCTCTCCGGTACAAGTTCTAGAATGCGCAGCTTTGTCAGGCTTGGCAACTTGACAGTGGTCGATGTGACCGGGCTCGCATTCCAATCGCTCGATAGAGAGATGTGCAGCTTTGCCAGGCGAGGCAATAACATATCCGCTGTTAGCTTCCGAGTAACCCATCTCAGAGCCTTTATTTATACCCTCTGAGTGTTGCTGAGCCTTCTGGAAGCTCTGATTTTCACTAGTCTTAGTGTCCCTTCCTTCACCCTCCGTCACGTCTTCAGAACTTCCGGAGTGGCGGGGTTGCGACGGTGCTCCACGGCCTGCTTTTCTGTATTTACCAAACAAAGCTGATTACAAAACCAACACCGCTGAACTTCTGGATTCCGGAATTCAATAGTTGCAATCTGGACCTCACGATCACGAGCTTAAGATTCCATCTATCACCCAACTGGAAGCTGTAATATCAGGGTAACATAAACAATACGATAGAAATATGCAGAGACGTAGAGCTTACTTTGATGGACTGGGAGTCTCCTGGCTTTCAACGGAACCAACTTTTGCAGCTTGTGAATGAGGAGAGGCCCCTGTTTCACCTTTGTGGGAGTCGACATCGTTGAAATTACTCAACAAATTCATTTTCGGCGAAACCATAATGTCATCGATTTTAGCCAACTCGGCACCGTTCTGAATCATACCTTCACCAGATGCTCCATTTAACAATTGAGCCTCTCTTCGTGGGGTATGATTATCTGAAGCATAGTCTTTCAAGAGATTTAATACCAACGGCTTCCCTGAAGCTTGGGAGCCCTTCTGGCTACTGGCATCGACAGACACAATAGCTGCAGCTACTGTGCTGTCCTTTTTCTTTAGCTTTTTGCCTCTGCTCTTTTTCTCAACCTGTTTAACAGCGTCATTGGCAACTTCCTCATTATTGTTCACATGCTGAGAGTGATTAGGGCTCGTAGCTGTCGCACCCAACTGATTTCCGGGATCTAGAGGAGCCGAGGTTAAGTTCGTGCATTGGCCATTCTCCTGTTCATGTTCCCTATCATGATTCAAGCTTGCGCTCACAACAGGAGCACTCTCACTTTTCTTCTGTTTCTTCTTCTTCTTCGTGCGCTTCCTCTCTGGCTTCTGCTCCTGATCCAGTTCTTGCTCCTGCTCTTGATTCAGTTCTCGTTCCTGTTCATGATTCAGGTCTTGCTTCTGCTGAGAGTGATTAGGGCTTGTAGCTGTCGCACCCAACTGCTGGCCGGGATCTACTAGAGCCGAAGCTACGAACGTGCATTGGCCATTCTCCTGTAAATGTTCCTTATCAGATTCCTTCGCTTCTTGATTCAAGCTTGCGCTCACAACAGGAGCACTCTCAGGTTCCTTCTCTTTCTTCTCTTTCTTCTTTTTGTTTGTACGCTTCTTCTCTGGCTTCTGCTCTTGATTCAGTTCTTGCTCCTGTACTTCATTCAGGTCTTGCTTCTGCTGACCATGATCAGGGCTTGTAGCTGTCGCACCCAACTGATGCCCGGGATCTACTAGAGCCGAAGTTACGAACGTGCATTGGCCATTCTCCTGTTCATGTTCCTTATCAGATTCCTTCGCTTCTTGATTCAAGCTGGCGCTCACGACAGGAGTAACCTCAGCTTTCGTCGGTTTCTTCTTCCTTTTTAAAAGCTTCCTCTCTGGCTTCGGCTCCCGCTTCTTCTTCTTCGGCCGCGGAGCTGGCGACACTCCCAAGCCTTCCAGCAATGCATCTGATTTCTCCTCTCTGCGAACTTCGAGACCAACAATGCCACTAGCTTCTACTCCTGAACCAATTCCAAGACCAGTGTCTTCTTTTTCCCCGTCCTTAGCATCGCACATCCCTTCCTTGTCGTCGACCACAGGCAGTACACCCTCACTAATGGTAAGATCAAGGTTACGTACAAGCTTCTTCTTTTTCCTCTTGCTTGCAGAAGTTGATAATAGATTTGAATCCAAATCGCCAGAGCGATTCACATGTGACAATGAACCTCCTGTAGGTTCATTCACATCCTTGTCGCCCTTTGCCCTCTCCATGGCTCCATCCCTGACAGGAAGGCGACCATTTTCTTCAGAGTTTGCCGGTTCAGTAAGCCTCCGTGATTTCGAAGGCCTTTCATTACTTACCGATGCATTCCTTTTTCTACTAACCCCTTTCTTTAATGTCAATGAAGCTGTAGCCCCTTCCGGTTCTGCTACGCAAACCTCTGGGTTCAAGCTGGCTACCTTCCCGCCTGCAATTTCAGTTCCTCCGTCAAACAGAGCTGCACCGAACTCTTCCTTCTGCGGCTCTTGAGAACCCAATAAACAATTGGCATCACCACCGAGCTCTTCCTTCTGCGGTTCTTGAGAACCTAATAAATAATTGGCATCACCATCGAGCTCTTCCTTCTGCGGCTTTGGTTCTTTCAACTCCAGTGCACCAGGTTCACCAACAAATGCTAGCAAGGGAACTTTCTTAGGCGTTAAACCAAGGGCAGGCATCCGGAAAACCCCCTCATCAGGATCACAGTTCCTTACCTCCGCTAACACCTTCCCTTCGTCCTTATCATACACTTGCCCTATACGGAGAAAATTAGCTAGATGATATCCATAATCGACACCAGGCACCTGCAAACTCATAAAAACATGTGTCATAATGTCAGTAAACTTCAATGAATCCCTCAACTCCTGCTTTCGGTAGCCAGAAGAATAAAAAAAAAGCACTCTTACGAATCTAACAACATAAAAAAGAAGAAGCCGACATGTCTCAACACAGGAGATTGCGAGAATTCCGTTATCATGCTCAGATGACCTCTTTCCCTGAGAGTTTGAAATCATCCTCCATAAATAGAACACAAAGCAATTAACATCAAAATTGAAGAAAATCATTTACCGCAAGCTGTCCAATGTCGACCTGACCCTTGCCAGGATAACAGTGACGGTGAGTCACCTTCACCAACTCTGCAGAGACACGAATTCACGAAAATTCACCTTAAACCCCGAGTACAGCCGCTCTACCTAAACCCTAAAAGTGACACTCTCCTACACGTACATTGCCATTTTCTGTTTCATCAAGATAGGAGCTCTTTCAAGTTGCATTGCGCCAAAATTCACTCTAAAACCCTAACGAATTGCGAAACAAGAGAATTACTCAAAATTCTAAGGAAAAAACATATGCATGTAAAAAATTCAATGAAAAGGATACTTACCTCGGAGCTCAGCGACGGTGGAGGTGCGGGCGATGGACACAATGAAATGCGTGTCCACGTCCGTATCCACGAAGATGCGCACCAATTGATCGAAGTGGACCTCGGCATTCGCATCCAACGCCATCTCAGTCTTAAGCGAAGAAGCCGCTCCACCTCGTGAGAGACAAGGGCGCTAAAGAAACAACAACGCTAAACCCTAAACCTCGCACCATGAAAGGCAGGCAGGGATTCTACTTAGGGCAACCAATTTGGTTGCTAAAAACCTAACAACGTGAGGCCACGATGCGAGAGAAGCTCCAATTTAGGCACAGGATTGTTTAAACTAAACGGGCCGATTGCTACATGGTAGCCTTGTCCCTGTCTATAAATGACTCTGCAAATAAATGGCTCTGCGAAAAGAGCCAGAATTCAAATGGGATCGGCCGCCGCACCGCGCCTCGTAAGGGGGTCCGAACGGACAGAGGAGAGTGAGAACTGGAAGATGAAAGAGATGAAAAACAGAAGCTTTAGTGCAGAGCATAATTGAGCAATGGGAGCCAACATGCATTAGGAGAAATCTGTAGTCACAAAGGGGCCTTGGCCATTGTCAAGTGCTGAAAAATTTAGGTCAAACTGTGCACTTTACAAGAGGGCACCAATGGTGCCACCATGGCTGCCAGCAGTGCAGTTCCGTGGGTCGCGCCAATCGACGCTGCCAACACTGCGGCTTCCGACGCTGTCAACGGGCAGCGACTGTACCAATGGATTTACATAGAAAATGGTGTTTGGGCAGCCGGTTCACATAACCCGGGCAAGCTTACAGGGCCCCTTTGGGACCCCATTTTTCTCCTAATGGGACAATAGAGTTACAATTAGAAAGTAAGGCCCACTTTATACTTGGGGCTGGATTGAGGGCCGGCCCGAACTCTTCAAATTTCAATCAATTTCAATCAATAGGATCGCTCGATTCTTTCAAATTGAGCCCTTTATACTAGGGCTGGGTCGGATGGAGCAATTTTTCATGTGTGGCGTCCTGTGTGGTATGATTTTGGCGCCAAATCTTTGGGCCGGTTTGATGAAATCGGGATAAGGTTTGCCATGGCCCGAACTCCAAACTTGGGCCGGATCCAATTTTATCCATACTAGGTTGGTATGGAGGTTGGCACCAAATTATCTTAACCCCTAAATGCTGAAGAAACAAAAAAAATGGCTTATGAATGAAGTTTGTTGTTGTTGCATGAATGATTTCCATCCAATTCTTTATGTCAAGGGCTTTTGCTTGGTGATGCCACCTCTTCAAGTTAAATTCAAATCATTCAAGTTATTTTTAAATTTTACATGGGGTCCAAACTACAAAAAGAGTCATACAAACGATTCACCGTGTAGTGTATTTTGAATGTTTTTGCTTGTTCTACTTGGACTATATTTAGGCTATGAGAATGAGTTCCGTTGCATTTGAGTGGCACTATTGTGACAATGGTGCCACCAAAATTGAGTGTGACAAATAGAACATGATTCCATGGTCATAGGCCCAACCTTTAGGGATTCATTACATTTCAATGCACCACAATGGTACTATGTTCACATGCTTTGAAGTTCCTAATGCAATCAAATTTATGCAACTCCATGGAAGTGTGTACCACTTCACAGCCAGGTAAGAGACAAACCCAAGTTCCACTTTTCCACCCTCTTGCATACTTCCATGGGCAATTTATCAAACCTAGAAATTGGACCTCAGTCATGAGCTCTTTCTAAGCCTAGTGGTGAAAAGCTTTCCCTTTTTAAAAAACTATTTTGTTGTTGTGGCACTACGTTATTTTCTTGGGTACATAACATTCAGTAGCCTTTGTTAGTATTAACTCCCTCCAACAGAATGATGTGGAATATCCCACATCATTTCATCCCCCCAATGAAATGATGTGGGATATTCCACATCAAATCAGTAGCTATGGGGGCACGTGGCAATAAGCAAGAGCAATCAATTATGGTGCACACTAATCGAAAGCACTTTCAATCACAATTCAACATTGTTTTTTCATTGTTTATTTGATTGATTCTCAACTCAACAGTGTTTTGTCAACTCAATAGTGTTTTGTCAACTCAACAATGTTTTGTCATTCATTGTTTATTTGATTCAATAGTTCATTCAATTAGAAATCACTGGTCACTTTGTTTCTAAAGGTGGATGAAACCAAAAGGGAGTCTCTTTGAAGGCTACTGAATGTTATGTAGTTGCTTTTGCAGCATGCATTAAAAAGAACTATTGGGACCTTGTACCCTTTAATGCCTAATAATATGATCAGGGTTCCTTGTGAATGTTTTCAAAACGAACTATGGGGAACCAATGCAAGTGATCACAAACAAGCAAGGTCATATTAAGTTAGTGTATCAACGACTACCTCTCCCCTTTCCCTCCAAAAAAATATTTTCTTCACAACTATGGCACTAACAAGGATGTTCTAGGTGCCATCATAAAAAACTCCACAAGAAAATGTGCACATTGAAGGTTTTACGCATATTCAACTTACAAAGCCAGAGGTGTTGAATTTCAAATGATTTTGGTGAAAGTAAATTACAAAAATGAAAAAAAATTAGAAAATCTAGATGGTATGGAAGATGGAAGTATTGTTGGTACTGCCGTACTAGCCAACCGTCAAGGAAGGAATGTATACATTGAAAGCTCCAAGCAATTTGAAACCAGAATGAAAAGATATTGAATCTATAAGTTTATAATATTGTAAAATTAGAAAAATAGGATAAATGAATTGAGACGGTTAGACAAGGCAACTACACAAGACATCAATGAAAAAACCACCAAAAAATGAAATTTATCACAAGTTGAACCATTATGGTTGTTGCAATGACATTCATCCCACATTGTAAAGAGCTAAGACTAACACACTATGTGCAAATTTCATACAAATTTTTCATGTATTGGCAAACTTTTTATTTAAAAATAAGGATTGGCTGTCCAAATAAATCTAACAGTAAATAAGCAGAAAAAAATCTAATGAAAAAATTTGTTACTAGAAAATTCTATACAGGAATTATTGCCTATTTACTAAAAGCTTTCATTGATTCAAATCTAGACTCTGCGTTTCAAACACTTAAAAGTTGAGGCTAGAGGTTAGGCACTCACGGAATTTGTATTTCTGCAACAGTCAATCAAATACTGTATCAGCAAGGCACGAGATACTTGCCTTTTAGATGGGCCCTCAGTGGAGATCACGCAATGAGAAAGACCCCCTCCTCCAAAAAAAAGGGAAAAAAAGAAAAGAAAAGAAAAGAAAAAAACAGAAGTAGCAAAAGATTACATCTCAGTATTGAGTTCACATCGTCCGTGGTTGCACAAAAGGTTGAAAATGTACACTAGTGAGAAGCCTAGTAAAAGAGGCGTATAAACGGAGAAAATTCCCTACCGTAAGCTTAATAGATAACTTAACATTGAATTCTTACTAGCTTTACATGCTTGGTGCACTTTGGTTTTCCATTTGAAGAAGAGGTCCATTCACACCAATTTGCTCCACACCAATTTCTCCGGGATCCACTTCTCACTGTTTGTTTCTCTGGACAAGGACACATAAAAGTACACCTCCAGGATTGATATTTTTCTTTTGCTCCTCCTGGCAAGAATGAGTGAGAACTCCATGGCACCCAATATGAAAGCCAACTTGCTAGCAAAGCAAACAGCAATTAGGTCATAAAAAGCTTCTTCACCAGGCCACCCGCAATGGCCTCTGGATTCATCTGAACCTGTTCAAGCCATATTAAAAGAGTGGCATTGCGTTGCTCTGATGAGGGGAGAGGGAAAAGAAAAAAAAGACAAAAACAAATACTTGCTTTGCTTTGCTCTTCTTTTCTCCACGTGTCGTACTACGAGTACGACATGGGCCGGCGCGGGTGGGGTGACTGGCCGTAGCCGTCCACCTCCCCTTGATCGAAAGCTTGTAGTTGCCCCAACAGAGACAGATCAGAAGGGGAAGCGATGAGAAAGTCCGGCGGCGGCACGTCGCCGATGTCGCCGTAGTTCGTACTGAAGCTGCTGTCGGAAACCGCAGCACCTCCATTATTGCTGTGCGTGGTGGTGGACGACGAAAACGCCGACGTGGACGTGAAATCCGCTCCCAGCTTGCTCACCAGCAGGTTGCGCGCTGTTTCCATGCTGGCAAGGCTCGGACCCGCGTCGTCCACCCCTTGCAGGTTACTCATGGACATGGCGGTGACGGGCTCGCTCGCCGCCACCGCCGCCGCGGGCTTCAGCTCTCTCAAGTACGGGAGGACCTCCTTGCGGCTACTACCATTCAGCAACGCGGCGAACTCCGTGGCCCCGGACCGCTGCTGCCGGCTCACGTCGTGCTGGGCCTTCATCAGCAGGTCCAGGTCAAAGGAGTCCATCCTCTGGAGCCCGATCGGGTCCGAGGCTCCCAGCCCACCCCCAGCTTGCATTTGTTGCTGCTGTTGTTGTTGGAGGCTCTGGAGCTGCACGAGCGTGTTCAACGTTGCCGCGTCGATTTGCGTCTCCCCTCGGCTTAACGCGCTCAGAGTCGAGAGCGCTGCACCACTGCCAAGGTTTAGACCCTTGGTACTCGTCGACGCTGCCGGTCTCCCCCCGGGTTGAATTTGCATTGTCCCCCCAAACGGTCTGTTCTCCGACGCCCGAAATGAGGCCACCGGGTACGGCTGCGGTGTTACCCCTATCAGCCGCTTCAAATACAACCTGTACTTCTGCACTCGTATCAATGTCGTCTATATTAGATCCGTATGCTTTCCCCTCTCAAATGATGGTAATTTTATGTTTAAAAAAACAAAAACCTGTTAGAGATTATGTTGAATGTGTTATGGATAAACAAGATAACGTGAAAATTGTTGACATTTCCATGTTATCTCTCTGATAAGGTTTTTAATAGTGTTTCTGAATCATTACCCCCAAATGATCGCTTTTATATCTTTAGCAGTTGATATCTTGTAACCCCAAAACGACCAAGGATTCATGGTTTTTAAATGAGAAATTAAATTGATCACACCCAGAAAAATAGAATTCACCCGTGACCGAATTTTATACCACTGGAACCAGTGAAGAACATGTGTGTGTTGGTCAAAAAAGAAAGAAATTTGAACATATAGAAGTCCACGAAGGACACACTCAAAACAGATAAAAAAATAATTAAAAAATAAACATGAGGATTAATCTGGGCTCTTGATAAAAGAACTTTTCATGTGGCCTTACTTGCAAGTGACTGGCGACATTTTCCCGAGTCAGTCCTTGGACGTTCATAATGTCCAGAATCTTCCTGGGTACAGCCTCTGCAAAACCACAGGCAAAGTGTATTAGAATCGCTGAGAAGGAAGATGGTGAATTCATTCATGTTGAGTAAAAAAATCCATAACTTTCACACCATAGGTCCAAAAGCTACAAAACAACTTTGGTGCACCCCTTCTCGTCCAAAGCTTTATGACAATGCCAAGAATGACATCAAAAACTTCCATATTCCATAATTTTATTTGATTAACCCTTTAACGTCCCGATTCAACACTGTTTTCAAAGATTTGTTATAAAATGGTTGATGAAAAACGGAAATGGAGTTGATGTACAAAACAAAGTTGTAAATGTCAATGTGTAGATAACATCCGTACGGTTGGATTCATCATATTTATTATTAATATTTTTAAAGTAATTTTGCAAGGTTTTCTTTTGAAATTCAATTAAAAATCCAAAATTAACTTAAATTTAAAAATAAAAATTGTAATGAAATTAGAATGACATGCACTACGAGATGGTATGGTTTCCATTATTTGATTCTACTTACTATGGAAAATCATATTTAAGGTCTTTCTTTTTGAACTAAGATTGAAACTTGACATTAATCACTTTTGTAAATATTCAAAAATTCACGTTATCTTATTTGGATGATCCATACCGTACAAATGGTACTCAACTGGCACAAGAATGAAAAAAAATAAAAATGGATGAAAAACATCCGGTACCTACAGAAAACGAGCTGCCGAAATTCATCCGGCGTCCAGAATCTGGACACCGGCGCGCTAAAGGGTTAATGGTGACAAAAATCCTAAACTCTCACATCATACGTCTAAAAGGTACAAAACAACTTCAGTCCACCCCTCCTGGTCAAGAGCTTTCCGACAATACCAAGAACGCGGCCAGTGGGCGCTCGGTCAGAGAGACCTCAGTGATCATACAAAACAAAACAAAATACCTTCCTTAAAGTATAAGGTAGACGACCTGTTTCCGATCACGTTAAGCAATTCAGCATACTTCCAGTGGAGTAACGAATAGGCAAATAATTTTGCAGTGTAGGGAAATAGATTTGAAGAAGGTTACATATTTTTGAACAAATTTTGGGGCAATATTGAATTGACTACAAATTTTCAAAGTGAAGATTCTCTCCAACCCGTTCTCGCAATATAGGCTGACCTATTTCCAAGAACTATAAAACTAGATTTCAAGAACACATGATATCATACTAACTTGGCCACAAGTTTCCATTCTTGGTGCCAACCATTCCATATTAAGAAGAAACATGTTTTTGTCACCGTTTACAAATGAATTTAAAAATAATGTAGGCCTATTCACGGAAATAGGTAGTCCTATACTGCGTGATTGGGGGCCTGATCGGAAACAGGTCGTCTACCTTAGATATGAATTCATTCATGTTGGATATGTAAGAAAAAGGTCAACTTACTGTCAACACCCAAGAAGTCCACGGCGTTGACAAACTGTTGGTGAAGCTCCGCAGACCACACAACCCGAGCTTTCTTCAAGTTGTTCAAATCGTCCAAGAGCTGGCTTTCATCATCCAGCCTCTCCTTCCTCTTGCGTGAGGTGGCATCATGATCTGCATCCGCAGGCTTGGCGAATTCGTCCCATTCCCCAGACTCCTCCTTGGGAGTGTCACGGGGCGTCACCAGCTTGCGAACCACATGCTGCCAGATGTTTTTGAGCTCTTCCAGGCGCACCGGTTTCAGCAGATAATCGCACGCGCCGTGTCGGATTCCCCTCATCACAGAATCAGTTTCTCCATCTCCCGACATCACTACACAAAGCAAACAAATCACGTTTATTAGAGCGTGCGCACCCTTCTCCCTTCAATTCACCCCACTGCAGAGTAATCACGTCCAGAAGCTATCCTCTCCCACACCCTTGAACCGCTATAATCAACCTCTATATAGTACGTAAACCAATCACAAGCACTATACATGGGTTATCATTATTGTCCATCAACCTAGGATACCAAGCCCTTCCTTGAATTAGCTATAGAGGGACTATAGAACCATCACTATATCTGGCTCTCTCACCTGCCCTGCAAAATCAGCATTAAATACAAGGATATTATGGATACAAGCAATTTTATTGCAAGCAATTGTAGATATACACCACTCACCGAAAGAAACCTTTCAAACATGGTTGGGTATGTTCTCACCATTCTAAAACTCTTTTTTATCTATGGAGAACTGTACGAGTTACGCGCGCAGATACTGAAAACACAAACATAAAAAGTGCTTGAGAAATCATTATCACGTACTTATCACAGGCAAATCCAACTCCAGTCCAATCGCTTCAAGCAGCTTGAATCCGTCCATGTCTGGCATGTACACGTCGCTTATCACTAGGTCGAAATAATTCCGATTCTCCCGTAGCATTGCCAGAGCCTTGGTAGCACTGTTGCAGGTGGTCACTGCACGCAATGAACCAAATCACGTCAGAAACTACCAACCACAGAAACTGAGGACCTGCAAAATAGCAGCCATATGAACTTTCCTCTAACCCTATAAAGGACCACGGATTCATGGTTTTAGAATGACTAATTCATTCGGTCACACTAATTCAGCTGGAACCAAGTTTTACATCACCGAAATCGGCGAAGAGCAAATTTGAACAAAAGAGTATCAACTCAAAATTGCTTAAAAAAACATGAGAGGGAGTAATAGGAGGGGATGCTGTACTGCACTGTACTCCACCAAAAAATAAAATTACCATTCCATGATCCTCAGGCAACCACGCACTTACTCCTTCCGTCCCAAAGTTATTGTCATGTTTGAAAGTGCTTTTTTAAGTAGGTCAAAAAAAAACTTCCTTGTGGCTAATTTTATTTAGGTTGCAATGAATACATGCAATGTTCTTCAATCATTCTAGTGACATAATTTGGAACCCTTTTTTAATCATGTTTCTTACAATATGATCAATGAAATTGGCTCAAAGAAATACCAAGCAAACAAGTTGGACAATCACTTTGGGACGGAGGGAGTCCTTCACAAAGAGTAAAAAGAACTCAGTCAAATTCACTAGTTGTCAGAAGCTCAACCTCTTGCAAACCTAGTTCCTTCAAAGTTGACAAAGGCAGGCCATCTAAATAAAATGGCCAACTGAGTGACCTACAATTCATAGTCTCAGAAAAAGAATTCGAGATGATCCTTTTCATAAAACGGCGGCTCTTCACCCCTACTGACTAAATCTGACTGCAGTAGAAGTATATGATTCTTTGAAAGCAATGAATGTCCCAAACTCAAAAACAGGGGTAGTTTCGTTTTACAAAAAACTATTGATACTGCATATGGTGACATTTTCAACCTATAAACAAACGATAATTCTCCTCAGCGCCAGAAAAAATCATGAAAAATCCCGTAACCCTGGCAATCCTGGTAGATATTGGATTGTTAAATGTACCAGGGGTGAACATCTCGTCCAGAAAGCGAACTATTGTTCGAAAACGCGGATCAGCGCGAGAATGGAAACCCACAAAAGGATTGAGCTGCCATAAGGAGCTAGTGATCCGCCGCACCGAAATTGTGCGAAAATGGAATTGTTCGGCGAGACTCACCGATGTACTTGCATTGACGGAGCATGCGTTCGAGAATCATGAGACACAGCAAGTCGTCGTCCACCACCAGGACCTTCAAGCCCGCCGGGGAGAACCCCTCGGGATGCGCCAGGCGCTCCATTCTGTTGTTACTGTCTTCCACGCTCACAGGGTTCACCGGCTTCATGTTGACCATTCCCAAAACCCCCGCAAAAAACTAAAAAAACGAAAAACCCACAAAACAAAACAAACAACAAAAGGAACCTTAAGAAGAAACGATTGATAAGAAGAAGAGCAGAAGCAGCAACCCTCGCAGCGCGAGAGCTACACAGGGAGCCGGGCGGGGCGCCTAAACCTGCGCGAGGAGCTTACCAGATCGCGGGCGCGGGTTGGGTCACCCGGCCCCGGCCCGGCCCGGCGTGCGTGGCATCTTGACCCTCTCCTAGGACACTCTACTATTATCTGACTTTTCCCCCATCACTAGAGTCAATCTTTTTGTATTCTTTTTTCTCCTTTTTTTTCTTTTTTTGTACATTTTTTTGTCATCCCACTGGCAAAAGTAAGCTTCCCCTATTGGCTCCCTACTTCATTTACTGCCGTGGCTGCAAGTCAGGAAAATTAATATTATTAATTTGCAGCTGAATTTATTGGAAACTCTGACTTTTTGCCCCAGATTTTGATATTTTTGGGTTTTGGGGATTCTAGCCTTGGTGGCAATGGATGACGATTCTCATCTTCGTTTTTCATCCAAAGTTTGCAATTTTTCATCAATTTATTCTTTTCACCCAATTTTTAAAAAAATTAGCATTTTTTTATTTTTTTTAATTTCGCTTTGTTGTGCATGGCATAGTAGAGCGAAGAAAAGACAGGGTCGGCAAAAAATAATTTCCCAAAAAAATGCCGAGAAAATAAATAAATTTATTAAGTGTTTTGTCGAAAAGAATAAAAAGCCGAAAAAATAAATAAAAAGTAACACTCAATGAAAATTGTAAACAAAAAATGAAATGAAACGTTCAGCTGCCTGAAAAAAAAGGTTAGTTATTAATAGCCAATTTCTTAATAATTACTTTTGAAAGTGCCGACCTCCACTGTTTTAGCTTTTATTAATTATTCAACATGAAAGTATTGAGCCTGCCTTCCACGTTCGGTGTTCATTTTTTAGGAATGACCTTTATTTAATACATTTTTTTAATTAAAGATTCACTCCAATCATGGGGTGACAACCTTGCTATGGAACTACGGTATCTTGCAAATTATGGATCTCATTTTCTATCACGATATCCAAAGATAGCAACAAAATAGAAAGCTCAAACTGAAAATTGAGACCCCTAACATACAAATAGAAGTAATCCTTTGACACACATGCATCCATATAATGAAGGATTAACAAATTGCAATTGTTCTTTTGACTACACTTTGTACATGCTTACATCCATTCAAATTTCTTTTGGTTCTTGTGCTAGTTGACCATCATTTTTACGGTATAGATCTTCAAATTAAGATATTGGGATTTTTTTTAAACAACATAATTGGTTTAGTTTCATTCTTAGTTCAAAAAGTGAGACCTTCAACATGATTTTCCACAATAAGTATAATCAAATGATAGAAACCATACCATCCTGTAGTGCACTAGTGGAACCCGTGCTATTGAGCACATTGAGCTTTGGTTGTCTCCTTGCCGGATTCCAGCACGGAACGGTCGAGTGAGACAAACCATCCTATATTGTATAAGAGATGTTATTCCAATTTCATTACAATATTCAATTATTCTTTGTGTTAATTTGGAAATTTTATGTGAATTTCAAGAGCAAACCTTATAAAATTAATTAAAATACATCAACTTAAAATATGATGAATCCAACTATACAAATGTGATCTTTACATTGACATCTACAACTTTGCTTTGTATATCAATTTCATTTTTGTTTTTCATCAAATATTTTATAACAAATCTTTGAAATCAATGTTGAATTAGGATGTTAAAGGGTTAAAGTCTATCACAACTTCGTCCAGCTTGCTAAGATGCAAATTTCTAGTGAACTTTTAGCAATACTATCATGATCGGCAAAAAAAAATTATTAGAAGAGAAGCCCAAATCATTAGAGGATTGTTGTTTTCAGAAAATAAAATGAGATTGTATGGCGAAAAGATAATCTTGAAAAATATTCATAAAACCAAATGGTATCTGTTGATTTCTTTTTCAAAAACATCAAATATTTGGTATGGGATGCTAACCCTGAGAGCTTCTTGAATATCATCACATTTTGGACGAGATTTGATTTTGAAAGATAAGTCCATGCATAAAAGGTGACTATCATTCTTCACTTCCTAAACTATAAGCCATCAAATTCATTGGTGATGGAAATAAAATTTTAAATTGTGACAATTTTTACTTTTTTAAGTTTTAACTTGTAAATTGTCAATTAGTTTCAATTTTTTTCTACAGTTATTCAATAATTGTCAGCTTCATGTTATTATTTTTGCATTTCATAAAATCAGCTTTCATTTGGGGCAATTTTGGGCCAATTATAATCATTTTTCTTTTTAAAATTGAAACCAAAGGAATTCTTTTTTAGGAATGAACCTTATTTTATTAATTAATTTTATTAAATATTCACTGCGTTTGAGGGGTGGCGATCCTACTATGGAATTACAGTATCTTGCCAATTATGAATCTTATTTTCTACCACAATATCAAATGGTACTTGTTGATTGTTTTTATTCAAAAACATTAATTACTCGGTATGAGATGCTAACCCTGACAGCCGGGTACTAGTACCTCAAAGAGCTTCTTGAACATAATCACATTTTGGATCACATTTGATTTTGAAAGATTATTCCATGCCTGAAAAGTGACTATCATTCTTCACTTCCTAAACTATAAGCCATTAGCGATGGAAATAAAAAAATTCAATTGTGACAATTTATAATTTAAAAATTGTCAGTTATTTTCAAATTTTAACTACAATCATTCAGTAATATCAGCTTCATATTATTAATTTTGAAACCTACGTATACTAGCAATTGAAAGAAACTATAAGATCCATACAATGCACAAAGATATTAGAATTTTTTTATTTTAAAAATGCATCCAAACTCCAACTGTTGCGTTTTTTTATGTTTTCAGATTTGCAAACACTCAAAAAAAGAGTTGATAAGGGTATAAATAAGACAAGAGTCAATTTACAACAATTAATCAAAAGCGTTAAAAATTAGAGTTTTGTTTTTAAATAATTTAAAAGGTTGTACAGTGGGGTACCAATCAAAATGTCGTTTTCAAATTCGCAGTGAGAAAAATTTCACTACTGCTAACTTTGAAAGCCTCCCGAGAGCTCATAAATTGGTATTTTACCGCGAAAGTTTTACCAAAGAATTATCTTTAAGTTAATTATACGTGTGAAAAATTTCAAGGCCAAAAGATACACCAAAAAAAAGTTATTCAAAACCTACCAACATTGGTAAATTTCCACAGCTGCCAACTTTAACAGCCTCCCAAAGATTGATTTTATTTTATTTTTGCCATGAAATTCTTGGAACGAAAACCTCTTTATGTTAGTAACATATGGTAAACATTTCAAGGTCAAAAGATTAAAACAAAAAATGATATTAACAATCTACCAACATGTGTAGTTGTGGGAAAGAGTGGGGGAAACTTTGCTACCAACTTTGACACCCTCCCAACGGTTGAGAAATTGTCTATTTACCATGAACTTTTTGGCACAACATGCTCTTTATGATAAAAACATTCATGTCAAATTTCAAGGTCAAAACATTTATACAAAAATATATATTTACAATCTACCAATGTGTGTAGTTTCCCCCATTGTTTCCCACAACTACACATGTTGGTAGATTGTTAATATATCTTTTTTTGTATTAATCTTTTGGCCTTGAAATTTTTATCATATGTTACTAACATAAAGAGGTTTTTTTTCCAAGAATTTCATGGCAAGAAAATAATAATTCAATCTTTGGGAGGCTGTTAAAAATGGCAGCTGTGGAAATTTACCAATGTTGGTAGATTTTGAATAACATTTTTTCGGTAAATCTTTTGACCTTGGAATTTGGCATACATATAATCAACTTAAATATTATTCTTTGCTAAAATTTTCGTGGTAAAATACCAATTTTTGAGCTGTCGGGAGGCTTTCAAAGTTGGCAATAGTGAAATTTTTCTCACTGCGAATTCGAAAACGACATTTTGATTGGTACCCCACTGTACTATGAGAATAATATTTCTTACCATATGGTTTTCTAAAGTGTGGTACAGATAGATAGAAACTCCAGTCCTTTTTTGGGGCCGACGTGAATAAAGTGTCCATTTGTAATGTTAACTCCTAAAGGACCGGGGTGTTGAACTTAGCTCTTGTTTTCTTGACTAGCTCTTGTAGCAAGCTCAATTCTCCATTGGTGTGGGGTAAATTTGACGATCGGCACCGTTGAAACTAAAGAAGACTTACGTAGCTTTTTTATGAAAAATAGATCAACAAAATCGCATAATTTTTGAGAATATTGATGGAACTTGTTTGGGGTATTTTGTACACATGCTGAAATCGGATTGTTTAACCCCTAAAAGCCCGAGGGTTATTTGACAAAACATAGATGTGTTATAATATGTGTCTTCCATATGTTTGATGAGTTTGGTTCGATAGACAAAATGTAGAGTATCATCTCTACAAATTATCCGTACGGTCAAACTTCCAAAAATAACTTTATATCATTTTTTAACAAATTTAAAGCATTAACCTTTGAAAATTTGTATAAATTATATTTTTCAATTTTAGAGTTTGAAATTTAGTATGATTGGTAAAATTTGGGCTATCTATTTTAAACTTCAAAAAATCAAAAGAAATGATGGAGGGATCATCATTACTTTCCCCAAATAGCAAATTTTATAACACTAGGACAATGTTGAGGTGATCTACTTTTAAAAATTCTCCCGGGTGGAGTCTAACTCGGATTACTATAGTTCAAATTGGGTTAGAAAGTAGACTTAATGTAGTATTTTAAAGGAAATTAATGTTTTTTTTTTAATATATTTTTTGTTTCGGGCAGCCCGTTAAATTTGTGCAGCGACCAGAAAATGGTCGTTTGAGCTCTTAGGGGTAAAAAGTGCTCCAATTTTTTTTAAATTTCTACTTTGAGTAGAAATCATTCTCTTAAACATGTGGACAAAATTCAAGTATTTCAAGGTGTGAGGAGGAAGATATGAGGGTCTGAAGTAACGCCGAAAAACCCATGATGCAACTAAAAAAATCATCAAAAATCGCTCACTTGATGAATTTCCGATCAAGAAGTACCTACATATTTGACTCTCAAAAAGATCCAGGGTCTCTTTGTTGCTCATCCTACAATTCAAAGTCCAAGAACCCACATTTCTCCACAAAGTTCTATAAGCCCCATGGGGGCTTTACGGTCCATTAGGGGTTAATGACCCGATGCCCACCAGACAAAGGGTCATTGGACTTGTATGATACACTGATTATCCCATTTTGTGCGTGTGGTACTAATTTCCAAAGCATGCACTATTTTGCCAATTCTCAAAATTATTGAGATTGGAATTTTTATTGAGTAGCTAAAATCATCACATCACTTTAGTTTTACATTATAATGATATTTTGTATCACCTTCACTAATTCCCCACACATACTATAAACCCCCCTCACTAAATGGGATAGTCAATGTAGTTTAGATAGACAAACTCTGCCTTTCTTGGTATGCCTTTTTTTGATGCACCCTTACTCACTGATAGCTTTTCAAGGATGCGAAGAATGACATAAAACAACCATAATCCATTTTTAAAATAATTTAATTCAATTTATGGTGAAAAAAATCATTCAAAAATCTATAACCCTTGCTCTGTAAGTCCAAATACGGCAAAGTTACTTTGGTGCACTCGTCTTTGTCAAGAGATTTCCAATGGTACTAAAAACATTGCCAACGGACGCTCAATGTAGGAGTTTTCAAGGTTACATACAAACAAACAAATTAAACAAACAATTTGAACAAACTATCTTCCTTGATGTATAGATTCGTGTTGAAGAATCTTTTTAGGCAACCAAGGGAAGCTAAGGAGTCTTTTTAGACAACCGGTTGGAACTAAAGTGTTTGTGATTCAAACACTAGTAGAAATCTTGTCTTATGTGACAAGTCTTTAATGACTCAATGTCGGGAATGACAAGTCCGTAATGACACAAAGTCCCACTTTGTGTCATTACGGACTTGTCATTCCCGACATTGAGTCATTAAAGACTTGTCACATAAGACAAGATTTCTACTAGTGAAAGATGTTTATTTAAAAAGGAATTTTGAGTGAAATGTGTAAATAATTGATGTTTTCAACTTTGAGAATTTATAGGATCAATTATATAATAGAAAAAATGCACGCAAACACACTACTAACAATGGTTTTGCGAATGTAGTTGTTATGCAATACTTTGGTAGTGAGCTGTTACCTTAATTAAAAACATGCAGGCTCTTAGAGCATCTCCACCTATGGCCAACAAATTGGCTTTCTAATAGGCAGTTCGGAGAGTGAGCTTATCGCCCTCGCCTAGGACTCATGTGTCGCTTGTTCCCTACCTTTTACTCCAAACTGGACTTGCCAAGTTGTTCGTTGCCTTCTCCAAAGTTACCCACCCACCTTCTCTGTTCGAGACATTGCTCATTGTACTCAAAATTTGAAATCATTTACCCTTATATGGTAAAAGATTGTGTTTGACCGAGTTTGGTGAGTCACAAATGGGCTTCTTTGATAAGTTCATGCCATTTGTCTATTTAGACTAACTTCTTTTGTAGGGGCCGTGCTTCATTTGCCCTTTGGAGGGGCAACAATGATTACGGTTGCACCAAACCTTTACTTGCGTGTCACATAAAAAACGTTTATAAGACCATCTATTCCACTTGTTGGGGGTAGTCAATTGTAATGAATTCTTTATTTCATCCATCTAAAAAAAATTCTACAAAGGAAGGAAGATTTTTTTTTCAAAGAAATAAAAAAATAGAAAATAGAAAAGAAGAAAGAAAGAAAAGAAAAGAAAGACGAGAAAAGAAAAGAAATGTATGACTGTGAAATGAAACAAGAAAAGAAAGAGAATAGAATTTTCCGCAAACTCATATTCCTTGTGAGACTGAAATTTTGTGAAAATGTAAGAAATGTAAACTCAATAGGCGTTTTTCTATGAGCCCAAAATTGACTTGCAACCTGTCAGGGCTGACACTTTGATTAGCTAAAATGCCCCTTCCACTTTAGCCTATCAGACGGGCGCGCAAGAAGCTGAGGTTGTAAAATCAAAAGGCACCATTTTTGGTCCCTCCAAACTTCAAACCTTTAGTATTTTGAGGCAATTGAGACGTCTACTTTCAATGAGAACTCAACCTCTCTTTTTGAAAATTACTAGTGGGACCCGTGCTGTTAAGCACATCGAGCTTGGGTTGTTTCTTCGACGGATTCCAGCGCGGAACGGTCGAGTGAGACAAACCGAGCTGTATAGTATAATAGATGGTCGGTTCACCCTACTTGGGACGACTTTGCGGATAACTCTAATAGAAAGAAAAAGAAAAGGAGAAATGAAATGATAGATTCTTGAATCTTCCAGGATTGTAGATTTGAGAGACCCGAAGCGGGGCACCCGCAAACGGGCTCCCAGATGTTTGCCGTTTCACGGATCCCCACGCACGGCCGGTACCCACGCGACCGGCAAACGGGACGGACCTCTCGCTTCATCACAAAACCCTAGCTTCGTCCTCCCTCATCTTCCACTCTGGTGCTTTGTTGTTGTTGTTGCTTATTTTCTTTTGCGAGGGATGATCGTGGGAACCACCCGTGGTCGCATCGCCATCGAGCTCTCCGTATTGCCCTCGCGCTCCCGTTCATTCCGCCGCTCGCGAGGTCGCAAACCGTGGCGTGTGGCCCCGGAAAGCACCCCCTCCCCTGCCTCCGGAGCCTCGGGCTGATTGATTGATTGATTGCTCCATCTCTGATTCTGAATTGCGAGAATCGCAACCCCCCGGTCTGCCAAGATGAATCAGGCTAAGAAGAAGAATTTCAAGATAGAGCCCTTTAAACACAAGGTGGAGATGGACCCCAAATACGCTGAAAAGACTTGGAAGATTCTGGAGGATGCCATTCATGAGATCTACAACCACAATGCTAGCGGCCTCAGCTTCGAGGAGCTCTACAGGTGAGGGTTCCTTCTTTGGAGCGCAATTAGGGTTTCGATAGCATCCATTTTGTGAAGATGCTCCATTTTTGAATTCTCTCTGTTGTGTGCATCGAATGAAAAGGAACTCTGGATATTTAATTTTCTTTTGGAAGGCTGTGTTAGTGTCAAGTGATGGAGTGATTTTCATTACTTCTGGTTTGTGGCATAAGCTTGTTTTCAGCTCTTGAATATTTGGGAGTGATTTTCTTTGATGAAACGTGATTACGGTGTTTAGGAACGCGTATAACATGGTGCTTCACAAGTATGGAGAGAAGCTGTACTCTGGAGTTGTCAACACAATGACGCAGCATTTGCGGGAGATAGCCAGAATAGTGGAGGCAGCACAGGGAGGCTTGTTCCTGGAAGAGTTGGACGTGAAGTGGCGTGAGCATAACAAATCGTTACAGATGATCCGCGACATCTTGATGTACATGGACAGGACTTTCGTGAACAATTTCAACAAGACCCCTGTGCATGAGCTAGGTCTGAACTTGTGGCGAGACAACATTGTGAGGTCACCGAAGATCCGGGATCGACTGTTGAATACGCTCCTAGACCTCGTGCACAGAGAGCGGACGGGGGAAGTGATCAACCGGGGCCTCATGCGGAACATCACGAAGATGCTGGTGGAATTAGGGCTTACAGTGTACCAAGAGGATTTCGAAAGGCCGTTTTTGGATGCAGCATCCGATTTCTACAGGCTGGAATCCCAGCAGCTCATTGAGACTAGCGACTGCCCGGACTATCTGCGAAAAGCTGAGAAACGGCTGAACGAAGAAATCGACAGAGTGGCCCATTATCTGGATTCCAAGAGTGAGCCCAAGATCACACAAGTTGTGGAGAGAGAGGTTATTGGGAACCGCTTGAAACTGCTGGTGGAGATGGAGAATTCGGGTCTCATCTCGATGTTGATCGACGACAAGTACGACGATCTAGGAAGAATGTACAATTTGTTCCGCCGGATTTCTACAGGGTTGCAGACAATGAGGGAGCTCATGACTGCACATCTTCGTGAGACAGGAAGACAGCTTGTTACGGATCCCGAAAGGTTGAAGGATCCAGTGGAGTTCGTGCAACGCCTACTTGATGAGAAGGACAAGTACGACAGGATTATTCAGCAGTCTTTCAATAACGACAAGATGTTTCAGAATGCTCTCAACTCCTCGTTCGAATACTTCATCAATTTGAATATTCGGTCTCCTGAGTTCATTTCCTTGTTCGTGGACGATAAATTGAGGAAAGGACTGAAAGGCGTGAGCGAAGAGGATGTGGAGTTGGTATTGGATAAGGTTATGATGTTGTTCCGGTATCTTCAGGAGAAAGATGTCTTTGAAAAGTACTACAAGCAGCACCTGGCGAAGAGGCTGCTCTCTGGCAGGACTGTGTCCGATGATGCTGAGCGTAGTCTTATCGTGAAGCTGAAGACAGAATGTGGGTACCAGTTCACATCGAAACTGGAAGGCATGTTTACGGATATGAAGACATCTCGCGACACCATGCAGGGATTTAACGCAACTTGGGCTGGCGCCGAAGGAAATGATGGGCCCACGCTCACTGTGCAAGTGCTAACCACGGGGTCATGGCCGACGCAGTCGGGTGCCCGGTGTACTATGCCCACGGAGATTCTTGCTATGTGCGACAAGTTCAAGATGTACTATCTGTCAACTCACACGGGGCGGCGCTTAACATGGCAAACAAATATGGGCACTGCAGATTTGAAGGCCACGTTTGGGGATGGGAACAAGCACGAGTTGAACGTATCCACGTACCAAATGTGCATTCTGTGCCTTTTTAACCAAGCAGACCATCTGACATATCGGGAGATTGAGCAAGCAACTGACATACCCGCACCGGACCTAAAAAGAAATCTGCAGTCACTGGCGTGTGTGAAGGGGAAGAATGTGTTGAGAAAGGACCCGATGAGCAAGGACATAAGTGAGGAGGATATGTTTGTGTTTAATGACAAGTTTTCCAGCAAGTTCTACAAAGTGAAGATCAGCACCGTCGTGGCTCAAAAGGAGAGTGAACCTGAGAAGCAAGAGACTCGGCAAAAGGTTGAGGAAGATAGGAAGCCTCAAATAGAAGCTGCCATCGTGAGAATCATGAAGTCGAGACGTCTTTTGGACCACAATAACATTATCAGCGAGGTGACAAAGCAGCTTCAAGCTCGTTTCATGCCCAATCCTGCTGTGATCAAGAAGCGAATCGAGTCGCTGATTGAAAGGGAATTCTTGGAAAGGGATCGAGCAGACAGAAAACTGTACAGGTATCTTGCCTGATGAGGTAGGCCCAGAAATGATTGATGGTGTGCTGCAGGTGAGATCTTGATAATCGAATCACATGAATTCATGCAACGTCTGGAGCTCACCTATTGCTTGACAACTTCAACAGGACGAGGTGATCTCGGATGTTTCACCTGGACTCTCGTTTTTGTAATTTCTTCAGTCTCAATCCAAATTCTCATTGCCAGTCACCGTTTTTCTTCTTCACCGAATAGAACTCTCTTATCGAACCTGCTCAGCCATCTCACTAGAATTTGATATTCAAGTAGGCGAGTAATATTATAGAAGCGAGTAGGCACATGCAGAGTAGAAAACGTTTCTTCTAATTTAGAAGCGTTAAGGTCGAAGACTGAATCACTAAAGCCCAGGTGTGACCTGCAAAGTTACCTTGAGCGCTAGCATTGTGTAAGTAGTGTCGTTCCTGGTAACAGGCCTTATTGCTACGGTCAAGGTAATGAAAATTGTAGATTCTGTATTTCGTGATTGAGCAGAATTCTGATGATACTTTTATCTGCACATGGGATGAAGAGTTTTGCTCGGAGATTATTGGAAATTGGGTGGTCCTTGTCTGATTTACAGTGTGCACTTTGGGAAGTGGGATTTCCCATTTTAATAGAGTTTCTGCAGTTTCTTTTTACGATGGTTGTTTTCTCTGTGCTGAAGTTGAGGGGAATTGGCTTGTGCTGCATTTATATTGTTATGCTTATCGATTGGTTATTGGTGTAATCATACTAAATAGTCATTCTCACAGAATGTTTCATGATCTTGGTCATTTTGATTGAGAGATCTATACAATGATTGCTGTAGCTTAATAGCCGGTCTGCCACAAATTAATTCAAAATGTAGTTGTTTTGATCATTTTCATTGAGAGATCTAAATGATTACCGACTGTAGTTAGTTTAATAGCTGAAAGTCTTGCACAAATTGATTCAAAATGTGAAAGTTGAAAAAATTTGGAATTTTTTCACAGCAGAAAATGTTGTTTTAGTATGGTGAAAGAGGGAATCTTGAGAAAATATTTGATGTGTTATCAAAAAGTGAAAAAATCCAAAAATAATAATTATTCAGCACATCAATGTCGGACCAACTATTAACCCTTTAGTGTGCCAGCGTCCATTAACCCTTTGGCGTAGCGTGCCAACGTTCATATATTTGACGACGAACAAATTGAAGTTGTTTCAATCTCATTCAGATTGAATAGTTTTCATCCACCAAAATTACTCTTGTTCTTGTGCAAGTTGACTATTTGTTGAATGGTTTGGATCTTCAAAATAGGTTATTATGACTTCTAGAAAAATGACAATCAGTTTATGTCAAGTTTCGTTTTTAGTTCAAAAGGTGAGACCTCAAATATGATTATCCAAAATAGGAAATAATGGAAACCATACCATCTCGTAGGGCATGTTATTCCAATTCATTACAATTTTTGGAAAGTCTTTTGTGTTTATTTGAGATTTTTAATTGAATTTCAAGAGAAAACCTTTCAAAATTAAATAAAAAATATTAATAAAAAAATGAAGCATCCAACATTACAGATGTGATCTTCAAATTGACATTTACAAGTTTTCTTTGTACATTTACTCCATTCTAGGGTTTCATCAAACATTTTATAGCACATTTTTGAAAACAATGTTGAATTGGGACGTTAAAGGATTAACCTCTACTAAGGTCGAGCCACCTAAAACCGACCAGGTACCTAATGCCGATAATTTCTACACATGGCTTTCATTTTAGAACGCACATCTAAATATGTCATAGAGCCTATATTGTTTGTTGACAAAAACGATAAGCCATCTATGGTCTATCTAGATGTGCGTTCTAAAATGAAAGCCATGTGTAGAAATTATCGGCATTAGGTACCTTGTCGGTTTTAGGTGGCTCGACCTTATATGTGAATAAAATCCGAAATTGTTAATACAAAGTTTTAGCATACAATAGAGTTGTCCGTAAAGTCCATCAAAGTTTGAAGAAGATACCAAGAATTTTGCTTTATTACATTGTAATTTGTTCACTCCAAATAGTTAGAAGGTGTGGAAGATCTTCATTATTAGGTGTGTAAGAGGTGTGTAAGAGCTTGGTGGTCTTGAAAAGTTTTTAAGCACCAAGAAAGGAGCTTTAAAACTTTTGAAGACCACCAAGCTCTTACACACCTCTTAATCACCTAATAATGATAGACCACCAAGATCTTCCACACCTTTTTACTATTTGAAGTGAACAAATAACAACATAATAGAGTTAAACGAAAAAAGGCCATGGGACCTGCCTTTTGCCCTCCTTCTAACTTCTCTTTTGAGCTATAGTTGGGTTGAATAGTGTCGTGTCATAACTTGTCCCCTTGTGGGCCATGGGCTTGGAGTTTGGTGGGAGGTGTGGGAATCATTGTTAGGTGTGGAGAATAATGACAGTGGCTTGCTTTAGATTGTTTCCCAACTCACCATGAACTAGTTTTTGGTCTATTTATATTTCCATATGAGTTCAAGAGGAGTTCAAGAGGAGTTTGCTAAAACTTTCCTCTTTAAACTGACTTTTCGGATAACTCTAATGTGTTGAAAAAAATCAACCCAAACACTATTATCCATTGTAAATTAATGATTTGTATTTGAAAAAATCGCACTTAGTTGAGTTAACCAAAAAGAAGCCCATCTAACCTCCCTTTTTGCTCTACTTCTTTCTTGAACTATGGTATACTTGAATTGAATAGTGTTGTGTCATAGGTTATCCCCTTGTGGGCCATGGGTTTGGAGATTTATGGTCTACCTAGATGTACGTTCTAAAATGAAAGCCATGTGTAAAAATTATCGGCATTGTCCTACCTTAGACTGCTATTGCACTCCGAAGGCAATTTTGCTACCCAATTGCTGGTGTCTAAATCACGTTGAGCCCAAGTTCAGAAGTGGGAGAGAACCATAAGGAGGGGGACCACAAAGTAGATTTTTCTCTCAAAGGTTGATAGAGGTTGATATTACTCTCTATAGAAAGTGTGATTATAAAGAGTTCAGAATGCACATGGCAAGAATGTATTCTCTGAAACGGGACAGGAGCGTAATCGTACTGACCTGAATTTCTAAGCAACCTTCAATATTCTAAATAAGTTTATCATTAAACAGGACATTGAACAGGACACATCTGTCACACCTTGGACACGGTCATACAATTATGTGCACAAGCCTCAAGTCTAAGCTTTGATTTAGTAGTACCCTAAACTTATCATATGTATCATATAATACTAAATTCTGCGACAGCTACTAGTTACCACGATCCAGAAAACCGAATTCATCAGGAAAAAAAAGATCGTAAATAAGACTACCTGTCAACAAAACAACTGCGAAAAAAAATCAAGTTGAAAATCAAATTCATTTTGAAATTTTACAAAAAAAAGTCACCATAGCAGTCCACTAGCACTAAGAAGATCCTTAGTGCACTACAATATTGATAAATTTCAAGCCATGAATTTGCCAAATTCATGATACACGCTGCATCTGAAATATGCTATCAGTATTGGGAAACCAAACTACAAGCTACACCTTTCCAATCATAAACGAATGACTCCGGAAGAGTTCATATAGAATACGATATGTAGAAGACCTGAAACTCACCAATGCACACAGAAGTGTCTACTGAGACTCAACAGGAGCATCTCTTGTCAACATCATCGGAGAGCTTTACAAGATATATGAGGCTTGCAAAATGATAAAACCCTAAGCCTCCAAGAGTCAGAGATAAAATGGAAACAAAGAAACATAAAATGAAATGGAAACTTTCTTCGAAGCATTTGGAATCAAACTCCTTGGGCAGAACGACCTCGAAGCATCCCCCAATACAAACGCCCTGGCCATTTGCAACCATCTGTACAGGGACGCGTTCTAAAAACCATTTCCAGATTAGCTTGCACGTGAAATTGAAGAGGCACAAGCCAAGACACGAGCCAAGAAGTAAGAGAAATCTAGGACTCCGCGCCAGCATTGCTAGCAGCTAACTTCAATGCAGGTGCCTTTGTAAGCTGGCTGTAGTTTCCCTTCTCCTTGAAAAGCTGAGAGTAATGATGTTTGCAGTACAACCGTCCTTCTAAGGCAGCATAATTAGAGGGGCTGATAGTGCAGCCGCCATGCACACATTTGAAGCAATTCTTGTGATAAGGCAAAGCCTCCACAGTTGTCTATCACCACAACAAAAACTCGTTAGAGATCGACATGACAGTCGTGAACTCAAATATAACCTTGAGTCCCAAGTAAAGCATGAAACAAGAGTTTACAACTTACACAGCAATGTGTCATACAAGCCCACCTGGTTCCCAAGGATCCCAATGAATTTGAAACTTAACGTGCACCGTCAACTTAAGGTGTCACTACACTTTAAAATCTTAGTTCCAAAATGCATAACTCGTACCTTTTCAATGGGATACACAGTTTTGTTGCAGGCAATGCACTTGTCTTGAGTCCCAGAGAACATGAGTGATGCCTTTGAAGGTACCTTGTTCTGCTCATACAAATATGAAAGAATGAGAATGCGAATGCAGAACCGTATGCAAGTATAACACATTCATCTTGACACCAAAAAACGCTCAGCAGACAGCTCGCTACTCCGAGAGTAAGGTGTGAAGCTATCATTGATACGGTCTTTAATCTCCCAGATAGATTTCAGAACACCAGGAAGAAATAGAAGCTCTCAGTTATAATATTGAGACCATAGCTAAATCGCAAATAGGGTCTTTGCACAAAAACACGGCCAAGCAGTTGCTATACCTCTGTCTTCTCTGAACCCTGCTTCTTCAATCCTGTTGGCCACACAATGAGAACGCAAATCCAATTCCTATTCAGTCACCATAAAATGAGTGTAATGCAGCTCAAGACATGGGAAAATCTGTCTGTCAAGCAACAATAAGCCAATTACAACACTGAGTCATGAAACGAACCATCCGTAGCTTTGTGCTCAAAGCTCTTGTCGAAACTTCCGGTGACTTTGAGAAGCTGCTCGAAATGTGGCTTGCAGTACAGAACTCCCTCTAAGGACGCATAATTCGACAGCTGTTTGCCAAAACAATCAATTGTTTCATTACAGAAACACACTATTCCAACCAGGAGAATTTAAAACCAACTAGACCGGTGAACTTCTTGGAGTGGCACGTAGACACGAATCTCAGATCCGTACAAACACACCGATACACAAATAGACACTCCTACTCCGTCACTTCAAAAAAAATCGAAAATGCTGTCACTTATCAAATCCGATGCTCCTTAACTCAATTAAATACATACACACACAGACCATAACACGGATTTCCATATTCCAAATTGCTTAAACCGGAAAGAGCTCCCAACCGTAGGAAGTAGCGAAATCTATAAAATTTACCTAAAGTTTAGGACATCCTCAGATCACGACCTTTCTTGACTACCGATACACAAATAGACAGTCCTATTCACTCAGTCAACAAAAAAGAATTGAAAATGTAGTCAATCATCACATCCGATGCTCCTTAACTCAATTACATACATGTATGTCCATATTCCAAATTACTTGAATCGGAAGGAACTGCCGACCGTAAGTAGCAAAATCTAAAAAATTCTGCCTATAGTTTAGGACATCATCAGATCACGAATGAGACACAGAAACGATGGATTCACGAAAACCTGAAGACATGACCATAGATCTATCAAAAGAGAACGACGATCCTAAATCCTAAGACATCGCTCCAAAGAAAACGGCAACATATAAGCTACGGCCGGAAACTAAGCACGCGCGCGCTCTCTCCGTCCACAAAGCAAGAAACGCGCAATACACGCGGACTTAATCCGCTCGTCCAGATCGAAAACGGGAAACGGGAAAAGGCAAACACGAACCTTAAGAGTGCCTTTGCAGTGGTTGCATCGGAAGCACGATTTGTGGTACACGACTCCGTCGGCCGTGAGCTGCTCCACTAAGTACACCGTCTTGTCGCACGCCTTGCACTTCTGCTGCGTCCCGGAAAACGCCATCTCTCGCAAATCCTGAAGCTCCGACTCGTCGGTGCCGCTTCCGCTGTAGAAGTTTAAGATCGGGACGGCTGAAGGTGAAGCTCCAGCTATGGAGGCAACGGGAAGTGGGGATGACGACAATGGGGCTTGTAAGAGTTCGTGACAACACACAAAAAAAGGAAGAAGATGAAGCCTGATTCACTGGCGTCTCTTTATTGAACTCTACTATAATAGAATTCGTAATTCTTTTCTTTTTCTTTCTCGGCTTACTTTTCTTTCTGAACGGAGTAACATGAGTGGTAATTTGATTCCTTTTCTTTTTCTTGTTACTTTTCTTTTTAGTTTGCCGTTTCTTTTCTGGATTGTGCTGTTGTTGCCTCATCTGGTTTTGGTAAGTTGTCAGTTACTGTGGCGTTTCTAAACCCAGGGTTCAAATCTGGTTCTAGGGAACATTCGAGGTGTAGGATGTTCGTTGAGTGTAGATTTTGTTTAGGGTGTGCAAGTGTTAGGGTGAGAATGGGCGGTGACCTTGAGTTTTTAAACTGGGTTGAGTGTTTTCAAATGAAACTTGTCCCAATCGAGAGTTACGTAGGGGTTGGAATTGGGTTGAGTTGAAGAGTAGGGAGAGGCATCGTTGAAGGGTAGGGGAAGGCATTGTTCAGAGGCACTAGTTAAAAAGGTAGTGCTCTCTAAGGATATGCCCATGCAAAATCATTGTGCGTGTGTGGAATTAAGCACCACTTGCCTAGGCATCTTCCTTAGTAGTGTTGCCTTTTCTACCACTAAGGGGAGCCACACAGGTTGGGTTCAAAATTCTAGGTGTTTTTTGGATTGAAATTGGTTTCCCACACATGGACTTGGGTTGAATTGACTTTAACCCCTAAAGGACCAAGTGTCCTAACTAGGACATTTAGAGAATCGGGTAGGTTCCGGTGAACACATTTTTAATCAAATTTTGAAGGAAATTTAATAGTAGATTCCCCAATGTGCCACGAAAATGGGGATTCTTTTTTTTTTGAATTCCGACACCGTATGTGAAAGTTATGAGGGGAAATGTGTTCTTTTCGGTAGAAAGGGCAGCGGGGCAATAGAGAAATACTTGAATTTTAGGGGGGGGCAACAAGATGGGCGGCGTGTGGAAAATGGGGTGGACTGTGGAGGGCACAAGACCACCCCGTTTCCCAAACTCACCAAAAAAAATTAAAATAATATTTTTTAAAATTTTAAAATTAAATTTTTATAAATAAAAATTATTATTTTAAACTGAAAATTATTATTTTAAATTAAAATTATTATTTTAAATTAAAATTATTATTTTAAATTAAAATTATTATTTTAAATTAAAATTATTATTTTAAACTAAAAGTTTAATTTCATAATTAAAAATATTATTTAAAAAATTGAAAATTAAAATCATTTTTAAAGATAAAAAATAAAAAATAAAAATCGTCCAATGAGGGACTGCCACATGGCAATGTACCTTGAGAGTTAGTGGGGTCATGAACATTGGAATGGGTTGGCACTTCAATTCCCTTCCTTCACCCTTTATTTCCCCCCTAACCCCCAAAATTCTTAGAAAATATGCTATATGTCTTCTAAAACTTGGAGATTTATTTTTTTTTCAAATTTTTTTTCGCCATTCTGTAGAGGGTGGAATGTACTTATGTTTCACCGCTTGGATTCGTATTTTAAATAAAGAAAGTCGAAAATATTGCAATTCCAAAAACATATAGTCTTTTCTAAACTTTTAAACCCCCAACAAGTGCAAGGTGTTATTCAACATCCTAAACATCTCCAAACGCAACGAAAATTGGTACACAACTAAGTAACATCATATAGAATGTGAAAGTGAAGTGCGACAAGTTTTGGTAGTGAGGTTTTTTTGATGTAGCCGTCGTCAAACGCATCTGAAAATTTCGGGCATGTGTTTTTTTTGGGGAGTTTTTTTCCATCAAACGCAATTATCTTGCAGTCCGTGCGGTCAAAATCAACGAAATTTGTTGTGTGTGTTTTTCAAATAGTTAAGGACAAGATCTTGCGGTTAGAAGGCAAAAAATAACATTCTTTTGGATATTTTGCATGGGGGAGTAAAAATGGCAGCATTGGAGTGTTTTTGGAGGAAAAACACTCCGGTCCTTTAGGGGTTAAACAAGGGAAGGCACTGCAGAAGGGGAGGCCACATAGGAGATGGGAATGAAAATTTTAAGTGCTTTTGGATTGAAAATGGTTTCAACCCTTGAATGCACAGGGAATGAAGCTGGGTTGGAATTAGGTTGTGTTGAATCAAGGGAGGAGACACCGTTGAAGGGGGAGCCAAACAAGATCTAACACGATCTAATATTATAAATAAATAAATAATTGTACGAGGTGGTTTCACTATAAAAATTCATCCCACTTGTCAAGGTGTTTAAAGAAATTTTTATCATAGTTCTTTACAATGTCAAATCTTATTTTTAAGATAGTAATACACGGAGAAATGTAATTAATGAATGGAGAGTATTAATACATTTTCTTCTTCGACATTGATAGTTTTTCTATCAAAGCTTTCTATGTCGAAGAAGAAAAACTATCAATGTCGAAGAAGAAACTGGCTCTTAACCCATTGAATTGGTGATTGCTTAAAAAAATCAATAATTGGAAATTTGATAAATTGTAAAGTGGAATAGAAATATGACTTGATTATTATTATTGTTATTATTATTTTTATAGTTCAACTCAAATGAGAAATAAAAAATTCAAAAATGCAAAGTGAAAATCAAGTTTGACCAAAGAAGGCCTTGAGAAGTTGAGCAAGGCTTTTATTTTTTCCACACTACCAAAGAAGGTCAAATTCTAAAATTTGTGATTCTCTGTATGGCACGTGCCAAAATCAAACATTCAGTTGATGATTTGTTTTTATTTTTTTGAATCTTCTGATGAAGAAACAATATTCAAACTGAGACTTTTCCCTCCGTGCACTATGAGTGACAACCAAGTTTTTAGATTTCTAAATTTCTATATCTTATATATACTGATAAAAAAAAAAAAAAACTTAGTTGGTAGATTTTAAGTTATTCTCCTAAGAAAATTTGTGAAAATAAAATTCACAAAATCATTTCTTTTACTTTTATCCTACATGCATAAACTTGAGGTTGATTTGTAAATTTTAAAATATATTTCATTAGAAACAAAGTGTACACAAAGTGTTTGAGCTGTATAGTAATTTTCAATCTCAAATTGTCAATTTGTCAAACCCAATAACCTTAACCCAATTTCTATATTTCCATTGTTTGATTGTTAATTTTGACTTCTCATTTTAAATTTATTTGTTTTTCATTTTTCAAGTTGTTAATGTTAAATGTGTCATTATTTGAACTTGTTGATTTGCTGGTTTTGGATTTTCAAATATTGATGACTTTAATATATATTTTGTGGATATTTTTGCTAATTTTGTTATGCTTGATTTTTTTTATGATGGGAATCTTGTGAAATGTATAATTAAAAAAATCAATTTTCATTATTAATTTTTTTTAATACTTAAATTTTTCATTCAATACTGTTTAGTACTTGAAAATTTTAAATAGCATTTCAATTTGGTACACATGATACATCTTAATGTATATATGGATTCCTCATTCATAATTTATATTTTATTTTTTATTTTTTATTTTTTTTAATTTATGAACCGTACAATCTTGTAACATATATGTTGTAGATCATATGGATCAATCTTGGGATCATTTTGCCATATAGATTGCAAGATCAAAGTATTTTAAACACGCAATTCGCTATTTATGCACTTGGCCAAGTGCGTTCATTTCATGAGCAAATCGTGCTTAAAAAATTTGTGTAAAAAGCTCTCTAAAAAACAGCGATTTTGTCTTTCTACAAATCACTTATATTGTAAACAAACAATTCTTTTATTTATTTTTTATTCTTATCTTTATCTTTTCTTTATCTTGTTTCTTTTATCTTGTCTTCTTTCTTGTCTTCTTTTTCTTTTCCTTCTTGTCTTCCTTCTTGTCTTCTTCTTCTTTTTCTATTTTTTTCTTCATACCTCTTGTGGCAGCCGCAAACCCTACACCCGCACCGAGGAAAAAAAACCAATTTTTTTTTTTTTTTTTTTTTTTTTTTGTTCGTCTACTTTTTTGCTTAGGGCTCGTGAACCCTAAAAATAGAAATTTTAAAATTTTAAAAATTAGGGTTCAGCCAGCGGCGGCTGAACCTCAACGGCGGTGGAAGAAAAAAAAACCATTTTTTTTTTTTTTTTTTTTTTTTTTTTCTCTTTTGGTTTTCGTCTTCTTTCTTGTTTAGGGCTCATGAACCCTAAACGGCCGGGAAAAAAAAAAAAAAAAAAAAGTTTTTTTCTATTTTTAGACTACCGACGGCTGAGGGTGCGCGGCCGCGCACCCAAAGCCTCTTTTATCCTCTCTCCTCTCCCTCCCTCTCCATCCCTCCCTCTCCATCCCTCCCTCTCCATCCCTCCCTCTCCATCCCTCCCTCTCCATCCCTCCCTCTCCATCCCTCCCTCTCCATCCCTACCCTCTCCTCATATATATAGGGGAGAGGAGAGGGTCTCTCTCATTCATTCTTCAACTCCTTCTCCCTCCCCTCACCTCTCCCCTCTATATATATGAGGAGAGGGGAAGGAGAAGAAGAGGAAGAAGAAGAAGAGGAAGAAGAGTCTTTGGGGCCGCGCAGCCCAGCGACTAAAAATAGTAATTTTTAGAAAGAGTCAAAAAGAAAAGTTTTTTTTTTTTTTTTTTTTTTTGGTTTGCTCCCATTGTTTAGGGTTCAGCAGCCACAACTGAAAAAAAAGTAGAAGAAAAAAAAGACAACGAAGACAAAAAGAAAGACAAAAAGAAGACAAGAAAGAAGACAAGAAAGAAGACGAGAAAGAAATCAAGATAAAAAAGAAAAGATAAAAGAAAAGATAAAGATGAGAATAAAAAATTATTAAAATAATTATTTGTTTACAATGTAAGGGATTGAAGAAAGACAATAATCGTTGGTTTTTTAAAAATAAAAGTTAGACAAATAAAATCATGCGCTCGGGGACGAAGTGCATGATTATATAGCCAAGTGCGTAAATAGCGAATTGTGTGTTTTTAGTGTTAAAAAGGGATGTTGAAATTTTCCTTGCAATACAGTTAGAGGTGAATTCGTTTTCAAAATTACTTAAATGAAAAAAAATTGAACCACAATGTTTCTTCAAAATCATCATATAGACACAATGGTACCAAGAAAGCCTCATAAAAACATTTAACCCCTAAGTGCCCAAGGGTTTTCTTGAAATGCTAGATGTGTCATAATGTCCATCTTACTCAACTTTTATGAGCTTCAATTTTTTAACATGTGTAGAACACAACAGTAAGACAACATCCATACGGTTGAATTTTGGAAAAATGCTATGAATTATTTAATAATCAATTTATAAGAATTTTCTTTGAAAATTCATAAAAACTACATGTTTAGTCATTTTGACTTGGAATCTAGTATTATAGGTCAAAATCATTGGTTTTATATGGTGGTTACTTTGTTCATGTTAGAACTAATCTTATTTGGTAGAAAACTTAAAGATTCCATTCCGGGCAGATTTTCAAAATTGTGACAATTTGAGATGCTGTCACTTCGAGGGCTTTAGAGGAAAATTGGTAAAAAAAAATCAAAATTTCTTTTTGGAAAAGATGCTCAGTTTCAATATCTACAAGTGAAAAAGAATTACGCTCAAAATTTGTTATTTTTGCAAAAGTTAAGGGCGTTTAAAGGGGGCTGAATTTTTTTTAAACTCTGAAAATTTTGAGCGACCATATATGGTCGCTTAGGCAGTTAGGGGTTAATGTGCCCTGAAATGGCCTTGCAATGTCAAAAAGTAGCCCGAAAGTGACCCATTTGAACCAAAAAGCAAAAAGTGTCCAAACTAGACCCATGCACTAAAATGACTCCCAAACATTGATAACAACATGGATTGACATGAAAAATTTATCACAATAACTAGACTGGAAGGGAAATTCAATCCAATAAGTTTTATTGAAAACAAACTTGGGATGAAGGAGATACAAGCCCTGAAAGTTGTTGCCATCAAAATTCACAGAAACTGTCCAAAAAAAAGATAACTACTTTCAAATGATCACCAAAAATTCAATTCATCTTGGATTTATCTGAATTTATTATCACACATTCCATACATCATGCGGGGAGGTTTTACAAAAACTCATTAAAATGGGACACGTTTTGCAAAAGTTGCAGCTCTTCAAAGGTGAAAGTCCCCAAAAATGTCCAAAATATGGACGTCGGGACGGTTAGGAAATCAAGGATTAACCCTTAAACGTCAAAAAAGCCCCATGGGTTTTCTTAGAAAGGAATAAAAAAGAAAAAATAGTTTTTCTCAACCAAATCAAGCGAGAATTGGTGCGTTGGAAAGCTACTGAAAAAGCGCTTTAGATTCTTGATTTGCACCTCATTTGGGAGCTTGTGGAATCATCCACAAGCAATCATAGTAGTTAGAGTGAATAGGAGTTGAAGTTGGGCAATACAAGTTGTTTAGGAAAAAGTGCCGTAGTAGTGGCTGACCAGCAGAGCCGTTTTTCCACTAATTTTTAAAAAAATTTAAAAAAAAAATAATGATAATATAGATTTTTTCTTTCAAAAATTCAAATGCCTTCCGGGCTGTGTGCCCATGCCCTCTTGACGTTCAAGGGTTAACAAAGACAAGAAGACAAAACTATGGTTAAAAGATAAACCTCCTACTTTTATTAATACTTGACTTAAACTCAAGTTGAAAGTAGGAGGTGTTTGTTAAAACAAACCTACATTTTGTGTAGCACCTTAAGTTTGTAAAGCTTGAATATTTTACCCAAATGTCATGGTCAACAAGTCGTGTCAAATAATTTTTTTTGGAGAAAATACTTTTCATCAAATGCCAAAGTCTAAAAATATTTTCCAAGATTCCATTTTTTTGTCATACGTAACAGATTGTTTTTTGAAGAAATATTTCCCTGATGATCTGGGCTTTTCTTTTTAACCCCTAAATGATAGAGGGGGTAAGGGCAAAACCTAAATGTGTTATAAAATGTTGTTTCTACAACTTTGATGAAGTTTGGTTCAAGAGAGAAAATGAGAAGCACAATGTTTAGTAATTATCAATATGGTCAAACTTTCAAAAAATGTTTTAGATACTCATTAAACAAATTTAGAAGCATTTATCGTTGAATATTCACCAAAATTACAAATTTTATTTTTTAGAATTTGAAATTTGGTACGATTGGTTGAAACTAGACATTCTATTCTGAAGTTCAAAAAATATTTTTTTAAGAAAGAGGGAACATCATTACTTTCTTGAAATAGTAAGTTTTGTAACACTAAGACAATGTTGAGGTGTTTGTTTTTGAAAATTTCTCCTTGATGAAGTTTAACTCAGATTGACATGATTCAAATTGAGTTGGAATGTAGACTTGATTTCCTATTTGAAAATATTTTTTGTTTTCAAAAAGAAAATCATTTCGGGCAGCCCGTTGAAAAAAGGGTAGCGACCATAAAATGGTCGCTTGGTCACTTAGGGGTTAGAATTATGTTTTGTCAATCTCGATGACTGACCACACTGCATAGGATAATGGCGCACCCTTTTGAAATTTGAATAAAAATAGAATCTTCACTTAGATCCATTTTTTAATTAATGAAAGAATGCCTTTTGTATTCTATGAATTTTAGGATTACTGTGTCATTGCCATACAAACTGAATTTCTAATTGTAACTAGACTGTGGGTCCATTGTAATTGGATGTTGATTCCCATTGCTCTATTGTGCTATGTGTAGTAAAACGATATCAACCCCAAAAGGACATACTAAACCCCACGAGCTTACTGTATATTTGGGAGAATCTTACTCAAATCCTTTACTCTATTTAACTAAATGGGGTTTTTTAAATATCAAAATGAACATATTTAAGGCATTTATACTTCTATATAATAAAAATAAAGTAAATTTGAAAAAAAACCATGCTTAACTCCTAATAACACTACTGTAGTGTCTCTAGAATTAACGATTATTTTAAGAAAAATCATCATAGAAGAATATTTTGGAATTGATATACAAATGAAAGTTCTAGATCTTGAATTCAAAATTCCATCTATTTGGCTTGATTCAACAATACTATCATCAAAATTTTATTATAAAATTTGAAAGGTAAAATAAAAATTTCCTTCTAAATTTTATTGCAAACAAAACATTAACATTCTTTTAAGTAAACTTTAATGGAATGGATTTGAAATGAGATACTCTTTACGTGGTGATTCTTTGAAATATTTTTTACTAAATAAATCTATGACCTCACTTTTTAGCAAGGCCACTTTTGAACTACAATCAATGAATTTTAGAAAATACGTACTCTAATATAACCAAATCCAACCATTGGATATAACAACTTGATAAAGTATTTCCAACAAACTGGATGACTTTCATCCAAACATTGATGAGAACGTAGGATGAGTTTGATTTTGTTAACAATTCAAAAACCGAACTCTACAACATTTGGGGTTAAAATGAAGTTTAAAAGAGATTTTGAATGTAGGTACTGGTATAAAAATAGCCACGTTCTTCAAGGATTAAAAACATCTCTTTATTCACAATGGTCTTAAGGTTAGCACTACATAACACTTTTTAACAGTAAGGTATCACACCGTATACTGCTTGATTGATCTATTACTAATACAATAAATTTCCTTAGAATTAGGGTGAAAGATGACACTTGCCATTGTATGAAGGAATTTAGTAAAAATCAAACAAGTAAAACAAACTGAAGATGTGAAAACAAAGAGCATTATTTCAAGAATATCGAAGAGAATCTTGAAATCTTTTAGTAGGGATACAAAATCAAGGGCTTAAGAATGTTACGCAATAATAATAATAATAGTAACAATAAAAATAAAAATAAAAATAAAAATAAAAATAAAAATAATAATGTTGTTATGGCTTTTGTTATTGTTAGGGCTCCCCAAGAAAAAAAAAATTAAAAAAAATTGGCCCCTCATCATCTTCATCGAAACCGACCTCCGTCACCCGAACCGATCTCAACTCGTTTGGTGACGTTGTTGTCCTTCTTCCGATTAGGGTTTGCCATCTTCCGACTGAGCTCGCTCCGTTCGTCGTCACTATTGCAGCTACTCCCGTCAACCTTCACACTCAGATTCTTCTCCTCTCCATTCTATTTTTTTTACGACACCAGTTAACGACTCCCGTGCTTCATTTGAGCCATTGATGAAGCAAACCAAGCAAGCAACGAACCAAGGAAGGAAAGTCAGGAGCGACGGCGTTTAACATTTGCTTAGGGTTTGTTGCACTCCTCGACTCAGTTGTAGAATGTGCTCTATTTACTATTTTTACTCTTGAGATTTCCAGCTGCGGTAGGAAAATCTGAATTCTTGTTTTCCAAGAGGTTGTGGTTTAGGATTCTAAGTCTTAAGAGGAAAATTCTGCGTTTCTTGCAATTTCGATGTTAGACTGAGCTTCCGGGACATTAGTGTGAGAGATTGTATTCTTAGGTTTGAATGACGTATACGAATGTTGATGATGGAGGAGGAAGTCACATTGTGCCATTAGGTTTTCGGATTTGGGAGTATTAGTGATCTGCGACGTAGTGATTAGCTGTGTTTGCGTCCAGTGGCAAGGAGGTTGAGCTGTATATTACAGTTAGCTTTGATGGCTGAGGTTGAGCAACTTTATGATGTGTTAAGAGCAGGCTATTTGTTTTATTGTAGTAGTGGTTGGAGCTGTGAGGAGTTTTGTATCGTTGGCTTGCTGAAGTTACTGCTGTTGATTGCAGTTTATTAATATAAGATTATCTGAAGCTGCGGGGATGCATCAGGATGAAGACGTTTGTGGTGATGTTGAGTGATACGGGCTCAGTTCAGTGAGATTACGAGTCAAGTAGAATATCGCCATCTCTTTATTGCTATATCGGCTGTTCTTGAAAGGAAAGAGGAGCTTTCGGTTTTGCTGGAGAATTTACTCTTTCAGAATGGCACTAAGGAGGGCTTGAAGGACGGAGTGAGGGAGGATGGGGAGAGTCCATTTCCACGTGAGGCGAGTGGAGGGAGAGAGGGTGCGGGGTGGGGCTAGGGTTGGCATGGACAATCCTGAAAGTAGGCCACAGCCAAGCGGCCTCACTGCTGATTCCCATTTTGCTACTGCGTTTTCTTCTGCAGCAAAGAAGGATGATGATTGGTGGAGCAAGGCAGAACAGCATACTGCTGAATTGATTACTTCTATTCAGCCCAATCGATCGTCTGAGGAGAGACGAAAAGCTATTGCTAATTTTGTTGAGCACCTCATCAAAGGCTGCCTTGACTACCCTGTTCAGGTGTCAAACCTCCCACTTTTGTTCGATGCAGGCATCTCATCTTCTTACATTCCTTCTTAAGGATTTTAGGTTACATGTTTATACTCTGCTAGTTTTATATTTGTCATTAAACTTCTAGATAGTCGTTCTGCATTTGTTCGTGGACGCCTTCTGAGTATTGTTGAGAGTGGGAATGTCTTTTTAAAATGAATGTGCTGGTCAGTTTTATTTATTTATTTATTTAAAAATTTAAAAAATAAATAAAAAATGTTTTGATGTTTTAATGTTTCATTTTTTTATAAATTCATAATTTTCTTAAATCGCCTGGAAGAAAACCTGTATTGTGGACAGAACTTGTGAATGCAGAGGTGTGAGAGTTTATGGACAATGAGTGAGGTCGCTTTCAATCTTTGTCGTACATGACTTTTTCATACTCGTTCAGAAGTTCTGAATTGTAAGTGCACTCTAAGAGTCGGCATATTTATGAAGTGTTAATTAATGAAGGTTTTTATGAAAACCATCGATTCGGTCATGGACTCGAGGACTTTGGGTATAAGTTGCAAATGCTTATGGAAAGGTACATTTGTGAAGCTATATCGATACTGTCCGTTCGAAGAAGTTCTGGATGGCATCTGTTATCTTTCACAGAGCTTTCATGACCTGGAAAATCATAAACGTAAGGAATTCATGCAGCTAATGAACGATGTTTTTCAACTCCGGGTGCAATTTCTACCGTGATCAAAGAGATTTTCCTTTTGGCTCTGCTGATATCTAAGATCTCATGGCAAAAGGTTTTTGGACTTCAAATTTACAAAGAATAGTGAAGAACGTATTCACGTATCTGCCAGTAGCCATTCAGAATTTGACAATCCTTCTTTGTATGTCCACCAAGTTAATCCATTTGAGATTTCAGTAAGTGTGCAGATTTCTGTGTTGATGATCTGTTCTCCTTTGTGTTACTTGCGACTGTTTTGTTTCACTTGACATTGTGTTGGAGGTGCTGTCCATTCTTTTGAGAGTATACTAGCAGCAGTCAATCCTATTTATGCCGTTTCTTTGTCTTTCAACAGGTCGAGACATATGGTTCTGGACCACTCAAAACATATCTGCCGGATGGAGATATCGACCATACAATTCTGAGTGTCCACACTGATTTGAAGGAGACTTGGGCAAAAGATGTGGAGAAAGCTCTCAAACGTGCCGAGGATGATTCCGATAATTTTGAGTTTCGTGTGAAGGAAGTCCAATACATTGATGCAAATGTAAGAGTACTTTGATTTGTGGTGAAGCATGTCATCCCCACTGTCCGGGTTATCAGTGTTGCTTCTCATTACCGATGGCGTGGCAACGCCTGCTTGGTATTTGGGCATATTTTCAATATCGGGTTAAAATGAATAATGATTAGTTTTTCTGCTGAAAACCTGCATCTTTCCCTTCATTATGTCACATCCACGCTTTTGATACGTAGTCGTTATCTGTTTCTAATAGCTTCTGAGCTATCATCTGACGGTGCGTTACATGTTTCAGGTTAAAATAATCAAATGTCGGGTGGAAAATATTTCTGTGGATATCTCATTCAATCAACCTGATGGGCTATATACTTTTTTCTTTCTCGAGGAGGTATGTTAATCCCTAATCGCAAACGGCGCGTGAGGACTATCATATAGTATATTTTGAGTAGAGTATTGAAACTCACTGAGAAGCTTTTCCGTGGTGAAGTGCCATCTGCATTACCCATTACTGAGTAGCTCATTGAAGATAAGCTCTTACTACCGGTAATACATACTAAATTAGAAATTTAACGGAGATATCTCCTTGGTCACATCGGTCATGTTAGTCATGAGGACGTTTGCATTCTGTAATCAACGAAGCAATTGTGTTGTCGTGTTATTGTTGATGATATTTTACTACTATTCTTGCGTGGGGTTTGTTCGTCTGTACATCTCCATAGTTGAGTCATTGCATTTGTGTTAACTCTATGCAAGGAATTCTGGGTGCAGATGGATAGATACATCGGCCAGAACCACCTGTTTAAAAGAAGCATAATACTGGTGAAAGCGTGGTGCTATTACGAGAGCCGCATACTAGGGGCACATCATGGCCTTATATCTACTTATGCTTTGGAGACCCTTGTGTTATACATAATTCACGTTTTCCATGCTTCGTTGCGGGGACCATTGGAGGTTAGTAAAATTTCCAGGACAAACAGATTCATAATAATGGTATGGATGATCTATTTCTTTATTTGTTTGAAAGTGAACGCAAAATTTTGTTTTCGTCATCAACCCGACTGTTATATCTAGGTAATGTCGGAAAACAAACCACCACATTGAAATTTTGTAGTACCTATGCTATGTGTTATAATATCATTTCATTATATTCTCGATGCTGTGCTAAGCAGCACATATTCTGAACGACCTACGCAACGCCTCTTTTGTCATTTTGGATGAAGCAATTACAGTATCACAAGATGTACCACAGAACTTACTTTCACTATAGAAATGTATTGAGCCCAGTTGTTGATTTGTAACTCATTTATTCTAGTTGTTGATTCTTCCCTTTTAGGGCCTGTAGTCAGCACTCAAACCGCAAGTTCAATTTGGTGCTGCATAGCTCCATATGATCACATGGTTTAGCCAGTGTTCTCATCGGTTGCTTCTTAAATGTAGCATTTGAATTTCTTAATGTTCATAAATGCTAACCTAAGCATGTGTGGTTAGTGGCTATTTTGAAGAAGTACAACCCTCTGAAAGTTTGTTTTTGTTGCCCGGTGAATCTCAGGTACTTTACACATTCTTGGTTTATTTCTCCAATTTTGACTGGGACAAATATTGCGTTAGCCTATGGGGTCCGCTGCCTCTTGATGATATTGAAAAAACAGGGATATCTGGTATGTGATCCTTTGGCTTGGTTTATTTTGGTTTGTGGTAGCTTGTCTCAGACTGTTTTGAGTAGAGGATTTTCTGGATAGTTCATCAAACTAGAATTACTTAGAAAAGGCATCGGTCACAAGACTTCAATCGTATGTTAAGTGCCGTAGAATTTATTGTGCCTTCATGATATTGTTATGTGTTAAACTGCTAGGCATAAACAAATTGTCATCTGATGGCAGTTACTGTAGCTAAATGTTTCTATCCCGTTTTATTGTTTCTTAGTAAGTGGAGCCTACAATTTGTTCCAGAGTTCTGTTGATTACTTGTTTGCATATTTGCTTTCCCTCTGTTTATTATTCAGAATGGAGTTGCATAATATTGTCAAGAAACCTGGTAGTGTGGTACATCTGTCGTTCTCAAATGGTTCTGAATGATGTACATGTTTCGCTCTTGCAGTCGGTATTGCAGAGTCTCCTCGAAGTGATGGAGGTACATTATTACTTAGTAAAGAACTCCTTGAGGGGTGCATTAAAAAGTACTCTGGTGTTTCGCCTGGCCAGGACAGCAACCAGGGGCAGCGTTTTAACATCAAGTGTTTTAATGTTGTTGAACCAATTTCGAACACCGACAACCTTGGTCGCAGCGTTAATGTTGGTGAGTGCATAATTTTGTTTTTGCAACCTCCTGTGTATCTTTCATTCTCACACAATTGTGTGTTTCATTGTCTCTTACCTGCATTCACTGATCTGAATCATGTTGATGAAGGGGTCTGTTTTGACAGCTTAAGGCTTATGGAGCATATTTTTTCATGGAAGGATTGGAATAATTGCCTTCTATGAGTTCTCATCTGTTTGTGTGTAGGCTACCCTGATCATTACCAGTGCAATAGATGATGACGTTCTGGTCTTTGTCATTGGATTCTGAATTACAGGTAGTTTTAAGAGGATACGTTCGGCATTTGGTTTAGGAGCGCGCACGCTTGGAGAGGTTCTCGAATGCTCTCAAGAACAGATTAATGATAAGTTGAAGTCGTTCTTTTCTTGTACGTTCAAGAGTCTAGAGCGGTATCGTAGTGGTAGGAGGCCGGACACTCCTTCAGTGGCAGGGCAACTGAGGCAAGAGAAGATTAGATCAACTGAGCCAAATCTTGCCCAGCCAATTTCTGGTAACTTGAATGTTGTATATTCCGAAGGGCAGTGGAGACAAGTAGGTGGAAAAGGCAGGTGTACCAATGCCGAGGGTGATATGGCTAGAGTGCAAATGAAAGGATCCAATCCTTCTACGGCACCGGAGCATTTTGAAAGATCTATGCCAGTAAATCGCAGGTAATTTGCATCTGACTATCATTGCCCTTGGTGATCATTGCCCATTGCTTTCTCCAATCTATATTTGGTCAATCTGATTGCAAAATCTGTTTCTGCAGGTCTAGTGAGGATCATGAGCATGCAAATCAACCAGTTTTTAGAAGTCCTTTAGCTGGGGGATATCAATCAAGAGCATCTAGTCAGGATTCACCACGTTGGGAACCCTCGAGAGGCGTTTTAGTCGGACAGGGTGGTGCTTCTCGAAAGAGGAATGTTTTAGACCCGAACCTTTCTCTTTCTAATCACGACTTGGGGCGACCGCCGGGGCCATCAGGTGACTTCAAAACGAACTCCGGTCATGGGAATTTGAACCGTAAGATTCCTTCAGGTGATGAGAATGACACATCCACCTCTGGAAGAAAGATTGCACCTGCCGAGCAGAGAAAGGGTCAATGGCTGCCGCAACAGAGAGTCTATACCTCCCCAGGTGATATTCCTCATCAGGGGAGTAGTCAGGATTCTGGTAGTCAACGGTCATTGTCCTCTTCAAAGTATATACTCCCCTGGCTACAATTACACCCACATGGCTACCCGGGTCAAATGCATATGCCAGTATGTTCTGCTATGCCTGTCCCTGCATCAAGTTTATCTGGGCCTCCTTCCGCTTCAAGTGTACATGCAACTCACCAGAGCTCCTCGTCAGGGGAGTCGTTTCCCAGTCGGACGAATTCATATCTGTCCGTGCAGGAACCACGCATCTCCCCTTCAGCCTTACCTGCTACCTCCTCCTTAATGGTTTCAGTTGTACCTTCAGGAGAAGGTGCAACCAGCCATAGTGCGGGCTTCTCTCTTCTTGCAGAAGAGCAGCGGGAGCACTGGCGGTCACCTCTTGAGGTGAGGTGTCTAGAGATGCTTAGCTATCATAAAAGCTCTGCTCTTCTGTCGGGTACTCTGGAGCCTGCTGTAACAATTCCGGGCCAGTCTCCCTTAGTGTCCACCCATCAAGCAGGTGCTGGGTCCGAGTTGATTCCCTCTTTCACTTTAGAGAGACAGGTGTTGCCTATTTCTGTTGGTGTTCCTGGTGGTCCTTCTGGTCCTTTGCAACCTATTATTGAGCATGCATCTGTGTCAAGTGGTCCGTCCTTCAGAAATCTGCCAATGGAGACTGCCTCTCCGCATGTGGCATTGCGGAGACTGTATAACGGCTCAAGCCTGCACATACCTGCATACTCTCCTACATACTCTCCTACGTACCCTCCATACGTCATGCCTACAGGCACAGATGGTGTGATCAGGGGTGACTCAATGGGTGACCTCCATTCCAATGGTTCAATGGATTTTGGAACGAATATCCTTGGATCCCAGGCGCTTCAAGATTCGAGAGCAAGGACAAATCCACAGGTTAGTTATTCGTTGAATTCTGGACTGCATCCTGTTTGTCCGTTCCTCCACTGCTCTCTTAACCCCTAAATGACAGAAGGGGGAGGGCAAAACCTAGATGTGTTATAAAATGTTACTACTGCAACTTTGATGAAGTTTGGTCCAAAAGAGAAAATGAGAAGCATGATGTTTAGTAATCATCTGTACAGTCAAACTTTCAAAATATTTGCAAATTTTTTCAAAAAGGAGAACAACATTAGTTTTCCAAAGTAGTAAATTTTATAACACTAGGACAATATTGAGGTCTTTGTCTTTGAAAAATTCTCCTCGGTGGAGTTTAACTCGGATTGACAATTGAAATTGGGTTGGAAAGTAGACTTGATTTCTTCTTTGAAAATATTTTGGATCTTTTATATATAATTTTTCTTCATCCTAGGCAGCGAGTAAAAAAGGGGCAGCGACCATAAAATGGTGGTTCGGTCACTTAGGGCTAATTGCTGTTTCTTAAGTTTACTGAGCAACACTGTATTGAACTGTGATAGTTTGTCCTGCTACTACAGAGTGCTATGTTGAACTACAGAGTGAACTATAGAGTGAACAGAGTGAACTGTATATATCCTACAGAGTGAACTATATTGCCACGATCCTGTCAGGGCATTAATCCCATGGCTTTGAATGCTACTTAAACTTAAGGGGACAGAAATCAACTTCTTCATTGTATGTGCTCATCTTATCTGGGGTTTGTCTTTTATGAGAATACCCTGGGCCATGATATTTGTGGTGCCACAATTGGGCTTAAGGGAACCGATATTAGAAAATTCTACAGTTTTCTGATTTGTTTTGAATAAGTTTTTGCGTCAAGTACTGACTTGAAGTTGTTTGTCTTACGCTTTTTGTTTGTGTCTTATCATTCAACTACATTCGTCATTATCTACTAGCAGTTCTTTTTGCTGACTGATAAGTCTTGATGTGAATGCCATTCATGCTGCGAATTTCACCGTTGGCCTGGCTATATGTTACTTCTTGAGCTGTTTCAGATCTCTCTTCTTATCTTCACTTCGTATTTCTAAAATCGAGAGCATGAAATGCAGGTTGGTAGCAGCGTTGGCAAGCGGCCGAAAGGGGCAGGCGCTGTGTTTTGTCCAAGTAATAATACGGAAACGTTGCATTTCGAGAGGAATAGTGAGGACATACTTTTCGGTGACTCTAAAGATCAGAAAGAGATTTCTCTGCAAATGTTTTGCATTCGATCTTCAAATCCTAGTTTTGGTACCGCGTTCTCACAAGGCCCTCAAGTTGGGGATGGTTTAGCCAGACACCATGGAAATCTCAACTCTTACGTTGGACCGAACATGCTACATCCTCCTGGAATAGCGGGTCCGTCATATTCCTCCCTTAGTCGCGTTCCAGATGGAATGCAGCCACCTAGGGGATTTCCTATTCATGCTAATGAGGATACTTTGCCAAAATCTAGGGGCACGGGCACCTACTTTCCTCATCCGGTAAGATCAATGCGGCACCAGTCTTTTGAAATTCACATAAGCAGTGCTTGAGTTATCTCTCTGGAACAGTACATTTGGAGTCTTGATGCCAAATTAACCTTTGGAACATTGTTGGAGCATAGCTAGGCATCGTTTGACTTTTGTACAGTGGGCCAAGCTGTTGGAAGCAAGAAAATTCGCTACAATGGATCACTTGCTGCGTTATGAAGTATTGGAAGGAGTAGAGCAATATGTATGACTAGCTGTCCTTTTGAGTTCTAATCTCAAAAGGACATGTGATGTGGACGTTCTTGTTGGTTGGCTAGTTACTACAGTACTGTACCTCAGGTCTTGAGTTATTGCCTCCATGTAGGGTAATGTTACAAATTTATCCTGTGTCATTTTGTGGAGCTCATTGAGTGTTTATTAATTTGTCTGGTTCTGATGTTCTCAGAGGCCTACGCACGTCAATAGGGAGAGACCCGGACCTGGTGGACGGGGTGGAAATCAACATGGATGGTATGGCCATCAGGACCGAAACAACGTCGAGGAAAGTTACCAATCACATGCACCCCGCTACAGAAGTGGAGGGCAAGGTGATACCTCCTTCTCTGATATCTGAATTTTCTTCAAGATGGCTTTTGGGATACGAGTCCTGTTGAACGCCCTAGTTGTCATTCTTTTCAGTCATCTGTGTTGAACGCACGTTAAAACTGTTAGAAACCTGCAATGTTTTAATGACATAGCACAAATTCGTAAGAAAAGAATGATGTCGCTGCCAAGATGCCCAAATTGTAGGGTTCTGTAACATCGTGACAATAAACAGTATCGTTAAAGAAGTCCTTTGGGTCGGAAGGGTGCCAAAGGACTAGGACCCTTTTCGTTGTCCCATCTGCATGCAACTTCTTGTGATACAACCGGTGAGGGTACAAAGTGAGAGTTATGAACTGGGTGAGTTTGTTCCCCAGGGTTTTGTGGCTGTGATATTAGTGAAGACGATATTAAAAGAGGTCAGGGTGTACCTACAGGTCAAGGACAGCAGAACAAGCATGAAGTTCGAGTGAAGAATTGCGCATCTGACCAGGACTGGGAGAGCACCAGTCCACGGCATCAAATTGAAGAAAGTCCCTTCCAAGATGAAGGTGAGTCTTCGCATTTTTTTCTATAACTACATTGTCAGTCTTGAAAGGTTGCAGTCCTTGTCAAATGGGGATGTTATGATTATGTTCTTATCTTCACCGAAATAGTTTGTTAGAATGGCGTGCTAATTGGCCAGCATGAAAATTGTTATGTCCCATCTAGCAAAGCCACCACTGCATACATGAATACTACAACACCTCCATAATTGATGTTGAATAATACGGCCTTGTGATAAATCCTTTAACCTATCCTCAATAACCATTTTGTTGTAGAGTAGATTATTGGAGACCGTTTGTGAATTTTGGTTTGTACTAGGCTATTTCTTGAATGATGTCTAGCTTTGATCTTTCCAGGTATTGAAGATGTATCATATGCAACAGGATTCAAGCCTTCTCCACAGGATATGGATGTTGACGCCAGTGCTTACAAGAGATTCAAGGAAGATCATGACTTTGACCATGGCAGTAACTTCTACTCCGGCTTGGAAGGTGGAGAGGAAGGTGGTAGGAGTGCAGCTACCTCTGGTGAAGTGTTTGGAAAACCCAAATTACCGAAGTTGACTATTGCAAAGTTGAACCAGAAGAGGACAGAAGCTGGATTTGGTGCAGAAGTATTGTTAACCCGATACCCAACAAAGAAGACCTTCTGGAGATGTATGAAAGATTGATCCTCAACAAACATTAACAGAATGGGCTCATTAACAGGATGAGTTTGAACCCGTGTCAGCGATTGTAGGTTTGTAAAATTGTGTAAAATTGTAAAATTGTAGGTTTGCAAAATTGGTAAATTGGTAAAATTGTGTGACAGTTTTAGTATGTTTTGAATATTTGAAAATCATAATTACCATTGGATTCCTCGTCATAGGACAGACGCTTTAGGACACTAGTGATTAGTTTATTTTGGATCTAGTTTTGTAGGTGCTCAAGAGAGGTATGCTCTTTCCAAAGAGCTCGCTAGCATTGAGTAGACTTGTTGTATTCTTTGTAAAGTGTTCTATTGTATTCTTTGTAAAGTGTTCTAGTGTAAAGAATTGTTGTATTCTTTTCAATTCTATCCATACGGTTGGATTTTCAATTTCTATCACCAATATTTGTGTATAAATTTTCAATCTTGAAATTTGGAGCTCTTTTGTAATGTGATTACGAACAAGATGTTGACAATTTAATAATGAAATTTGTTGTGATGGGTTGAAATGTAACCCTTTAATGTCCCAGTTCAACACTGTTTTCAAAAATTTGTTATAAAATGTTTGATGAAAGCCGGAAAAGGAGTTTATGTACAAAGAAAAGTTGCAAATGTCAATGTGAAGATCACATCTGTATGGTTGGATTTATCATATATTTCTTTAAAATTTCTTTATTGATTTTGCAAAGTTTTGTCTTGAAAATCAATGAAAAATCATGAATTAACGGAATTTAAAAAAATAAATTGTGATGAAATTGGAATACTATGCACTACGAGATGGTATGGTTTCTATTATTTGATTCTACTTACAGTGACGAGCAAAACTGAGTATTGATTTGAAACTTTTCCATTCAAACAACCATATCATGAGCATCAATGGGCAAAGTCCAAAAGTGAATTTGCAAAAGTTGTAGTGTGCGACATATAACACATTACTATCGAAGTTTGAAGAGAAACTCAATTGTGATTTGAAAGAAAATGAATTTCAAAGTTAGCCATGTCTAAAACTCGGTTTTGTGCGCTACAAGTTGGAAGTACTTTAAATTTTGTGAATTTTTTCTTATAGCTTCAATAAAACTTTTTGTGCCTTGGCATGTTGGTATACATCGTTTTAGATTGTTGTATGCAAAAATTGAAGGAAGTTGACATTTATAGAATTTAAAATATCGACAATTTGACAAACATGCAAATGATGTTGGTTTTCACGATATTTGAATTTTTTTTTGGAATTGAGAGTTTAGGATTGCATTGGCCATTGTATAGAGAGCATAGGTCGCAATATGACCATTGTTACATTTTAATGCCTTTACATTTGAAATAGTTGTTGAATAGCCAAAGTGTTCAATTTATATATTAGAGTTGTATGATGCAGTTTTTTGGTTTGACTTTTTTGTACAAAGTCTAGGGTTCATGATGCACATACTCAATTAACCAATTGAAAAACTTGTTTTTTTTGTGTTCAATATCATCAAAATATTGTCAATTTTATGAAAGTGAGTGTAATTTCTGGCAGTTTTGAATTTTTTGATGATATGGAAAATAATATGTCTTTTAATTTTGATTTGTAGGATTGATTATGTGCGTCATAAACTCTAGTTTTCGTACAAAAATCCTAAACCAAAAAACTACATCGTATAGCTCCAATATATAAATTGAACGCATTGGCCTATTCAACAACTATTTCAAATGTAAAGGTATTAAGATGTAACAATGGTCATATTGCAACCTATGCTCTCTATACAATGGCCAATGCAATCCTAAACTCTCAAATCCAAAAAAAAATTCAAATATCGTGAAAACCAACATCATTTGCATGTTTGTCAAATTGTCGATATTTTAAATTCTATAAATGTCAACTTTCTTCAATTTTTGCATACAACAATCTAAAACGATGTATACCAACATGCCAAGGCACAAAAAGTTTTATTGAAGCTATAAGAAAAAATTCACAAAATTTAAAGTACTTCCAACTTGTAGCGCACAAAACCGAGTTTTAGACATGGCTAACTTTGAAATTCATTTTCTTTCAAATCACAATTGAGTTTCTCTTCAAACTTCGGTAGTAATGTGTTATATGTTGCACACTACAACTTTTGCAAATTCACTTTTGGACTTTGCCCATTGATGCTCATGATATGGTTGTTTGAATGGAAAAGTTTCAAATCAATACTCAGTTTTGTTTGTAAGTGTATTTTGAAAAATCATCTTTAAGGTCTCACTTTTTGAACTAAGAATGAAACTTGACATAAACCACTTGTGTTGTTTTTCCTAAAATCATAATAACCTATTTTGAAAATCAAAACCGTACAAAGGATAGTCAACTTGCACAAGAATCATGAGGAATTTTTGGTGAATGAAAACTGTCCAGTTTGGATTGAATTCAAAGAGTCAAAATCTGTTCAGCGTCCAAATTTTGGACGCAGGCGCCTGAAAGGGGTAATACTCTAAGTGTAGTGATTTTTAGAGATTTTTTGGTTGCTTAATTTTAGTAGTTGACTTTTTCAAGAGCACTTTTAGACTAAAATCTTCAAAATTATGGGTGGAACACTTCAATATGAAATGAGGCATAAAATTTTCACAAATCATCCCCTTTCTAATCGGATGTCGTACACATGCATTAAGCTAACATCCTATAAAAGTTTCAGTAAAAAATCCACACTGCAGAAATTGCATGATGGATGAGAAATTAGAGTTCAAATCCGTACATCATGCAAAATATGCATGGTTGGGCGGTTAGGGGTTAACCCCTAAACATACCTGGGTGTTTCTGGAATTGACAATTTGAGAAAAAACATGACAAACTGCTATTTAGAAAAATATTTTGGAATTGGTATATAAATAAAAGTTCTAGATTTTGAATTTTAGATTCCATTCCTACTCTTCATTTCACCAATACTCTCACCAATATGTAATTATAAAATTTGAAAGTTAAAATTAAAGATTCCTTCTAAATTCAATTACAAACAAAATTTTAATATATTTTGGGTAAATTTTGTTCGAACAAATTTGAAATGAGACACTTTTAAACATGGTGATTTTTTGAAATTTTTGAGTTTAAACTTTTTGAACGCTTTGACATTTAGGGGTTTAATCCCTAAACATCCCTACTCCTCTCCAGATTTAGCAGTTTTGCCAAGATGCATCATAAAATGCAACGAGGAGGAATATTTTGACCATCCATGAAGCTAACTTTCAATAAAAAATTTAGTAAAAAAACCTGCACCCCAAAAAGTGCACGATGGATGAAATTTGTACATCATGGAAAGTATGCATGGTTGGGCAGCTACGAGCTAATGCGTTGAAATTATATTCTAAAGAATTAAAAACGAAATCTGATACGGCCCCGAAGAAGAGAATTTGGTTGGACCAAAATAGAAACCCAATTCACTTCCCTTGTATTGTGTTAGAGTTCCCTTCCTTTTTGGCATGAGCCATTACTTTTCTGCAAATTGGCTTTGGCCTTGGAATGTGAAGCGGCCTTGGAATGTCATGTGAAGTCTAAATCACACCTTCAACTAAAAGCTTAGAGAAATTGAATTAATATTTTGGAGACATTGATAACAAAAATGCAAGAAATTCATAACAAGTATAAAGATTATCAAGGTTTGTTGGTCCGAGCAGAAGATATTTTAAACACCCAATTCCATTCTAGCACCCATTGGCCTCCTTTGTAGACATTGAAAATTCTCACCAATTATACGCCTTATCCAAATTTGTGTTTTATTATTAAAAAAATTATTACTAATTTTGTTTTGGTGAAATCATCATTATCAATCGTTCTCCTGAAAATGAGCATTATAGACACAATACATGACAACCTCAAGTTTTAGTAAGAATTTTGAAGATACTGATGAAAATGCTCTAAAGAACATATCCAACAATGGTTGTTGTCTTTAAATTTCTTGCTAAAGTTTGAGGTCCTCATTCGACTTTAGGGGAATTTTTTCTTGCCATACCAACCAATCATGATTAGTATTTTATTACTTGAATTCCAACGACTCTTGTTGGTTAGCAAAATTTAGTTTAAGGTCATATACTAGTTTTGGAAAGTTTTGCACTTACGGTCATTTGTCTAGTGGGCATAAAACCAAGGGTGAATCAAACATACACTCTATTTATGCGAGCTTCCAAAGAGGACCAAAGTTCTTAGAACAAGGAAAAAAGCATAAAAAGCATGAATTTAGTCTTCGAAATTGGGCTCTACAATGAATAATTTTATTTTAGTTCATGCTTTGGAATAAAGAACGAGTGCTTGATGGGTTGGAGGGGCTTGCTTAAACCATGCCCGATGTTTTTTAAGGACCCACTCTCACTTTTGTTGAAGAAACTTGAAAAGTGATCCCGACGTTCACTTCTAGTGAGGACGCAGCCGGGTGCCTCATAGGGAGGGGCTTTTACTACACTAAAATCACTATATATTGTGGCCTATGATATTTTTGAATGACTACACAAATGATTATTTTTCCAAATTCATCCAAATTTGATGAAAATTATTTAGATTGATAAAACATTGTTTATATATAACAAATTAAAATTTGTCCAAATGGACGAGTGCACGACAAAAATCATTCATCCTTAATATATGGTGATTTCAAGATATTGATGTTTGGAAATAGAAATAGAAATACGAGCCTCACTGGTGAGCTTGCTCTCAAGACTCCACCAAATCTTGGTGATTGATGTTTGCAATGTACAAAGGTGGGACCGCTCTATTCTCACCGCAAGCTTGACAGCGGACCTATTGACATGTTTTTGCCCTTTTTACCCATGTTGATGGTTTTCAATAAAAAAATAAAAAATAAAAAATAAAAAATAAAAAATAAAAAAAATATATATATATATATATATATATATATATATATAGTTGTCGTGTAACACTGTAATTCAATGTTATGTAATGTTTCACCAAATTTCAAATGTTGATTTATAGTGAAGGCCAATTGGACATGGGGCCCACCCCACTTTCAGCCTTTGCCCAGATTTACTTCATGCAATAGTAAAACAACAATCCCTCTACACTAAAGACTAATTGGCAGAGTGTTTGATTTTGAAACATTGTTGAGCATGCCAACGTCACATGACAAAAATAAAGTTGAGTGGAGTTATTCTATAACGTTTGTGCCATTCACAATTGTAGTGAGGGTATATAGTGTTGTTGGTTTGTAGAAGACGCATACCTTTCTTGGACATTTGGTTAAGATTAACTATAAATATGATTTGCAACCTTGGAGTTTTGAACCATTGGAGTAACTTTTCTTTAAATTTTAATATAAGAAATAAAATATAGAATAAATTTATATATGAAGAATTTGAAATCAATTGGAAAAATAAAAATAAAATTTTGAACAAATGTAGAACCATATTATATACTAAATTGATAAGAATGTATACTACACATGATAAACTTAGGAATTCATGTTTTGCAATGTTTTACGTATGTTCTTGAGATGAACAAGGGTGATTACATGCAACATTTGTTTTATGTATGTTTTGTAGAAAAAAACGTACAGAGAACATATTACAAACATGTAAATTTTATCATGATGTGGTTTTTCATGTTTGTATTATGTCGTCCGTGCGTTTTTTCTATGATAAATATACGTAAAACATATGTCAAAAGTAATCACCCCTGTTCATCTCAACAACATACGTAAAACATTGCAAAATCATAGCTTGCTAAGTTTGTGATGCACTAAATCTTATTCAAAAGGTCGAGAATTGTATATTTCTCCGTTCAAACCCACAACGCTAGCTATACATCTATACTATGATTGTGAGCGGTACAAACCTTTTGGGAAAACTCCACTCAACCTTATTTTTGTCATGTGACATTGGCATGCACGACAACGTTTCAAAATGAAACATTGCCAATCAATGTTTTGTGTGGAGGGATTGTGGTTTTACTGTTGCGCGAAGAAAATCTAGGCAGAGGATGAAACCGGTATGGACCCATTGCCGAACATTGAATTACAATGTTACACAACAACTATATCTGTTTTATTAAATACCAACAATATATCTATTTTATTAAATACCAATAGTAGGGTCATAGTGATCTCAAAACTGGCTAAAATTAGCTGGATTTCTACCAAAAGAATGGGGCTGCTAAACATATAAAGAAAGAAAATGAAAAATAAATTGAAATGTAGCGAGAATGCTCATCATGATATAAATATGTAGCAACTTCATGAGGTGATATCCGCACATACCATCATTGTATCACCTTAATATATCAAGGCTAGTGCCGGATATTATAGAGGCATCATGAGTATTATATGCACTGGGTACCAAAAGTAGATACCATTTATGTGGGAGGTCACATAATGTTCTAAATATCATAAAGTGGTTCTGAGATCACTATAGGAATGAAAGGAGCAAATTAAAACATGTTAACGGGCCAGCTGTCAAACTCGTGTGGAGAATAGAGCGGCCCCAGCTTTCTACATTGCAAACATCGTTCACTTTAATTTCGGCCGAGACTGCACCCTCAAGCATGAATACGTGAGTCGCTCCCAAATGCTTTTGTTTATTATAAGACTTAATTCTCAACACAAACAATGCATACTAAATGTTAGTTACTCTAGAAATGTCACCAGTTTACATCCCACTAAGGACGTATAATTGGAACAATATGACTCTTTATGAATAGCATTAGCTATAAAGTGATGATACGATACTTCATCATAGAAACCGCGGAGTTTTCTGTTTTGTTTCATTTTCTAATTGCATTTTTGATTGCCGGTATAACATTCTTGAGCAGTGTTGATCACCCACCCTTTCTACGCTAAGTGCATTGTGGTTGATAGTAACTACACTTGCATATAGTAGTTGGTTTAGGGTCTATGGTTTTGGTTTCATCATGTGAGAGGATCTGTGCCATAGGAAGAAGACCCCGTTCCTATATCCCCCGGTGGTCTTGAATGCGAGACCCCTGCGAGACACTGTTCATGGCCCCCCCCCCCCTTTTCTGAAATTTCCATTTTGGGCACCGAGACCCCTTTTTTTGGCAATTTTTTTTGCAAATTTGGAGCCTACGTTCCCAGTTACCCTAGGGACACCTATTTGGGAATAAAAAACCATTGGAGGAGGGGGTTGTTTTTTAAGGTGGGCCCTGACAAGGACAAAAATAGGGGGCACTTTTGTCCCCATTCATTCAAGACCACCGGGGGATTTAGTGACTTCGGGAAGAAGATGTCAGAGAATAGGAGCATATTGGATACCCTGATTGGAGTACAGTTGGGCGGAAGGTGTTTGCAATTCCTTCCAAGAATGTTACGGATTCTCTTTTGAAAAATTCTGTTCTTAAGCTGGAAGTACACATACAAAGACTTGAAAACGTTTCAAAATGTTCAAATTATGATAATACTGAACTAGGAGTTGGAGAATTTCAAAGTATTCCGTTTTTCCGGTAGCCGCCCTCCGCTCTTACAAGTATAGTAAGCTATACTAATCAAGGAACTCATGATACTTTCATGTCTTAGCTGGATTATCCGTTTATGATGCTATGCAATTTGTAGTTCCAGATGTTTATACAATTTGTATGGGATTAGCCTGCTTCAATGGGATCATTTGTTTTAACCGGGGGAGAAATTACTAAACGTATAGCGTTACCTCACGCTTTCCTGGTCATTATTGGTGTTACAAACAAGTGGGATTCAAATGAAGTTCTTCCGAATTCTTTCTGCAAGTGTACCTCCTTGCTTGTGGTTGAATAGTTGGACTACCTCACTCCACATTAGGAGCTTCATGTTATCTGTAGAGCATGAGTATCGTCACCTTATTTGTAAGGGGGAGTTTTCATTTCAGAGCATGCTGGAACAAACAATATCAGAATATCAATATCAAGCAATATCAGAATATATCTGAGTACATCAGCAATATCAGAATATCAATATCAAGCAAGTTTCTGTATCTAAAAACATTCTATCCCTTTTTGATATTCTTTGTGCATTATGGTATCCGATGTAAAGTTTGGTCCCGATTGAATTACATTTTTCACAACATGATCAATTAAATTTTTGATTTCAAAACTGTAAATTCTTGAACATTTAAGGATTAAAATTTTATTTAAAAGCAAAGATAGGTCATTGAGCTTTACATAGAACATTATTATACCCAAAGCATGTAGCTTAACCCCTCAAGGCCCATTCTTTTTTCAATGTGGTCAAACTTTGATTTGCAGCTCAATTGCTCATTTTAAATTTGAGAAAAAAAATTTGAATTTTTTTTTCATAAATGAGTCTATATGTTTACTATAATCATGAATTTTTCATAATTCTCTATTGGAAATTGAAATTATTACGATTTTCTTAAGCCCCATGTCTTCAAAACAATCATACTAATCACAACAAGTATCCAAAATTGGTGAAATTTTACCTTGGGTGTAAATCACAATTAAAACACTTTAGTATATTTAAAAGTCACACAATGGTTTTATTTGGATAAAATCGATAGAAAAACTATGTTGAAGAACAAATTGGCTCTTAACCCATTGAATTGATGATTGCTATAAAAAAAATTCAGTAATTGGAATTTTGATGAATTTTAAAGTGAAACATAAATATGACTTGATTATCTTCTTTTTTTAGTTCTACTCAAATGAAAAATAAAAAAATTCAAATTCAAAGTGAAAACTAAGTTTGACCAGGGAAGAGCTACTTTTAGGTCTCTTGAGCTTTGAGAAGTTAAGTAAGACCTTGATTCTCTCCACACTACCAATGAAAGTCAAATTCTAAACTTTGTGATTCTCTATATGGTATGTGCCAAAATCAAACAATTAGTTGGTGATTTGTTTTTATTTTTTTAATCTTCTAATGAAGAAACAATTCTCAAACTGAGACTTTTTCCTCCATGCACTAAAAGTGACAACCAAGTTTTTAGATTTGTAATTTTCTGTATCTTATATATACTGATAAAAAAAACAAACTTAGTTGGTGGATTTTAAGTTAGTCTCCTAAGAAAATTTGTGAAATTAAAATTCACAAAATCATTTTTTAAACTTTTATCCTACATGCATAAACTTAAGGTTGGTTTGTAAATCTAAAAATATATTTCATTAGAACAAAAATGTACACCAAGTGTTTGAGGTGTATAGTAATTTTCAATCTGAAATTGTCAATTTGTCAAATCCAATAACGTTAACCCAATTTCTATATTTCCATTGTTTGATAATTAATTTTGACTTCTCATTTTATATTTATTCATTTTTCATTTTTCAAGTGTTTTTTCAAATATTCATGACTTTAACATATGTTTTGTGGATATATTTGCTAATTTTTTTATGTTTGATTCTTTCTTATGATCAGAATCTCATGAAATAAATAATTTTAAAAATATTCATTTTATATTATTCGAAATTTTGAATACTTGAATCTTTCATTCAATACTTTTGAGTACTTGAATTTTTTAAACAGCATTTGAATTTGGTACACATGATACATCTAAATGTACACATGGATTCCTCATTCATCATTTTTTTAATTTTTTAATTTTTCATCATTTTTTATTTTTCATATTATTTTCTTGCCCATATTCCATTCAAAAATGAGATAACTTCAATGTTGTTTTAAAAATTATAATATCCATTAATCCAAATGATTTTTTTCATCTAAAAGGTGTATGTGCTTTGTTTTTATTTTTGGTGCAATCCGAAAGTGAACATGGCAGAAGAACAAAAATGTATAAAATACTGTACCAAATGCCTTTTTTATGCAATATTTGTAATGCTTCGATAAAATAGATTTATTTGTGTGAAAAATGACAAAAGGCATTAAATCGTGTAGAAATCGACAAGTAGATCCTATAACTTATATATTAACTCCTAAAATGCTCACAAGCCTCTCTAGATTTGGAAATTGCAAAGATGCATTATAAAATGCAACTAAAAGGGATATTTTGAACTTTGTTTATGAATAACAGTTGTGCATTGTGAATTTTAGATTCTATCAATACAATTAAATCTATTATTGTTATCCTCGATATTTTGTATAAAATTTGAAACTTAAAATTCAAAATTATTTTGAGATTCAATTACAAATAAGATATTGACAATGTGTGGATGAAATTTGTTGCGATTGGTTGAAATGTAATACTGTAAGTGTAGTGATTTTTGGAAATTTTTTGGTTGCTTAATTTTATGAGTTGATTTTTTCAAGAATACTTTTGAACTAATATCTTAGAAATTGTTGGTGATTCACAATAACATGAGAAGAGGCATAAAAATTTCACAGATCATCACTTTTTTAATCAATTTACACATGCATGAAGCAAACTTCCCATAAAATCTATAGTAAAAAATCCACACAACACAAAATGCATGACGGATGAGTAATCGGAGTTTGATTCTATACATCATCTAGAAATGGACGGTTGGGTGTTTAGGAGTAAGGCTCAACTCAATTGTGATCTAAAGTGCTCATTATAATTTGTCCTTTGAAGGTGAGATAGTTGGTTAGTCCTTGTTTACTCCCTCCGTCCCAAAGTTATTGTCCAACTTGTTTGCTTGGTATTTCTTTGAGCCAATTTCATTGATCATATTGTAAGAAACATGATTAAAAAAGGTTTCATATTATGTCACTAGAATGATTGAAGAACATTGCATGTGTTCATTGCAACCTAAATAAAATTAGCCACAAGGAAGTATTTTGTTTTACCTACTTAAAAAATCACTTTCAAACACCACAATAACTTTGGGACGGAGGGAGTATTAACGAGTGCGACCCGTGCCACTATGATCTCCACAATCCCTAGCATGGATTTAATCTTTTCCTACTTTTTGAAATTAAACCGTATTGACGTTCCGGAAGCAGCTTCATGGACCACCTGTAATTCTCGCATGCCATCTTCAACTCTGAAATACCAATTCGCTCCTAAACTTCATCCAATTTTGAAACCCTAATTTTCCTCTACGCGACTTGAACTGAAACTTTCCAACACTCAAGAACGCCGCGATTACGATTCACCGAATCACCCCTGCTTGCAATGATCTAAAGACCTCCCGGTTCCACCAGCGACCTCTTCGCCAGCCTGCTTTGTCCCCCGAACCAAAAATCAAAACCCTACTTTGCGCCTTCGGTAGCCGTTCATTCAAAGACGCCTCCACCACAACATAACGACGAAAACTCTCGACATCATAACCAATCCACATCATAACCAATCCAAAGGAATAAAAAAATAAAAAAAATAAAAAAAATCTGCACTCGCTGCTCAAACCCTACGGTAGCAATATACTTAAAAAAAACGCGATGAATACAAAAACTCCTATTGAAACTGGAGCAGCACACCACGACCAAAGCAAATCAACGCACCGAGAGAGGCTCCGCCAGAAGTATTTAGAAATCAAGAAGGAACGCAGATGAAGATGAACACAGATGTTTTTGTGTCTCCTCGACGGATTCCAACGCGGAACAGTCAAGTGAGACAACCCGAGTTGTATTGTACTAGTGGGACCCATGCCGTTGAACACATTGACGTTAGTTTAATGTTAAAAACTTTTATGAGCTTGGGTTGTCTCCTCGACAGATTCCAGCGCGGAACGGTCGAGTGAGACAAACCGAGTTGTATTGTATAATAGACTAGTGGGACCCGTGCCGTTGAGCACATTCCAAAATAATTTCCTCTTGTTAAGCTTGGGTTGTCTCCTCGACGGATTCCAGTGCGGAACGGTTGAGTGAGACAAACCATGTTGTATTGTATAATAGATAATAGATTATTCTAATATATGATATCCGCCAATCTATTTGATGTTTAATATCCAAGAGAGCATATGTGCTCTAGTGCATTCAATGTGATAAGTGAATGTGGTTAAAGGACTAAAATATTATGGTAAAAATGATGTTTTGTAACAAAAAACCCCTAAAATATCATCAACATAATTGATAATAATGTTCAAAAATCAATTTCCAAAAATTTGGGTAGTAGTCACCTTCATAATGTTTACTTTTGAAAGAAAGCACTAATGTTTGACCTTGCTATCTATATTCTTGAAATGGATGGACACTAAACTTTGGTACACTTTTAATCACCTAGGCTCCCACTTTCCGAAAATCATATGATATAAAAAAGTGATTCATCTTTTCAACATGAAGAAGCTTGATTTTTATCCATATGTATTTTTCGTATTAAATTCTTTACCTAATTGTTAATCAATCAAACAATTTTTTATTTTGAATATGACTTAAGATTAATAAGTTACATTTATATTTCATCAAAAGTTTAAAACATTTCATTGTACAATGAGGTCAAACAATTTTTTATTTTGAATATGACTTAAGATTAATAAGTTACATTTATATTTCATCAAAAGTTTAAAACATTTCATTGTACAATGAGGTCAAACAATTTTTTATTTTGAATATGACTTAAGATTAATAAGTTACATTTATATTTCATCAAAAGTTTAAAACATTTCATTGTACAATGAGGTCATAGGTTTAAGCAGTACAGATTTATCAAAACCCCATTGATCATATTAAGCATGTCCCATCTTAAACCTATTTCAACAAATTGCACTCAAAAATTGTTAATACTTCTTTTTATAGTCAATTTGAAAATGAATTATGAATTTGAAACTTTTTGTTTTATATAAATATATTGAATATAGAATCCGGATATTTTAATTGTACAAATATGATTTACAACGTTTCTAGTTTAAATTATTCCTCCAATTCGTATTTTAAAATGATCTTTAGAAATCTTCAATAAAGGATGGGTAGATATTTTGAGAGTTAACCTCGGAGTTAACCTTTAAAGGATAATTTTTAATTTAGAAAAAATTAGTATTTTGAATTCTAACCGTAAAAAACAATAGTACTTTACATTCTAAAAATGTAGGTACATATTGTTGGAATTAAGTTATTGCGGAGGAAACTCATAGACCAAACGTCTATATCTCCAAATTAACCCCTTAACGTACCAGGGTGTCCCTGGAATTGACAATTTGAGAAAAAACATTATAAACTACCATTTAGAAGAATATTCTGGAATTGATATACATATGAAAGTTCTAGATATTGAATTTTAGATTCCATCCGTACGGTTCGATTCACTAATACAATCACCAATATTTAATTATAAAATTTGAAAGTTAAAATTAAAAATTCCTTCTAAATTCGATTACAAACTAAATTTCAATATTTTTTGAGTAAATTTTTTTTGAATGAGTTTGAAATGAGATACTCTTAAGTGTGGTGATACTTTGAAATTTTTGTGTTTCTTAAATTTATGACCTCATTTTTCTCGATTCCACTTTGAACTAGAGTCAATGCAATTTTGGCTTGGTCAACGACTTGACATACTTCTACATTTGCAATTTTAGAAAAATATGTACTCTAGTATGACTAAATCCAGCCATTAGATAGGACAACAACTTGGTGAAGAATCTCCAAAAAATTGGATGAGTTTCATCCAAGCGTTGATGAGAATGTGAGAAGGCTTTGAAATCATTCGTCGTCCAGTTTCTGGACGCTGTGACGTTTAGGGGTTAATTAGTTAGAACACCAAAATGGTAGTCTAGTCAGTCCGTACATATTCTAGGTACTTAAACATACAATACTAGGACTATTTAAGTGCATCAGGAATTTCAGACCCCACTGATTCTGCACGATTTCAGTGCGTTTATCGTTAAACACTGATTCCGCACGTCATACGTGCATTTAGAAGTGCCGTTATCATACGGAAGTGACATGCATTACTAAGATGTCGATGCAGTGTCTTTTCAATGATTATGACAAAAGTGTTGTTTCCGCACGAAAGTCGTGCTTGACGGAATCCGTGCGTTAATCGTGTATCTACATTACATGACTAATAAGACACGGATAACATGCGGTTTTAGTTAATGCGGATTCAGTATCGTATACGTATCATATTAATGCCTTTTACTATATTCGTGCGATTTCAGTATCTATTATAATGCAAATTATTTTCGTACAACATCCGTGTACAATATTTTAATATATATTTTGGAATCTTTTGGAATCTTTTGGAATCTTTCAAAATATTTTATATTATTTTGGAATATGTTGGAATATTCCAAGAATCTTCTTTAAATTATACTTACGGTTTAATTTCCCAAAACATTTTTAGATCTACATTTATAGAGTTTAGAAGCAATACACATTAAAATTTCAAAGAAATAACATTTTATATTTTTAGAATTAAAATTTGGTATTATTGGTTATCATTGTACTTTTCATCATAGGAGCAAAAAAAAAAATAGCTCACAACCACCACGATTTTGGCAAAAAATTAAAAAAATCAAAAAATTATGAAAAGAATCCTAGATATAGGAAAAGTCCTGCATAATCTACTGCAAAAAAAAATTGGAAAAAAAGTTTTTTCACATAGTTAAAAACATTCAAAGTCCGCTGAAAAAAAAAACAGCTCACAACCATGATCTGCCATCACGATTTTGGCAAAAAATTAAAAAATTAAAAATATTATGAAAAAAATCCTAGATATAGAAAAAGTCCTGCATAATCTAGTGCAAAAAAAAATTGGAAAAGAAGTTTTTTTCACATAGTTAAAAACATTCAAAGTCCGCTGAAAAAAAAAATAGCTCACAGCCATGATCTGCCATCATGATTTTGGCAAAAAATTCAAAAATTCAAAAAATTCTGAAAAAAATTGTAGATGTAGGAAAAGCCCTGCATGTTGTAGTGCACAAAAAAAATTACAAAAAGAATTATATACACATGGCAAAAAATTGCCAATGATTACATTCTTTTATAATTACCAAAAGAGTTCCATCCTATGCATTGAGAGTTTGCGGTGATTTGGTGGTTTGGAGCTTGGTTGACAATCAGGAGGTTGTGAGTTCAAATCCTGCCGTCGGCGATAGAGCTTGTGAAGCCATGGTGGGCCCCACCGCGGGTTCGGGCAATTTCCCTGTAGTTAAAATGGGTAGCGAGGAAAATAATTGTTTTGTATTATTTTAATATTTTATTTAATATTTTTTAATAATATTATTTTGATCAAATTTAGATATGGAAAGAAAATAAAATCTAGATATGGAAAAGATGATGTCGCACGAAAAACACATTGAATCAGTGTAGTTTTAAAGACGATTAAAACACGACATTTGACGACTATAAAGAGTGTTGAATTCATACGTTTTCAACAAATGTATCAATCGTGTCGAATTGGTACTATATCCACTTGTACGAACATCGTGTCATATTAGTGTAGTTGCGATGAATGACGCAACGATGCGGAATCAGTGCGAAAACTGTACGAACCCTTGAAATATCGGAAATGGCACTAAAATCGTGCAGAATCAGTGGGGTCCAAAATTCCTGATGTGTGGCTTGGTGGATGAAGAAAATCTTGCCTAATCAACGACAAGATCTTTATTCTATGGCTGGGTGGTGACTTGTAAGTCACACGATAAACAACATTTACCATGTGTACACATTGGTTTATTTTAATATTTCACATACTATTTTTGTCACATACGATGTTTGAAATAAATTTAACAATTATTAACAATCGTAGTCAAAGCGGTTTGAAAATTGAGAACTAAGCCTTAGGAAATTGGTATGTCCTTGTAAGAATTAACAAAGACAAGAAGACAAAACTATGGTTTGAAGACAAACTTCCTGCTTTTGTTAACAATTGATTTGAGCTCGAGTTGAAAGGAGGAGGTGTTTGTTAAAACAAACCTACATTTTGTGAAGCACCTTTGTAGGGCTTGAATATTGTACCCGAACGTCAGGGTCAATAAGTCATGTCAAATAGATTTTTTAGGGAAAATTTCTTTTCAACAAATGCCAAGTTCTACAATTATTTTCCAAGGTTCCATTTTTTGTCATACATAATAGATTTTTTTTTGAAGAAATATTTTCCTAAAGATTTGGGCTTTTATTTTTAGAATTATGTTTTGTCAATCTCTATAGTGCAATAGGATAATAGAGTGCATAGGATAATAGAGTAGTGCAATGGTCCACCCTTTTGAAATCTAAAACAAAAAAGAATCTTCACTTGAATTCATTTTTTAAAGTGATGAAGGAATGCCTTCTGTATTCTATGAATTTTGGGATTATTATGTCATTGCCACGCAAACTGAATTTCTAATTGTAACTAGACTATGGTCTTGTTGCAATTAGGTACGGTGTTGGCTCCCATTGCTCTATTGTGCTACATGTAGTCAAACTATATCAACTTTTAAATGACATACCAAGCTCTACAAGCTTAATTTAATATTACTCGTAACGTCTACTTTGTTTAACTAAATGGGGTTTTTTAAATGTCGAAGCGAACATATTTAAGCCCGTATTTAAGGCATCTTTATTTCTTTAGAATAGAACCAAAGTAAATTTAAAAAAGAATTATGCTTACCCTTAGAAAATACCAATGTCCTTTTAATTAACGATTTAAGAAATACCATTACAAAAGAATATTTTCGAATTGATATACAAATGAAAGTTCTAGATCTTGAATTTTAAATTCCATATGTTCACCAATACCATCACCAATATTTTATTATAAAATCTGAAAGTTCAAATTAAAAAATCTTTCTTAATTTTGTTGCAAACAAACATTAATATTCTTTTGAGTAAACTTTGTTGGAACGGATTTGAAATGAAACACTCTTAACGTGATGATTCTTTGAAATAAAATACGTGCTCTAATATCACCAAATCCAACCATTGGATATGACAATAACTTGATGAAGTATCTCCAATAACCTGAATGATTTTCATGCAAGCATTGATGAGAATGTAGGATGAGTTTGATTTTGTTAACAATTCAAAAACTAAACGCTACGACTTTTAAAGGTTAACAAAAGAGATTTTGAATGTGAGTATTGGTATCAAAAAAACCATGTCCTTCAAAGATTAAACAATCTCTTTATTCACAATGGTCTTAAGGTTAGCACTACATAACATTTTTTAGCAGTAGGATACTGCAACGTCTATTGTTTGGTTGATCTCTTACTCATACAATAACTTTCTTTCGAACTAGAATGAAAAATGACATTTGCCATTGTATGAGGGAATTTAGTAAGAGTCAAACAAGTAAAACAAACTGAAGATGTGAAAACAAAGAGCATTCAAGAGCATCGGAAAAAATCTTGAAAACTTTAGTTGGAATGTAAAATCAAGGGCTTAAGAATGTTATGCAATAATAATAATAATAATAATAATAATAATAATAATATAATATAATACTACTACTAATACTAATAATAATAATTATTATTAGGCTTCCAAAGAAAAAAAATGAATAAAATTGGCCCCTCGTCATCTTCATCACTCCGGATTGAAACCGACCTCCGTCCCCCGAACTGGGATCTCAACTCGTTTGGTGACGTTGTTGTGCTTCTTCCGATTAGGGTTTGCCAACTTCCCGACTGAGTGAGCTCCGTTCGTCGTCACTATTCCACCGTTTCCCGTCAACCTTCACACTCAGATTCTTCTCCTCCACATTCTATTTTTTTTTACGACACCAGTTAACGACTCCCGTGCTTCATTTGAGCCATTGATGAAGCAAACCAAGCAAGCAAGCAAGCGAACCAAGGAAGGAAAGGAAGGAGCGACGGCGTTTAACATTTTCTCACGGTTTGTTGCACTCCTCGACTCAGCTGTAGAATGTGCTCTTTTTACTATTTTTACTCTTGAGATTTCCAGCTGCGGTAAGAAAATCTGAATTGTTCTTGTTTTCCAAGAGGTTGTGGTTTCGGATTTTAAGTCTTAAGAGGAAAATTCTGCGTTTCTTGCAATTTCGATGTTAGAATGAGCTTCTGGGACATGATTGTATTCTTAGGTTTGAATGACGTATACGAATATTGATGATGGAGGAGGAAGTCACATTGTGCCATTAGGTTTTCGGATTTGGGAGTATTAGTGATCTGCGACGTAGTGGTTAGCTGTGTTTGCGTCCAGTAGCAAGGAGGTTGAGCTGTATATTACAGTTAACTTTGATGGATGAGGTTTGAGCAACTTTATGATGTTTTAAGAGCAGGCTATTTGTTTTGTTGTAGTAGTGGTTGGAGCTGTGAGGAGTTTTGTTTCGTTGGCTTGCTGAAGTTACTGCTGTTGATTGCAGTTTATTAATATAAGTCTCAGTTGATTATCCGAAGCTGCGGAGATGCATCAGGATGAAGACGTTTGTGGTGATATTGAGTGATACGAGCTCAATCTGAGATTACGAGTCAAGTAGGATATTGCTATATCGGCTGTTCTGGAAAGGAAAGAGGAGCTTTCGGTTTTGCTGGAGAATTTACTCTTTTCAGAATGGCACTAAGGAGGGCTTGAAGGACGGAGTGAGGGAGTCCATTTCCACGAGAGGCGAGTGGAGGGAGAGAGGGTGCGGGGTGGGGCTAGGGTTTGCATGGACAATCCTGAAAGTAGGCCACAGCCAAGCGGCCTCACTGCTGAAGGTGGATCCCATTTTGCTACTGCGTTTTCTTCTGCAGCAAAGAAGGATGATGATTGGTGGAGCAAGGCAGAACAGCATACTGCTGAATTGATTACTTCTATTCAGCCCATTCGATTGTCTGAGGAGAGACGAAAAGCTATTGCTAATTTTGTTGAGCTCGTCATCAAAGGCTGCCTTGACTACCCTGTTCAGGTGTCAAACCTCCCACTTTTGTTCGATGCAGCCATCTCATCTTCTCACATTCTTCCTTGAACATTTTAGGTTACATGTTTATACTCTGCTGGTTTTATATTTGTCATTAAACTCCTAGATAGTCGTTCTGCATTTGTTCGTGGACGCCTTCTGAGTATTGTTGAGAGTGGGAATGTCTTTTTAAAATGAATGTGCTGGTCAGTTTTATTTATTTATTTATTTATTAAAATCTTAAATTTTAAATAAAAAATATTTTAATGTTTTAATGTTTTATTTTTTATAAATTCATAATTTTCTTAACTCGCCTGGAAGAAAACCTGTATTGTGGACAGAACTTGTGAATGCAGAGGTGTGAGAGTTTATGGACAATGAGTGAGGTCGCTTTCAATCTTTGTTGTACACGACTTTTTCATACTCGTTCAGAAGTACTGAATTGTAACTGCACTTTCAGAGTCGGCATATTTATGAAGTGTTAATTAATGAAGGTTTTTATGAAAACCATCGATTCGTTCATGGACTCGAGGACTTTTGGGTATAAGTTGCAGATGCTTATGGAAAGGTACATTTGTGAAGCTATATCGATACTGTCCGTTCGAAGAAGTTCTGGATCGCATCTGTTATCTTTCACAGAGCTTTCATGATCTGGAAAATGATAAATGTGAGGAATTCATGGAGCTAATGAACGATGTTTTTCAACTCCGGGTGCAATTTCTACCGTGATCAAAGAGATTTTCCTTTTGGCTCTGCTGATATCTAAGATCTCACGGCAAAAAGTTTTTGGACTTCAAATTTACAAAGAATAGTGAAGAACGTATTCACGTATCTGCCAGTAGCCATTCAGAATTTGACAATCCTTCTTTGTATGTCCACCAAGTTAATCCATTTGAGATTTCAGTAATTGTGCAGATTTCTGTGTTGATGAGCTCTTCACCTTTGTGTTACTTGCGACTGGTTTGTTTCACTTGACATTGTGTTGGAGGTGCTGTCCATTCTTTTGAGAGTATACTAGCAGCAGTCAATCCTATTTATGCCGTTTCTTTGTGTTTCAACAGGTCGAGACATTTGGTTCTGTACCACTCAAAACATATCTGCCGGATGGAGATATCGACCTTACAATTCTGAGTCCCTGCACTGATTTGAAGGAGACTTGGGCAAAAGATGTGGAAAAAGCTCTCAAACGTGCCGAGGATGATTACGATAATTCCGTGTTTCGTGTGAAGGAAGTCCAATACATTCAGGCAGAAGTAAGAGTACTTTGATTTCTGGTGAAGCATGTCATCCTCACTGTCCGGGTTATCAGTGTTGCTTCTCATTACCGATGGCGTGCAACGCTTGCTTGATATTTGGGCATATTTTCAATATCGGGTGAAATGAATAATGATTAGTTTTTCTGCTGAAAACCTGCATCTTTCCCTTAATTATGTCACATCCACACTTTTGATACGTAGTCGTTATCTGTTTCTAATAGCTTCTGAGCTATCATCTGACGGTGCGTTATATGTTTCAGGTTAAAATAATCAAATGTCTGGTGGAAAATATTGTTGTGGACATCTCATTCAATCAAACTGGGGGGCTATATACTTTTTTTTTTCTCGAGGAGGTATGTTAATCCCTAATCGCAAAGGACGCGTGAGGACTATCATATAGTCTATTCTGAGTAGAGTATTGAAACTCACTGAGAAGCTTTTCCGTGGTGAAGTGCCATCTGCATTACCCATTACTGAGTAGCTCATTGAAGATAAGCGTTTACTACCGGTAATACATACTAAATTAGAAATTTAACGGAGATATCTCCTTGGTCACATCGGTCATGTTGGTCATGAGGACGTTTGCATTCTGTAATCAACGAAGCAATCGTGTTGTCGTGTTATTGTTGATGATATTTTACTACTATTCTTGCGTGGGGTTTGTTCGTCTGTACATCACCATAGTTGAGTCATTACATTTGTGTTAACTCTATGCAAGGAATTCTGGGTGCAGATGGATAGATACATCGGCCAGAACCACCTGTTTAAAAGAAGCATAATACTGGTGAAAGCGTGGTGCTATTACGAGAGCCGCATACTAGGGGCACATCATGGCCTTGTATCTACTTATGCTTTGGAGACCCTTGTGTTATACATAATTCACGTTTTTCATTCTTCGTTGCGGGGGCCATTGGAGGTTAGTAAAATTTCCAGGACAAACGGATTCATAATTATGGTATCGATGGTCTATTTCTTTATTTGTTTAAAAGTGAACGCAAAATTTTGTTTCCGTCATCAACACGACTGTTATATCTAGGTCATGTCGGAAAACAAACCACCACATTGAAAATTTCTAGTACCTATACTATGTGTTATAATATCATTTCATTATATTCTCGATGCTGTGCTAAGCAGCACATATTCTGAACGACCTACGCAACGCCTCTTTTGTCATTTTGGATGAAGCAAGTACAGTATCACAAGATGTACCACAGAACTTACTTTCACTATAGAAATGTATTGAGCCCAGTTGTTGATTTGTAACTCATTTATTCTAGTTGTTGATTCTTCCCTTTTAGGGCCTGTAGTCAGCACTCAAACCGCAAGTTCAATTTGGTGCTGCATAGCTCCATATGATCACATGGTTTAGCCAGTGTTCTCATCGGTTGCTTCTTAAATGTAGCATTTGAATTTCTTAATGTTCATAAATGCTAACCTAAGCATGTGTGGTTAGTGGCTATTTTGAAGAAGTACAACCCTCTGAAAGTTTGTTTTTGTTGCCCGGTGAATCTCAGGTACTTTACACATTCTTGGTTTATTTCTCCAATTTTGACTGGGACAAATATTGCGTTAGCCTATGGGGTCCGCTGCCTCTTGATGATATTAAAAAAACAGGGATATCTGGTATGTGATCCTTTGGCTTGGTTTATTTTGGTTTGTGGTAGCTTGTCTCAGACTGTTTTGAGTAGAGGATTTTCTGGATAGTTCATCAAACTAGAATTACTTAGAAAAGGCATTGGTCACAAGACTTCAATCGTATGTTAAGTGCCGTAGAATTTATTGTGCCTTCATGATATTGTTATGTGTTAAACTACTAAACATAAAAAAATTGTCATCTGATGGCAGTAACTATAGCTAAATGTTTCTATCCCGTTTTATTGTTTCTTAGTAAGTGGAGCCTACAATTTGTTCCAGAGTTCTGTTGATTACTTGTTTGCATATTTGCTTTCCCTCTGTTTATTATTCGGAGTGGAGTTGCATAATATTGTCAAGAAACCTGGTAGGGTGGTACATCTGTCGTTCTCAAATGGTTCTGAATGATATACTTGTTTCGCTCTTGCAGTCGGTATTGCAGAGTCTCCTCCAAGTGATGGAGGTACATTATTACTTAGTAAAGAACTCCTTGAGGGGTGCATTAAAAAGTACTCTGGTGTTTCGACTGGCGAGGACAGCAACCAGGGGCAGAATTTTAACATCAAGTGTTTGAATGTTCTTGATCCAATTCGCGACACCAACAACCTTGGTCGCAGCGTTAATGTTGGTGAGTGCATAATTTTGTTTTTGCAACCTCCTGTGTATCTTTCATTCTCACACAATTGTGTGTTTCATTGTCTCTTACCTGCATCCACTGATCTGAATCATGTCGATTAAGGGGTCTGTTTTGACAGCTTAAGGCTTATGGAGCATATTTTTTCATGGAAGGATTGGAATAATTGCCTTCTATGAGTTCTCGTCTGTTTGTGTGTAGCCTATCCTGATCATTACCAGTGCAATAGATGATGACGTTCTGGTCTTTGTCATTGGATTCTGAATTACAGGTAGTTTTAAGAGGATACGTTCGGCATTTGGTTTAGGAGCGCGCACGCTTAGAGAGGTTCTCGAATGTTCTCAAGAACAGATTAATGATAAGTTGAAGTCGTTCTTTTCTTGTACGTTCAAGAGTCTAGAGCGGTATCGTAGTGGTAGGAGGCCGGACACTCCTTCAGTGAGGCAAGAGAAGATTAGAGCAACTGAGGCAAATCTTGCCCAGCCAATTTCTGGTAACTTGAATGTTGTAAATTCCGAAGGGCAGTGGAGACAAGTAGGTGGAAAAGGCAGGTATACCAATGCTGAGGGTGATATCGCTAGAGCGCAAATGAAAGGATCCAATCCTTATACGGCACCGGAGCATTTTGAAAGATCTATGCCAGTAAATCGCAGGTAATTCGCATCTGACTGTCATTGCCCTTGGTGATCATTGCCCATTGCTTTCTCCAATCTATATTTGGTCAATCTAATTGCAAAATCTGTTTCTGCAGGTCTAGTGAGGATCATGAGCATGCAAATCAAACAATTTTTAGAAGTTTTTTAGCTGGGGGATATCAATCAAGAGCATCTAGTCAGGATTCACCACGTCGGGAACCCTCGAGAGGCGATTTAGTCGGACAGGGTGGTGCTTCTCCAAACAGGAATGTTTCAGACCCGAACCTTGCTCTTTCTAATCACGACTTGGGGCGACCGCCGGGGCCATCAGGTGACTTCAAAACGAACTCCAGTCATGGGAATTTCAACCTTAAGATTCCTTCAGGTGATGAGAATGACACATCCAGCTCTGGAAGAAAGATTGCACCTGCCGAGCAGAGAAAGGGTCAATGGCTGACGCAACAGAGAGTCTATACCTCCCCAGGTGATATTCCTCATCAGGGGAGTAGTCAGGATTCTGGTAGTCAACGGTCATTGTCCTCTTCAAAGTATAAACCCCCCTGGCGACAATTACATCCACATGGCTACTCGGGTCAAATGCATTTGCCAGTATGTTCTGCTATGCCTGTCCCTGCATCAAGTTTATCTGGGCCTCCTTCCGCTTCAAGTGTACATGCAACTCACCAGAGCTCCTCGTCAGGGGAGTCGTTTCCCAGTCGGACGAATTCATATATGTCCGTGCAGGAACCACGCATCTCCCCTTCAGCCTTACCTGCTACCTCCTCCTTAATGGTTTCAGATGTACCTTCAGGAGAAGGTGCAACCAGCCATAGTGCGGGCTTCTCACTTCATGCAGAAGAGCAGCGGGAGCACTGGCGGTCACCTCTTGAGGTGAGGTGTCTAGAGATGCTTAGTCCTGCATCCTTTGATTTCGAATACGCAATGCTTTCGTTGAACTTGTTTTCCGTTTTAGATCTGAAGTTCTCTGAAGTGAAGGTCCGCTTAGAAGCGTACAGGTATCTGGCAGAGGATGTTCAGCTCCATTGCCTCTGTTTTAACCCGAATGCGATGTTTTGGTTATGCTGCTGCGCTTGCACTCATTTTCATTTTATTTTCAGTTTCGTTTCAGCTAAAGTTTATTTACGAAGACAGACAACACAGTGACTGCGGTTTATCACTTACATGTGACGTATTTTCTGATTTTATTCTGAACTTTTTTATGCTTAGGACCAAAAGCAGCTACTGCATGGGGCCTCCGTTATCTCCAATGCCTCTCCAGGTCGCTCCTTCCCCATAGCGAGTACATCTATTTCTGAAATCTGCCCGAGTCCCCTTTCTGCTCCTTCCCCAGTGCTGTCTGAACTTGTTCTCGGGAAATCTAAGCCTACTCGAGGAGGTCCTTCTCCTCCTTTTGAGATAGGGGATTTTCCTCAAGCCTATGGACCACCAATAGGGGAAAGCTTGTCTCGATTATCCATGAGTGATGACAGGCCAGGTGAAGCTTCCAGCCAGTTGAAAGGGGCAGATTATTCCGTTCTAGCAACGAGAAACAGAGAAAACCGTCCACATAGTTCGGATGTGAAGGCCTCTGACGGAATGCGTGCGAAAGTTACAAATGGTACCGAACAGCTTTCTAGAAGTCAATCATCCAGCGATGAATGCGAATTAGAGGTTGTACGAAGCGTGGATGGTCATGCTGCTGAGTTACGTCGTCACTGGCTAAGCCAGCCAAGCTTACAAGAAACTTCAGTTGGAGGTATGCAAGGAGCTTCACTGCACGTGCCATCTTTCTCATCACCTCCTCATAGTTACCAGGAGATGCTTGCTACTTCTCTGCCTAGCTATCATAATAGCTCTGCTCTTCTGTCGGGTACTCTGGAGCCTGCTGTAACAATTCCGGGCCAGTCTCCCTTAGTGTCCACCCATCAAGCAGGTGCTGGGGCCGAGTTGATTCCCTCTTTCACTTTAGAGAGACAGGTGTTGCCTATTTCTGTTGGTGTTCCTGGTGGTCCTTCTGGTCCTTTGCAACCTATTATTGAGCATGGATCTGTGTCAACTGGTCCGTCCTTCAGAAATCTGCCAATGGAGACTGCCTCTCTGCATGTGGCATTGCCCCCACCAGTGTATTACGGCTCAAGCCTGCACAGACCTGCATACTCTCCTACGTACCCTCCATACGTCATGCCTACAGGCACAGATGGTGTGATCAGGGGTGACTCAATGGGTGACCTCCATTCCAATGGTTCAATGGATTTTGGAACGAATATCCTTGGATCCCAGGCGCTTCAAGATTCGAGAGCAAGGACAAATCCACAGGTTAGTTATTCGTTGAATTCTGGACTGCATCCTGTTTGTCCGTTTCTCCACTGCTCTCTTAACCCCTAAATGACAGAAGGGGCAAGGGCAAAACCTAGATGTGTTATAAAATGTTACTACTGCAACTTTGATGAAGTTTTGTCCAAAAGAGAAAATGAGAAGCATGATGTTTAGTAATTATCCTTATTGTCAAACTTTCAGAAATAAAGCAATTTTTTTCGAAAAAGAGAACAACATTAGTTTTCCGAAGTAGTAAATTTTATAACACTAGGACAATATTGAGGTCTTTGTCTTTGAAAATTTCTCCTCGGTGGAGTTTAACTCAGATTGACAATTCAAATTGGGTTGGAAAGTAGACTTGATTTCTTCTTTGAAAATATTTTTGATCTTTTATGTATAATTTTTCTTCATCCTAGGCAGCCAGTAAAAGAGGGGCAGCGACCATAAAATGGTCGTTTGGTCACTTAGGGCTAATTGCTGTTTTTTGCGTCAAGTACTGACTTGAAGTTATTTGTCTTACGCTTTTTGTTTGCTTCTTATCATTCAACTAGATGCGTCAATATCTACTAGCAGTTCTTTTTGCTGACTCATAAGTCTTGATGTGAATGCCATTCATGCTGCAAATTTCACCGTTGGCCTGGCTCTACGCTACTTCTTGAGCTGTTTCAGATCTCTCTTCTTATCTTCACTTCGTGTTTCTAAAATCGAGAGCATGAAATGCAGGTTGGTATCAGCGTTGCCGAGCGGCCGAAAGGGGCAGGCGCTGTGCTCAGTCCAAGCAACAATATGGAAACGTTGCATTTCGAGAGGAATAGTGAGGAGGACATACTTTTCGGTGACTCTAAAGATCAGAAAGAGATTTTTTTGCAAATGTTTTGCATTCGATCTTCAAATCCTAGTTTTGGTACCGCGTTACCACAAGGCCCTCAAGTTGGGGACGGTTTAGCCAGGCACCATGGAAATCTTAACTCTTATGTTGGACCTCCACCTGGAATAGCAGGCCCGTCATATTCCTCCTTTGGTCGGGTTCCAGATGGAATGCAGCCACAAAGGGGATTTCCTATTATTGGTAATGAGGATACTTTGCCAAAATCTAGGGCTGGCATGGGCTACTTGCCTCCTCCGGTAAGATCAATGCGGCACCAGTCTTTTGAAATTCACATAAGCAGTGCTTGAGTTATTTCACTGGAACAGTATATTTGGAGTCTTGATGATAAATTAACCTTTGGATCATTGTTGGAGCATAGCTAGGCATCGCTTGACTTTTGTACAGTGGAGGCGAGAAAATTCGCTACAATAGATCACTTGCTGCGTTACGAAGTATTGGAAGTAGTGGAGCAATATGAATGACTAGCTGTCCTTTTGAGTTCTAATCTCAAAAGGATATGTGATGTGGACGTTCTTGTTGGTTGGCTAGTAACTACAGTACTGCACCTCAGGTCTTGAGTTATTGCCTCCATGTAGGTTCATGTTACAAATTTATCCTGTGTCGTTTTGTGGAGCCCATTGAGTGTTTATTAATTTGTCTGGTTCTGATGTTCTCAGAGGCCTACGCACGTCAATAGGGAGAGATCCGGACCTGGTGGACGGGGAGGAAATCAACATGGATGGTATGGCCATCAGGATCGAAACAACGTCGAGGAAAGTTACCAATCACATGCACCCCGCGACAGAAGTGGAGGGCAAGGTGATACCTCCTTCTCTGATATCTGAATTTTCTTCAAGATGGCTTTTGGGATACGAGTCATGTTGAACGCCCTAGTTGTCATTCTTTCCAGTCATCTGTGTTTTAGCTGAATCAACGCATGTAAAAACTGTTAGAAACCTGCAACGTTTTAATGACATAGCACAAATTCGTCATAAAAGAATGATGTCGCAGCGAAGATGCCCAAAATGTAGGGTTCTGCAACATCGTGACAATAAACAGTATCATTAAAGAAGTCCTTTGGGTCTCAAGGGTAGCCTTTTCATTATCCCATCTGCATGCAACTTCTTGTGATACAACCGGTGAGAGTACAAAGTAAGAGTTATGAATTGGGTGAGTTTGTTCCCCAGGGTTTTGTGGATGTGATATTAGAGAAGATGATATTAAAGAGGTCAGGGTGTGTGTACCTACAGGTCAAGGAAGAGCCCAAATGGTGAAGAATCCCGCATCTGACCAGGACTGGGAGAGCACCAGTCCACGGCAGCAGACAATGGAAGAAGGAGCTCAACCTCCCGTGAGTTCCCTTCCTCCACCTGGACTCCACATTTCAAGCAGTAATGGATATCCTGGAGCGGGCACAAATGCCCCACGTGTTATCATGCAACAGTTTGTAAGTGATGCAAATACGGAATTTCCTCCAGAGTTGGAATTTGGGTCGCTAGGACCATTTCAACCTGGGTAAACCTGGCCAAATCAGAGGGTCAGATATTTACTAGGCAAAATTATTGTGAATTTTGTCTGGAGGCCTTAGGACGTCTTTCTTCATCTGAGTGTAGAGGCTCAGTCACCATAAATGATGGGATTCGGTATCTGTGTACAGCTGTAGAGCAGGTCTAGGATTTTTTTTAGTTCCAACAGCAGTAGAAGTTGCGCTGTATTACATTGTTATGCAGGCATAATACTAGTCTGCAATGTTTCAATGAAGATGGCAGAGTACCTGCCGTATTCTAATTTCTCAACTTTTCTCTCTAGGGGTGTTTTCCTTGTTGGCTCGTGCTGGAATACGGCTATCGTCGGAACTGTCTTCGTGTGTGTGCTTGCACGGTCTGCGTTGTATAAGAGATTACCCATTTGAACAGGCGCCAGATATCCAAATCCTTGGCTTCATCCCAAAGTCAGCATTTAAAAAAATACGGAAATGATGATGCTATGTGAAGTGTCCATAGCTGCTCCCTAGGGTTTGGTAGGAGAATAGAAGTGAGAATATTAGAGAGGATGTGGTATTAAGCCTTCAAGGTCCAGATGATGCACTGATTTCAAAGATGCGTTATGAAGTGTTTGGTGAAAAACTGTTGGATTTTTACCAAGTTAGCACAGAGTACTACGTACATAACACCATCAAGCACACAAGCACTCAAATACTCACAGGCAAACACTGTGTATATCAAACCATGAAGTGCCTTACACGACAGTACACACATAGCACTCTCCCACTGCTACAACGCTTCGCGTTCTTGATGCTACACAAGACACAATACACTAGCATATACTACTTACAAATGATTAATAGTCAAAGAGAGATTATAGCTATATCGGGCTACTTTCTTGTTTGTATCGCTTCAGCTTCCTCTAGCTGAGAGCATCCCTAGTCATCCTGTAAGCCCTTAAACCTCCACCCGGCTTCATCCGGGTTACAGGTTTAAGGGTCCTGTAAACATCCAGCGGGGGCCTGTAAACAACTTTCTCATCCAGGCTGCGGCCTCTAAAGGGTCGTCGACCTGAAAATTACAGGTTGTTTCAGATCGACCTGTAAGTGCCAGAAATAGAAAAATCACACCAGAAATAGCAAAATCAACATGTAAGGACCTAGGTTACAGGTTGACCAAAATTCCACTCAACCTGAAATTGTACTGGAACTGTTCGTCGAATGACCTTTAGGGGCTTACAGATTAGGGGACGACTGGGGATGCTCTGAGAGTGGCGGGAAGGCTTGGATGAATGTAAGTCCTTGTTTACACATAGCACAGTGTTGAACTAGTATTTGTTGTGGGAAAATACTCCAATACTCCCACTCAGTAATGTGCTGACATGTGTGTGGACCACAAAACACTTCTCCCACTCAGTATGGTGCTGAGCTATTGACTGGAGAGTCCCAACAAGGTGTGTAAGAGCATCCTCAGTCCTGAGACGAATGCTCACTGCAACGGCAACTGGCGGGTGCGGAATCCCATGGCGCGGGCCAACGCTCTCGGTATCCGTCCCGTCACTGCGCAGCTCACGCCATAGCACCTCCCGCTCTCGAGAATTTTTGCTTGTTTGCCGTGAGAGAAAGTCCTCCCGGTAGCAGTCCTGACAGAGTCCCTGATTGTCTGCAAGCCAACGAGATTCTAACAACCTGGAGTCCCTGCGCCACCTGACTGCCCACGTAGTAGCATAAGTTCCTTGCCGGGGCAGTTGACGGGAGATACGTTGGACCCTCCTCCCTGCTCATGCTCCCGCTCCTTTGCAGGCCTCTCTGCAAAAGCTCATTGCCGGGAACTGTGGAGGGAGAGGACTGAGGATGCTCTAACTGCTGGAACTTGTCTCTGGGAAGTGCCTTGGTAAGAACGTCGGTCGTCTGTTCATGATTACCCATGTACTGAATTAATATAGCACCACTTGCTTGCCGCTCATGAATGACATGATACTTGAGCTGAATGTGCTTGGTATTTTCGTGGAACACTGAGTTTTTTGGCGAATTGTAGAATGATTATCGTAATACAGTGGAGTAGGCTTCGGCTGAGGACAACTAAGTTTTGCAAGGAGGGTTGCAAAGCCAAACCACTTCCTTGCTAGCCAAGTGGTATGCGACATATTCTGATTTGGTTGTGCTGTCTGCAGTACAACCTTGCTTGCGGCTACCCCAGGCAACAACTCCTCCATTCAACATGAGAAGAAATCCTGAGGAGGATTTACGATCATCAAGACCAATAGCAAAATCAACATCACTATAAGCAGTGAGAATATTTGGTTGATTGCTTACCGCCATAGGTTAAGCTCGGGGGGTTCACTGGCGAAAATTTTAGAAACAACGTGCGATAAAAAATAGGGTCCAATATATTCATTGTAGATAAATTTTGTGAAAAAATGTACATGTAAAATAGGGGATTTTTAAAAATTGAAACATGTTTACATATAAAATACCATCACATATAATATTCTCAGGCATTTTACATGTAAAATACCGTCACCTTATAATATTTTTTGCAAGGTAAATAACCCCCCAAATAAATAGGTCATTATCGCACGTGTATGCAAAATATACAAGGGAGTGCTCCCCGAGAGGTTAAGCGGAAGTGCTTGGTGACAATATTTGGTTGATTGCTTACCGCCGTAGGTTAAGCATTTCAAATACTTCAAAATGCGGTTGATGACGTTGACATGAGGTTGACGAGGCTTGTTGTTGAACTTTGAAACGTTTCTGATGGAGTATGAGATGTCACTTCGGGTGTTGAGACCAGCAAACTGAAGGCTGCCAACCACTTCTTGGTACGGATAGTTAAGAAGAGGCTCGACACTGTCAAGCATCAGTGTGAACTGAGCGGCATTGTTGGGGTCGGCCAAGACTGCAACATGATGACAATTGTTGTGGCAGAAACGTTTGAGGATGCGCTCAATATATCTCTCTTGGTCCAAATGAATGAGCCGACGAGATCGATCCCGAGTGATATGAAGACCAACATACATCTCAGCAATTCCTTTGGTGATGTTTCGGGTGATATTAAATGCTCTTTCCATGGAGCCGATGATGTGATTGATCTGAAGTGGATCTCGACAAACTGCAATACAGTCGCCCACCCAGATGACGATAATGAGACGGGGGCTAGTTTTGCTAATATAATGTAGATACATGCATCTTGTTTCGATTGTTCAAGCTAATGATACTGCAAGAATGCATCAAACTTGTGATTCTAGATTTGATTGGATTGTTTAAAGCCATACAAGGTTTTGCTAATGTAGATACGTGCATGTGGTTTCGACTGTTCAAGCTGATAATGCTGCAAGAATGCATCAAACTTGTGATTCCAGATTTGACTGGATTGTTTAAAGCCATACAAGGCTTTGTGCAATTTGCAGACCTTCCCTGCTGACATGGGGTCGGGAAAACCAACTAGTCGATCCATGTATATATGACTTTGTCTATTTTGCTGTAGAGAAAGGTAGTGCATACATCGAACTAAACGATGTCAAGGTTCTCAACAGCTGCAATAGACAAAATCGTGCAAATTGAATTGAATTTTATAACGGGAGAAAAAGTTTCATTGTAATCAACACCTTCCTTTTGTGTGAATCCACGGGCCACCAATTGGACCTTGTAGCGATCAACTGATCCGTCAGTGCCAAGCTTGAGTTTGAACACCCATTTGTTGTTGATTGTCTTGCGACCAACAGGAAGATTCTCCATCTCCCATGTACCATTCTTCAAGAGAGAAGTATACTCCACTTGCATTGCGGCTTGCCAGTGAGCACGTTCTGGTGATGCTATTGCTTGTGTGAAAGACTACAAACTCCTCTGGAATGTACTGGTCAAGAGTGGTGGTCACACAAGCATAAGTGTTGCAATTGACATAGTATATCCATTTGCCAAACCTCGTGGGAGGATTACGTTGCCGTAGTGTCGACTGATCTAAGGACGGATTTGCATCTAGGTGGACCGGTGGCTGGTCTTCTGCATTGGGAGCAAGATGCAACATTGCAAGTTTGTGGAGGTTAGTGACCTCTGGCTGTGGCATCTCCCGGTGGTCACGGGCTAACATGGGTGACACAAGTCTAGCAACCCGATCATTGAACCTCTAGAGATTGGAATGATTGTTGTGTATGGTGTCTTAACAAAATGGGTGGGGCTATGGTATGGGATTGGCAGATTCACTGTCAAATAAATTGAGTGGTAACTGGTTATTAAGCTCCTCTTGAATTTGATGAATCTGTTAGACCATTAATAATACTGTTGAAACTAGTAGTAGCAGTGGCTATGCAAAGGTCGGTGGGACCACAAAGACTGGCACTGTTGGTTGTAAACGGGGCAAGGCAACGTCACCCAAGGAGACGCGAGTTTTGTTCAGCCAAACATGTTCGCCCTCGCTGATTGAACAAGGAGTCGGCCAGGTCCTCATTAAACAGGACGTCGTGGCTCTCGACAATTTTTCTGGAATGATTGTGCCAGATTCAATAGGCCTTGCTGCAGTATGTATGAGATCACGTGGATTGACTGAGAGCTGACAAAGATCATCCCAGTGAAACGGTGATCGGTGTTGTTTGCCAAATACGAAGCCTTCGCAGAACTGATGATCACTATGCAAAGGGATATGCTGTCGACCATGCCTTTTGTGACCATTGTGCGAGTGATGGAATAGCAGATATGGACTAGTCAACGATGTCAAACGTCAAATGTCTGGGGACTCTCTTTCTTAGTTGCTAGTGAAAACGATGCACTAGCAGTCAATGCTTGACATGGTGTTGTATCTCATTGGAATGTAGACGTGATGGTCATGGTGGGTGAATTGGGAAGAACCACTTTAAACAATAAGAAATACATGCGTTTGTGGATCACCCCAGTCATGACCACTTTTCCATCTTCCAACACACGACAACCATTCTCCATATGCAAAGTAATAATTCTTTTGGGCGGCAACATAGGAAGAAAAAAGGTTTCGTCCAAGACTGGTTACATAAATGACCCCCACTCAGTACCTTGTAGCTATATGAGCCATTGTTACAGATCTTGATGACAACGTCTTCCACTCCTATGGCTTATAAACGTCTCTCACTGATGCCTTCAACGGGACGTTGCTCAGATGTGATGTCTCGACACGTGGAGAAGAGAGATCGATCGGAACACATATGCTTAGTACAACCGCTATCAACATGCCAAAAAGAATCCATGGGAGCATGCAAAACAAAGAAAACTATGTAAGCCTTGTAATCTTGATTTTTGGGCTTGTTATGTTGGCCGCTCTACTTGGCTTCACAAAGCTCCTATTGCGGTTCTTTGTAAGTTGTTTGCTTGGCAAGGTCACTGGCACACTCCTTGCCCCAATTGCCGATTTTGCCACACTTCCAATAGTTGGAAGTCTTTCTTCTTGTTGATCTCTTTCCGACGTTTCGCACGTTGTTCAGCTGTATACGGAGATGCGCCATCTGCAGCTTTCAAGGATTCAGCGGCAGTTTTGGAAGAGATGACGTATGCAGAGACAGACGTTGCAGCAGCATTGGTACGCTGTTGCAAGCGAGACTATACTATGAGAAGCTAGAGCGTTAGAGTATCCAACGTGCGCTTGGCGGCGAGTGTAACCTCCCACGCAGACAGAAGATCATCAAAGCCTGGTGGGAGTTTCACTAGTACTTTGGCGATGACTGCTTCCTAAGAGAAAGTATTATCTCAAGCTGCTAGTTTAGACGTGATGAGCTTGAGCCGACCAAAATAATTTGCTATACTATCGCCTTCAGCTAGATCACACTTAAAGAACTCTTGTTGCAGAGAAAAGATATTCTCAGACTGGTTATGTTCATGCAAGAGTTTAAGCTTGTCCCAAATAGCTTTGGACGTGAGACATGAGACAATGTTACTGCGATATCCTTCCTTGAGGGAAGAGCACAAAAGACTGATGGCTAGATTATCGCGTTTCTTCCACTCAGAATGCTCTAGAGCAGAAGTTGTGGCTGGCGATTCAGGCTCGCTACCATCGACCACGCCTATGAGATCTTTACTGTAGAATACAACGGTCATTTGAAATTTCCAGGTATGGAAGTTTTCACCTCCATACCAATCTATGTGACCAAGATCTTGTAACTGATTAGCCATGACGCCGAACTGTAGAGAGATAAAAAAATATATCAAGATTCACTACACGAAGAACTTACACAAAGAATACGGTCAATTTGTATGTTGACAGCAGATCAACGTTTGCACAAACTTAATACGTGTGATATACTAAATAATACGCAGCTTCTACAATGGTGAATGTGGGCCTATAACTTGTTGGAATTTTACCAAGCTACCACACAGAGTACTACGTAATAGAATCCGTTTCTATGGCCTTAATTTAGTTTTAGTAGAAAAAGAATAAAATCCAAAATACACTACGTGGTCAATCGTTTTTACTACTCTTTTTTGTAGTTGGGACCCGATGCAAAATCCAAAATAGATTGAATGATGTGAATTTAACTTGAAGAGACAACATGACCAACAAAAATTCTTCACGAAATGAATTGGATGAAAACAATCCATGTAGTTGGAATTGAATAGTGAGTTACATTCATAAGCCACTTTTTGGCCTCCCCAGACGTTTAGGGGTTTATCCTTTAGTGCCTAGGAGATTAGAAATCTGTTTGTTGAAATTGGGGATACTGCTAATAGTATTCAACTACATAAATGTAAGCATAGCTTAATCAAACAAGTGTCGACTAAATCTTGGTAAGATCGGACCGTTGGATTAAAAGATTATAGTATGTTTTTGAACCGTAAATTACACACTCAAAAATGAGATTTTGGAGGGTGTGACTTCAAGGTCATTATAAGTTTTGGCTTAAATTTTCAAAAAATGAAAGTGAAGTAGTTCAACAATACTTCCATTGCAATAGAGTTAACCGAAAAGAAGGCCGTGGAACCTCCCTTTTCAACCTTCTTTCAAGCGCTCTTTTGAGCTCCCTTGAACTATGTTTGGGCTGAATAATGTCGTGTCATAACTTGTCCCCTTGTGGGCCATGGGCTTGGAGCTTTGGTAGGAGGTGTGGAAGTCATTGCGAGGTGTGAAGAATAATGACAGTGGCTTGCTTTAGATTGTCTCCCAACTCATCTTGAACTAGTTTTCGGTCTATTTATATTTCAATATGAGTTCAAGAGGAGTTCAAGGGGTATTTGCTAAAACTTTCCTCTTCGAGCTGACTTTTCGGTTAACTCTGATCTTTCATGTCAAGAACTCACACATAATTATTGTGAATTTTAGAAGTGATAGCGACTTATCCATATACGGTTTAGGACAAAAATTTATACTTTTAAATATAAAAGGAATTGGTACATTGATGAAGATATTAATACACACTTTTGAAACATGAACAAGAGAATACAATCCAAAAAAACAATACAAGATAACAAACTTCCAAACACAAAAAATACCGCATAGAACATATGTTGTATTTGTATGTTTTTCTTGTATTTTGAGGTAATTGCAGAATTTGAGTGTTTTGTACATGGGTATTTTGATAGTTGTATTTAGTTTGAAATTTTCTTTTTTTAGAAGATGTGTATTATAGATTCCCAACTCTGAACTTCACAATTCAAAATCCAATTCTTTCGCAGATTTTCCGTTATTTGAATTTCCGACTCATCGATGACCACACTGTGGTCATTTAGGTACTAAAGGAATAAATGAAGGTTGCACACACCGAAAACCAGAGGAGAAAGAATTTAGATTTTCAGACACCAAACCCTGGAGGAGAAGCCTCCCTGGCAAAGATATTTAGATTTTCAGACAGCAAGCAGATCAATTTTTAGAACTACACCCAGGCCAAAGGGGCCTACTAGGACTCCCAGTCTCTTCAGCGCTTTAGGACTAAAGTTTGCTTATACATCTGATTGGTTATGTAACCAAAACGACAAAAACACTTTTATTTTTTTGCCTAAGATCAACAACAACGCTATTAGATAGCCACACAAACACAGCAAGGACTGTAAAGTATTAGTAATGTACTTGGAAAATCAGAGAACTGAGTAGTGCACACAAGAAAAATAATATAAATAGTGCTTATCACGGTAGAATTGAACAAGGGATAACCAACCAGTTACTTTTGATTTGAAATTGAATTCAGGAAAAAGACTAAAAAAAAATGTATACAAACATTCGTGAAATTATGGAAGAAGATATTACGACGGTCCAGATGGGATCTACAGCTCGCCATCTACAACTCCCACTTGCTTGCACATGATTACGAAAACATTCCATAAACACATACGTGATAACTGGACTATCCCTTGGGCACTACTAAGGGCATATTACCCACGCTAATCGCAAGTAGTATCATACTTCCGACCTACCAGGCTAGTCAAGGTCGGAAACAAAAGGTCAATGTATAATGAAAAATGTCCACCAAGTAGTCATAATCCTACAACTGCCCACCATGTCTTTTTATCTGCCCACTCTGCACTTGCCACTTTTGAGAGACCATAATAACTTAAGACACGCATTTCTCTCTCTCTCTGACAGTACACCAAAATCAGTTCCATATCGAAGACACTAGAATGCTTGTTGCGACAGTCACAACCCTTATAAGCTGACTCTATATGCAGAATAAACCAACACCAGAAAAATCAAAAGATGCCAAGTGAAAATTCCAACAAAGACACAAGGATATATCTACGTGATATTGTGGCCCCCATCTCACTCCCCCCCTTGATATCCTCCTGGTTGGGGAGCAGGTCTGGCTGACAACAACGGTTGCAGGGCTTTCACAACGATACTCATATTGGGACGGAAATCTGCCTCGTACTGGACACACAGGGCTGCAACAGCTGCCATCTGGTATCCAAATTCACACAGAACGTTAGGGTCGTTACCACGGAAAATGTCTGAAGATATGATCAGATATAGAAGTAGTTCAGAATTTTACAGTTTTGTAACCATTGTAGATTGTCCCTGTTATTGTGAGAAAGATGATAAATCAAATATTTGTGGACATAACCTCACCTTGGCAACAGCCTTGGCGGGATACTCAGACCTCAATTTTGGATCAACGCACTGCTTCACCTTGTCTTCACTCAGTCTTGGTGTTGCCTACAAGAATCAGAGAAATTAACAATTAAACCGCTGTTATGATTAGAACAGAACCAAGTCGAATAATGAAAGGAAACGTATTGAGCTTGCACAAATTCATCCCTGAATATGCAAATATGAACCAAGTGTAACTAAAAAGAGAAATAAGAACAGAAAAATAAGAGGATAAGAACTAGGCTCAGCAAATAAGCTTCTAGTATACCACTAAGCGTTCCTCAGATCAAATCGGCGAGGCATAAATTAGAGTTGACCACGACAAAACCTACCCAGGTCACGAGACTCTGTTGCCCACGAGGCATTGTAGGATCGACAGGTTTTCTTCCAGTGAGAAGCTCCAAGAGAACCACTCCAAAACTGTAAACATCGCTTTTTTGAGTCAACTGGCCTGTCATTGCATACCTGAAAAAAAAAACATTGGAGTCAGAACAATAAATAAACTTGAAATACAGAAGTAACTTTGACTAACAGTTAAAAGCACAGATCAGTATCATGTCAACAATAAAAAAAGGGCAGAATGTAATTGGCAGTTTCATTGATGTATATCGTAGGAGGAAACGGTGCTCTTTGGTAAAATGGTATCCAAACAAAATCGCGATCCTCCGCATAAAATTTCCTTTTTAAGTAAAATGAAAGATGATCCCGAACTCACTACGTTAACAATCCCCTCAGGAGGACATTGCGATCGATTTCAGGGAGAATATTAAACTTTCAATTCAAGTCATTTTCATCCATTTCATTTAAATGACCTCCAATAGCTACCGCAGATTCCTAAGATTTATGCCATTCCAAACCACAAATATTAGCCCCGATAAGATATCTTCAGGTTTAATAGAATTGTGCTCCACATACTCCTGATTCGGAAAAATAAAACCCTCCCTTGTGATAACAACCTCATACAGTTTGGATCATGTTTAACCCTTAAAACGTCCCATGGGGATGGTATATACGTTGTTGTATGATTGAGATTTGCTACCAACAAGAAACTCTAAATTGGGATCTTAATAGCTCATTAGAACCGCATTGATGTAAATTTCAACTTCTCTTTTGCACCCAAACCCATTAAAGGTGTAGATCCGTTCCAAATACAACCAAAATACATTGTATTCTACTGGTCGCCACAGCACGTTCAGACGTTTAGGGGTTAAAGGACCCATAAGAGCCCACGTTGCATCTGCAAAGGTGCAATGCCGCCAAAGCTTCCTTACAAACATTATATCTCTAGACACTAGACACTACACATTTTTGCATAAGGACAGAAAGATATGTTCATTAAGAGCACAGATAAAAGCACCCAACAATATTCCATGCTATCCAGACAAGTTGCACTTACTCTGGTGCGTGATATCCAAAAGTTCCAAGAACACGAGTAGAGTGTAAACGAGCAGCCATATCAGGCGCCTGGTTCGACAGGTTGAAGTCAGCAATCTTTGCCACGTATGAATCAAAAAGCAAGACGTTGCTAGACTTGATATCCCGATGAATAATAGAGGGCTGAGCCTTCTCATGTAAATACTCCAAACCTCTTGCAGCCCCAACCGCAATTTTCACACGCTGCATCCAATCCAGGACTGGTCCAGGCTGAGCACCCTTCACACCCTTCCTTCCTGCAAATCAAGAGTCCTCCATTCTCATAATTGCAAGAGAATTCTAAGGGTCTGCTTTCACACTACTAGAACTGAGACAAGCGAAAATTGACACATCGACGACAATTTCACATGCCCCGAAGTGTACACTAGCTGAAGAAAACCGATGGCATGAATGTGAAGAGAAAAAATATAGTATTAAAACAAACCATGATCATAGCTAAATACCATTTACTTTTAAATGGTGACCAGGATAGCTGAACAACAGAACGATTATGAATGCACAGAATACTCATAGTAATTAACAGAATTTGCATGCGTCAATATGAATATACCGTGAAGGATGTCATGTAGTGAACCCATAGTAGCATATTCATACGCCAACACCCGCAGTTGGCCCTCTAAGCAATAACCGATCAGCTCAACCACGTTCTCATGCTTCAATCTTGACACAAGAGAGACCTGCAAATTCCAAAGGTCAATTGAAACTCGAATTTGGCAATAGATACATAAATAGAAAAGAAACTATGTGTCCACGAATAAAACTTGCACAGGTCTCCACTGCAACAAAACAATCAGTGTGGCAGGACACAAGTAATCACAAACAACTGACGACGCTAAAACAGATGGCATGCTGCGATGAGCTACAACAGATTCCATGAGCTACGCAGACTGCTAGACTTCATGGACGATCAATGTAGACATATGAACAACTGGCTTAAAAGAGGAATCTTGACAGAAGGCAAGAGATATTTGCACAAAAAGAATCTCAGGACAGCATCTACTGCTACTAGACTAACGCCAGATTAAACTTCTCCCCAGTTCCCAAAGACAACATCGTAAGAAGGATCCAAGAGCACTAATTCCTTCCTTGTTTCATGAGTTTAATAAGCAAATAGCATACCTGTGACAGAAACTCTGCATCAGGTTGTGCACTTGCATCCAACTTTTTGATGGCAGCCACGCGATCCTGAAGTGTAGCGTAATACACCCTTCCATACGAACCTTCGCCAATCAATGATTTTGGTCCGAAATTATCTGTAGATTCCCTTATTTCCTCCATGGACAACTGCGGAGCTTGAATGGGCTGGATCTTCGTAGCTTGACCCCTCGGAGGTTGATCCCCTGTTGCCCGCGGATTTCCTTGATGACCTATCAGACATCCAGGATCGTGAGACATAATGTTCCAGATTCTTCCAGTTGCAAAAGAATAAAGTCGATCAGGGACACACAACATCCTAGATTTCAATATATCACCCAAAAATGTACGACTTCTCCTACTGACGCATATCCCCTCACTAATGATGTTGGGAAAAATAGGACTGCCCTATCCTTCCAAGAAACCAAAAATACTTCAAGAATCAAATCGAAAAGCAGGTTCAACTCTGATTTACCAGGGTTTCCATTGTGTCCAGAGAATTGGTTGTGCGCCTCATTAGAAACTTTATTAAAATCTTCCTCTTCGGCAGAACAGCAACACCAACCCATCTCTGTTCAGAAGCTTAAGACTGACGCACTGCCCTCGACTGTATCAGCTCCTTTACATGCTCTGCACGCACAGAATCTCCGAAACCTGAGGCATCCAATAAACTGTCAGTACGGAGCGACGTTTACCCTGAAAAGTCACAAGTTCGGAGCCTAAGCCTGCCAGGCTCAATCCGAAATAAAAACGCTAACTGAGGTTGTAATCCGACTCCACCAGAGTCACTAAATGTCGGAACATGAAGAATATTATAATGCCGACTTCTAAGTCGCGACATTCACTGAGAATACAATCTAACTGGAGATCTAGAAACAGTAGAAACGGAATCCAACTGCTAAGAGGTGCTTTCCATGTTTTCATCTAGTAGCACCGGTTTCAACTACTCCAAAGACTCGACTGAAGAAAAGCAGCACCATCAAATTCCGAACGACGAAATACAATTGCACACGGAAGATAGGGTACAAATCCACTAGCTTTTGAAACAAGAAATCTCCGTTTCACAAAAAAAAAATTAGCACTACCAAAGGCTTCACTGATTTACCCTCGGACACAAATGCCGACATAACATCAGCATCCCGAACCTTAACGCTCAACGTCCAATTCCTTTCATAGCTACTATACACAGAAACCCGGTGAGCTAGGGTACGAATGCCATTGGCTTTAAAACTACACATCAAGAATCTCCGTCACAACAAATAACAATAGCACTACCCGGATTTACACTAATTCCGACAAAACACCAGCATCCCCCGACCTCAGCGCTCAACATCCAATTTCTTCCATTACTACCGTCGGTGAGCTAGGGTACAAGTTCCCCGGCCTTGAAACTGCTCAACAGGAATCTCCGTTCCAAAAATAATCAATGGCACTACCGTCCGACACCATCCCCGTTGCTCTTAATAACATCAGCATCCCCCGACCTTAACGCTCAGCGTCCTTACTACTGTAGCTACTAACCCGGTAAGAAGACATAAATTCCCTAACTCCAAACAGGAATCTCCGTATCCCAACATAACAATGGCACTACCCCGATTTACACTAAACATCAGCATCCCCGACCTCAGCGCTCAACATCCAATTTACTACCGCCGCTACAAACCCGGTGAGCTAGGGTACAAATTCCCAGGCCTTAACACTGCTCAACAGGAATCTCCATTCCAAGAAAAAAAAAATTAATAGCACTACGCTCCAACACCATCCCCGTTGCGCTACCTTAACGCTCGTTTAATCGCTACTGTAGCTACTAACCCGGTAAGCTACGGAATCAATTCCTCAGGAATCTCCGTTACAACAAGTATCCTAACATAACAATGGCACTACCCCGATTTACACTAATTTCAACTAAACATCAGCATCCCCCGACCTCAGCGCTCAACATCCAATTTCTCCCATTACTACCACCGCTACAAACCCGGTGAGCTAGGGTACAAATTCCCAGGCCTTAAAACTGCTCAACAGGAATCTCCATTCCACGCTCCGACACCATCCCCGTTGCGCTTTCCCCCGACCTTAACGCTCGTTTCATCACTACTGTAGCTACTAACCCGATAAGCTACGGAATCAATTCCCTAACTCCAAACAGGAATCTCCGTTCCAACAAATGATGTCTACGCTCCGAATACGAAAACCTCGAAGCAAAAAAAAAGGTACGAAAACCTACCGACAAAATAGCGAAAGGGAGCTATCAAGCAAGAAGCGTAACCTCGACAGTCGGATCCAGGAAAAAAAGAACCGGAGAGCAAAGGAAGGGGAAACAAATTGGTGAGGGCGGTAACAGAACCTGGATCTGGCGATCGCTCCGTGCGATCCCTAAAGACGAGGGCCGAGACTGCGAGAGAAGAAAGAAGAAGAAAAAGCGAAGGTAAGGAAGGAGGAGAACTAACCTGCGAGCGGAGCGGAGCCGGGGCGAGTAGAGCAGATCGATGGTTGCCGGAGCAAAACGGCGGAAGAGCGAGAGGAGCACAAAAGAGGAACGGGGAGGTTGGCGAGAGAGCTTGGATCAAGCTTGACTGCTTCACCGGGTTCGTCGTGCCGTGGCAGGGCCGACGGGAAAGCCGCGTCAGTGAACCCCGTCCCCGTCCCCGTCCACCGGAGCTCGGGTTTGGTTCCCCGTCCCCGGGGCCTTCCTACCTACCTCCCTGCGAACCTGGCTACAGCCTGCCTTGCGGGTCGTTCCGTAGTTACCGCCTGGACGGTACGAAATCCATGAAGCTGCCCGCCCGCCCGCCCGCCCTTTTCGTCGTGTATTATTTTCAACCCCTACGTGAATCGTTTGGGAAGGGACATTTGGGTTCTTCTTCTTTTCTCTTTTTCTTTTTTCGTTTTTCTTCTTTTTTTTTTTTTTTTTCGGGTTTTGTTGTTGTGGTGGTGGAGGAGGAGACATGAATCGTTGGGGAAGGGACATTTGGGTTCATTTATTTATTTATTTATTTTGGGGGGTTGTTGTTGTTGTTGTTGTTGTTGTGGAGGCATATGAGTTGTTTTGCAATATGAGTGGAGGCATAATAATTACTTTTGGCAACTTGTCGCCGAGGAGTTTTCATATGGTAGAGTGATGATTTTATGACCGGAAATGGATCGTCAACTCTTTTACAACACCTTATAGGTACTCCTCTTCATTTGGTAGTTTAAGGTTATTCTAAACCTTTTAGGTTCAACTTTCATGAGTGAAGTTTCTTACTAAAAAACAACTTTTTAGGGGATTGAAACGACCAAATTCTACATTTGTGTACACCTTCGTTGCTAATGTATGTTTCCATAAAGCGAGGTGTCCTATTTGCTAACATCGTGTCTTACTTGCTAGCCTCGAGTCCTACTTGCTAGCCTCATGTGAAGAAACGAGAAAACAAATCTTTCCAACTTTTCTTTATCCCATTTTGTTGCATACATTGCAAGCCTCAACTTACGATACATGGATAATATACTGGGATGATATATAGTTTAAGGTTATTTGCATGGTTCACCGAATTTTGTGTCGCAATGCACAATTTTGCAAAAAAATTCAAACTTTTAGAAATTCATAAATAGGAATCTGTGGTATAAGTTATCAAAAAAATTGAATAACTTTAACTAGAGTGATGCCTTCTATCAATTCCAAAAATAGAGACATTAAAAATAACATTTACATAAGCTAAATCAATGTTTATGCAAAAAAAACTAGTGCCTTTCTTGCAATGAAAAAATGAACTCAAATTTTTTTTAAGGAAAATGAGAAAAGAGGATTGTGGATGGAATTCTCAACTATGATTTTTTACAAAGTTCAAGTATGTGAAGAAAAATATCATCCGTTATTTTTTTAATTGAATTATAAATAAATAAATAAATAAAGTGTTATTTCTGGTGTCAATCTATTTTTTTAAAAATTGATGGATTTCTTGCAATTTTAAGACTCAAATAATTATACACATTCTTATACATTATATTGTTTTTGAATTTGACCCTTTTTGTACCATAGCTTAAGAAAATTCTTTAATAAATTCCCAACATATTATTATTTTAGAAAATTGAAGGAAAAAAAATTGTTGCTTAATTATAATTCTTTAAATTGCATTTTCAATTTTCAACCTCCAACAATGAAAAGTGATTGCATATATATATATATATATAAGAGATGAAATATATAATTTACAAAGCTCTTAAAAAGGTGAAAATTTGTATTTATCATAATTTACTTTTATATTGCTAGAAACGTGTTATCACGATTGTCACAATTGTCACAAAATTATCACCATTGTTCATTATTGTAACTTCAAAAGTAAACTAGTTGTTTTCAACTTGGACATTTATGATACTTAGGATATAAAAGTTCATTGATTTAGAATAAAAATAAAATGTGGTATAATATGTGACTTTTATAACCTTTTGGAGTTTATGTCTCAAAAGAAGTGTCAAGTATGATGATTAGAAATTGTCTATAGAATAAAACTTGAAAATTCAGCTATAGAACATTTTTGCCCAAAAAGAAATAAATCTTTTAATTTTGAATATTTACCAATTTTGAATTTGACTAATGGTTTAATTTTTGGATGATATTCTAAAAAATGAAGCTATCAACACCATAACATAACAAATTCACTTACTTTTCCATATACAAATGCATTCTATACATTAAATTATAACAAAGATAAAATCACGCACTTGAAAATATTTTGATTTTTGAGTATTCAAGAATGCATGTATTGGAATTTTATATCTTACAAAGGAAATCTTGTTTTATTTTAATTTTGAAAATACCGTGTGCATTTTTTCAAAACCTTCCACATGCATAAACACAACATCTAAAGAAGATGGATATGACATATATTTCTTTCTATGCATTCATAAACTAATTCCAATTACAAATAAATTTTCCACTTTTGAATGACACGTCTGAATATGACAATTTGAAAATAGATCATGCTTTCTAATTCAATGACACACTTTACAACCTTTTTGACGACTTCCAAAACCATTCATTTCAATTCCTAAAATATAAGAGTGATATCTTTTGGCCATTTGGCCATTTGAAATATAATTGTACTTTAATATTTATACATTCAAATTTTAGATTCTATTATTTATGTTGTTTTATTGCTAATATTGTAATTTTTAGTGAAATATTGTAAAATGGTTTTTTATATTAAATTAATTTAGCGCTATGTGGATTTTGAAACATTCGAGAAATCTTTATATTAAAATTCAAAATCAATTTTCTATGTGATGAAAGAAATAGATCATACCAAAAAAATTGGCTATAAAAAATATTTTAATATTTTATTTATAATACTATATTAGAACATCTTATGTATTATCTGAAATTTCTAAAAAAGAAGAATTGAATAAAATTTCTTTAGCTTCATCCATGATAATAACAAATGTTTCTTCATATGTTTTAGAGCATCATCCTCCTTTGGCCTTCCTTTGTTGAAAGCTACATGCAACCAAAGGAATGAAAATGCCTATAAATACACCGCCCCATACTAAAGCTCCAAACTTCATCTTCCGATTAGTCATAGCTGGTAAATTGTACATAGTTTCTACATGAATGTAGTCATTGCTATATCTTTGATTCTTTGATGCATGCACTTCATTTTGTCTGCACACATGAATCTTTCTAATATCTGCAATGGATTGTCATTATAAGGTAATGTTAGTTTTGTTGTAAATAACTAGAATTTTCACAAAAAAAATAAAAAATCCTAACTTTCTCTCATTCACAAACAAGTTTTGAGAATCAAGATTTGATTTATTTAATGTAATCAAATTTCACATATAAACACATAGCAATCTATTTATAAATTCATAAATAAAATGTATCATTTATTTTGAACTTACACTTGGATGAACATCTATTTTTTTTATTCCTTTGTGTTTCATTTTGTAATCCTATGTATTTATTAACATACATTATTATCTAAAATATTAATACCACTATTACACCTTTGAATAATACAATTATTTTTAAAATCGTTAAATAAATTGTTCTATTTACGTGTGACTACCATGGCATCTTTTCATTATACTTTGTCAAATTGTAAATCAATAATAGAGATAAAAACAAATATAATGTATTAAGTTGGATCACAACAATATGGCATAAATTAATTGTGATCATCAAATTATGATTTAACATTTACTTACAAATGCATTCAAATTATGAGTCGATACGTACACAATCATCATCATAATTCCGTCAACGAGGAACTTGGAGAGGGTTTTACCCCAAAAAAATATGAAGGAAAATCGTCAGCGTCGTCGTCGTGATGACCGTCGTTGTCATGTCTTTTGGTATTATTGGTTTTATATGGTCGTGAAAAGAAAGAAGAGATTGAAGTTGGAGTTGGAAACTTGAAAGGTTATTTGAAAGGTTATATAGATGGCTATTCAAAAGGTTATTGCAAAAGTTATTTCAAACAATATTTAAAAATCAATTGACATATTTTAAAAACAAAAGCAAAGATCGATTTCATTCATTTTTTGTGTAAATTTTATTTTATTTCATTTTTATATGAACACCTTTCATTTCTTACTTGTTAGTTTTGATTTTTTTGGAATTTTTTTCACAAAGTGGTCTTCAAGCAATTTTCAAATTTACACACCGCAAACCATCATCCAAAAAACGAGTAACTTTGTTTTTAAATTTACTTTAATTTCGTCGACGAGGTACTCGGAGAGGGTTTTTACCCAAGAAAATTACAAAGGGAATCGGAAGGCGTAGGCGTCGGTGTGATCGTGGTAGTGGTCGTCGTCAACCTAGCCTCGCTTGCAACTTCCAAAATATACATCTAAATATACATTTATTTATTTACTTCCTAAATGTGAGAAATTCAAGAGTGTAACTCAGTCACCCTTCACACTTCTCTGGCGAGTGCCGCAATAGACACTTCATTGTGAAATATTTTAATTTATATTCAAATTAAAAAATATGGAGTTTGTACCAAAGGACATGATAGATTATGATTTTCGTCGACGGTTGTGCATAGCATTGCGTAGCCCTAGTTTTTTTTGTAAATAAATGAAAATACCAAATAGTAATTTGAAAGGAATTTTTTTTTTTATATTTTTTTTAATAAATGTAAAATACATAATATAAAATCATTAAATTTATACATATGGTTATTTTTAACTTGGTATGAAAATAGTTAAAATTTCTTTTTATTTTACCCCATTTGGATTTTGCTGTAGTATCTACAATTTTGGATATAACATGTCGCCTTGCAAAAAGTCTTAAATTATTTTCCATGAGAACCTTTTCACAAAACATATTCACACAAAATGTGTTGTTTAATTTAGTCTTATATCTTCTTCAAAAGAGTATGTAAAATGATAACACAAGAATATAATAATGGATAATATAATAATGGTTGTGGTAATGGATATAGTAGGGATCCAATAGGTGTTGGAATTGGGTGCCTAACGACATTGGATTGTTCTACCTTATTAACCAAATTTACTCTAATTTCTTCATGTTTTCTATTATGCTAATTCAACTTTTGTACCAATCAATCTTATTTCGACTCTTGCAATCTTCCAAAGTTGTCTAGTTTTTATACTATGGTACCAATTCAAAGTCGTAGCCTAAGGTCAATTTTGACAAAAAATAATTAAAATTTTTGAAGACAAATGGTTTTAGGAATCAACAAGCCACTTTGCAAAATTCAAGGAAAATGAAAATGAAAAAAAAGTCAAAATGTTGAAAAAAATACATGTACAACTTAATCCCATGATATCCAAATTCATTCCACGAACTTTACAACCAAAGCACAGGGACACGATGAAAAGTAGTGAGTTCATTGAAAACCATGACTACCACTTTCCAAAGCAATGCAAAGAAATCCATTTAACATCCAAGATTAATTAAAGGATTGTTGAAAGTTAAAAATATATATTTTTGTAATTGCCAAATATCTTATTACAAAAAAAAAATGAATGACCAAACCAACCCTTCTAATTTTAAATAACTAGTCAATAAAAATGTGCCAAAGGTGACCTCAAGCTACAATATTCACTGGAAATGAGTCAACTTCTGTGGACCAAGCATAAAAAAACGTGACAATACTGGCAATAACTCTGGAGAATGTTGTTGGTAGCTGTAATTACATCAAATTGTACCTGCTTATAAGCTTATAATTGATGGTCACCAAGTTAATAGCCAGTGAGGGTACATGACCAACAATTCTTTGGTTTCAGCTAACTTAGTCAAGGTTGAAGACTTGAATGGTTGATCACCATCACATATGAATGTACGGTAGAAACAACATAAATGGTTAAAATAATTCCTAGAAAAATTGAACTCAATATGTGAAAAAACAAATATGAGAAAGAATGCCCACAAAAAATCGGATTTGTTCGCCGTTTCGACAAGACATGGTTGCAAACCCCATTTTTCGGGTCTCGGTCTCATCTCACAGTTCAGTGGAACGAACTTCTCCATTCCGAAGATGGGTGAGTTTGGGTGACTGTGCGTTGGGTGGCTTCAGTGGTCGCCCAACTACGCCTCTGCCGTGGCTGCTTGGTCGTGACTCGGCTTCACTGTAGTTGTAGTTTTAAAAAAAGAGGAAAATGATAAAAATTTGACTAGTGTTGTGAAAAAGTTGTTTTTGCTCCCTGTGAGCTCGCCGAGGTGTGGCCCTCCGGTTCGGTGTATTGTTTCCTCTTTCAATGGGAATGGTCCATGTGTTTCAAGAAAAAAAAATCGGATTTGTTTTCTTTGAGAATGAATATTTTATTCAATATAAATGTGGATTCTTCATCTGGACCCCATTCTTGTCCCACAAGTTTGCCTAAAGCGGCTACCTTTAGTTGGAACTTGTTCCTAATCAAGTGAGAGCCAATCAAATGCAAGCAAATGGAATCTTTTCAGAGCCAACTATTGTTGGTTTCAGGACATTCTACTCTACCATTAGAAGGAGGGTAACCATTATTGTATTCTTACCTTAAGGTGAACCCCTCTTTGCGTCCCTGCCAATTTGTGTCACATTGTTGATACTCCTTCTATTTCTATGTAATATGGGTGTTTCCTTTGTAAAATGTAACATTTAGTAGCCTTCAATATTGTTACCTTGAGTTGTCTCTCTGAAATTGATCTAGTAGTATTGATTGCAATTGATTACTGAGTACATTTTTTACTCATTGTTATTGATGGTAAGTTGCTCTTTCACTACTTTTTATTATTGATTTCTGCGTTGATTGGTTTTTTAAATCTCTCATTATTCTCATGCCGCTTGCCATGTGCCTTCATAGCTACTAATGGGGGGATAAAATGATATAGAATATTCCACATAACAAACTCAAAATAATCCACTGCATTTACGACAACTTATAAACATTCAAGGTAACAAAGGATTCAATCCACCTCAAGGAGGTAGCATGAAAATTTGATATCTCAAAATTTATTAATAAAGATACATAAGAACCATGTAAGCACTAGATCTTCAAGCTCATTCTTGTTACGTGGACTAGTGTAAAGTCAACATTGCACAAAACAAGGTCACAGAAACAAATAAATATCTGAACCAATCAAGCTAGTTGCTTCAATCAAAGTGGCCATAAGATATACTAACCACGTCAAAAACATATCCGACATTTCTAACACAGATGCAGCGTAAAATGCAAGTGATCATAAAACAAAAACCGGAAAAGAGCCCTGCTGTGGAGTCCGTATACTTTGAAGACGACAGTCTGCTTTGCACTATCGACCTTGATCTCCGGGAGGAACACAGGAGCGTTCATCTGAAAGCTGGAAGTATCCACTCGCTCATCTCAAAGCTTTGGATTAGGAAAGGTCAGGCATGGCGGGGTTTCCTGTCGTGTCGCATCTGACTCATCGAACCAGAAAACGGACTCTCCGAGAATGGGCATCCAAGCCATATTGGCGTCAGACCCCATTTCGTCTCTACGGCTCGTGAATTCTCCTCACTCAACACAGCGCCTGCACTCACCTTTATCGAGCTTGAGCCTACAAGCTTGGGCCTGGCGCGTATACTTGGTCAATGTCACAAAGCCCATAAGCTGAAAGACACACACAAACCAACCACACAGATTTTCAGCAACACAACACAACCGTACCTTAACATTCAAGCAGACTTCATTTGATTTTCACCAACACTGAAAGAAAAACAGCGAGCACTTCTATTCAACATTCTAATACGGTAATCCCAACAATAAGAGACGAACTGATACAGTTCATAGGAAATATACAAGAGCCCAAGTCATGGCAAAACATCGGTAATCACAGTCACAGAAATTGCGGCTCTCCATAGAGGAACAACTGCAGGAAAGCATGTTGCTAATGTCACACCGAGTGAATATTCTACGGGGAAAATGAACCAGGGGTGAACATGCTAGAGAATTCATGCCACCAACAATTCCAGAAAAATAGCTACCTCTTCCACTCAACATTCTAACATGGCGTCACAAACAAAAAGAGCCAATAGTTACATTCACATCAAATAAGAATAGCCCGATCCGCTGCAAAACATTGTTTGTGAAAGTCATAGCAATTGTGGTTGGAACAACTGCAGTGTAGACGCCAAACATGCACCCGCCTAATTCCAGGACAAAGAAACACACGTACTGGCTGCTCTGTGAGAATCTCACTGATTGTTAAACTAGAGAATAACCAATCGCAATAAGCAAGTAGCTAGGCAGTCGTCAGATAACAAAGATACCAAAAGACATTCCATTTCAAGACCAGAGACGTGAGAAAGACGGGTCTGCCGAGATTCTCAAACATAAAGTGCGCTTTCCAAACCCTCACCCAAGAAACCAGCAAGCAATCATTAACAAGCGAATTCTCACCACAAAGAGCACCAAATACCAATGACAATAAACTCTACATTGCTGGAGTAATATTCTCACGCCAGTCCGAATACCATCCTTACAGAAAGAAATCATGTCTTCACTTTGTGTAGAGCGACAAAACTAGAAAAAGTAAGAAACAAGTGCATTCAGTAACGCGGAACAATCAAATCAAAACATACGGTTAGAGAGAAGTATGACTAAAACTTGCAGTAGCTAAAACTGTAAAAGTATTCTTTCATCAGACAAGAAAAACTACAAACCCCTGCCTGCACACAACAGCAAACCATTCCGAAATTTTGAACACCCTAAAGCAATGAAGTTCAAATGATTTCTAGACAGGTGAGCGTCATTTTTTGTCAAAAAAAATGTCTTTGCCAAAAATAATGTCTGATGGCAACTCAAGTTCAAATGTAGAGTACTCGCATCCTACATATCAACAAAATTTTGAACCACAGGATTCATCTAGCAATCTGGTTTAGAAAACTGTCAACAGCAACTCTTCGGTCAAATCTTCGTACTGCAACTCTTCAAAGCCACTTGCATGTACATAAACCTGCAAGACATTGACCACACCGCACCACAGTTACCTCTATTCAAAGCTCTCAACGTGTTACATGACTCTTGAGTCTCAAAGCAATTAGAAACAAATAGTTGAAGTGTTGGCAGTGAGGAAATGGAAGTTTACCTTTCATTTCAAACGCTAAATCTGGGGCGGGCGGTCTGGCTTGAATTTTTTCTTGAAATCGTCCTTCAGTTGGCCCTCCTTCCAGTTTTGCACCATTTTCTTGGTAGTCACATCGAAAATAGTGCTGAAAAGCCCACAAACGTCCCTGAAATCCCCTGCAAACATACTCGCACCTTCAATTTCAAGCGCATTAGCAACTTCCAGTGGTGAAGCTGAATGTGAAACAACCGAGCTCACACCACTTGAAGCTCTCCGCAAACTTTGCATAATCCCAAACTCCCGCCTTCCAATCTTTTTTTCCACTCCAAAGATGGTTAGTGTAACCGCTCCTCGAGTCACGAAGGCCTCACCCCCATCTGTTCCACGGTTCGATAAAAACTCTCCCCTCTCTCGGGCCCCCAAAGCCTCCTTTCCACATGCCTTGAAAAAGACACCTAGAATGAGGTCCGAAAAGGCACGCAAGGCATTGCACATGCCTTGGTGTACAAACAAATCGGAGACATCTAACCGGTCCTCCAAATTCTTCGACTTCTTGGTAATGTCTCTGAGCAAGGCCTCTATGCTTGAAATCTTGGCCTGTAACCCACCTATCACATCCTCCTCAACTACGTTCTCCAGATACACGGTTTGTTGTGAAGAAAACGTCTCCACTCTCTCACCAAGAGGACGAACAACAACCTGATCAGTTAGGATGCTCCGCACATCACTAGAGTCGAGTTTGGTAACAACTCCTCTGTTAGACTGTCGAGAGAACTCTGAACTCTTGTGTTTCTTTGGAGCATCTTCCCGCTTCCGCTTGGAAGAACTTCCACCACCACCGCTCTTCTTCTTCCATTCTATCTTGAAAGATGATGAAGAAGCCATACCCTGAAAAATTCAACCATACTCTCCATAGTGTCAATTTCATACCCACAATATTGCAAAATTTGCACTTGGACAGATTACAAGAGGCTCCAACAGATATTGTTTTTAACCCCCTTTAGGACCCTATGGTGCAAGCCTTTACAACACCAGTGGCCCCTCCAAAACACCTTTCAACCGACAAGACAATCCCCGAGTGGCTGAAAAGGTAGTTCTCTACATGGAGGCCTATATTGTTGTGTATTGTGTCCTATCATGTAGTACCCAAGTGCGTGAAAATCAAGGGTTTTCAAATGAATACTTCTCCAATAGCAACGACCCTTGATTATTGATTATGCCTAGATGGCGATTAGTCCTAACAAGAAATTGGAAGAAATTGGCGTAAGGGAGGTGATCATAATGAAATGCACAGGTATGGAAGGGCAAGCATTGGGCGGCCAACTGTTTGCCTGGCGCAGAAGTTGGAAACCCTAAATGATGGAGCCGAATTCTAAACATCATCATCAATAAGATAATTCGATTTCATTTCGCATTCTTTGTCAGCAAGGCAGTGCAAGAAATTGAACACAAACAATTATCGCAACATGCTATTTCACACGGTAGTGAAACTTAATTCTAATTTCAAAACCGCGAAATCACCATACAAAAAAAGGTACAGAAATTTCTTACGTGAAAAGGATCGCACAGCACCAAAGCGCCCGCAAAGAGATCGGTGAGAAGCGCCCGCGAAGAGATTGCCAGCTCACAACCCTACCTGAAAATCAAACTACACTTTAGATTTTAAAGACAATCTAAAAAAAGAACCAGCAAAAGAACAAATCTACAAATCCTAACACGAAGGAAAGAATTTATCATCTAATGCGAATCACGCGGCCACAAATCAGCAATCGCCCAGCAAAAATTGCTGCGAGGAAAAGAAACTAGACAATGAGATACTTGTGGACGACTGAAGAGCTTAACAGAGACAGAGTAACTTACCGGTAGGCGGAAGGAAAGGGTAGGAAGAGAACAGAAGAGAGCGCTCAAGCTGAGGTCAAACGATGGACCTGTTCGTCGTGAGAAAGGTTCTCTACTTCCGCCAGGATCATTCTTCTCAATCACGCCTATCAACGAAGCTATAGCCCAAACCAGCACCACAGGAACGAAACGCGGCGTAAACCTACCCAACAAAACAAAGCGGTAGACATCGAAGGAGCAAAATCAAACACTAAACACCAGCGCAAGGGGAAATAGAATACCTAGCGCATTGAAGAAACCCTAGTGCAGGCCTTGATACTGGTCTAAGACCTTCCTACAACGGCTCAGCAATTTCAGTTCAGAAGGAAACAACAAACTAGAACAAAAAAGAACACTCAAAGACACTCACCAGAATTGGAACGAAACCCCAGGCCAACCTCGAAACCTCCAGCCTCCAAACCGGGTACGAGCCTCCTAACAATCATACGAAACACGCCAAAACCGGATCTGAAACAAAAAAGACAAACCGACCATTAATTGTTATCATTTTACACATCAAGAATCTCCGTCACAACAAATAACAATAGCACTACCCGGATTTACACTAATTCCGACAAAACACCAGCATCCCCCGACCTCAACGCTCAACATCCAATTTCTTCCATCGTTACGAACCCGGTGAGCTAGGGTACAAGTTCCCCGGCCTCGAAACTGCTCAACAAGAATCTCCGTTCCAAAAAAAATCCAATGGCACTACCGTCCGACACCATCCCCGTTGCGCTTAATAACATCAACATCCCTCGACCTTAACGCTCAGCGTTCAGACTACTATAGCTACTAACCCGGTAAGACATAAATTCCCTAACTTGAAACATGCATCTCCGTTACAACAACATAACAATGGCACTACCCCGATTTACACTAAACATCAGCATCTCCCGACCTCAGCGCTCAACATCTAAATTACTACAAACCCGGTGAGCTAGGGTACAAATTCCCAGGCGTTAAAACTGCTGAACAGGAATTTCCATTTCAAGAAAAAAAATTAATAACACTACGCTCCGACACCATCCCCATTGCGCTACCTTAACGCTCGTTTCATCACTACTGTAGCTACTAACCCGGTAAGCTACGGAATCAATTCCTTACCTCCAAGCAGGAATCTCCGTAACAACAAGCATCCTAACATAACAATGGCACTACTCCAATTTACACTAATTTCAACCATCCCTCGACCTCAGCCCTCAACATCCAATTTCTCCCATTACTACCGCCGCTACAAACCCGGTGAGCTAGGGTACAAATTCCCAGGCCTTAAAACTACTCAACAAGAGTCTCCATTCCAACAAAAATATTTAATAACACTACGCTCCGACACCATCCCCGTTGCACTTCCAACGCTCGTTTCATCACTACTGTAGCTACTAACCACGAAATCAATTCCCTAACTCCAAACACAAATCTCTGTTCCAAAAAATGATGTCTACGCTCCAAACACAAAAACCTCGAAACAAAAAAGGCACGAAAACCTACCGACAAAATAGCGAAAGGAGCCATCACACAACCTCGACAGTCGGATCCAGAAAAAGAGAACCAGAGCGCAAGAACAAAACAAGGAAGGGGAAACAAATTGTTAACAGAACCTGGATCTGGCGATCGCTCCTTGCGATCTCTAAAGACGAGGCTGCGAGAAAAATAGAGGAAAGAAAGAGGAGAAAAGCAAAGGTAAGGAAGGAGAAGAACTAACCTGCGAGCTGAGCGATCGAGAGGAGCTTGACAAAAGAGCAGAAACGGAATCCAACTTCTAAGAGGTGCTTTCCATGTTTTCATCTAGTAGCATCGATTTCAACTACTCCAAAGACTCGACTGAAGAAAAGCAGCACCATCAAATTCCGAACGACGAAATACAATTGCACACGGAAGATAGGGTACAAATCCACTAGCTTTTGAAACAAGAAATCTCCGTTTCACAAAAAAAAAATTAGCACTACCAAAGGCTTCACTGATTTACCCTCGGACACAAATGCCGACATAACATCAGCATCCCGAACCTTAACGCTCAACGTCCAATTCCTTTCATAGCTACTATACACAGAAACCCGGTGAGCTAGGGTACGAATGCCATTGGCTTTAAAACTACACATCAAGAATCTCCGTCACAACAAATAACAATAGCACTACCCGGATTTACACTAATTCCGACAAAACACCAGCATCCCCCGACCTCAGCGCTCAACATCCAATTTCTTCCATTACTACCGTCGGTGAGCTAGGGTACAAGTTCCCCGGCCTTGAAACTGCTCAACAGGAATCTCCGTTCCAAAAATAATCAATGGCACTACCGTCCGACACCATCCCCGTTGCTCTTAATAACATCAGCATCCCCCGACCTTAACGCTCAGCGTCCTTACTACTGTAGCTACTAACCCGGTAAGAAGACATAAATTCCCTAACTCCAAACAGGAATCTCCGTATCCCAACATAACAATGGCACTACCCCGATTTACACTAAACATCAGCATCCCCCGACCTCAGCGCTCAACATCCAATTTACTACCGCCGCTACAAACCCGGTGAGCTAGGGTACAAATTCCCAGGCCTTAACACTGCTCAACAGGAATCTCCATTCCAAGAAAAAAAAAATTAATAGCACTACGCTCCAACACCATCCCCGTTGCGCTACCTTAACGCTCGTTTAATCGCTACTGTAGCTACTAACCCGGTAAGCTACGGAATCAATTCCTCAGGAATCTCCGTTACAACAAGTATCCTAACATAACAATGGCACTACCCCGATTTACACTAATTTCAACTAAACATCAGCATCCCCCGACCTCAGCGCTCAACATCCAATTTCTCCCATTACTACCACCGCTACAAACCCGGTGAGCTAGGGTACAAATTCCCAGGCCTTAAAACTGCTCAACAGGAATCTCCATTCCACGCTCCGACACCATCCCCGTTGCGCTTTCCCCCGACCTTAACGCTCGTTTCATCACTACTGTAGCTACTAACCCGATAAGCTACGGAATCAATTCCCTAACTCCAAACAGGAATCTCCGTTCCAACAAATGATGTCTACGCTCCGAATACGAAAACCTCGAAGCAAAAAAAAAGGTACGAAAACCTACCGACAAAATAGCGAAAGGGAGCTATCAAGCAAGAAGCGTAACCTCGACAGTCGGATCCAGGAAAAAAAGAACCGGAGAGCAAAGGAAGGGGAAACAAATTGGTGAGGGCGGTAACAGAACCTGGATCTGGCGATCGCTCCGTGCGATCCCTAAAGACGAGGGCCGAGACTGCGAGAGAAGAAAGAAGAAGAAAAAGCGAAGGTAAGGAAGGAGGAGAACTAACCTGCGAGCGGAGCGGAGCCGGGGCGAGTAGAGCAGATCGATGGTTGCCGGAGCAAAACGGCGGAAGAGCGAGAGGAGCACAAAAGAGGAACGGGGAGGTTGGCGAGAGAGCTTGGATCAAGCTTGACTGCTTCACCGGGTTCGTCGTGCCGTGGCAGGGCCGACGGGAAAGCCGCGTCAGTGAACCCCGTCCCCGTCCCCGTCCACCGGAGCTCGGGTTTGGTTCCCCGTCCCCGGGGCCTTCCTACCTACCTCCCTGCGAACCTGGCTACAGCCTGCCTTGCGGGTCGTTCCGTAGTTACCGCCTGGACGGTACGAAATCCATGAAGCTGCCCGCCCGCCCGCCCGCCCTTTTCGTCGTGTATTATTTTCAACCCCTACGTGAATCGTTTGGGAAGGGACATTTGGGTTCTTCTTCTTTTCTCTTTTTCTTTTTTCGTTTTTCTTCTTTTTTTTTTTTTTTTTCGGGTTTTGTTGTTGTGGTGGTGGAGGAGGAGACATGAATCGTTGGGGAAGGGACATTTGGGTTCATTTATTTATTTATTTATTTTGGGGGGTTGTTGTTGTTGTTGTTGTTGTTGTGGAGGCATATGAGTTGTTTTGCAATATGAGTGGAGGCATAATAATTACTTTTGGCAACTTGTCGCCGAGGAGTTTTCATATGGTAGAGTGATGATTTTATGACCGGAAATGGATCGTCAACTCTTTTACAACACCTTATAGGTACTCCTCTTCATTTGGTAGTTTAAGGTTATTCTAAACCTTTTAGGTTCAACTTTCATGAGTGAAGTTTCTTACTAAAAAACAACTTTTTAGGGGATTGAAACGACCAAATTCTACATTTGTGTACACCTTCGTTGCTAATGTATGTTTCCATAAAGCGAGGTGTCCTATTTGCTAACATCGTGTCTTACTTGCTAGCCTCGAGTCCTACTTGCTAGCCTCATGTGAAGAAACGAGAAAACAAATCTTTCCAACTTTTCTTTATCCCATTTTGTTGCATACATTGCAAGCCTCAACTTACGATACATGGATAATATACTGGGATGATATATAGTTTAAGGTTATTTGCATGGTTCACCGAATTTTGTGTCGCAATGCACAATTTTGCAAAAAAATTCAAACTTTTAGAAATTCATAAATAGGAATCTGTGGTATAAGTTATCAAAAAAATTGAATAACTTTAACTAGAGTGATGCCTTCTATCAATTCCAAAAATAGAGACATTAAAAATAACATTTACATAAGCTAAATCAATGTTTATGCAAAAAAAACTAGTGCCTTTCTTGCAATGAAAAAATGAACTCAAATTTTTTTTAAGGAAAATGAGAAAAGAGGATTGTGGATGGAATTCTCAACTATGATTTTTTACAAAGTTCAAGTATGTGAAGAAAAATATCATCCGTTATTTTTTTAATTGAATTATAAATAAATAAATAAATAAAGTGTTATTTCTGGTGTCAATCTATTTTTTTAAAAATTGATGGATTTCTTGCAATTTTAAGACTCAAATAATTATACACATTCTTATACATTATATTGTTTTTGAATTTGACCCTTTTTGTACCATAGCTTAAGAAAATTCTTTAATAAATTCCCAACATATTATTATTTTAGAAAATTGAAGGAAAAAAAATTGTTGCTTAATTATAATTCTTTAAATTGCATTTTCAATTTTCAACCTCCAACAATGAAAAGTGATTGCATATATATATATATATATAAGAGATGAAATATATAATTTACAAAGCTCTTAAAAAGGTGAAAATTTGTATTTATCATAATTTACTTTTATATTGCTAGAAACGTGTTATCACGATTGTCACAATTGTCACAAAATTATCACCATTGTTCATTATTGTAACTTCAAAAGTAAACTAGTTGTTTTCAACTTGGACATTTATGATACTTAGGATATAAAAGTTCATTGATTTAGAATAAAAATAAAATGTGGTATAATATGTGACTTTTATAACCTTTTGGAGTTTATGTCTCAAAAGAAGTGTCAAGTATGATGATTAGAAATTGTCTATAGAATAAAACTTGAAAATTCAGCTATAGAACATTTTTGCCCAAAAAGAAATAAATCTTTTAATTTTGAATATTTACCAATTTTGAATTTGACTAATGGTTTAATTTTTGGATGATATTCTAAAAAATGAAGCTATCAACACCATAACATAACAAATTCACTTACTTTTCCATATACAAATGCATTCTATACATTAAATTATAACAAAGATAAAATCACGCACTTGAAAATATTTTGATTTTTGAGTATTCAAGAATGCATGTATTGGAATTTTATATCTTACAAAGGAAATCTTGTTTTATTTTAATTTTGAAAATACCGTGTGCATTTTTTCAAAACCTTCCACATGCATAAACACAACATCTAAAGAAGATGGATATGACATATATTTCTTTCTATGCATTCATAAACTAATTCCAATTACAAATAAATTTTCCACTTTTGAATGACACGTCTGAATATGACAATTTGAAAATAGATCATGCTTTCTAATTCAATGACACACTTTACAACCTTTTTGACGACTTCCAAAACCATTCATTTCAATTCCTAAAATATAAGAGTGATATCTTTTGGCCATTTGGCCATTTGAAATATAATTGTACTTTAATATTTATACATTCAAATTTTAGATTCTATTATTTATGTTGTTTTATTGCTAATATTGTAATTTTTAGTGAAATATTGTAAAATGGTTTTTTATATTAAATTAATTTAGCGCTATGTGGATTTTGAAACATTCGAGAAATCTTTATATTAAAATTCAAAATCAATTTTCTATGTGATGAAAGAAATAGATCATACCAAAAAAATTGGCTATAAAAAATATTTTAATATTTTATTTATAATACTATATTAGAACATCTTATGTATTATCTGAAATTTCTAAAAAAGAAGAATTGAATAAAATTTCTTTAGCTTCATCCATGATAATAACAAATGTTTCTTCATATGTTTTAGAGCATCATCCTCCTTTGGCCTTCCTTTGTTGAAAGCTACATGCAACCAAAGGAATGAAAATGCCTATAAATACACCGCCCCATACTAAAGCTCCAAACTTCATCTTCCGATTAGTCATAGCTGGTAAATTGTACATAGTTTCTACATGAATGTAGTCATTGCTATATCTTTGATTCTTTGATGCATGCACTTCATTTTGTCTGCACACATGAATCTTTCTAATATCTGCAATGGATTGTCATTATAAGGTAATGTTAGTTTTGTTGTAAATAACTAGAATTTTCACAAAAAAAATAAAAAATCCTAACTTTCTCTCATTCACAAACAAGTTTTGAGAATCAAGATTTGATTTATTTAATGTAATCAAATTTCACATATAAACACATAGCAATCTATTTATAAATTCATAAATAAAATGTATCATTTATTTTGAACTTACACTTGGATGAACATCTATTTTTTTTATTCCTTTGTGTTTCATTTTGTAATCCTATGTATTTATTAACATACATTATTATCTAAAATATTAATACCACTATTACACCTTTGAATAATACAATTATTTTTAAAATCGTTAAATAAATTGTTCTATTTACGTGTGACTACCATGGCATCTTTTCATTATACTTTGTCAAATTGTAAATCAATAATAGAGATAAAAACAAATATAATGTATTAAGTTGGATCACAACAATATGGCATAAATTAATTGTGATCATCAAATTATGATTTAACATTTACTTACAAATGCATTCAAATTATGAGTCGATACGTACACAATCATCATCATAATTCCGTCAACGAGGAACTTGGAGAGGGTTTTACCCCAAAAAAATATGAAGGAAAATCGTCAGCGTCGTCGTCGTGATGACCGTCGTTGTCATGTCTTTTGGTATTATTGGTTTTATATGGTCGTGAAAAGAAAGAAGAGATTGAAGTTGGAGTTGGAAACTTGAAAGGTTATTTGAAAGGTTATATAGATGGCTATTCAAAAGGTTATTGCAAAAGTTATTTCAAACAATATTTAAAAATCAATTGACATATTTTAAAAACAAAAGCAAAGATCGATTTCATTCATTTTTTGTGTAAATTTTATTTTATTTCATTTTTATATGAACACCTTTCATTTCTTACTTGTTAGTTTTGATTTTTTTGGAATTTTTTTCACAAAGTGGTCTTCAAGCAATTTTCAAATTTACACACCGCAAACCATCATCCAAAAAACGAGTAACTTTGTTTTTAAATTTACTTTAATTTCGTCGACGAGGTACTCGGAGAGGGTTTTTACCCAAGAAAATTACAAAGGGAATCGGAAGGCGTAGGCGTCGGTGTGATCGTGGTAGTGGTCGTCGTCAACCTAGCCTCGCTTGCAACTTCCAAAATATACATCTAAATATACATTTATTTATTTACTTCCTAAATGTGAGAAATTCAAGAGTGTAACTCAGTCACCCTTCACACTTCTCTGGCGAGTGCCGCAATAGACACTTCATTGTGAAATATTTTAATTTATATTCAAATTAAAAAATATGGAGTTTGTACCAAAGGACATGATAGATTATGATTTTCGTCGACGGTTGTGCATAGCATTGCGTAGCCCTAGTTTTTTTTGTAAATAAATGAAAATACCAAATAGTAATTTGAAAGGAATTTTTTTTTTTATATTTTTTTTAATAAATGTAAAATACATAATATAAAATCATTAAATTTATACATATGGTTATTTTTAACTTGGTATGAAAATAGTTAAAATTTCTTTTTATTTTACCCCATTTGGATTTTGCTGTAGTATCTACAATTTTGGATATAACATGTCGCCTTGCAAAAAGTCTTAAATTATTTTCCATGAGAACCTTTTCACAAAACATATTCACACAAAATGTGTTGTTTAATTTAGTCTTATATCTTCTTCAAAAGAGTATGTAAAATGATAACACAAGAATATAATAATGGATAATATAATAATGGTTGTGGTAATGGATATAGTAGGGATCCAATAGGTGTTGGAATTGGGTGCCTAACGACATTGGATTGTTCTACCTTATTAACCAAATTTACTCTAATTTCTTCATGTTTTCTATTATGCTAATTCAACTTTTGTACCAATCAATCTTATTTCGACTCTTGCAATCTTCCAAAGTTGTCTAGTTTTTATACTATGGTACCAATTCAAAGTCGTAGCCTAAGGTCAATTTTGACAAAAAATAATTAAAATTTTTGAAGACAAATGGTTTTAGGAATCAACAAGCCACTTTGCAAAATTCAAGGAAAATGAAAATGAAAAAAAAGTCAAAATGTTGAAAAAAATACATGTACAACTTAATCCCATGATATCCAAATTCATTCCACGAACTTTACAACCAAAGCACAGGGACACGATGAAAAGTAGTGAGTTCATTGAAAACCATGACTACCACTTTCCAAAGCAATGCAAAGAAATCCATTTAACATCCAAGATTAATTAAAGGATTGTTGAAAGTTAAAAATATATATTTTTGTAATTGCCAAATATCTTATTACAAAAAAAAAATGAATGACCAAACCAACCCTTCTAATTTTAAATAACTAGTCAATAAAAATGTGCCAAAGGTGACCTCAAGCTACAATATTCACTGGAAATGAGTCAACTTCTGTGGACCAAGCATAAAAAAACGTGACAATACTGGCAATAACTCTGGAGAATGTTGTTGGTAGCTGTAATTACATCAAATTGTACCTGCTTATAAGCTTATAATTGATGGTCACCAAGTTAATAGCCAGTGAGGGTACATGACCAACAATTCTTTGGTTTCAGCTAACTTAGTCAAGGTTGAAGACTTGAATGGTTGATCACCATCACATATGAATGTACGGTAGAAACAACATAAATGGTTAAAATAATTCCTAGAAAAATTGAACTCAATATGTGAAAAAACAAATATGAGAAAGAATGCCCACAAAAAATCGGATTTGTTCGCCGTTTCGACAAGACATGGTTGCAAACCCCATTTTTCGGGTCTCGGTCTCATCTCACAGTTCAGTGGAACGAACTTCTCCATTCCGAAGATGGGTGAGTTTGGGTGACTGTGCGTTGGGTGGCTTCAGTGGTCGCCCAACTACGCCTCTGCCGTGGCTGCTTGGTCGTGACTCGGCTTCACTGTAGTTGTAGTTTTAAAAAAAGAGGAAAATGATAAAAATTTGACTAGTGTTGTGAAAAAGTTGTTTTTGCTCCCTGTGAGCTCGCCGAGGTGTGGCCCTCCGGTTCGGTGTATTGTTTCCTCTTTCAATGGGAATGGTCCATGTGTTTCAAGAAAAAAAAATCGGATTTGTTTTCTTTGAGAATGAATATTTTATTCAATATAAATGTGGATTCTTCATCTGGACCCCATTCTTGTCCCACAAGTTTGCCTAAAGCGGCTACCTTTAGTTGGAACTTGTTCCTAATCAAGTGAGAGCCAATCAAATGCAAGCAAATGGAATCTTTTCAGAGCCAACTATTGTTGGTTTCAGGACATTCTACTCTACCATTAGAAGGAGGGTAACCATTATTGTATTCTTACCTTAAGGTGAACCCCTCTTTGCGTCCCTGCCAATTTGTGTCACATTGTTGATACTCCTTCTATTTCTATGTAATATGGGTGTTTCCTTTGTAAAATGTAACATTTAGTAGCCTTCAATATTGTTACCTTGAGTTGTCTCTCTGAAATTGATCTAGTAGTATTGATTGCAATTGATTACTGAGTACATTTTTTACTCATTGTTATTGATGGTAAGTTGCTCTTTCACTACTTTTTATTATTGATTTCTGCGTTGATTGGTTTTTTAAATCTCTCATTATTCTCATGCCGCTTGCCATGTGCCTTCATAGCTACTAATGGGGGGATAAAATGATATAGAATATTCCACATAACAAACTCAAAATAATCCACTGCATTTACGACAACTTATAAACATTCAAGGTAACAAAGGATTCAATCCACCTCAAGGAGGTAGCATGAAAATTTGATATCTCAAAATTTATTAATAAAGATACATAAGAACCATGTAAGCACTAGATCTTCAAGCTCATTCTTGTTACGTGGACTAGTGTAAAGTCAACATTGCACAAAACAAGGTCACAGAAACAAATAAATATCTGAACCAATCAAGCTAGTTGCTTCAATCAAAGTGGCCATAAGATATACTAACCACGTCAAAAACATATCCGACATTTCTAACACAGATGCAGCGTAAAATGCAAGTGATCATAAAACAAAAACCGGAAAAGAGCCCTGCTGTGGAGTCCGTATACTTTGAAGACGACAGTCTGCTTTGCACTATCGACCTTGATCTCCGGGAGGAACACAGGAGCGTTCATCTGAAAGCTGGAAGTATCCACTCGCTCATCTCAAAGCTTTGGATTAGGAAAGGTCAGGCATGGCGGGGTTTCCTGTCGTGTCGCATCTGACTCATCGAACCAGAAAACGGACTCTCCGAGAATGGGCATCCAAGCCATATTGGCGTCAGACCCCATTTCGTCTCTACGGCTCGTGAATTCTCCTCACTCAACACAGCGCCTGCACTCACCTTTATCGAGCTTGAGCCTACAAGCTTGGGCCTGGCGCGTATACTTGGTCAATGTCACAAAGCCCATAAGCTGAAAGACACACACAAACCAACCACACAGATTTTCAGCAACACAACACAACCGTACCTTAACATTCAAGCAGACTTCATTTGATTTTCACCAACACTGAAAGAAAAACAGCGAGCACTTCTATTCAACATTCTAATACGGTAATCCCAACAATAAGAGACGAACTGATACAGTTCATAGGAAATATACAAGAGCCCAAGTCATGGCAAAACATCGGTAATCACAGTCACAGAAATTGCGGCTCTCCATAGAGGAACAACTGCAGGAAAGCATGTTGCTAATGTCACACCGAGTGAATATTCTACGGGGAAAATGAACCAGGGGTGAACATGCTAGAGAATTCATGCCACCAACAATTCCAGAAAAATAGCTACCTCTTCCACTCAACATTCTAACATGGCGTCACAAACAAAAAGAGCCAATAGTTACATTCACATCAAATAAGAATAGCCCGATCCGCTGCAAAACATTGTTTGTGAAAGTCATAGCAATTGTGGTTGGAACAACTGCAGTGTAGACGCCAAACATGCACCCGCCTAATTCCAGGACAAAGAAACACACGTACTGGCTGCTCTGTGAGAATCTCACTGATTGTTAAACTAGAGAATAACCAATCGCAATAAGCAAGTAGCTAGGCAGTCGTCAGATAACAAAGATACCAAAAGACATTCCATTTCAAGACCAGAGACGTGAGAAAGACGGGTCTGCCGAGATTCTCAAACATAAAGTGCGCTTTCCAAACCCTCACCCAAGAAACCAGCAAGCAATCATTAACAAGCGAATTCTCACCACAAAGAGCACCAAATACCAATGACAATAAACTCTACATTGCTGGAGTAATATTCTCACGCCAGTCCGAATACCATCCTTACAGAAAGAAATCATGTCTTCACTTTGTGTAGAGCGACAAAACTAGAAAAAGTAAGAAACAAGTGCATTCAGTAACGCGGAACAATCAAATCAAAACATACGGTTAGAGAGAAGTATGACTAAAACTTGCAGTAGCTAAAACTGTAAAAGTATTCTTTCATCAGACAAGAAAAACTACAAACCCCTGCCTGCACACAACAGCAAACCATTCCGAAATTTTGAACACCCTAAAGCAATGAAGTTCAAATGATTTCTAGACAGGTGAGCGTCATTTTTTGTCAAAAAAAATGTCTTTGCCAAAAATAATGTCTGATGGCAACTCAAGTTCAAATGTAGAGTACTCGCATCCTACATATCAACAAAATTTTGAACCACAGGATTCATCTAGCAATCTGGTTTAGAAAACTGTCAACAGCAACTCTTCGGTCAAATCTTCGTACTGCAACTCTTCAAAGCCACTTGCATGTACATAAACCTGCAAGACATTGACCACACCGCACCACAGTTACCTCTATTCAAAGCTCTCAACGTGTTACATGACTCTTGAGTCTCAAAGCAATTAGAAACAAATAGTTGAAGTGTTGGCAGTGAGGAAATGGAAGTTTACCTTTCATTTCAAACGCTAAATCTGGGGCGGGCGGTCTGGCTTGAATTTTTTCTTGAAATCGTCCTTCAGTTGGCCCTCCTTCCAGTTTTGCACCATTTTCTTGGTAGTCACATCGAAAATAGTGCTGAAAAGCCCACAAACGTCCCTGAAATCCCCTGCAAACATACTCGCACCTTCAATTTCAAGCGCATTAGCAACTTCCAGTGGTGAAGCTGAATGTGAAACAACCGAGCTCACACCACTTGAAGCTCTCCGCAAACTTTGCATAATCCCAAACTCCCGCCTTCCAATCTTTTTTTCCACTCCAAAGATGGTTAGTGTAACCGCTCCTCGAGTCACGAAGGCCTCACCCCCATCTGTTCCACGGTTCGATAAAAACTCTCCCCTCTCTCGGGCCCCCAAAGCCTCCTTTCCACATGCCTTGAAAAAGACACCTAGAATGAGGTCCGAAAAGGCACGCAAGGCATTGCACATGCCTTGGTGTACAAACAAATCGGAGACATCTAACCGGTCCTCCAAATTCTTCGACTTCTTGGTAATGTCTCTGAGCAAGGCCTCTATGCTTGAAATCTTGGCCTGTAACCCACCTATCACATCCTCCTCAACTACGTTCTCCAGATACACGGTTTGTTGTGAAGAAAACGTCTCCACTCTCTCACCAAGAGGACGAACAACAACCTGATCAGTTAGGATGCTCCGCACATCACTAGAGTCGAGTTTGGTAACAACTCCTCTGTTAGACTGTCGAGAGAACTCTGAACTCTTGTGTTTCTTTGGAGCATCTTCCCGCTTCCGCTTGGAAGAACTTCCACCACCACCGCTCTTCTTCTTCCATTCTATCTTGAAAGATGATGAAGAAGCCATACCCTGAAAAATTCAACCATACTCTCCATAGTGTCAATTTCATACCCACAATATTGCAAAATTTGCACTTGGACAGATTACAAGAGGCTCCAACAGATATTGTTTTTAACCCCCTTTAGGACCCTATGGTGCAAGCCTTTACAACACCAGTGGCCCCTCCAAAACACCTTTCAACCGACAAGACAATCCCCGAGTGGCTGAAAAGGTAGTTCTCTACATGGAGGCCTATATTGTTGTGTATTGTGTCCTATCATGTAGTACCCAAGTGCGTGAAAATCAAGGGTTTTCAAATGAATACTTCTCCAATAGCAACGACCCTTGATTATTGATTATGCCTAGATGGCGATTAGTCCTAACAAGAAATTGGAAGAAATTGGCGTAAGGGAGGTGATCATAATGAAATGCACAGGTATGGAAGGGCAAGCATTGGGCGGCCAACTGTTTGCCTGGCGCAGAAGTTGGAAACCCTAAATGATGGAGCCGAATTCTAAACATCATCATCAATAAGATAATTCGATTTCATTTCGCATTCTTTGTCAGCAAGGCAGTGCAAGAAATTGAACACAAACAATTATCGCAACATGCTATTTCACACGGTAGTGAAACTTAATTCTAATTTCAAAACCGCGAAATCACCATACAAAAAAAGGTACAGAAATTTCTTACGTGAAAAGGATCGCACAGCACCAAAGCGCCCGCAAAGAGATCGGTGAGAAGCGCCCGCGAAGAGATTGCCAGCTCACAACCCTACCTGAAAATCAAACTACACTTTAGATTTTAAAGACAATCTAAAAAAAGAACCAGCAAAAGAACAAATCTACAAATCCTAACACGAAGGAAAGAATTTATCATCTAATGCGAATCACGCGGCCACAAATCAGCAATCGCCCAGCAAAAATTGCTGCGAGGAAAAGAAACTAGACAATGAGATACTTGTGGACGACTGAAGAGCTTAACAGAGACAGAGTAACTTACCGGTAGGCGGAAGGAAAGGGTAGGAAGAGAACAGAAGAGAGCGCTCAAGCTGAGGTCAAACGATGGACCTGTTCGTCGTGAGAAAGGTTCTCTACTTCCGCCAGGATCATTCTTCTCAATCACGCCTATCAACGAAGCTATAGCCCAAACCAGCACCACAGGAACGAAACGCGGCGTAAACCTACCCAACAAAACAAAGCGGTAGACATCGAAGGAGCAAAATCAAACACTAAACACCAGCGCAAGGGGAAATAGAATACCTAGCGCATTGAAGAAACCCTAGTGCAGGCCTTGATACTGGTCTAAGACCTTCCTACAACGGCTCAGCAATTTCAGTTCAGAAGGAAACAACAAACTAGAACAAAAAAGAACACTCAAAGACACTCACCAGAATTGGAACGAAACCCCAGGCCAACCTCGAAACCTCCAGCCTCCAAACCGGGTACGAGCCTCCTAACAATCATACGAAACACGCCAAAACCGGATCTGAAACAAAAAAGACAAACCGACCATTAATTGTTATCATTTTACACATCAAGAATCTCCGTCACAACAAATAACAATAGCACTACCCGGATTTACACTAATTCCGACAAAACACCAGCATCCCCCGACCTCAACGCTCAACATCCAATTTCTTCCATCGTTACGAACCCGGTGAGCTAGGGTACAAGTTCCCCGGCCTCGAAACTGCTCAACAAGAATCTCCGTTCCAAAAAAAATCCAATGGCACTACCGTCCGACACCATCCCCGTTGCGCTTAATAACATCAACATCCCTCGACCTTAACGCTCAGCGTTCAGACTACTATAGCTACTAACCCGGTAAGACATAAATTCCCTAACTTGAAACATGCATCTCCGTTACAACAACATAACAATGGCACTACCCCGATTTACACTAAACATCAGCATCTCCCGACCTCAGCGCTCAACATCTAAATTACTACAAACCCGGTGAGCTAGGGTACAAATTCCCAGGCGTTAAAACTGCTGAACAGGAATTTCCATTTCAAGAAAAAAAATTAATAACACTACGCTCCGACACCATCCCCATTGCGCTACCTTAACGCTCGTTTCATCACTACTGTAGCTACTAACCCGGTAAGCTACGGAATCAATTCCTTACCTCCAAGCAGGAATCTCCGTAACAACAAGCATCCTAACATAACAATGGCACTACTCCAATTTACACTAATTTCAACCATCCCTCGACCTCAGCCCTCAACATCCAATTTCTCCCATTACTACCGCCGCTACAAACCCGGTGAGCTAGGGTACAAATTCCCAGGCCTTAAAACTACTCAACAAGAGTCTCCATTCCAACAAAAATATTTAATAACACTACGCTCCGACACCATCCCCGTTGCACTTCCAACGCTCGTTTCATCACTACTGTAGCTACTAACCACGAAATCAATTCCCTAACTCCAAACACAAATCTCTGTTCCAAAAAATGATGTCTACGCTCCAAACACAAAAACCTCGAAACAAAAAAGGCACGAAAACCTACCGACAAAATAGCGAAAGGAGCCATCACACAACCTCGACAGTCGGATCCAGAAAAAGAGAACCAGAGCGCAAGAACAAAACAAGGAAGGGGAAACAAATTGTTAACAGAACCTGGATCTGGCGATCGCTCCTTGCGATCTCTAAAGACGAGGCTGCGAGAAAAATAGAGGAAAGAAAGAGGAGAAAAGCAAAGGTAAGGAAGGAGAAGAACTAACCTGCGAGCTGAGCGATCGAGAGGAGCTTGACAAAAGAGCAGAAACGGAATCCAACTTCTAAGAGGTGCTTTCCATGTTTTCATCTAGTAGCATCGATTTCAACTACTCCAAAGACTCGACTGAAGAAAAGCAGCACCATCAAATTCCGAACGACGAAATACAATTGCACACGGAAGATAGGGTACAAATCCACTAGCTTTTGAAACAAGAAATCTCCGTTTCACAAAAAAAAAATTAGCACTACCAAAGGCTTCACTGATTTACCCTCGGACACAAATGCCGACATAACATCAGCATCCCGAACCTTAACGCTCAACGTCCAATTCCTTTCATAGCTACTATACACAGAAACCCGGTGAGCTAGGGTACGAATGCCATTGGCTTTAAAACTACACATCAAGAATCTCCGTCACAACAAATAACAATAGCACTACCCGGATTTACACTAATTCCGACAAAACACCAGCATCCCCCGACCTCAGCGCTCAACATCCAATTTCTTCCATTACTACCGTCGGTGAGCTAGGGTACAAGTTCCCCGGCCTTGAAACTGCTCAACAGGAATCTCCGTTCCAAAAATAATCAATGGCACTACCGTCCGACACCATCCCCGTTGCTCTTAATAACATCAGCATCCCCCGACCTTAACGCTCAGCGTCCTTACTACTGTAGCTACTAACCCGGTAAGAAGACATAAATTCCCTAACTCCAAACAGGAATCTCCGTATCCCAACATAACAATGGCACTACCCCGATTTACACTAAACATCAGCATCCCCCGACCTCAGCGCTCAACATCCAATTTACTACCGCCGCTACAAACCCGGTGAGCTAGGGTACAAATTCCCAGGCCTTAACACTGCTCAACAGGAATCTCCATTCCAAGAAAAAAAAAATTAATAGCACTACGCTCCAACACCATCCCCGTTGCGCTACCTTAACGCTCGTTTAATCGCTACTGTAGCTACTAACCCGGTAAGCTACGGAATCAATTCCTCAGGAATCTCCGTTACAACAAGTATCCTAACATAACAATGGCACTACCCCGATTTACACTAATTTCAACTAAACATCAGCATCCCCCGACCTCAGCGCTCAACATCCAATTTCTCCCATTACTACCACCGCTACAAACCCGGTGAGCTAGGGTACAAATTCCCAGGCCTTAAAACTGCTCAACAGGAATCTCCATTCCACGCTCCGACACCATCCCCGTTGCGCTTTCCCCCGACCTTAACGCTCGTTTCATCACTACTGTAGCTACTAACCCGATAAGCTACGGAATCAATTCCCTAACTCCAAACAGGAATCTCCGTTCCAACAAATGATGTCTACGCTCCGAATACGAAAACCTCGAAGCAAAAAAAAAGGTACGAAAACCTACCGACAAAATAGCGAAAGGGAGCTATCAAGCAAGAAGCGTAACCTCGACAGTCGGATCCAGGAAAAAAAGAACCGGAGAGCAAAGGAAGGGGAAACAAATTGGTGAGGGCGGTAACAGAACCTGGATCTGGCGATCGCTCCGTGCGATCCCTAAAGACGAGGGCCGAGACTGCGAGAGAAGAAAGAAGAAGAAAAAGCGAAGGTAAGGAAGGAGGAGAACTAACCTGCGAGCGGAGCGGAGCCGGGGCGAGTAGAGCAGATCGATAGTTGCCGGAGCAAAACGGCGGAAGAGCGAGAGGAGCACAAAAGAGGAACGGGGAGGTTGGCGAGAGAGCTTGGATCAAGCTTGACTGCTTCACCGGGTTCGTCGTGCCGTGGCAGGGCCGACGGGAAAGCCGCGTCAGTGAACCCCGTCCCCGTCCCCGTCCACCGGAGCTCGGGTTTGGTTCCCCGTCCCCGGGGCCTTCCTACCTACCTCCCTGCGAACCTGGCTACAGCCTGCCTTGCGGGTCGTTCCGTCGTTACCGCCTGTGTGAATTGTGGTCGGTACGAAATCCATGACGCTGCGCGCCCGCCTGCCTGCCTTTTTCATCGTTCCTTGCATCCATAAATAGATAGATAGAAACTCCGACCCTTCTACAAGGCCGGCGTGAATGAAGTGTCCGTTCGTAATGCCTATGATCCGATGCCCACCGGACAAGGGGAAATTGGGACAATACTACTCTCCCCTTTCGAGGATGGACACTATAGTGACACACTAAGCTACTACCTAGCTAGCCAGTAGTGCCTTGCATCCACTTTTCATGTGTTATTTTCAACCCCTACATGAATCGATTGGGAAGGGACATTTGGATTCATTTTATTTTATTTTTGGGTTTTTGTTGTTGAGGCATACCGTACTTGAAAGGCAGGGTCGGCAGAAAATAATTTCCCAAAAAAATGCCGAATAAATAAATAAATTTATTAAGTATTTTGTCAAAATCAACAAAAATAAAGTTTTAAAAAAAGTCTAAATAAAATAAAATAAAAAACATAACATTCAACAACAATCGTGGACAAAAAATGGAATAAAACGTTTAGCTGCAGGAAAAAGATTTATGTTAGCTATTAATAGCCAATTTTTTTATAATTACTTTTGAAAGTGCCGACCTTCACTTTTTCAACTTTTATTAATTATTTGACATGAAAGTGCCGACTCTGCCTTCCGCGTACGGTATGAGTTGTTTTGCAATCCGCGGTAAAGCTAGTGAGTTACTTTTGGTGACTCGTCGTCGGGGAGTTTCCATCCGGTAGAGTGATGATTTTACGGCTGGAATTGAACCATTAGCCCCATACATCATCTTATAGGTATTCCTCCCCATCATATGGTAGTTTTAGGTCATTTTATACCTTTTAGGTTAAACTTTCACGAGGGAAGTTTCTTACCAAAAAACAAGTTTTTAGAATGATGATTTTCCGGCCAGAATTGAATTGTCACTCCCTTACAACACCTTATGGGTATCCCTCTCCATCATATGATAATTTAAGGTCATTTTAGACCTTTTAGGTTCAACTTTTATGAATGAATTTTCTTACTAAAAGACAAGTTTTTAGGGACTGAAATTACCAAATTCTGCATTTTAAGTGAGTTTTTGAGAAAATGTAGTGTAGAGGATTTTCAAGCCCTCGACTTTATGGCAACTTCTCTTTGATCAATCAAGTTTGTTCATGTTCCACTTTGTGCAAGTCCATGGAAATATGCACCACTTCATCGCCCGATATGAGACAATGAAATACCATTTTTTCCCTCCTTTTGCCTATTTCTATGGGCAACTTCTCAAACCCATGGAAGTTGACTCTTAGTACAATCAAATTGACATGAACTTCTACAATATTGAATGGTGTGAATGTATTTAGAAAGTTTTTTATTGGAGGTGTAAAAGTGCATATATTTGCTCCAACTTTTGCAAACAATTTTGTAACAAATTTTGAGGGGGGATTTGTTGACCTTCTTTCCTAGAAGAGTGATTATAGATTCTTGTGGTTTCAGCTCATAAGTCGAAGGCAATTGTTTTGGTAAGAGCATTGCAATTATGATTGTAGAAGTACTACGTAGGAACTTTGTTGCAGAATCTTGTGTTACAAGCTTACACTTTGACGTTTCCTATTGGCTCTATTATTTTGAAAAAATGATTTACACTTCTTATTGAAAAGCTCAATTTAGACTATTGAATATCCTTTTTCACACTTTTCTCTTTAAAATGGTTAAAAACAAACATTTTCATACAATGCTAATCATCTTTTAAAAGATCTAATTTTGCAAGAAATGTATTATTTAAATGCAACATGTATGTATAATATATACATATATACATATATACATATATATACACACATTTTATATTATCTAAAAAAAGATTGTCTTCGTATTTACAATAAACATTATGAAATTTGGACAAAAGTTCACAGATATGCTATTTTAATGATATATTGATATCATTATATTGATATGCCAAAGTAAAATAATATAGCATCTTTTCATTTTAGAATATCTAGGTCAATATATAGACATTCCAAATTTACAATGAATAAAAATAAACTGCTAGAGAATATATATTACTAACTATAATGCTTAGTGAAATATTGTAAAATTATTTTTTATATTAAATTAACTTAGCGCTCTGTGGATTTTGAAACATTTGAGAAATCTTTATATCAAAATTCAAAATCAATTCTCTATATGATGAAAGAAATAGATTATACCCAAAAAGATGGCTATAAAAAATATTTGAATATTTTATTTATAATACCATATCAGAACATCTAATGTATTATTTGAAATTTCTAAAAAAGAAGAATTGAATAAAATTTCTTTAGCTTCATCCATGATAATAACAAATGTTTTTTCATATATTTTAGAGCATCATCCTCCTTTGGCCTTCCTTTGTTGAAAGCTACATGCAACTAAAGGAATGAAAATGCCTGTAAATACACCACCCCATACTAGAGCTCCAAACTTCATCTTTCGATTAGTCATAGCTGGTAAATTGTACATGGTTTCTGCATGAATGTAGTCATTGCTATATCTTTGATTCTTTGATGCATGCACTTCATTTTGTCTGCACACATGAATCTTTCTAATATCTGCAATGGATTGTCATTATAAGGTAATGTTAGTTTTGTTGTAAATAACTAAAAGTTTCACGGAAATAAAATACAAATCCCAATTTTTTTTTCATTCACAAACAAGTTTTGAAAATCAAAATTTGATTTATTTAATGTAAACACATAGCAATCTATTTATAAATTCATAAATAAAATGTATCATTTTATTTTGAGCTTACACTTGGATGAACTTCTATTTTTTTATTCCTTTGTGTTTCATTTTGTAATCCTATGTATTTATTAACATACTTTATTATCTAAAATATTAATACCATTATCGCACCTTTGAATAATATAATTATTTTAAAAATCAGTAAAAAAAATTGTTCAATTTACGTGTGACAACTATGACATCTTTTCATTATACTTTGTCAAACTGTAAACCAATAATAAAGATAAAAACAAAGATAATGTAAACCAATAATAGAGATAAAAACCAAGATAATGTATTGAGTTGGATCACAACATTATGGCACAAACTAATTGTGATCATCAAATTGTGATTTAACATTTACTTACAAATGCATTCATATTGTGAGTCGATACTTACACAATCATCATTATAGTTTTGTTTATAAATAAATGAAAATACCAAATAGTATTTTGAAAGGAAAAATATTTTATTTTTATTTTTTTAATAAATGTAAAATATAATATAAAATCATTAAATTTATACATATTGTTATTTTTAACTTGGTATGAAAATAGTTAAAATTTCTTTTAAATTACCCCATTTGGATTTTGCTGTAGAATCTACAATTTTGGATATAACATGTCGCCTTGCAAAAAGTCTTAAATTATTTTCCATGAGAACCTTTTTACAAAACATATTCATACAAAACGTGTTGTTTAATGTAGTCTTATATCTTCTTCAAAAGAGTATGTAAAATTATAACACAAGTATAAATGGTTTATTAAACCAAAAAACTAAAGACAAGAAGAAGTTAGGTTGGATTTGTTTTAATATCTTGTAGAATACAATAATGTGAAGTTCGTATAGAAATAAGTAACTACTTTAACAAACCTAACTTGCACTGAAAATAACAATGTGATAATTTGTAACATTTATGAAAATATATAATTAGTAATATCAACTCATTTACAAACTAATTGGATAATGATTGTTGCCTTGGAAACTATTTGAAAATTCATTCATCTTCATAAAAATTAGCTTAAACATTTAAACAATTAAAATAAATGAATCATAATTTAAGTTTACATTTTCAATAATCACAATAATGTATTATCTTATATATTTTGCAAGTTCCCAATTACACGTTTCATTGATAAAAAAACGTAAACCATATTACTTTTATTCATTATAATTTATCATCAACAATAGGTTGTTAATTTATATACTATTATGTAAAATTGGAAATAATTTTGAAATTAAAACATGCTCGCTATAAAATCAAAATGTATTTCTAAAAGATTGGTTAAATTTGTTTAGATGATTTATCCATCTAGGCTAATATGAAACAAAGTTGTTTGTATATTTGAGGTGATTAATTATTGAAAACATAAAGTACATGTACTTAAATATATTAAATAGTCTTATATACTGGTATATATGTCTTTGGTTTATTTGTCGACTTTAGGTGGTTACAATACAAAGTTAAAATCCTATTTATTGTTTATTTATTACTATTTTAAATATATAGACTATGGTTATTCACATAGAATTTTTTCATTCTTTTCATTTGAATAAGTGATGTGAAATTTATGAAGACTCTTATTTTGCAAGCAATTAGGACTTTCTCATCAAATTAAAAACAACATATAGAATTCACCAATGAACTTAATTTTCCCAAAAATAAAATTCTATCGACCTATCAAATTATCATGCGTTTGTATTGTTTTGGGTTTTTTTGGATTTTACGGTCAAAATATTGAGAAAGTAAAAAACAATTGGATCCCGAATTGGATCAAACTTCACTCAATAAGATCTTCTTCAACAAAGCTCCAAAATTCATGTTGTTTTTAGCATATGATCTAGAAAAGATGAACATTCTTCCTATAGAAGAACTTTTAAAATAGTGCACACATATAAAAAGTTTTTTATGCCAAAAATTTAATCAATAAATAATAGGTCCAAATATGATTGGAAAAAATCAACACTTACAGTAGTGTACATACATTGTCCTATTTGTACAAAATATCCAAATTTTGTTGAAAGATTCTAAAGTACCAATTAGTTATGGCACTTTTTGAAGTATGCAAGAGCCTCTATTTGTGTATTTTTTTATATTTAAATACACTTCAATTGCAAATACCGGTATGTAAGATTTGTTCAATTTTTTTAATAATACATATATGTATAAAATATCCTTTAGTTGAGTACAAAATGTTCTTTGTATTATGGTAATCATGTTGTTGTACAGTACAATACAATGACTTGGTCCTATAAAATGCAACAATAGAAGTAAGTGTCTAGCGGGGTGTCTAGTAGTGTTTTGATTGAACTTCCAAAGTGTAAGTTTTCAAATATTACTTAATCTTCAATATTAGTAATGGTCATCGATTTAAAGGATTTTAGACTTTGTCGAATGAACGAGATGTAAAATTCCATTTTAATGAAAAAACCGTTGAAATTATTTATCATCTCTTCTACTTGGCTAATGGCATTGTATTGATATATTGTTGTTGGTTTCATATTACTCAAGCAAACATTGGCTAATCCTCTTGTTTAAGAACATTCTTGCTTGCTGACATCTTTAAAAATATCTTGTTAAAAGTTGAAGTCTCAATTTCACTTCAAAAAACTTTTTGATAACTGTAATGCTCGACGTTGACGTACAAGGTACTCAAAATGGAAGTCAAGGCTTGTACACACGGCCAAAAGAAAATTTAAAAATACCAACCTCAATTGGTGAAAATGCTCTAACATAATAATCACCACTCAAGATCCTTAAAGTTGAACCCTAAACAAAGAACAACAAGTTGTAAAGGAATGAAATTTTGAAAGCAAACACTTGTGAGAGGGTGTCAAAAAATGTGTATTATCTGTCCCTGGTGGCTTTTTAGCGTGCTTGTGGATCCTATCTCTAGTTTGGATTTCAATTTGTGAGTAAAACAAGATTGTTTTTATGAGAGTTTCACGATTGTGAGTGTGAATAGTATCATTGCAAAGTCTCGCCTCACAAGCTTGCACTCAAATAACCCCTGCCAATTCTATTTAGGTGCATTTATGGTAATAGAAGCCAACAAAAGTGTAATCAATGCTTATTTTTATGAACTATTAAGCAGTAACTTTATCATTTGAACTGATAATTAAATATAAATTATTCCCTACATATATTATATGTCATTTTAATATACACCAAAGTTTGATGATGTTTGAGTGATTATTCGTACTCCAAAAAGAGTAAAACATGGTTGTAACAAGTCCTTAATTAGGACTAAAATGTCATTAATAAAGATTAAAATGTGCTTAATTATTCTAATATCTACAAATATTGAAGATATCATATCCTAAGCACTTAAGAAGAGTCCTTAGATTTAGGCACCGTTGGCTCCTATTACTATGAATGCACCCATTCATGTTGAAAGAGTAAATTAGGTCATACACATAATGTGAAAATACAACGATGGAGAACTTGGAAGCTTCTAGAGAGAATAAAAGCTAATAACATGCACACCTATTTTCCTTCAATTCACCTTTTGACCACTATAATCACATCCAAGATTTGGTGTCACGAACTATCATCCTTGAACCATGGTAATTATCCTTTGTATCCCCTAAGTGTTTGGGTTTATGACCATGGAATCATGTTTTACATGTCACTCAATTTTGCCACTATAAATAAGATAAGTAATCAATTTTATAATTTTTTTTTGTAGATGTAGCCACATGTCTACTACAGATCATGAATATTTCATAAATTTTGGTGAAAATATGAAATTACTATGATTTTTTGAAATGATTGGAAAGAAATTTCTTATCAATTACAAAATGTACTCCAAAATTTTGATTTTTATACCAAATATGTAAGTCACAATAAACACTAGAGAAAAAGAAAATCATCCGTGTATCTAATTTTTTTTTGCTACACCATAGTAATACCCACCGAATTTGTAACTCCAACAAAACACTCAATTTGAGAGTTTCCAAAAATTAAAAGTAGAATAGAAACTAGACTCAGTAAGCTTCATTTTGTTAATTAAGCTCAAATGCAATTAAATTCATTTTTATGGCCTAGATTTAGTTCAAGCAGAAAAAACCAAAAAAATCCAAAATACACTACATGATGAACCGTTTTTACAACTCTTTTGTAGTTGGGATCCTATGTAAAATCCAAAAATAGCTTGAATGATATGAATTTAACTTGAAGAGGTGACAAGACCAAAAATAATCCATCACAAAAAAGGAATTGGATGAAAATCATGCATGTACGTAGGAATTGCAATTGAGTAGCGAATTACATTCATAAGCCAATGTTTGGTTTAGGCGGCGTTTAGGAGATATGATGCATGAGCCAATTGCAACCATTATACATAGGCAATCAATATACATGGGTAATCATTATTGTTCATCAATTTAGGATACCAAATCCTTCTTTGAATTAGCTATAGAGGGACTATAGAAAAATCACCAATGGTTTTTTTGGTTAGAAGATAGTTTAGCATTTTTGCTACTTTTTATGGCTTGTTCAAGAACAATCCAAGCTCTTTGGATGCTCTTGTCATATTAATATATAAGTAATATCAAGGTAATACACATGAGATATCTAGGTGCTACTTAATCAATACATGGGTGATACCTAGGTTTAAAAAGGCTACACATCTTGACTAATTTGGCTATTAATCCTTCTTCTTTTTTCAAAAATCCTTCGTATCAATTAGCCAATCCAAATTTTATGTAGCAATCTGGCTAAAATAGGCAACAAAAAAATCATTGCACATCACTATATGTGGCTCTCTCACATGCTCTTAAAAAGAACATTAAATACTTGTAAAGATATTTCATCCAGTTTCTAAAGTCAAAAGCTCATGCATACACAATATCTACCAAATAAGGGCGGGCTTCCATATGAGCATTGGGCTGGTGGATACAACTATAGGACAAAAAATGAGGTTCCAAATTCCACCTATGCTTTGCGAGCATTCAAAGCATAATTTGCATTTCACACACTCTCACTCCCATCAATGGACTATGTGATTGGTAGCTTCGTGGAAAGTTCCTAATTGTATTTACTAGATTGTTCTTCCGAGGTGTGTATGGATCTGCATTGCGCTATTTCTATTGGTGAAGAGCAAGATTTAAGGACTAGCCCGACTCTACATGGAATGAGGCCCTAAGGATGATGGCCTGATATGGGTACCTCTTCCAAAAATAGTGTTGTTTTGGTATGAAAAAGACATTAGAAAATTACAAAAATTAGAGGGTGTTATAGACATCATAGCTACAACTATATACATGGTTTTAACCATGTGACGCGCCAGCGTCCAAATCTTGGACGTTGGATGATTCTGACGCGTCCCTTTACCACATATTGTGATGTTTTTCATCCATCCAAAATTCTCTTGATTCTTGTGCTAGTTGACTAACATTTGTGCGGTATCAATCTTCAAGATAAGATAATGTGAATTTTTGAAAAATAACAAAAGTGGTTTACGTCAAGTTTCATTCATAGTTCCAAAAGTGAGAGCTTAACCCCTAAAGGTTTTTGCCAACAGAAAGAGCGTGTACATTTCCATGTACTCTTATTTTTAGTAATTACACAGATACTTGTAAAAATTGCAAAAAAACTCAGAGAGATACAGCCAGTTTACTTCTACCATGAGAAAAAAATTCATCTCTGTAATCAAATTTTCATTGCTTGTTTCTTTGAAGGTATACAAACTGCTCAATAGTAGAAAATACAGCAAAAACCTTTAGGGGTTAAACATGATTTTCCATAATACCGGTAAGTAAAATCAAATAATGGAAACCATACCATCTTGTAGTGCAAGTTATTCCAATTTCATTAATATATATATATATATATTTATTCATATTTGTGTTAATTTTGGATTCTTAATTGAATTTCAAGAGAAAACCTTGCAAAATTAATTAAAAAGTATTAATAATAAATACGATGAATCCAACCGTACAAATGTTATCTTCACATTGACATTTACAACTTTTCTTTGTACATCAACTCCATTTTTATTTTTCATCAAACATTTTATAACGAATTTTTGAAAACAATGTTGAATCGGGACGTTAAAGGGTTAAAGACAGAATTTCTAGCACACATAAAATGAATTAGATAGAAATCACACTTTGTGTGACACATAAAAAGGACACATGTAGTATTAGGAACCTCACCTCGGCAAATGTCCCCACTGGCGACATTTTCTAGGGGTGCTCCACGGGAGGTTCCCGACACTACATTCTAGCCCACGTAAAAGTGGTACCCATATCATGCCATTCCCCTAAAGCTACTAAATTGCATGGGTGCTTTTGCATGCTCTTAGGTAGGAGGCTCTAAACCCGCCACTTTAAGGGCTATGAATATATGAGGATACGAGAAGAACTAAGCATGATTTTTCACTGGGTGACAAATCCAAGCAAAGACCAACATCCTTTGAATCAAAAAAATTGAATGTTCTTAAAATTGGTTATGAATTTCTGAAATTGAAATGACATGAGTTCTAAAGTGGTGCTCTTCACCATGTGTACATTCAAAATTTCAAAATGTTCGTCCTTGGTAAACTGCGAGTTTAGAACTGTGGCGGGTTTAGAGCTCTCTACCTTAACAACAAGTGAAAGGAACAAGCAATCTGTCTATCTGTGAAGGACAAAGAAGAAGCTGCAGCCGTAATGGACATGGATTGAGGTCCTGAATGAGGTGCTGAGCAGAAGATCTCAAACCCTAAACTCAAGCGTTGCTTCCACTCTCAACTGTTCAAGTCCATGGACAGTTACCTGTAACCGAGTGTCCATCACAAAAACCCAGGGATATGAGAAGCAACGTTGGAACCCTACAAGGAAACTAGTCGCTTCTCACTGCTATTTTGAGTCATTCCATACTTGGTGACTGGCTGCTTTTGGTCACATAGAACAAGGGTTTCCTCGATCTCAGTCAGAAGAGCGACGGGTTTGCTTGTAGTGGAAGAAAGAAACAAAGAGTGTGTGTGAGTGCTGAACGCTCTCATCATATAACCTGGACATGAGAAGCAACGTCGGAATAAAGAAACAAAGTGTGTGTGTGTGTGAGAGAGAGAATTACGAACAGACACTTTATTCACGCCGGCCTTGAAAAAAGGCTGGAGTTTCTATCTATCTGTGTGTGAGAGAAAGAGATAGCAGTGGCAAGAATCGATTCCACAAATGGATGGTGACCATGCGACCCTCCCAACGTTCGGTGGGCCCGGCGTCATCGAGGTCACAGGTGGAATGCATCTTGACGTCGGAGGAGGATTAGGAGGAGGAGGTTTAGGAGGTGGTTTGATGAATAATTGCATCCCCAATGCTGCTATGAGCTTCGATGCGGCGGGGCCTATTTCTGTTGCTGCGCCACCAACACCAACCATGGCGGGCCGGGAGCGCCACCGTGTGTTTGTGAAGTCGGGAGTGACGGCCGAGGTCACGGAAGATATCTTGCAGCGCCATTTCTTCCATTACGGCAACGTCACGGATGTGTACATTCCTCGTGTTATGCCCGCGCAAATTCCCAAGGGTTTTGCTTATATCTCTTTTGACTCCGAGGACGCCGTGCATCGTGCGGTAAGCAATTGAGTAGCTCTCCCTCCCTCGTCTTTGCATAGATTACTAGTCCTTCCAATGCATTTGTTGAAAAACATAAACAACAATTGCAAAAAAAATTGTTAAGATATAGAAATGATTTTAGAATTTTTGAGAAACAAAAACAACAGTTGGAGAAACTTGTTTACAAAAAATGCAATTTTGCTGGTGAAACAAACCGGTCGTTCCAAGGCAAATGTAGAGAAATAGAAATAATTAAAGAAAATTGTTAAAAATCAAAAATAAAAAATAATTGCAAAATCTTGTTGCGAAACATAAACGACAAATTGCACAATCTTGTTGAGAAACAAAACAAATCTCTTCACGTCTATCTAAATAGTTTATAGTTCACTTTTAAAAATTCTCATTTCTATGATTGTTGATTTTGTGTCTCTTTGAAAGAGAGGTTGACTTTTGTGTGACTTAGTGTAAATGGCTTTGCAATTGGAGAGAGAGGAGGTCTACGTGACAAGTTTTTTTTAAAAAGCCTATGCTTCTATAAAAGTATCAATGGAGAATTCCAATCCAATTGGAGGCTACTTTAAAATATGTGTTTGTAGAAATCTTTTATGCAATTATTTCTTGTTTTTTTTATAATTTTCTTTCAAGTTAAGATTGAATTTTGGTAACATTAATAAACACATGTCAAAAAAACCTTGAAAATGGATCGATTTGGAAAGAATGCGCTAAACATGTTTTTATTGTATAAAAAAATAGGATATAAACATAGGATATTTGAATTTTTTTATAAAAGTTAATGAGAATGTATCTTTTCACAATGAAAATATCATTTAGAGAAATTCAAGAAGTGTTTTGGTTTTATATATATATATATATATATATATATATATATATATATATATATAAAGAAGTGTCATAGTTATGTTTTGAAAATTATCAATATTTTTTGAATATAATGCTTCAACGAAAATAACCTCATGTTGTACTTAAAGCCTTTTCAATGTATGAACACATGCAATATGAAAATATGTTATATAACATAATGTTTTTTGAAATAGTTGCAAGTGCCCTTAGAAACGGAAATCATATTTTGAACTTGAGTAGTAGATTTTGGTATTCATTGAACTGGAATAAACAAAATAAATGATTAGAAGAATAGGCCAAATAGTATATAATAAATATAAAACTAACAGTGATTTATAGTGAATCAATAAAGTCTTACAATACCTCAATTCAATGTTTTATGATGATTTCAATAAGATGGAAAAAATTCAGAATTTATTATTTAGTAATGATTTTCACAAGCAATTTTTAAAATATGAATCACTTAAAATGACTATAGAATGACAATTTTTAAAGGTTTGAATTAATTTACATGCATAGGTTTTATCAATTATTGTAAATATTATAAAAAACATAATTATTAAAATGAATATAAACACTTCTATAGATAGACATTTTATCTTTGATTATATGATTTTAGAAAGTATAAAATTCAATTTTTTTGATTAAATGTTCATGATGTTTTTGAAAAAATATTGGACTATTTAATGTTGAAATTGAGCTCATTTTATTGAATTAATAGCCTAAATTTATACTCCGTGCTTTGAAAAACATCTCTTAGACAATGTTTAACTCAAAATCTTTTTTCACTTAAGAAAATAAAAATCCAAATGGATTTATCAATGTATAGAAAGAAGTCAATAAATAATACTATCAATTCAAAGTAGTTCATTAGATAAATAATGGATTTGTCAAGCTAATACTAATATATTTTGTATTATATGGTGGTTGCAGTTAGAGTTGGAATCTCATGAAATAAATGGGAAACATTTTCCAATAGGTAGGGCCGAGCCTCGGCCATCTGAACGAGGATTGTGGCATCGTGATCAAGATAATCTTAGGCGACAGCGTGAATATAACCATTCATATGTAACATGGGGTGGACAAGAACCTCGTTCAAGTGGACCTCCTATACATTGTCCTCCACCACCTGGTGTATCTTCAGGGCTACCTGGTTCATGTGTAGAAACTCCAATTGATCCTCCTTACAATCCGGAAGCACCATACTACCATACAGAAGTAGAGCCTTATAGATGGATGACTGGACCTCCTCCACGTGGTGGTCCTGGAAATGTTGTGATGAAAAGAAACGTTTGTCGCATATTTGTTGGAGGTGTTCCTAACGTGCTATTAGAAGAAGACATGAAAGTACATTTTAAAAAATATGGAAAAGTTGAAGATGTTTATTTTCCAAAAGAAAAAGAGACTAGAAAAAGGAGAGGATTTTGTTATGTACGTTTTGACAATCCAAAAGCAGCAGACGCTGCAGCGGCTCGTAGTCCAAGAACAATTGGAGGTAACGAGATAGGTGAAATAAAAATCGCTCAACCTCGCCCAGGGGAGGGTCCCTACTTTGATTTTCATCAAAATAGAAACGACTATGGATCTGGAGGTTATAGTCCTCAAAGGATGGGGAATTCCTACAATTCTAGATCATTTGAAGGAAGGCCACCAACAAGATTTCGTCCTTACTAAATGATATTATCATTAATTGACTTTTGAAAAATTCTTTGGTTGGATGATTGACATTCAAGCAAACAACACTCCATCTATACACTTCAAATCTCAAGTTTCAAGTTTTGGTATACACTTCTCATTTGGCTTTATAATAAATTTGAAGTGAAAATAACAATTTATATATGTTGAGACTGCATTATTGGTTTTGCTTGCACTTAAGGTTTTTTTATAGCACTGAAGACAGAACTGAAGATAGCATGAATGAATCAAAGTTTACTATGCGGATTTTCAACTTTCCAACCTACAATACTTGAAAAAAAAATTGCTTAAAAACTGACTGGAACTGGAATCAAAACTATGATGGGTGGCTATTAACTCTTATAATTTTACTGCATCAACTGACCAACGACAGTGCCAAGAATCGAGAAAAAAGATTATAAACAATTTAAAGATTTATCATTTTAGTAGACTAGTCTTCAATTAATTAGATTTAATACTCTTTTAAAAACACATGTGATAAAAAAATTACAAAGTGATTATAGAAATATCATTATATACACAAGTTTTGATGTTAAAATATTTAACTATGATTTAAATTAGTGTTTGTCCTTTTATTGAGTTAGAAGCACTTTTAGAGATTGTGTTGCCTTTGCAGAGTTTCATATGAGCAGCCTACTTCATTGCAATCATAAAATCAACAGGTTTGCAATCTACTTTAAATGATAGTTTTTCAATTTAAAAAAATACAATTAAGTGTTAACTCAATGTTCTAATTGTCTACAATTTATGAATATTATGCTAACATAGTTGAATTAGTAAACTTTTTTGCAGGATTTCTTTCAACTTTCATTGTTTTAAGTGCACACTCAATTATTTTTATATTTCAAATGGATCATTTGTACAGTAATAAATGATATTTTAAAAATATTTTACAGATATCAAGGTCAACAAATATATTGATTTTGTATGAAAATAAGAAGAAAAAATTATGAAAGTTAAAATTTGAAACACATTCATTTTTAGACTCTAAACTTAAGGAAAACAAAATTCAACCATGGAAGTCAATAGGATAATATGGATCAATTTTCATTTTTCCAAATGAAGAAAAATGTTTATGAGTTCATATATGTATAATAACTCTATCTCAACCACATGTTACAAAAATGGCTTTGTTGATTTAACACTACATAATATTTTTTTTAAATATATTCTCTAACATTTTTCCATTGATATTTTAGTAGTCACAATGTAATGATATTGTGTAAATATTTTTTTTCTAATAAAAAGTAAAATCACAACTTAGGCTAAAATATTCAAAAAGTTTACAATTTTTACATTGATATACATATACTTTATATTTCATCAATAACCTCAATCAATTGCATGTATTATATTTTTGACATTAAAAAATTACTTCATAATCTGTATACAATTAGTAAGTGAAATTTTAAAACTAACACTACTAAGGAAGTGTTGAATAAATTCCAAAATAAAATAGAAAGAAAAAATAACATATATTTAAATTTTTAAACATTTAATATTTAACATTTTCATTTAATGATTGGTTTTTTTAATATTCACATAAAATTACACCATGTTGACATGTTATTTGCGTATCAAAATATTTTATTATATAAACTATGATAAGTTAACACTAGATTAAGACCATAAAACTTTCAGGCAACCATGCATTTCATGTTTGTAAAAATTAGGAAAACACTTGAATATTGCAAGCATTTAACATGCAACAAACAAATTTATTAAAAATATACAAGTTATATAAAACATAGATATCTTGGTGGGCAGAATGAAATGTATTGATAACAAAACACATGAAATAAAATTGAATCCTATATTCCAAGGGCTGCATTTCTATGTCTTACACGAATATATACATATAAAAAGTAAAATAGAATAACTCTCAATTCTTTAAAACCAACTTGACCTGAACTTGTATAGTACAACTGTAGTAGAGTTAAACAGACCAACTTTGTTTATTATGATTCAAAGACACAATCCGGTTATTACAATAAAGCTTAATCTTTTTGATTAATTAGGCTTTTAAATGTTAAAATAAAATAGTTTTTTGCAAATAACCCTGCATTCTTTTTTTTAAATCCCAAATTTAAATTTAAATTCTCAATATAATAAATCACTGAGTCTTACAATAATATATACTTCCAAAATAATCATTAAATTTCATTATACACATTTCTAGATTAGAAAGTTGAAATTTGAAAGTCAACTTTTGGACTCTATAACTTCAAAATACAAACTAGCTTTTTTTCCTCTCTCAACTGATTTGATTATGATTAGATTTGATAAATAAAATAATTTAGTAAACTTTTTGGTGAAATAGCATTCTTTTGGCATAGCCTGTAATAGAAAATGTCTCATTGTATAGTCCAAAAACTTATTTACATAGACTTCGTTTTAATCCGGTTGGATGAAAGTCTATAAAATAAACATTCATATCTAAGATATCTCATTCAAAATCTTAGACTTGAATCTTGCCATCTTGTTAGTATATTTCTAGAACTTCTCATACAAGTTCTCATTTCAAAATTGAATTTAGATAAAGGGGGACAAAAAGGCATGTATTTACTTAAATTGATGTGAATAGCAAAAAGGGCCTTCATCAGTTCACACTAGGAACAATTTGCTATGAAGTGAATGCATGTAAGTTGATTATACGAGTATGTTTAAGCCATATAGGTCATCCTACATGAGTGGTCTAGAATTGTTTTTCAAGGCTTGTGTACAACAAAGCTTATTTTTCCGAAAAAACTAGATTATACCTTATTTTTTCTATTATAATGTAGTGAAGACCAATATACACAAATAATTAGAGTTTGTGAGTTTTAAAAAATCTAAAAATAGTAGACATATAATTATAAAATGGCATGAAAATATAAAGAAGGTTCTAGCTTTTGAAATAAAGCTACTTTTTTGAATTTTTCTTTTTGCTCCATATGTGGTAATTTACTACGTTATAGAGTGTCTACCTTCGAAAGGGGGGAGTAGTCTTGTAGACATTTTTCCATGGTTGGTTTGAACATACACTTTATTCACGCTAGCCTTGGATATGACCGGAGTTCCTATCTATTGAACTTTACCACTATAAAATCCTTCAATTTCTTAACATTGATAAGAGGTTGGATTTTAACAAAAGTTGGGGTGTGGGCATTCTCATGGTACGGCTGAGTGAAAGGTCCCAAAATCAATTACTATTTTTTGAAGTAGTGAATGTAGTGAATGTAGTGGTAAAGATGTCTTTAATTAGAAACTATTTTCAATTTCATCTTACTTCTTATCTAATTATGATTTCCAACAATTTTTTTTCAAAACTATCCATCTTTGATACATTAACTTTGATTTGTAATAACAATGTAAAAAACTTGTTTGCCACAAAAAGGACATTTTATTAGTTTTTAGCCTTTCCTTACTATTTTGGGTATATAAAATTCCTATTTCATTAAATCACCATATGTATATGTGTTTTAAGAAACAAACCCTTCATTTGAGTTTCATGATCTTGCACATTTTTCTATTCTTTGGGTTTTGAGGCTTATTAAATATCATGGAATGGAAAGATTCTATTTCAGAATATAACCATTATTGTTCAACACTTAGTCATATGAGACCATGTGAAAACTTGACTAATGAAATTCTAATAATCTACGATCTTTTTTACACTACATTTAGTTGAAACACTAGATCATATTTTCTACTAATGTGATTGTAGCGAGGCATTGGTCCAAAAATAAACTGAGCCAAAATAAAATCGTATGGATATCCCTCATACCTCTAAACTTTAAAAATATTATACAATCGTCATTTACAAGAAATTAATTAGAATTTTTCAAAGTCCATTTTCTTCAAAAATCCATCACTTTGGACTTCTTTTTTCACTTACCCGTACCATGAGAACACCCATATACACAAACTTTCAAACAAGTCTCTCTTTGTGTGTTTTCTCAAATTATAATTGAGCATTTCTATATTTATTTAAAATTAATAAATTCATTTCAATTTATCAAGGAACCATTAACTTTTGACTTCCCAAATGTTGAGTTGTTGACAATTTTTTTTAGAAACATAACAAAAATATCAATTCTCTAAAAAAATTGTAAAACATTTAGTGGCATAAAAACGTTTATTTGCTTTGATATCTACATGTTGTGACTTTCCTTCAAACTCCTATGTAATTCTCTTGTATGCAATAGATCTCTATTCAAAAATTATTTTCTACACACGCAATAAGCAAGAAAAGTATTTGTGTTGGTTGGATTTTCTAACATACTTTTATTTAAAATAAAATAAAATAAAAATAAAAATAAAAATAAAGGTTTGAACATAATTGTTTAAAGGGTTGGATGTGCAATTGATCTTTATGTGGATTTTTCCTCATTTTTTTCTAATCAATATGGAGTAAAATATCATCTTTGTCAAGTTCCCTTAACTTTTAAACTTCCTATTTTAAAGATATTTATTCAAAAATAATGATTACACAAAAACATGTTCATCAAAATAAGATGTTATGTTGGTTTTAATAGTTTCAAATTAGAGCCCATTTCTTCTCTCAAACATGGCTAACTCTGCAAGTTCTTCTCTACTCACCACTGTGCAACACATGTAAAACAAAATAATGTTTTAAGCTTAGTTTTATCATATGCAAATATTCATTGAATTGATCCTTATTTAGTGTATATTTTCAACATATTACTTGGAAAACAAATTTATTTATAAATAATGAATCTAATTTAAAAAATATATAAATACTATAAATAAAAGAATATTTTAAATTTTTAAATTTAATAAAATTAGAATCGTATCAAACGTAAATAAAGATGTACTAATTATGATCAATTGAACCAGATTATGTTTAGCCATTGATTAATATGTATCAAATTTATGGAAAGTTTTGAAATTTGTAAAATTTAACACATAATATTAATATAAATTTTACATAGGTAATAAATTCAAATAATCAATGACCTGAACACCGTGCAGATATGGGAGCACTCTTTGAAATTCTATTACATTGCCATGAACTACCTCCTCGAAGTGAACTTGGTTGTGCAGATAAATCCACTGAACTTGTCCGACGAAGACTTCCATTGTTGGATTTGCATTTTGATGTTTGATTTTGTGAAGGCAAAGTTGCTGTCGATGGTCTTGACCATTGTAATTGCTCTAATTGTATTTGCCTTTTCAATTCTGAGAAGAAAAAAACAAATAAAACTATCTTGTCATGTTGTTATGAGGATTGAAAAATTATTAGAGAGGTTAATGAAGACTACTCTAGCTAAGGGTCGTAAACAACATCAAAGAAATTTGGAAAAAAATAAACATGTGGATGACAAAATAATTCGTCATTCCATTTTAAAATTAATTATAAAAAATATTTGATGTAAAATATTGATTGAAATTTGTACTGTATTACACTAAGATGGTGGTGTAAGGTGGGCAATGTAAGATTGATGCTATCTAAGTTAGGATGTGATTAACCCTTAAATGTCCCCACCCCTCTCCAAATTTGGTGGTTTTGCAAAGATTCATAATAAAATGCAACTAAGAGGGATATTTTGAACTTGATATATAAATAAAAGTTATACATTACAAATTTTAGATTCTATCCATATATTTTGATTTGCAATTGCTATTACAAATATTTTTGTATGAAAATTGAAACTTGAAATTCAAAAATATTTTGTAATTCAATTACAAATAAGATATTGACAATCTATGAATGAAATTTGTTGTGATGGGTTGAAATGTAATACTCTAATTGTAGTGACTTTTGGAGATTTTTTGGTTGCTCAATTATAAAAAATAATTTTTTCAAGAGCACATTTAGACTCAAATCTTTGAATTTTTTGGTGAATCACTGCAACATGAAATGAGGTATAAAATTTTCACAAATCATCCTCTTTCTAATTGGATCATACAAACATGAAGCTATCTTGCAATAAAATTTTGTGGTATTCTTTTTGCCTTGCAAAAACTGCATGATGGATCCATATGTACATTGTCCAAAAAATGGACCGTTGGGCAGTTAGGGGTTAACAAGGAATTTGTGTAGCAAAGCTCAAATCCATTATTATAATTCTGTTTTTCAAAATTTTGGATTATTTAGTGAAAAATTTAGATCTAACTTGTGGTGTTTGAAAAAAAACCATAGTAATTCAATTGAATGCCTTGGATGGAGGATAGGGTTGGCAAATAGGGTAAAGGCACTTTTCCTCCAAATAGTGGTACTTTTAGTAGTTATTTGAGAAGAATTTGGCATTTTTTACACCTTTTTAATGTAAAAGTAGCCACTCCCAAATCAAGTAAGATTATGGAAAAATTCACCCAATTTTTTTTTGGCTATTCCCCACAACAATTTTGTTGTGGAAACGGTTGTACCGCAGTCACGCCCACCTAGTATATACATAATAGAGTTATGTGAAAAAAAAAGGGAGTTCAAGAGGACTATAATTACAATTTCTGACAAGCATTGTTCATGAGTAGTTCTCATCGTTGGGTCCCTTGGCTTGGGAGAACTTGTGGAAAGTCTCCTTTAGCATTGGAGACGTCATGAGTTCCACACCCCATGGTGGTGCAAGGTCTTGCTTTAAATTATTCTCCAACTCACCATAGACTAGTTTTGGAGTCTTTTGAACTCAAAAACGAGTCTAAAGTGAGTTTAAGATTTCTTTCTACTTTGAGACACTCTTTTCAATTAATATTAAATGACCATTTTTTGATTGTTGCCCAAATCTAATGGACTGTTTAAAATTTAAAAATATGTTTTTGATAAAATCAAAAATGAAAAAAAATACTAATTCAAGTCTACTTTCCAACACAATTGAATTATGTCAATCCAAGCTAAACTCCATCGAGGAGAATTTTTCAAAGTAGATCACCTCAACATTGTCTTAGTGTTTTAAAATATGCTAGTTGTGGTTAGAAATGATGTTCCGTTCATCATTTCTTTTTTGTTTTTTTGAAGTTAACAACATATTAACCAACTTTAACTAATCATGCTAAATTCTAAACCCTCAAAAGTGAAAATTATAATTTATAAATTTTCAAAAATTAATGCTTCTAAATTCATTAAATAAAATAAAATCTAAAGTTATTTTTGAAAGTGTGACTGTACAAATAATTTGTGCAAATGATGCGCTACATTTCATCTATTGAACCAAACTTCATCAAACATATAGAAGGCACATATCACACTAGTAGAAAAGGTGGCACTGCCAAGGGAGATGCCCAAGTAAGTAGTGCCCAATTTCACGCATGCATAGTGATTTTGACTAGGCATGTCCATGGGGAGCACCACCTTTTCTACTAGTGTTATAACACATCTATGTTTTGTCCAATACCCCTGGAACTTTTAGGGGTTAACTCTAATGCAGGAATGGAAAGTAGACCTTGGAAGTGACGGCGTTGTCTCTCTACAGCTTGGAGCTTGCTCATTTGAATGAGCATCTCCTCTTTGAGTAATTCTTGCCTTCTCCAAGCATCTACCTCTGCCACTAATCTTTCATGCCTCTGTACAAACCTCCATCAATCCATGGACCACCATTCAATACCTACCTGTACTTGAAACATTAAACACACCAATATCATCTAACTAAGATTCCTCCCTTATTTAATTATCAACAATTTCTTTTCATTACCCCCCCCCCCCCCCCAAACAAAAAAAAAAAAAAAAAAAAAACCCCACCCCCAAAAAAAGACCCACAAATTTTTTTCATGAAGAGAAAAAGATCCACAATTTGTTTTCATTAGAAAAAGACCTACAATTTGTTTTCATTAGGAGAGAAAGACCCACAATTTGTTTTCATTAGGAGAGAAAAACCCATAATTTGTTTTCATTATCCTACGTCGTGGTCAATTTCTACATTGATTACTTATGTTTTGTCCAAAAGTGCCACATGTCATCTTGTGATTGGTTTATGGTGACGTGGACCTCTCAAAATATGAAGTGGAAATTAGATTTCGACACAATATTGTCTAAATCTGACCTTCACATGACCTTCACATACAGTACTAGAAAAAACCCATAATTTTTTTCATTACTCAAAAAGACCGACAATTTGTTTTATTTATGAGAAAAAAACCCACAATTTGTTTTCATTAGGAACAAGCTCTTTGATTGCATAGTTAAACATCATTTCAAATTTAATTTGGTTTTTCAAAATTTACATTAATTTCAATTTCAAAATTTTACTATACATATTCTTCATGAACATGAAAACATTTAAACAAGTATATGAAAATATTAAGTTTTTACAATTTTGTAACAAATATAGTGATAAGTACAAGATCAAAAATCATTTAATATAAAATTTCTTTTCAAAGTGCGAGTAGAATGAAAATTAGCATTAAAATATTTCAGGTAATGATTATATCTTTCTACTAAAAATCCTTGGATATGATTATGTTAAAACACCAATAACCTATTTAATTTAGGTTTTGTAAAAGTGTATAATTAATAAAATCATTTGAAACTATGATTTTTTAACCATAATTGATTATCTTGAGATGATTCAATAAAGAAACAGAATAACTGTGATTCTCAAAGTATAACAAATAAAGAAAATTATCTCAATGGCATAACACATTAGAATCATGTGATTTCTGATTAAAATATGAAGGTTGAGATGGGATAGTAATAATTGTAATTAATTTTTAAAAATCAAATAGAAAAATCAAAAGAAAAAAAATACATTGTGTTTTTGTGGTTTGAATTTTAACATATAGAGCTTGCAATTACAATCATCAAATAAAATTTTCATAATTTTCAAAGATGTGAAACAAAGCAAAAGCTAAACTAAAATATCTAATTATATTTTTTGAAATCAAACTCATGAAATGATTGTTTTGAAGGCCATAATTGGACTTAATTATGATGCTCCTACTTTTGGGATGCAATGACCTTTACAAATTAAAGTTTGACCTAAATTGTGTGTATGTCTATTGAAAGTATATAGACAAAGCAATTACCTCGAGCGCTTTTCCTCTTTCATAATGTACATATGGATCATTGCTTCGGGCTGCTCGAGTTGCCTTATAAAAGTTATGTGGATGTCCACCCTGTAAAAATAACAATATCAATTTCATTCCCTATTTTGAAGTTGCAAGTTCTCAAAGTTAAACTCCAATATTTTTAAAAGTTGAAACACCTAATTGCCTTCATTATGTGCAAATTTTAAAAATTAATGGTATTGCAATGAGATTTTATTTTTTATTTTCTATAACAGTGTTACTTACAAATTCCCAAGGCTTAATAAATAAGCCCGTGTCGGGCTTTTGGGGAAAAATTGGATGTTCTTTATCAGTGCTAGGTTGGTAGAATGCATAGCCCCACTTGTCCCGCACTCCATATTGAAAGGCTTGAGTATCATAGAAGGTTTGAGCGTCTACTCCAACCTTAGTAGAAGCCTCACCTCTTCCTCGTCCCATGGAAGTTTCACCCTGTTGTTGAAAATTACATTCTTCCTCAGAAATGAGTATTCCATACTCTTACATCCATAGAGCTCTTTTTCACTTAGAAATTTGAGCAAAATTAAATAAACCTAAGAAAAACACACCATTATATTCAATCATGCAATCCCTATCATTGATGTATAATAAATACATTGTTGTTGCATTTTTGAAAATATTCAAAATTTGTTTCTATTTTTGAAATGAACTCATAGTATACGAATTGTAAGTGGATATATAAACTCTTCGTTCACACTACCTCAAAAGAACCCTCTTCTTCCTTCTTCATAATCCAACTTCTTGTATGAAATGAAGGAGAATGAGATGAATAGTCTTTCCATTATGTAATTGCTAAAGGGACACGAGTCTCCTTCTACAACAAAGATATATACAAACCCGTTGGTATCTAAAAATGGCAAAAAGTTTGGGAAATTATTTGGGTATTGTGAAAGAACAATTTATGTCAAATGTTTTTGTTTTTGTCAAAATGACACAAATATTCTCTAAGATTCAATGAATATTTTCCTAGATTCTCTTTTTCACCATAGAAAATAATATTTTTTTGAAAAATAAATTTACAAATTTAGGCTTGTCTTTTTATAATTATTTTAGTCGACCATGTCGGTCGAAAGTCTAATTTTTGGGAAAATAATTGTTCACAGGAATCGAGTGGATCACTTATGTTCCATTTACAGTATTATTTGGCTACATGGAGTTAGTTTGCACCATCTCAAATTTCAAATACATGTTTTTGTATGGTGACATCTTACAAAATGTGTTCAAGTTTAACCCTTTAAGGTCCCGATTCAACACTGTTTTCAAAGATTCATTATAAAATGGTTGATGAAAAACGAAAATAGATTTGAAGTACAAAACAAAGTTGTAAATGTCAATGTGAAGATAACATCTATATGGTTCGATTTATCATATTTATTATTAATATTTTTAAATTAATTTTGCAAGGTTTTCTCTTGAAATTCAATTAAAAATCCAAAATAAATACAAAAAAATCATGCACTACAAGATGGTATGGTTTCCATTATTTGATTCTACATATTATGAAAAATCATGTTTGAGGTCTCACTTTTTGAACTAAGATTGAAACTTGACATAAACCACTTATAATTTTCCAAAAATTCACATTATCTTATTTTGAAGATCCATACCATACAAATGGTAGTCAACAAACACAAGAATCAAGAAAATTTTGAATGGATGAATTACAACACTGTGTGTGGTGAAGGGACGCATCAGATTTCATCCATCGTCCAAGATATGGACGCCATCGCATCTAAGGGTTAAGGACATTGCATTCAAAAAACCAAAGCACAAGAATGAGTGATTGAACCATAGAAGTGAAGAAAGTAAAAGTATTGCATGCTTTTATAAAACTTCAAAGCAATAAAAAAAATTATAATAAAAAATATTGAATTTCAAAGTTTTCCACCCTTTGTTAAAAGTGATTTTTAAAATTTCTAAAAAAAAAATTATTGCAAAAATTGACCATGTTCCTTAATTAGTTACTATTGGATACATCATTTAAAACCCATTTTCAATAAAATTGTTAAAATTTGACTTCAACAGGTTTGAAAATTTATTTCTAAAAACTTGAAAATTTATATCAAAGGTATGAAATCTATATTGAAAGTTGTAAAAAAATTATAGATCGCTATATAAACTATTTTTTTAAATTGAAACTGCAATGTTCTTGTTTTGAAAATCATTTAAAAAAATTACCAATAGGCTATTGAATTTATGTTTTGCATTCATGCGTTCATTTTTTACTATTGGCAGTCACTAATTGATGAGGATGTTGCTTTAAAATGGTGGATCTCATATAAATTGAATTTATCAAATGATATTTAATTTTATTTAAGAAGCTCAAAATTGGTGTCAAATTTTGAATTTTTTTGAACACATTGATGAACATGGTATGATTAATTCTTGAACACATTGATGAAAAAATCATGCTAAAAAGAGACATAGCAATCAAAATGTATATAAAATAGTGCTTTCCTCTTCTTTGTACTGCCAGAGTGAAAGGCCATGAAAGCATTAGAGGAAATCGAGACTCCCTAAAAGGCCCTGAGGTTTCTCACGTGCGACCAATTTTGGGGTTTGTCCATCACTTTTTGAAGCTGGCACAATAGTCCAACGACGCTGCCAGCACTGCAGGGAGCATGGGTGGATCCAATCATTGTGAGGAAGGGAGTGTGTGCCTTGAGAGAGACGATGTCGGGGCAAATAAGAGTATACCTGCAGCACAAAAACCCTAAGCACATATGAATATTGGCAGGAGCATTTCCAATTAAAGATCACACTTTGAATCCAAAGAACTTACCGCTGTATCAACAAACTTCCTTCCCAAGTTCAATTATAAGTGGACTAAAAAGAATCAAATCTTCCAATTAGTATTTCACTTTGCCAATATCCTTCATTGCTCGTGCAGAGCAATAAATACATTGAAATGGTCGTTCGACAAAGAACATCGATACGTCGATGCCAACAGGGCTCCCCGATTTCCTCGCAATTCGATGCCAACAATATCGTATCACACAATCAACTCTGTAGGCAGCAATGGAAACTCACATTTCTACCATCGAACGGGCGTATGGGCAGACAAGTCACCCTTTTCTATAATAATACCTACCCTTGAATGGTCTATCTATGACTATTCCGTCCTGTCTCAGTGGACCATTATGTAAAATAACCTAGTCATTAGTACAAATAAGGAGTCTTCAAAAGGCCCAGTGAACCATCAATAGGTACCCAACATTCAACGTATCGTAGTACATGATCTGCTTTAGCACTATTTATGTTATTTTGAAAAGGCCCAAAATTTTAGGGTATTTTTTCACTTTTTTCAAATTTAGAAAAGAAAATTTACAAAAGTACAAATGTGAAATCTATTTTTAGAAACTAATTATTTGGCTCCCTATGGTTGAATCTAATCGTGTACTACGATATGTGGTACTAATTTCCACTCATGACAATACCCTAAACTGAACACTAACATTCTTTTGAGGATTCTCATTGCTTGAATACCATTGGTAAGTTGCTGCCCTATGAATACTGAAATTTATTGATTTTAGGTCAAGTGATTTTTTGAAGCATGACCGCACGAATAAATTTTAGAAATGATACTCTACATTTTTCTATTGAACCAAACTTCATTAAGCATATGGAAGGCACATATTATAACACATCTATGTTTTGTCTTATCCCGCTCGGGCTTTTAGGGATTAACCCTTTATTGTCCACATTCATTAATGAAAAACTACCTTAAAACTTGGGGTTTTAAAAAAAAAATCAGCTATACACTATGATTTCTAATAATAGATTTAACTCATATACCATGTTTGTTGCCAAAAATAGTTTGCATCCAACCGTAGGAAAATTTGAAAAATAAAAATAGAAAAGTACACAAACAAAAGCCAAATCCAAGATTATAAATGTAGCCCTCATCTTAAAGTGTAATGATTCAAGGGATCTTAGACAAAACTTAAACGAGTTATAAAATATGCGTTTTACAATATATGGACATAGATAGATTATTTTATGTATCTTGAGTATTATTTATGTATACATTTGAATTTGGAATAACGTTTACATTTATTCATCACATCAATTTAAAAGCATTTCATTTTCACTATTCACGAAGAAGACACTTTATGTTTTTAACCCAATTTATTTTATCGGCTTAAATATCATCTTGCATTGGTAAGAAGACTTATTCACAAAAACACCATCATTTTTTGCTAATAGTTAAATTTTCACACAAATAATTTCGTGTACCTTATGTTTTTTCATTCACATGAAAATTTAGACAATACCAATATTTATTTTTAACACTCTAAAAAGATAATCGGTTTTAGCATGCATATTAATTAATTTTCTTAGATAATTTTTTTCCACCAAAAACTTTTAGAATGGTAAAGTATTGAATGAGAAATTATATACAATTATACTTTAGACAATATTGTATTGATCAGTCTTATGATTTATTTTTTCCTTCTTACAATTCTAAAAATATCATTTGACTTTTGATTCGTTTCAACAATATTAAAAATTATAGATTGTAGTTAGAAAATTATACATGTTTAATATAGTACTATAAAAAATAAAATATAAGTTGGAAGGCCGATAAAGAACATTTCAAGTCAAGTGATACAAATACAATTTATGGATTGAAACTTCTAAAATTAAACCAAGCCATTTTCAGAAAAACAAAATGAAGCATTCTATAGATTATAGAGTCCGCCATCTACTTGATTTAATTTGAAGAACATATTCCTGAATTTTTTCCAATATTATTTCCAAGAGTTGAATTCACCGGATTTCATTGATTATTGTCAAGTGCCATCATGACAAAAACAAAGATCCTTGCTTCTCGAGCTAACTAGTAGGGCCTACCATTATCCTCAGTCTTTGGGCCACTGATCGATCTACAAGATTCTTGCACTAGCGACCTCTATTTACGTGTAAACTATTTAATGTGTGTTTGATTTGTTTTACATAAGTTGGCTTCAAAGTTGGCAATGATGGATTGATCACGCGTACAACATGACAACAATAGGGCTCTGCACAACATGCTTGCCGTCTGACCATGACACTGCCGCAACCTCCTCCATATGATCGCCCTCCGCAAGACCAGTGAAATCAGCATCATCCTGCAGTGCCACGGTTACGGTGAACTTCTGAACTGACCCTTTTGCGGCAAAGGTGAGAGCCGAAGGCTCAACCATGACATGGAATCGTTCCAAACGTTGCGCATGCACTGAAGCTGTGTACGTCGATCCAACAGACGCTACGTTCGTCAAGGTTCGATTGAATGTCAGTCCTGAGGATGCGAGTGTTGCATTGATGCCGTCAAAGCGAGCAACGAACGACGGAAGGTTGGCATCTTCAATCCGTGCCGGTGGATCCGACGGGCACCGGAACTCGACAATATCAAAATCAAACTTTCGGATCTTCTTGTAGTCGTAGCCCAATCCACACAAAAACAACAAGTAATCTCGTGACTCCATGTCGTAAACCAATCCGGGGTTCATGGCCTTCTCCGGCTGCACAAACCCAGCGCCAAAGTCCCATGGCCCGCCGGTCTTGCCTGTCTCTTGCCTTGTGATGGTGTGGTTGTCGTTGTCCAATGTGTTGGCAGTCGTCATCATGGCGGATTTGATCGCACCGGGGCTCCACTTGCGATGCACTGAGCGCAACAACGCGGCAATGCCGCTAATGTGGGGACATGCCATAGACGTTCCCGACATGAAACGGAACTTCTCCTCCCGCACGCCGGCCGCTAGAATGTCCACACCGGGTGCGGCGATGTCGGGCTTCAACCACTGTGTCTCGGGTCGTGACGGAATGTTGATGGGTCCTCGCGTAGAGAAGCCTGCCACTTTGGGCGCTACAACATCATAGACAGTGGTGGCGCCACAGATGGTGGCCGTGGGTGGTGCACTTGATTGTGTGATGTATGACATCAATTCTCCACGCGCATGGTTCCCCAACAATATCACCGGAAACGTTGGCTTACTCTCTATCACGAACAATTCTTCTTCCAAGACATCCGTATTAGCAAGAATAAGAGCAACAGAGCCGGCGGTCTCAGCGAAATTGATCTCGTGGATGAGGTTCTTATCGAAGTTGCAAAGCAAGATTTTCCCGGCAATAAGTGATGCATTCAAAGTTCCCTCCTCACAAAAGCTAGCACTCTCTGTATCATTGCTATTGATAGCAACATTTCCTGCAAAGATGATAGGAATGTGGGTGAGAGCTTTGCCGTTGTACGTGGACCGCCCATGAAAAGTGGTCCCATTTCCGAGGACCACGCTCCCGACCATCTCGCGGTTAGTAGTAGTGGCCGCCGCGGTGGTCATCCAAGGTGCCACATTGGCTATGGATCCGGGCATGGCACCATTGTTTCCACCTGCAATAGAAACAAAGACGCCCTTTTTGGCTGCATGGAAGGCAGCGATGGCAAAGGCGTCTTCAAACAAGTCTGGAATCCCAAACTCTGCAGTCACCGTGGGACCAATGGAGATGGAGATGACGTCCACGCCATCCGCCACCGCTTGATCAAAAGCATGTACAATATCAGAGTCTGCTCCAGTCACCCTTCCCTTGGCGGTTCTCCATAAGACCTTGTAAACTGCAATGCGTGATTTCGGTGCCATGCCCCGCGCCGTTCCTTTGGCAGCTCGAGAGGGACTGGACGCCCTGTATGCCCATCGCCCAGCCGCAATAGAAGCGCAATGTGTACCGTGGCCGCTGAAGTAATCACGCGGTGACTTGAAATCATCCACCGTGTCGTTGATGGTGCCATGCTCAGCCTCAAACCCCTTCAAAATATACCGCGCACCGATGATCTTGTTGTTGCAATTGGTAGCTGTAAAGTTGGTCCCGGTTTTGCACTTACCCTTCCAGCGCGCAGGAATAGGTCCTAGCTTGCGGTCGCTAAAGCTCATACTCTCGGGCCAGATTCCGCTGTCTATAACGCCGATGATCACATCGTCACCGTACTTGCTGTCGGGCCAAAGCTTGGATTCCCGGAGGCCGAGAAACTCCGGGCTGTGTGTGGTCTGCACGTGGTGGAATCGGTCGGGGTACACAGCAACAACATAGGGGAGTGTTTCCATGTACGCGGCTTGCTGGGGCGTGAGACGAGCCGAGAATCCGTTGAAGATGTGGTGGTAGACATGGTGGAGAGTGTCCATACCATCATCGGGATGATTGTCAGCGAGAAGCTCTCCAGCGTTCTTTACGAGCTCCGTATACCAAGTATGTTTAGCCACAAAGTTGTCCACATGTGAGGCGTTCTTCACGGTGTGGACAATGTAGGTCTTGCTGTCGATGGGCGCACCATTGATCACACCGGACAAAGCAAATAAAATTATCAACCATCCAAACGAATTGGGAGCGGGATTGGGAGTCTTCATTTTCGATCTGACTAGCAATCAAAGTTATCGAACCAACCAATCAACTATTGTTGATTGCCAACTTGCCACTCTAAGCAATCAACCTAATTTCTTAGTGAACTTCTAAAGTCACAAGAGTAGCTAGTAGCAAAGCCGAAATCCCATTCAAAAGGCTCGCAAGGAATTATGTCCGCGGGATGTTGCTGATGGTCGAATTTATAGCCTGAGAAGATGAAGTCTCGGTTGAAGGATGCGCAATCACATCCACTGAGGCTCAATCATGAAGCTAAGTCGTCAATTCCTAATGTGATTAACATGCCATGCATATATGAGGTCCCCAACTCTATGCTTATAAAGGCCACAAGCCTCGGTTGTGAGATTTGTACGACGTGGTAACCAAGTCTCGGGATTTAGGACCTTGAGTGTGGGGTTTGGTTTGTAACTATAAGTATCAAGCCTCGGTTGTATCAATCTTATCTTGAGGCCTTGGTCGTATCAATCATATCTTGAAGCCTCGGTTGTATTAATCATATCTTGAAGCCTCAAGTGGTAGTATCAATCCATTCATATCAAGCCTCGGTAGTCCCAAAGATTTGAAAGCATGGCGTTGTTGTTCTAAGGTCTCGCAGATTCCTAGTACTAGATCTTTTTAGTTGAGTAATTTAGGTTCACATCTCTTGTTAAAATCTGCATAATTATCTCATGGGAGCTTTTGAGGGTTGGTGATGAATGCTTCAGTTGCATGGCCATCTCATTTTAATTTCTTCAAAAGTAGAGACCGTGACCAAGAGCATTCATTGCGGAAATCTATGCTATGTATCACCGTCAGAGACATTGTTTGCTATGTATCACCGTCACTAAATTGTATGCTAAGTCAGTGACATTGTTTTTTAATTGTTGTTCTCCTAAATGATAGTCAAGTTCTCAACTCTTTATATGTAATACTTTTTGGGTAGGATCCTAAGAACAATCTTGTTTGAGGCTCGTCACAAGAATATGGTATAAATTTTCATTTCGGAAAAGTTCCCAAATCTGAGCGAAGAAAACACGGACAAGACAATTTGAAAGAGTACAAATGCTCCTTGCAAAGACCGTTGTTGCTATCTAGCATCATGAGTTGGCATGCTAGTTGAAGATGGCACAGTTGGGCGTGGCGGGATGGAATTGTCTCTACAACATCTTTTCTTGCAGGATCCATAAACTGGAATGATGTTGCCATCTTTCAACCAACTCTTGGACACCGGGCATGGCTTTTCTGGGTTCTAAACTTCTAATATATCCATTTGTAAAGGCATAACCAACAAAATATGTGGCCGCATAACTTCACCACCCTATGCAGGCCCCCCCCCCCCCCCCCCCATAGATAACTTTCATCCAAGAAGTAATGAGAAAGTAGGGTGAGTTGGAATCAAGTAGTCGTTCAAAAATTTGATGCCGCGATGTTTAGGTTATAGACATATAAGTTTAATAAAAGAACATTCTAACATAGGGGGGGCATAGGGCCGCTTAGTTGATATTTGAGGTGTTTCTCAGTTGTGATTGATTTCAACAGGAAGCCGCATAGGAAGACTCAATTCAACTAGGAGAAAAACGCTCAACTATGGTCCCCCAAGGGAGAAAATTTCTCTACTTTGGTACCTCACACCACAGTTAAAAACTACACTATGAAACTCAACGGTGCCTCCCCCCACCATTGAGTGAAGTCTCAAAAATTCAAAAATTCAAAAATTCAAAGATTCTCTTCAACACTAAAATTCTCTTTATACATAGAAGAACTAATAAACCAACAATCCTTTCTAGCTTAGGTTATTTTATTTTTGAATTATTATCTTTTTAATGTTTTCTGTTTACAAAAAAATAATTCTTTATGAACTTTTTGAATTCTTTCTGTTTGGAATTCATGTTTTTCTATCTTTTTGTTTGTAATTTTTTAAGTTTGTAATTTATCTTTTCAAAGAATTTTTTTTGGTAATTCTTTTTGAATTCCTCTTGTTTGTAAATTGTCTACATTATTTTACAAAAAAGTATTTTTGTTTGTCAAATTTTTCACTTCTAACTTTTTAACAAAGAATTCTTTCTATTTGTATTTCTTTTTTGAAATCATCAAATTTATTTACAACATATCATTATAAATCTTGAGAGTACATGCTGGGAACTTCACAATTTAGCGTGGCTAGCTGCAACTCAATCAATCTATGTAGAATTGAATGATTCCCTCTTGCTCTAATATATTGCACCTCCATACGTCCACTCTTACTTTTGCAACGTCAAGCGAGTCTATAATTACGCCACTTATACAGTGATTGCTCTAATCGTGTACATCATTTGAATCACCAATTCTTCTCTGTCACTGAATAGACTCCATGAGAGATGCTATTTGTTTCTAAGACTTTCGAACTAAGATGACTTAAGATATGAGTTCTCGCAATGGAAGAGAGTTGGAGGGAAAATCTAATTTAGCCGAAATGTCTTCGCTTTCTTCATACCTTCTTCTATTACAAGGTCTCTGAAAAAATGCTAATAAATTGAACATCTTGTCAAATTGAATCATGCATCTTGATAATCCTTAAACATCAAGAGAATCCTTGGAGGGAAGCCCAATAAGCATCTCGAGAAGTTGTCTACAGATCCTGCAAAAAAATACTAAATGTCAGCTTGCCGTCATTGCTAGCCAAGAGACATTGTTGGCCTGCGTTTGGTTTTTATTATTAGAAGAAGAAAAATGCATAGTATCCACAGTAGTTGCCCAATCACAGCTCCCTCTTCACAGTTAGATTGGCTCACTCACATGTATGATCAACTCATAGTTAATGCAACAGCGTTCGATGGTCCTGCACCTAAAATTCACACCTGGTGCGGAAGAAGCAACATGCATGCCATGTAATTAATCAACATAATTATAATATTGAACAATTGGCAAACAATGTCTCTGACGGTGATACATAGCATAGATTTCCGCAATGAATGCTCTTGGTCACGGTCTCTACTTTTGAAGAAATTAAAATGAGATGGCCATGCAACTGAAGCATTCATCACCAACCCTCAAAAGCTCCCATGAGATAATTATGCAGATTTTAACAAGAGATGTGAACCTAAATTACTCAACTAAAAAGATCTAGTACTAGGAATCTGCGAGACCTTAGAACAACAACGCCATGCTTTCAAATCTTTGGGACTACCGAGGCTTGATATGAATGGATTGATACTACCACTTGAGGCTTCAAGATATGATTAATACAACCGAGGCTTCAAGATATGATTGATACGACCAAGGCCTCAAGATAAGATTGATACAACCGAGGCTTGATACTTATAGTTACAAACCAAACCCCACACTCAAGGTCCTAAATCCCGAGACTTGGTTACCACGTCGTACAAATCTCACAACCGAGGCTTGTGGCCTTTATAAGCATAGAGTTGGGGACCTCATATATGCATGGCATGTTAATCACATTAGGAATTGACGACTTAGCTTCATGATTGAGCCTCAGTGGATGTGATTGCGCATCCTTCAACCGAGACTTCATCTTCTCAGGCTATAAATTCGACCATCAGCAACATCCCGCGGACATAATTCCTTGCGAGCCTTTTGAATGGGATTTCGGCTTTGCTACTAGCTACTCTTGTGACTTTAGAAGTTCACTAAGAAATTAGGTCGATTGCTTAGAGTGGCAAGTTGGCAATCAACAATAGTTGATTGGTTGGTTCGATAACTTTGATTGCTAGTCAGATCGAAAATGAAGACTCCCAATCCCGCTCCCAATTCGTTTGGATGGTTGATAATTTTATTTGCTTTGTCCGGTGTGATCAATGGTGCGCCCATCGACAGCAAGACCTACATTGTCCACACCGTGAAGAACGCCTCACATGTGGACAACTTTGTGGCTAAACATACTTGGTATACGGAGCTCGTAAAGAACGCTGGAGAGCTTCTCGCTGACAATCATCCCGATGATGGTATGGACACTCTCCACCATGTCTACCACCACATCTTCAACGGATTCTCGGCTCGTCTCACGCCCCAGCAAGCCGCGTACATGGAAACACTCCCCTATGTTGTTGCTGTGTACCCCGACCGATTCCACCACGTGCAGACCACACACAGCCCGGAGTTTCTCGGCCTCCGGGAATCCAAGCTTTGGCCCGACAGCAAGTACGGTGACGATGTGATCATCGGCGTTATAGACAGCGGAATCTGGCCCGAGAGTATGAGCTTTAGCGACCGCAAGCTAGGACCTATTCCTGCGCGCTGGAAGGGTAAGTGCAAAACCGGGACCAACTTTACAGCTACCAATTGCAACAACAAGATCATCGGTGCGCGGTATATTTTGAAGGGGTTTGAGGCTGAGCATGGCACCATCAACGACACGGTGGATGATTTCAAGTCACCGCGTGATTACTTCAGCGGCCACGGTACACATTGCGCTTCTATTGCGGCTGGGCGATGGGCATACAGGGCGTCCAGTCCCTCTCGAGCTGCCAAAGGAACGGCGCGGGGCATGGCACCGAAATCACGCATTGCAGTTTACAAGGTCTTATGGAGAACCGCCAAGGGAAGGGTGACTGGAGCAGACTCTGATATTGTACATGCTTTTGATCAAGCGGTGGCGGATGGCGTGGACGTCATCTCCATCTCCATTGGTCCCACGGTGACTGCAGAGTTTGGGATTCCAGACTTGTTTGAAGACGCCTTTGCCATCGCTGCCTTCCATGCAGCCAAAAAGGGCGTCTTTGTTTCTATTGCAGGTGGAAACAATGGTGCCATGCCCGGATCCATAGCCAATGTGGCACCTTGGATGACCACCGCGGCGGCCACTACTACTAACCGCGAGATGGTCGGGAGCGTGGTCCTCGGAAATGGGACCACTTTTCATGGGCGGTCCACGTACAACGGCAAAGCTCTCACCCACATTCCTATCATCTTTGCAGGAAATGTTGCTATCAATAGCAATGATACAGAGAGTGCTAGCTTTTGTGAGGAGGGAACTTTGAATGCATCACTTATTGCCGGGAAAATCTTGCTTTGCAACTTCGATAAGAACCTCATCCACGAGATCAATTTCGCTGAGACCGCCGGCTCTGTTGCTCTTATTCTTGCTAATACGGATGTCTTGGAAGAAGAATTGTTCGTGATAGAGAGTAAGCCAACGTTTCCGGTGATATTGTTGGGGAACCATGCGCGTGGAGAATTGATGTCATACATCACACAATCAAGTGCACCACCCACGGCCACCATCTGTGGCGCCACCACTGTCTATGATGTTGTAGCGCCCAAAGTGGCAGGCTTCTCTACGCGAGGACCCATCAACATTCCGTCACGACCCGAGACACAGTGGTTGAAGCCCGACATCGCCGCACCCGGTGTGGACATTCTAGCGGCCGGCGTGCGGGAGGAGAAGTTCCGTTTCATGTCGGGAACGTCTATGGCATGTCCCCACATTAGCGGCATTGCCGCGTTGTTGCGCTCAGTGCATCGCAAGTGGAGCCCCGGTGCGATCAAATCCGCCATGATGACGACTGCCAACACATTGGACAACGACAACCACACCATCACAAGGCAAGAGACAGGCAAGACCGGCGGGCCATGGGACTTTGGCGCTGGGTTTGTGCAGCCGGAGAAGGCCATGAACCCCGGATTGGTTTACGACATGGAGTCACGAGATTACTTGTTGTTTTTGTGTGGATTGGGCTACGACTACAAGAAGATCCGAAAGTTTGATTTTGATATTGTCGAGTTCCGGTGCCCGTCGGATCCACCGGCACGGATTGAAGATGCCAACCTTCCGTCGTTCGTTGCTCGCTTTGACGGCATCAATGCAACACTCGCATCCTCAGGACTGACATTCAATCGAACCTTGACGAACGTAGCGTCTGTTGGATCGACGTACACAGCTTCAGTGCATGCGCAACGTTTGGAACGATTCCATGTCATGGTTGAGCCTTCGGCTCTCACCTTTGCCGCAAAAGGGTCAGTTCAGAAGTTCACCGTAACCGTGGCACTGCAGGATGATGCTGATTTCACTGGTCTTGCGGAGGGCGATCATATGGAGGAGGTTGCGGCAGTGTCATGGTCAGACGGCAAGCATGTTGTGCAGAGCCCTATTGTTGTCATGTTGTACGCGTGATCAATCCATCATTGCCAACTTTGAAGCCAACTTATGTAAAACAAATCAAACACACATTAAATAGTTTACACGTAAATAGAGGTCGCTAGTGCAAGAATCTTGTAGATCGATCAGTGGCCCAAAGACTGAGGATAATGGTAGGCCCTACTAGTTAGCTCGAGAAGCAAGGATCTTTGTTTTTGTCATGATGGCACTTGACAATAATCAATGAAATCCGGTGAATTCAACTCTTGGAAATAATATTGGAAAAAATTCAGGAATATGTTCTTCAAATTAAATCAAGTAGATGGCGGACTCTATAATCTATAGAATGCTTCATTTTGTTTTTCTGAAAATGGCTTGGTTTAATTTTAGAAGTTTCAATCCATAAATTGTATTTGTATCACTTGACTTGAAATGTTCTTTATCGGCCTTCCAACTTATATTTTATTTTTTATAGTACTATATTAAACATGTATAATTTTCTAACTACAATCTATAATTTTTAATATTGTTGAAACGAATCAAAAGTCAAATGATATTTTTAGAATTGTAAGAAGGAAAAAATAAATCATAAGACTGATCAATACAATATTGTCTAAAGTATAATTGTATATAATTTCTCATTCAATACTTTACCATTCTAAAAGTTTTTGGTGGAAAAAAATTATCTAAGAAAATTAATTAATATGCATGCTAAAACCGATTATCTTTTTAGAGTGTTAAAAATAAATATTGGTATTGTCTAAATTTTCATGTGAATGAAAAAACATAAGGTACACGAAATTATTTGTGTGAAAATTTAACTATTAGCAAAAAATGATGGTGTTTTTGTTATTGAAGGTAGAGAAGATTGCACAAGGCACACACACAAACACAAGGAATGCGTAGAAAGAGATGATCTTTACTCAAAGGCCTTCCACCTTAAGTAGTGTACACTAGGAGGTCACCATGGACAAACCATATGGGATAACTCATCACAAGGACACTCTAGAGATCAGCCCATGCCTAACCCCTCCTCCCACACACCATTATTTAGCACCCGTACGTCTTTGGCTTCTAGCAATACTACGTTGCATCAATTACCTCAATACTCCCACTTTGCGTAGAGCCAAAGCCTCTAAGTCCAAATGCTATTACTAATCGTTGGTGTCGGTCTCTACAAAGACCCTTTGTGAGCACATCCGCCACCATGTGCTCCGTTGGGCAATACTCCAAATGTATAACTCCCAATTCCAACTTCTCCCGAATGAAGTGGTATTGCACATCAATGTGCTTCGTGCGTGAATGATGTGTAGGGTTCTTTGCAAGTGAAATGCACCCTTGGTTGTCACACATAATCGTTGTAGCCTCACCTTGTGTGCAACCCACATCCACCATTAGTTGCCTCAACCAAATGGCCTCCTTCGTGGCATGGCTCGTAGCCATGTACTCGGCCTCCACCGTTGATGTCGCCGTCGTTTGTTGCCGCTTGCTATTCCACGACACCGCTCCCGATCCGACCTTGAACATGTAGCCCGTTGTCGATCTTCGATCGCTCGTGTCTCCCGCGTAGTCCGCGTCACAATAGCCGCTCAACACAATGTCTTTGCCTCCAAGACACAACTTCACATCGCTTGTGCCCCTCAAATAACGCATGATCCTCTTGACCGTCATCCAATGCATCGAGCCCGGTCTCGCCATGTGTTGACTCACCACGCTAATTGGATACGCAAGGTCGGGCCGTGTCGCAATCATCGCATACATCAACGACCCCACCGCTTGCTTGTATGGCACCTCCGCCATCGATTTAGCCTCCATCGCATACTCCTCCTCCGAAAGCTTGACGAGCTTGGAGTTTGCATCCAATGGTGTTGCCACGGGCTTACAATCCTCCATCCCGAATCTCTTGAGCACGTCCATCACATACTTGCCTTGACTCATGGTGATAGTGCGTGTAGCCCTATCACGCACAAACTCAACACCAAGACAAAAGTGCAATTCTCCAAGATCACTCATCTCGTACTCTCTCTCAAGCATGCCTTTTAATGCATTCATTAAACTCATGAGGCTTGCAAGAATGATCAAATCATCAACATATATGATCACAATCACCACATTTTGCCCCTCTTGCATGAAGTAGAGACTATGATCCGCAATGCTCCTAGTAAACCCGTGTGCAAGCAAGAACGTGTCAATCTTTTGGTACCACGCTCTTGGAGATTGTTTCAACCCATACAATGATTTTTGCAACTTACAAACAAGGTGCTCTTTACCTTGTTGCACAAACCCCTCAGGTTGCACCATGTAGATGTCCTCCTCCAAATCGCCATTCAAAAATGCGGTCTTCACATCCATTTGATGCATCTCCAAGTCCAAGGCCGCTCCAATGGCAAGAATGCATCGAATGGTGGTGAACTTGGCCACGGGAGCAAACGTCTCGTGAAAATCCACCCCATGCACTTGCGCGAACCCCTTCGCAACTAGTCTTGCCTTGTGACGCACAATATTGCCCGAAACATCCCTCTTTGTACGAAACACCCATTTGCAACCAATGGGGTTGCGATCCTTTGGAATGGGAGTTAATTGCCACGTACCGTTAGCAATTAGAGAGTCGTACTCCTCTTGCATGGCGCGCTCCCACTTGACCGCATCCTCACCTTGCATGGCTTCTCGAATGGTCAATGGACCATCCGATAATGCCACATTCGCATGCTCGTCCTCCACTTGAGAGAAGATGTGGTTCTTCCACCATTCTCCAGGTGGCTTGCGCGATCTCTCGGGGTACCGCCGCTCGCTTGAAGAAACTTGCTCCTCTTGCGTGCCCTTTGCGCCATTCTTGGCCTTTGAGCTCGATGGCGCTTCAACAACCTCCGTGTCGCCAGCTTCGTCATCACCGTCATCATCACCTACATCAACAACACTAGGAGACTTGGAGGGTGTGTCCACCAAAACGTCTCCACTACTCCCACTTGGACCAACCTCCAAAGGAGCCTCCATCGTAGATTCCTCACAAAATGTCACATCACGTGACCGAATGATCTTCCTCGTGTCCACCGACATGAGTCTATACGCCTTGGTACCTTCACAATACCCAAGAAACACACATTTCAAGGCCTTAGCCTCGAGTTTCGTCCTCCGTTCGTCGGGAACCTTTGCATATGCAATGCATCCGAAGATGCGCATGTGTGCAACACATGGTTGCCTCCCACTCCACGCTTGCTCCGGCGTCATGCCTTCAACCGCGCTTGTTGGACACCGATTGCGTGTGTATACCGCATTCACCACCGCTTCCGCCCAAAGGTCCAACTTCAAGTTTTGAGCGTGCAACATGCTCCTCGCCATCTCTACAATGGTGCGATTTGCGCGCTCCGCAACTCCATTTTGTTGAGGCGTGTACGGGGCCGAAGTTTGGCGTGCGATGCCTTCATTCTTCAAAAGCTCGTCAAATTTCTTGGACATGTACTCGCCGCCATTGTCCGACCGAAACACCTTGATCTTCAACTCGGATTGGTTCTCCACCAATGTCTTGAACTCCTTGAACTTCTCAAAGCACTCACTCTTGGCTTTGATAGGGTAGAGCCATATCTTCCTTGAAAAATCATCGATGAAGGTCACAAAGTACTTGCAACCTCCCATCGATGTGGTCTTCATGGGGCCACACACATCCGAATGCACGATCTCTAAAACTTTTGTAGCCCGTGTCGCCCCTTCACCCGCAAATGGCAACCGTTGTTGCTTGCCTTCAATGCAACCTTCACACGTGAATGTAGAAGCATCCACTTTCAATTGATGAATATCCATACCGCTTACCATGCCGCGTAGTGTCTTCACACTCTTGATGTTCAAATGGCCAAGTCGACGATGCCACAACGCCAACTTGTCGTCCTTCAAGTTTGAATGCGCCAACGCCGCCGATTCCTTCGAATGCACCTTGGAGAACTTGATGTGGTACAAGCCCTCGTGTTCTTCAATGATGGCCACCTCATCTCGACTCGGTGACAACACATAACACCCCTTATCACTAAACTCTACTCTCAAGTGCTTTGCCACTAGTTGCCTCACCGATAGTAAATTTGCCGTTAGTTTGGGAACGTGGAGGATATCTTTGATAGTGATTGTCTTCACACGACCCCTCACCTCAGTGTCTACAACAATTTGGCCCTTGCCAACGGCCTCAAGCACCGTATCATCTCCCAAAATCACTCTCCTTGGATTAATGAGAGCATACGAATGAAAACAAGTTTTATGTGGTGACATGTGGCTTGTAGCCCCCGAATCAACAATCCAATCACTCGTACTACCATTGCACGATACATTGCTTGCCATGTTTGCATACTCATCACCAACCTCAATCCAATCACTCATGCTTGCATCACCCTCGATACCATCACTCATGCTTGCATCACCCTCGATGCCATCGCTCATGCTTGCCTCATATCTAGCCGTAAATGCATACTCATCATCGTCACGAGTTTTAGTGTTGTTTGCACTCTCCCCTTTCTCATCCCTCTTGCGTTTGAAGCAAAATTTGGCAATGTGGCCCTTCTTACCACAATAGAAGCACACCTTGTCGCTTGAGCTCCCACCGCCTCCATTCTTGGATTGCTTCGCCACGAGTGCCGCTCCATCTTCTCGAGACTCGTTCTCCTTTCGCCGCGAAAGCTCGTGCAACAACCGTGAGGTCACATAGTCCAATGTGAGCTCCGTAATGGGTCTTGACTCCATCGCCACGATGAGGTACTCGTATGATGATGGAAGGCTCTCCAAAAGTGTCATCACGATGTCACCATCCGTAACCGACACGTCGCAACCGTTGAGTTGATCCGCGAGAGCTTTGACCTTGTTGATGTGCGCCAACATGTCATCTTCTTCGCCCATCTTGATGGTGAAGAACTTGCGCCTCAAAAACAAAATGTTGGCCAATGTTTTCGCTTCGTGAATGTTGCAAAGCTTGGACCATGCTTCCGCGGGTGTCTTGCACGAACGAATGTGCGCAAGTTGCGAATCCGCGAGGTTGAGTGCCAAAATGGCAAATGCCTTCTTCTCCCTCCTCGTGTACGCTTGCATGATCCTAGGATCCGTAGAAGAGAAAGGAGGTTCCTCACTACCCTCGACAATCTCCCACAACTCCTTCTCGGCCATCACCATCTCCATTTTGAACTTCCACAAGTGGAAATTCACCCCATCGAACTTGTCCACGACCTTGGGACCCTCACCCTCAAAAGATGCCATGATCCTCACTTACGTATGCCTCCCCACACAAATGAAACCTCAAACTCAAACACACAACTTTGTTTTTGTGATTTTTTTTTTTTGCTTTGATATTGCACCTTTGTGCACCCAATGGGTTTAAAACAACCCCAAACACTAGATCAGCACTTTTGTGCTCCACACACGCCTCCCAACACTCAAATGTGAGAACCCTCACCCAAAAATGCAAAGAGGCTCACCAAAACCCCTCAAATCACTCAATGGAGCTCAAAACAACTCCAAATGCTTCAATACGACGCCTTAGTGTCCCCAAACACTCAATGCACGTCAATGACACCTTTGTGTCCTTCAAGAGCACTCACTCAATGCACATGAACTCACACAAGTCCCTCAAAACCCCAATCGCATTGAAATTGCTCAAAACCGCACCTTTGTGCACAAACTAGCTCCAAATGAAAATTTGAGCACCCCAAGAGCATGAAACACATGCAACACCTCAAAGCAAGTGCCTAATCACTAGGATCAGATGGTAGACCCTCCACGAGAGCCTTCACACCTCACAAATCACTTGCATTTACTCAAATGCTCACAATTGAACCAAACGAAGTTCCACTCGCAACGAAGAGATAGAAGAAAGAAAAGAAGGAGATCAAGGGAAGAAATTGACCAAAGAGAGTGCTCCAACATGTAACTTCAGCCCATGCACACCTCCAAGAAACACCAACGCTTCAACAAGCTCCAAAACCTCCAACAATGCTCCAAAACCGCCCGTTGCGCACCGACCTCAAAATACTTGCACAAATGCAATCTAATACTCATGAAACACACATGAGTGGGCCCATAACCTATTGAAGGTAGAGAAGATTGCACAAGGCACACACACAAACACAAGGAATGCGTAGAAAGAGATGATCTTTACTCAAAGGCCTTCCACCTTAAGTAGTGTACACTAGGAGGTCACCATGGACAAACCATATGGGATAACTCATCACAAGGACACTCTAGAGATCAGCCCATGCCTAACCCCTCCTCCCACACACCATTATTTAACACCCGTACGTCTTTGGCTTCTAGCAATACTACGTTGCATCAATTACCTCAATATTTGTGAATAAGTCTTCTTACCAATGCAAGATGATATTTAAGCCGATAAAATAAATTGGGTTAAAAACATAAAGTGTCTTCTTCGTGAATAGTGAAAATGAAATGCTTTTAAATTGATGTGATGAATAAATGTAAACGTTATTCCAAATTCAAATGTATACATAAATAATACTCAAGATACATAAAATAATCTATCTATGTCCATATATTGTAAAACGCATATTTTATAACTCGTTTAAGTTTTGTCTAAGATCCCTTGAATCATTACACTTTAAGATGAGGGCTACATTTATAATCTTGGATTTGGCTTTTGTTTGTGTACTTTTCTATTTTTATTTTTCAAATTTTCCTACGGTTGGATGCAAACTATTTTTGGCAACAAACATGGTATATGAGTTAAATCTATTATTAGAAATCATAGTGTATAGCTGATTTTTTTTTTAAAACCCCAAGTTTTAAGGTAGTTTTTCATTAATGAATGTGGACAATAAAGGGTTAATCCCTAAAAGCCCGAGCGGGATAAGACAAAACATAGATGTGTTATAATATGTGCCTTCCATATGCTTAATGAAGTTTGGTTCAATAGAAAAATGTAGAGTATCATTTCTAAAATTTATTCGTGCGGTCATGCTTCAAAAAATCACTTGACCTAAAATCAATAAATTTCAGTATTCATAGGGCAGCAACTTACCAATGGTATTCAAGCAATGAGAATCCTCAAAAGAATGTTAGTGTTCAGTTTAGGGTATTGTCATGAGTGGAAATTAGTACCACATATCGTAGTACACGATTAGATTCAACCATAGGGAGCCAAATAATTAGTTTCTAAAAATAGATTTCACATTTGTACTTTTGTAAATTTTCTTTTCTAAATTTGAAAAAAGTGAAAAAATACCCTAAAATTTTGGGCCTTTTCAAAATAACATAAATAGTGCTAAAGCAGATCATGTACTACGATACGTTGAATGTTGGGTACCTATTGATGGTTCACTGGGCCTTTTGAAGACTCCTTATTTGTACTAATGACTAGGTTATTTTACATAATGGTCCACTGAGACAGGACGGAATAGTCATAGATAGACCATTCAAGGGTAGGTATTATTATAGAAAAGGGTGACTTGTCTGCCCATACGCCCGTTCGATGGTAGAAATGTGAGTTTCCATTGCTGCCTACAGAGTTGATTGTGTGATACGATATTGTTGGCATCGAATTGCGAGGAAATCGGGGAGCCCTGTTGGCATCGACGTATCGGTGTTTACCATCATCGTACTCGATCCTTAGAATCAAGGAGAGAAAACAATTGTGTAAAGGGAAGCCCAAATATTTAGGAAATGGTTTTTGAAAAACATACTATGTTTTTTTGGTGAATATTTGAGAATATTGGACAATTAATAATCACATGGTTTGGCATATTTCCCAAAAAAGAAATAATTCGCGGTTGGGTACAGTATTACTTGTCTCTCTTAGACCTTGTATTTGACCCTGTTTCATGATAAAGAGCTAGATAAGCCACACTATATTTCATTGAGCCAAAAGTACAACAGACAGATAGCTTGTGTTCATGGTTAAGTATTTACTTATTTACTCCCAATGAATACGTAGAATAATCAGTTCTTGTTCTGATTATAAACGAGGGTTTTTTTTTTTAATTTTTTTTTTCAGGTCATCAAACATTAGGTTACAAAGTTGGCGTGCAAGTGAATGAGGTGGCATTTTTATCTTTGTTTTATTATATTTTTGTTTGAAAAACTTGGCGACAAATCTATGTTTTTTTATACATCCAATATTTTTCATTCAACATATTAGCCTATTGCAAAAGCCTTTATACATTGTGCCTTTTTCATTCAACATCTTGGCCTTTTCATTCACTACGTGTTGTTCACGAAGTCTCAGGTGTGCAACCGGCACGTACCACTACTTTGGTGGCTACTTGAGGTGTTATTTTTCTCATTATGTTCCTATATGGTAATTCTCCTAATTGTACCAAACTAGCTCTAAAATGCCAAAAAAAAAACCCTATATTACGATCAACAAACACATCAGAGTAAACTCCAATGGACTATGCTTCAATCCATTGTGATCAATGAAGGAGGTCCATGTTTTTGAGGCATGAATAGACAAACTACCTCCAACAGGCTCTTTTTTCCTAATCGTTTGCATGTCAGGGCTATGATCGTGGTGAGGCATGAAACCAAGATTGTAATAAAGAAAGCAACAACAACCATCGGAGCAAAGAACTAGGGTGCCCTAAAATGACGCGCCCTGAGTACGTACCAACACTCCTCGCATTCAATTTTACTACACTTAATTTTTTTTTGTTGACTGTTCAATGAATTCCAAGTTGCAATTTATGAAAATGTAACTATTTAATGAAATTGAAGAGAACATAAGCAAATGTCCAGTTTCTCAAATGATTGTATCATACATGTTGGATGATCAAATTATTGAGTTCTGGTGAACAATGATTTCAATCTTTTTTTTTTAATTTTTTGAAACAAATGAACCAAAAGAGTTCAATTTCAACGAAGAACGCCACTTTTGTGCAATGTGTAGTTCAAATTTTCACTTTTAAAAAATTGCAAAATTGCACGATAAGGAGGTCGACGATTAGTAGTCTTCTTCATATCATAACATAAACTTCAAAAGTTGTATAATAAAAGGGTTAGCCATTGCTAACCCTATGATATTCACAATCCAAAAGTTACAATCAGAATTCTACGTCACATGCATTTTTGTGCATTTTTGTGCACCTTTATCGGAAGCAGTGTTAGAGGCCTCATTGAAACTTACACACAACAAAGTTACGTAGTGTTATAACAAGCTTCATGACCTCCTTCCATTTGTTTTCTTTGATTTTTTTAGAATTTTTTTAGGGTTTGAAGTGATTGTTTTGAAGAGATGCGAACTAGAAAAACTACTTGGAATAATTGGCAAAAGCAGCAAAAGCTACAACCTTCTGAAATTGTTTCTTCCAACAATTTACGGTCTTGACAACCTATAGCACAAGTAAACAACCCAAATGTAGAGACCCAACAATCAATCGGTGGTATTTAAAAACAAAATAAAAATCTCACAAATTGTGGTTCCAACCTATGAAGAGCTGCTACATTTCTAATCAAGATTTTGGCTAAATTACCTAAATAGCAGCCCTCCAAAATAAAGTTGTGTTCAAATCAAAAAATCAAAATAAGAACTCTACATATTGTCAAACCAAGTACAAGTATATCTCAATAATTTTGTCCAATGGGTGGGTGGAACAAACACTTTATTCACAACGATCTTGAAAGGGAATCAGAGTTCTCACTACTATTTCTCAATAAAATGTGGAATATGGAGATGCAATTCTCTCCTAGAGCAACTCTCGAAATGATGTTGCTCTATCAAAATTCAGTAGCATGCATTGTCCTTGCCTTGGTTCTATAATAGATGGTGTGGAATATTCTACATTCAATAGCACTTCATCGTGTACATGTGGAGGCTCAAGGTGATCAGCAAAGTACACGAAGAAAAGGCAATGGATATGAAGGCTACTGACATAACATTCAGTAGCATGAACTATCTCTGCTTTGGCTCTATAGTAAATGGTGTGGAATATTCCATAACCAACAATATTTCATCAATAGCTAAATGGACAGGTGGAGGCTCAAAGTGATGAGCACAATGCATGAAGGAAAGGAAATGGGCATGAAGGCTATCGTAGTAGGAAGGCAGGGTCGGCACTTTGGTGTAGAATAATTAATTATAGTTAAAAAAGTAGGGGTCGGCACTTTCAAAAATAATTATTAAAAATTTGGCTATTAATAACTAACATTAAATTTTACTAGCAACTAAACATTTTCTTTTGTTTTTTGTCTACAGTTTTTGTTGACTTTATTTTTGTTGATTTCGTCAAAATACTTGATAAATTTATTTATTTTTCCGGCATTATTTTGGGCTCGGGGAGGTCACTCTTTGTATCTTTTGAGTATCACGTGCAAACAAAGGGTATTTAAAAGTACCCTAAAAATTAAATATAATTTTTACTATAATTAGTATTATTTCAAGAATATTCCCATTCTTATTCTTGTAATGAATTGCGAGCATTCTATATTAATGTAAATCATTTATAAAAATTATCTTCAAAGATTTATTGGGACCCTATCTTTGTTCGTACGTTGTTACATAATATTTGGAAGTGACCTCCCCGAGATTTTGGGGAATTATTTTCTGCCGACCTTGCCTTCCTACTACGGTATTGACATAACATTCAGTAGCATGCTTGTCTCTACTTTGGCTCTATAGTAAATGATGTGGAATATTCCATAACCAACGATACTTCATCAATAGCTAAATGGACAGGTGCAGGCTCAAGGTGATGAGCATAGTGCATGAAGAAAAGACAGTGGGCATGAAGACTATTGAATGTTATGGAATGTTACGTGTTTGCGTCAAATTTATTTGGTTATAAAAGAAAGTTAGAAAGTTGAGAATTCATGCAAGTTATGATTTGTAATGTGAGTTGCATGCAGATATGTGGTTGGATATCAAGGCTCACGTCTGCACTACGTTGATGGTGGCACCGCGGTGGCCATCTGCAGCAATTGTTGTTGTCTCTACTCTCTCACCGGCGGACTCAACTCGCATCTTCTATGGGGTCCCGGGGTTGGTCTTCAGACATCTGCATTCCACTTGCAACAACAATGCATTGCCTTTGCTGAAAAGGTTCAATCTCTACTCAATCAATAGTTCATTTGACACTACACTATTTAACCCCTAAATGTCCCAATATCCACAAACGGCTTCAAAGCCTTGCAACTTTTTCATACAATCTTGGATGATTTTCATCCAAGTCACCTTTTGTAAGCCTATTAAATTTTGTACCAATTATAATAAATTTCTTGTGATGGGGAGCTATTGATAATATTGGAGAGGCCTTCAACTACAAGTATGTCAAATTTGTTGGGTAGATTTTATGCTTGAAGTTGTTCTTTCATGTACATGCTAATATCTATTTTGTAGGCTAGCATCTACTTGTGTTCAAAGAGTTGGTACGTTTAGGGGTTAAAAGGGTGGTCTTTGAGTACCATGGAATAGTGTCATAGTCCCAAGGGGGTGCATTGTACTAAACACATACAAGTATACGTGAGTGCACAAAAGGGGTATCAATTTGAACATTGTTGTATGACACATACATACAATAAACATATTTAGAGCGTATACTTACATTAAACATATATATTAGATGGACTAGATCTGTATACAAAGGTTCTTAAACATATAACCCGTTGTATATAGGGGGTTTTTAGAGGGGGTCATGAATGCATGTGATTCTCAAATATAATGTAGAGTACACCCTTTTGGGGCCAAAGCGTGATGTCCAAGGTTGATATTGGAACTAGCTTGATGTCAAAATATGAACCCTAGGTGCCACGATCTTGCATTGCTCAAAATCCTCTTTTTGCTTGATGGTTTTTATGTTTAGGTTTTTTAGTTTCAACTTTGCAAATATTCTTCGAGATTCCATTTTTATTCTTGGAAAAAAATCCCAAAATATTTTATCTTTCATTTTTTGAATTAATTTTTCCTATTGACCTATGGTATCGAAAATACTTCTTAGATTCTGATGTTTACAATTTGTTAAATTATATTCATCACAAACTTGGCAAGTCATGTTTTTGTGGTGGTTTTCATACATTGTTGAGATGAACAGGGGTGATGACGTTTGAAACATGATAACAATATGTTCGTTGTAGAAATAATGTACGAAGGATGTATTACAAATATGCAAAAAATCATCAAGATGAAAAAACATCCTTCGTACAATGTTTATACAATGAACATATTGTTATAACGTGTCAAACGTAATCACCCTTATTCATCTCAACAACATACGAAAAAACATTGCAAAAACATGACTTGTCAAGTTTGTGATGTTATTACACATTTAGGGTTCTGAAATCCATCGGTATTGGGATTGCTTGCAGGGGTTGAAACCGGTGGTACATGTGCACCAGATGCAAAATGAAAATACGGAGATTGCTACCCTTACAGGTGAGTGTATTATGATAAACCCTAAACAAAGTTCCGGGATAACATTATGGTTAACCCTAAATGGACCGATAAGCTTGAATAGGGCCTCATGTTTTATTTCCATATTTTAAAGAAACCTTAAACTCATGCTATTTTTTGCGTTATAAAAGTGAGGTTTTTGAGATTATATTGAAGAATTGAATTGAGAATTACAAAAATAAAATAAAGAACAATTAGTATTCATTTGAGTTAACCAAAAACAAAAGAGTTGAAGAGGGGTTGAAGAGGAGTTTCCTCTCTATAATTATGTTTTCTAACTATCATTGTTGATGAATAGTTTTCATGGTTGGGGCTCTTGACTTGAGGGAGCATGTGGAAACTCTCCTCTAGCATTAGGGAAGTCACGAGTTCCATGCCTTGTGGTGGCGCAAGGCCTTACTTTAAATTATTCTCCAACTCACCATAAATTAGTTTTGTAGTCTTTTCGAACTCAAAACGAGTTTAAGGTGAGTTTAAGGTTTCTTTCCACTTTGAGACACTCTTTTTTGTTAGCTTTATTATCTTTGTAATGTTTTAGTAGGAAATAGGTATAGAATAAATGGAAAAACTAAAATTTTAATAGTTTTGAAATAAAATGAAACATGTGAATCCTAACAAACAATCTAAACCCTACAAATTGATTGTTTTTTGAAAATTGTGAAAATTGACTTCAAAAATGAACCTTTTATGTAATATTAAAAAAGAATGCTTTGATTGCCCACAAAACAAGACTCATTGTAACCTTTGCATTATTAGTCAAAATCAAATATCCTAATGTAAATATGATTTCATTTTGTGAATTTTTTTAATTAAATTAAAAGACTAAAAATGAACCTTTGGAAGATCACTCTATTGAAATTAACTTAAACACTTACATTAACATGGTAATTAAATAGGAGCTATTACATAATTGAAATATTTGAGGTATATTTTGGAATATTTAGGGTATATCCTATATAGGTTTTCATATTATTCTATACTTAATTTTAAAGCATCCTATATAACACCTTTAAAAAAAGATCGAATAAATTTTTTACTTCCCAATGAATAAAATGAACCCTATATTTTAACTCGCGTACATGAATTGTGCAATCATGATGTACCATACAATTAAGAAGATAAAATACACTAGCTTGAGTCGTTTTGAGGGCCATGAACCAAGCTGTTGTGTTGTATTCAGTGTCTCCCATACACATCCATTTTTCCAAAGCTAGAGAGCTATCTAGAGTGTTGGTGAAGATACTCTTAGACACCATACTTTGGCACTATTTCTTAGTGCTGAAAAATCACCATTGCAAAATTCTGAAGCATATGTAATGAACCTTTGACAAATGTTATAATTTTGTTGTGCAGACGTGGCAGAATTGGAAGTTGTAATTCTGGCTTTTTCTTTAACTTCATGGCGATTTGCAACAGTTTCTGGAGAGCCAGATTTCCGTTTGGTGAGTCCCAAATTACGGTATGTTTATCGTACATGAGGGTCAGATTCAGATAGCCTAGTGTTGAATTGGAATTTTCATGTCAAATTTTTGAGAGGTTCACGTCACGTAAACCAACCATAAGATGACACATGGCATTTTTAACAAAAAATTATTCATCCTATGCCCATGATTGACTATGACCACATTAGTAATAAAGAGGTATTTGAGCACCAATGAATAGTGTTAAAGCATGATGCCCAAGCATAGTGCAAAGAACTCCCCATTTCACCAAAAATGGAAATCAAAAAGTGTTCAATTCCACCAAAGAACTAAATTTTTGGTGAAAAGGCTGGTCTTTGGGCATCATGCTTTGACACTATCATAGTTTAACAAGAGGTTCCGTAAAAAAATAATTCTGAAAAAATGCCAAAAATTTCAAGATTTTATTTTCAAAAATGTTTTTTTATTGTAAAGGAAAAAATGGATATCGTAGAATATTTGTTTTGTTGAAGTCTATTTAAAGGAAATAAAAAATTATGTGGTAGAAAGGTGTTGAACCTGCTAGTAAACTACGGTATTCCTAATCAACCTTGTTAGAGTAGGGTCATTGACCCTGCGTGGTAATTACATCTTTACTATCCAATCAACCCTACATGTTGGGTTGATACCACCCGTCCCCAGCTTCAACTTTTGTTGGCTCTGACCGAAGGGAAGAGGCATTGCAAGGACACCCATTTTCTTGGCTAAAAACAATTGTAGCAATATATTCCGTCCAAGATTCCACTGAAATGCATTCTAGTCCTTCATCCATGCTATTTCCGTTAGAGCTCTAAATGTTTTTTATTATTGTAAAGGTAGAATACTTTCATCCAAAATTATATCAAAAGTGTTTTTTGAAATGAATGAATTCTACCCTTCCATAACATTCAATAGCCTTCATGCTCACTGCCTTTCTTTCATGCATCATCTTGGGACTCCACTTAAGGTACGGGGTACAATTGCCATCAGTTTAAGCATTTCACCCTACATGGAGCATTGATTTTCAATGATAAAAAATTGCAGCACATAAAACTTTGGGTTTAATAACCAAGCTCAAATTTTAATTAATTTTTTCACAATGTATGATTTTGTTATAAATTTTCAAACTTAATATGGATAGACCACTATTGATGTTAGTAGGTGTATACGTAACTGTCTTTCATTTTTAATCCAATCAAATTGCTAATTTGGTATTCATAATTAATGCTTGTAATAACTAGATTGGGAACTCTTGAAGTTGAAACATGTGCTTTTATAGGTGCCCACAATTGGTACCTGACAGTTTCTAGTGCTTCTCCCTCATCATGTTAGCTATTGATTTGGTCTTGTTGGGTGTATGTGGAATATGTTGCACCATCTACTATGGGGCAAAGCAAAGCCAATACAAGCTATTGAATGTTATGTCAACGGCATTGCAGGTTTGAGGGAATTTTGTACAGTAAAACACTAAATTTCATTTACAAAACTTTATATTCAAGTGCTCCATTACCTCCTTTAAATGTATGGATGATTGACACAACAACAACACATGAACTCAACTACAACACTACAAGGAAACTATTTTTTTTTCATTGACTAAAATCGAGGAAACATTTTTCTTATGTAACCAGTTACACTCACCAAGTTTGTCTTGTGTGATTTGTTGCATTCACCAAGTCATAAGTGACCAATGACAAATGACAAATTTCCTTGTAGTGCAAGTAAACAAGGTATCCGCAGTGACAGAAGAGACCCACTAGGAGGCCAATGGATTCCATTTTCAAATGGTCCAAAATCATTCATTTTTTCTTCAAGGCCCTCCATTTTCAAGCTTCAAAGTGAAATAGCAAAAGAGGAGGGGCTCCTACCTTTTAGTTATTGAGTTAATCACTTAAAACTTGTCATGACGTAAGCCACCATTTTTATGATTTTTAAGTGACTAAAAGATAAGAGCCTCTCCTCTTGTGCCACCTCTATTTGAAACTTAAAAATATATAGTCATATGGAGGGATACATTTTCCTTTCTTCTTTTGAAATCTTGTATTTTGTACGAGTTGAAAATGGAATCCAATGGCCTTCTAGTAGGTCTGTTTTGTTAGTATGAATACCCCTAATAGAGAGGTTCAATTGAAATCCTCTTGGTATCCTAGAAAGGAACATTCTTTCATTTTAGGAATATAGTCTGAGAGGTACAAGAAGATTGGTTTGATGGTGTTGTTTAGTTCTTGATTTTAAATTCAATTTAGTGAAACTAAACATTGCAACCTCAAAAATTCACTTTTTAAATTTGAAAAATAAATTTAAATAAAAATTTCAATATTTGAAAATCCTTGGCAATTACACCACGTTTGAGTTTTCTATCAAATTTCTCTTGATGCAAGCTTAAATATTCGACCAATTATACTATGATATTTGTCACTATAGTTTTCATTTCATTTTAATTTTTTCATTAGTTGTTGTGATTTTTACAAAGAAAGTGCTTTCAATAAGGAAAATTGCAATTAAAAAAAACATATATTTTAATCATAAAAAAATAGGTCAAATATAAGATGCAAACTATTATATGAAAGAAATATCAATATTTTGAGATATACGTTCCAATGTAGGAATTGATGAAACTTGATTGGATGCGGATGTGATTTGTTGCTTAGAAATTAATTCTAGAGGTATTGAGAGTTTGTTCAAGAATTTCAAAAGTGAGGATATTAGTCGATGTTTAAGGATTTAGGCTTAGGTAAAACACTTTCACATTTAATAATAAATAAAAATTGATGAAAAAAATTAGTAGGAAGTTTCAATAAAATTCACTGTTGGACTTTGCTACAATTATCATGTGAACAAAAGGTATTGATTTTAATTATTAAATTTATAAAATCATCCATTCTATGCCATCTTTAGGGTATTAGTTCTTTTTTGGTTGATTTTTGTATACCTGAATTTGAGTTTAGTAGTCTATGTATTCAGTTTATTTCTTCCTATGGCTCAATTATTCTCTTTTTTTGGATTTTTTTTATAATTCAAACTTAAACATAGTATAATAATTTTAAAAAGTGATTGTACAAATTGCAACTTGTGATTGTGAATTTTTTTTTGTAATTTGTATACATCAAACTATTGTTTAAATACAAAGACATTAATTTTATAAACACATAAAGTTGACAGATCATATCCACTTTAGAAGAGAACACATTTATTTTAAAAACACATTTAATGCTTTTGACATTGTATTTTTAATTTTTTTAATTTGTTTAACATTAAGTTCTTTCTATCACAAATAAATATAAACTACCCAATAGAAAAATGCCCATGTATGGGCACGTTTGAAATTTACAAAATGTATGCTTGTCTCGGATGCTTGTCTTTGAAATCTTATAATTTAAAAGAATTTTCTATTTTTATTATATAATTTTTATAATTCACATTCATATTAAAATATTCCAAAGTAAACGGTCTTATATTTCAAGAAAAAATCTGAACTTCTTAAAAAATTCATAGCATTTCACTTAATGTAACACACTATATCATGAGACTCATTATAAAAGTCTTGTTGTACTATGGTCGACAAAACCATAACATTATTTCGTCTTTAAAAATTACGAATTTTTCTCTTATTTGTAAAGTTTCACCCTAATGAATAATTAATGTTTACTATTGATATATGATGACAAGTAGAATTATTTTTGTGAAGATTTTGTGGGATATTGATCCAAACAAAGGAGCAACAAAAATGATAGAAGGAAAGTTGCAGAATGCAGTGAAATATGCCAATTTTAGCCCAGTCACTGCTGATAGGGTGTGTGTTAGTGGCAATGGCCATCTCTCTGTTTGGGACTATGAACAAAGTTTTCATGTAAGTCATGACATTTTCAGCCCATCTCCTCTCAAGGGATCCTAAGCTTGTAATCACCTTGTTTGAAGTATGGAGGAAAAATTGCAAACAACTTCAGCTTTGCAAACTAAAAAGAAGCCTAAAAAAACTCATTTTTAAACTATTTTTGAGCCCTAGAGAATGATGTAGCAATTAAGTGAACACAACCACAATTGCACATTAATTTTTATGTGAAATCTACATCCATCTAATAGACAATATTACCTAGCACTTCAATGGCACGAGGAGATATAATTATTGAAATAATACAACAACAAGTAATATGACCATACAAAAAAGCATTTAAAATCAAATTTCCTAAATAGGGTGACAAAATGTGTTCTATAATATGTGGATATAGGTGACAACATGGAAAGAACACATATTCCAAAATGAGCTTTATCAACCACATTGTCATTGTTGGGCATCTAGTGGTGATATTATTTATGTTGGATGCCTACACGGAGAAATTTTGAGCTTTGATGTAAAACAACCATATCCCAAGTTTGATAATACACAAGAAAAACCTGTAGTACCGGTTGAATGCAAACTTTTATTTGTAATTCCACAAGAGGAACAAATTGTTGAACTATGCCTTGGAGAAAATCACGTGGTGGCGATTGGAACAAGTGGAACCTGCTATTGGCTAGGATTTCCAATAAGGGTGAAAAAAGATAAGCTGATTGAAGTGGCATCCAAAAAGAAAGGAAGGCAAAAAAAGGCTCCTAAGCAAGTGGAAGTGGTTGAAGATGAATATGAGCCAATTGACCCAAATGACTATCGTATTGTTGAGGAACTTCATGTTGACATTGGAACCATCACTTCTGCCGAGTATCGAAGGGATGAAAAACAACTTATGTTGGGATCATTGAAAGGTTTTATCACTACTATTAGAGTTGATGCTGAAGATCTTCAAACTCTCATTGTTACAAAAGTCAAGCCGATGGAGGCAGCTGAGAAATTGGTAGAGATCTTGTGGCAAAGTCGTTTCCATGATGGCCCCATTTTAGCTATGAGTTTTATCAGGTTAGTAATGTTGTATTCAATTAAATATTGAAATCTATTTGATGCCGCCTTGTATACTTGATGATTATATTGTAGTTGTAGGTGATTTGTATTTGCCATTTTTTTAGAATTTCTTTCCATTTTAAGATTTTTCTTCCGTTTCCTTTTTACTTGTTGTAAATTTTGTTGCCTTTGCAATGACACCAAATTCAAGCTAATCCACGCTTGAATACATCCAAAATATTTCTTTTATCAAAAAAAAGCATTATGAAAATATAATAGGAAATGTTTATGCTATTTTTAGCGGCCTATGGGAACCTTGTATTATTTTCTAAGAGTCAATGAAAGCCATACACTATATTTAACATCGATGAAATGTTATTAAAATCAAAACATGTAGGTATTTATGGAATTTTTTGTTCATTTTGACAGCTAATGTAAAGTAGATGAACCTTTACAATGGTTAATACTTTGTGAAGTTTAAGTAAAGTGAACTTCAAGTTTAAATAATATGAGAACTTAAAATTCATAATTTAGTTCAAAACTTTGGAAAAAATACAACATATTTGATTTCTTGGTTTTGTTTTTTTATTTTTTATTTTTGCAATTTTTTCCATTTCATTGTAATAAAATTATAATTATGATTACAAAGTTATTGGTTTTAAACTCTGTAGTTTATTCCAAATAAAAATATTTTCTAAGATTAATTGTTAGAATGCATTTATTCCAAAATATTAATATAAATAAATTATATAATATATATTTTATATAATTTTAAACTAAGCTGTCCCTAACTCCTAAAGGCTCTAGAGAACGCATCGTGCTCTAGAATAATTTCACTACTTTAGTAACTATCTGGATTCCATAAATTTCACTCCATGTTATCTAGAGAATTGTGGGTGTTTCTTACAAGAACACAAAAATCCTTCAAGATGTGCACGCACGTTGATTGATCCGCTAGGAAAAACCTAAACGTCAAGGCAAGTGAATTTAAGACATGGTAGTTAGAAAGATTGATGACCTGGTGGGCGTTTTCACACTAGGGCGTCAAATTTGTAAAACAAAATTGTATAGTATTTAAAACATTTGCCACTATTGCGTCATTAATACTATATAATAATTACATAAATTTAAAAATATTTTTAATGGAATATTTTTAGAATGTTTAGAATATTTTATATATTCTTTTGAAATATTTCTAGAACATTCCAAAAATATTTTTGAAATCATTATGCATTTTTGGCAACGTAACAATTAATAATGATCACAAACACCAACTCAACCAATCACCAAGAAGTCACTTCACCCAATTGAAACATCAATCTTTTGGAATCAATCATTGTTGTTGTGTTTAGTTTTATAATATCATTTTTTGTGAGCACTTAGGTATACACATCTTTGCATGCCTCTAGAAATTGATCATTTAAAATATTTTTTAAATGATCACGCGTTGATCATTGTTCTAGAATTTATGAGAATGTTTGCAGTGAATGATGTTTTGATTTTGCTCAAGAATTTCAAAAAATAACTCATGATCAAACCTTATGATCATGTAATTTATAGGGTAGATTGTCCCAAAAGTTGATATGCAATCTCACGATTAAGTCCTCTTTGAGCTTCAACGGCAAAGTTTTCTACATGAACACTAATTGAGAGATATAGTTGCATTCTTGAAAGCACCACGAGAAGTGATAAAAAAAATTAGGGATGAACCTTGGGATGAACATGGTCTTTTAGGGATCGAAGACTAAATCTAAATTTAGATTATTTTTTAGTTTAGTAAGAAAAGCTTAAAATGGTCAAAGCCTAATGGTTTTATGCAATATTCATTATGGTAGAAGTAAACCATTATTTTTTCAACAAAACTTTGGGTTAGCTGTTGGGTTTTTATTCTAACATTTGAATAAACTTAGATGTTGATTTTTAATGAAGAATTATATATTTTTTATTATTATAAAGAAATTAGATTTTGGCCACATTTTTTTGATTTAGAATGATAAATAATGATGTGTTAAAGCATGTCCAAATTACTTGTGAAAAAAATATTGAGGTAATTGATGCAACGTAGTATTGCTAGAAGCCAAAGACGTACGGGTGCTGAATAATGGTGTGTGGCAAGAGGGGTTAGGCATGGGCTGATCTCTCTAGAGTGTCCTTGTGATGAGTTATCCCATATGGTTTGTCCATGGTGACCTCCTAGTGTACACTACTTAAGGTGGAAGGCCTTTGAGTAAAGATCATCTCTTTCTACGCATTCCTTGTGTTTGTGTGTGTGCCTTGTGCAATCTTCTCTACCTTCAATAGGTTATGGGCCCACTCATGTGTGTTTCATGAGTATTAGATTGCATTTGTGCAAGTATTTTGAGGTCGGTGCGCAACGGGCGGTTTTGGAGCATTGTTGGAGGTTTTGGAGCTTGTTGAAGCGTTGGTGTTTCTTGGAGGTGTGCATGGGCTGAAGTTACATGTTGGAGCACTCTCTTTGGTCAATCTCTTCCCTTGATCTCCTTCTTTTCTTGCTTCTATCTCTTCGTTGCGGTGGAACTTCGTTTGGTTCAATTGTGAGCATTTGAGTGAATGCAAGTGATTTGTGAGGTGTGAGTGCTCTCGTGGAGGGTCTACCATCTGATCCTAGTGATAGGCACTTGCTTTGAGGTGTTGCATGTGTTTCATGCTCTTGGGGTGCTCAAATTTTCATTTGGAGCTAGTTTGTGCACAAAGGTGCGGTTTTGAGCAATTTCAATGCAATTGGGGTTTTGAGGGACTTGTGTGAGTTCATGTGCATTGAGTGAGTGCTCTTGAGGGACACAAAGGTGTCATTGACGCGCATTGAGTGTTTGTGGACACTAAGGCGTCGTATTGAAGCATTTGGAGTTGTTTTGAGCTCCATTGAGTGATTTGAGGGGCTTTGGTGAGCCTCTTTGCATTTTTGGGTGAGGGTTCTCACATTTGAGTGTTGGAAGGTGTGTGTGGAGTACACAAGTGCTGATCTAGTGTTTGGGGTTGTTTAAAATCCATTGGGTGCACAAAGGTGCAATATTAAAGCAAAAATCACAAAAACAAAGTTGTGTGTTTGAGTTTGAGGTTTAATTTGTGTGGGGAGGCATACGTAAGTGAGGATCATGGCATCTTTTGAGGGTGAGGGTCCCAAGGTCGTGGACAAGTTCGATGGGGTGAATTTCCACTTGTGGAAGTTCAAAATGGAGATGGTGATGGCCGAGAAGGAGTTGTGGGAGATTGTCGAGGGTAGTGAGGAACCTCCTTTCTCTTCTACGGATCCTAGGATCATGCAAGCGTACACGAGGAGGGAGAAGAAGGCATTTGCCATTTTGGCACTCAACCTCGCGGATTCGCAACTTGCGCACATTCGTTCGTGCAAGACACCCGCGGAAGCATGGTCCAAGCTTTGCAACATTCACGAAGCGAAAACATTGGCCAACATTTTGTTTTTGAGGCGCAAGTTCTTCACCATCAAGATGGGCGAAGAAGATGACATGTTGGCGCACATCAACAAGGTCAAAGCTCTCGCGGATCAACTCAACGGTTGCGACGTGTCGATTACGGATGGTGACATCGTGATGACACTTTTGGAGAGCCTTCCATCATCATACGAGTACCTCATCGTGGCGATGGAGTCAAGACCCATTACGGAGCTCACATTGGACTATGTGACCTCACGGTTGTTGCACGAGCTTTCGCGGCGAAAGGAGAACGAGTCTCGAGAAGATGGAGCGGCACTCGTGGCGAAGCAATCCAAGAATGGAGGCGGTGGGAGCTCAAGCGACAAGGTGTGCTTCTATTGTGGTAAGAAGGGCCACATTGCCAAATTTTGCTTCAAACGCAAGAGGGATGAAAAAGGGGAGAGTGCAAACAACACTAAAACTCGTGACGATGATGAGTACGCATTTACGGCTAGATATGATGCAAGCATGAGTGATGGCATCGAGAGTGATGGCATCGAGAGTGATGCAAGCATGAGTGATGGCATCGAGGGTTATGCAAGCATGAGTGATTGGGATGAGTATGCAAACATCGCAAGCAATGTATCGTGCAATGGTAGTACGAGTGATTGGATTGTTGATTCGGGGGCTACAAGCCACATGTCACCACATAAAACCTGTTTTCATTCGTATGCTCTCATTAATCCAAGGAGAGTGATTTTGGGAGATGATACGGTGCTTGAGGCCGTTGGCAAGGGCCAAATTGTTGTAGACACCGAGGTGAGGGGTCGTGTGAAGACAATCACTATCAAAGATGTCCTCCACGTTCCCAAACTAAAAGCAAATTTACTATCGGTGAGGCAATTAGTGGCAAAGCACTTGAGGGTAGAGTTTAGTGATAAGGGGTGTTATGTGTTGTCACCGAGTCGAGATGAGGTGGCCATCATTGAAGAACACGAGGGCTTGTACCACATCAAGTTCTCCAAGGTGCATTCGAAGGAATCGGCGGCGTTGGCGCATTCAAACTTGAAGGACGACAAGTTGGCGTTGTGGCATCGTCGACTCGGCCATTTGAACATCAAGAGTATGAAGACACTACGCGGCATGGTAAGCGGTATGGATCTTCATCAATTGAAAGTGGATGCTTCTACATTCACATGTGAAGGTTGCATTGAAGGCAAGCAACAACGATTGCCATTTACCGGTGAAGCGGCGACTCGGGCCACGAAGGTTTTGGAGATCGTGCATTCGGATGTGTGTGGCCCCATGAAGACCACGTCGATGGGAGGTTGCAAGTACTTTGTGACCTTCATCGACGACTTTTCAAGGAAGATATGGCTCTACCCTATCAAAGCCAAGAGTGAGTGCTTTGAGAAGTTCAAGGAGTTCAAGACATTGGTGGAGAACCAATCCGAGATGAAGATCAAGGTGTTTCGGTCGGACAATGGCGGCGAGTACATGTCCAAGAAATTTGACGAGCTTTTGAAGAATGAAGGCATCGCACGCCAAACTTCGGCCCCGTACACGCCTCAACAAAATGGAGTTGCGGAGCGCGCAAATCGCACCATTGTAGAGATGGCGAGGAGCATGTTGCTCGCTCAACACTTGAAGTTGGACCTTTGGGCGGAAGCGGTGGTGAATGCGGTGTACACACGCAATCGGTGTCCAACAAGTGCGGTTGAAGGCATGACGCCGGAGCAAGCGTGGAGTGGGAGGCAACCATGTGTTGCACACATGCGCATCTTCGGATGCATTGCATACGCCAAGGTTCCCGACGAACGGAGGACTAAACTCGAGGCTAAGGCCTTGAAATGTGTGTTTCTTGGGTATTGTGAAGGTACCAAGGCGTACAGACTCATGTCGGTGGACACGAGGAAGATCATTCGGTCACGTGATGTGACGTTTTGTGAGGAGTCTACGATGGAGACTCCTTTGGAGGTTGGTCCAAGTGGGAGTAGTGGAGACGTATTGGTGGACACACCCTCCAAGTCTCCTAGTGTTGTTGATATAGGTGATGATGACGGTGATGACGAAGATGGCGACACGGAGGTTGTCGAAGCGCCATCGAGCTCAAAGACCAAGAATGGCGCAAAGGGTGCGCAAGAGGAGCAAGTTTCTTCAAGCGAGCGGCGGTACCCCGAGAGATCGCGCAAGCCACTTGGAGAATGGTGGAAGAACCACATCTTCCCTCAAGTGGATGACGAGCATGCGAATGTGGCACTATCGGATGGTCCATTGACCATTCGCGAAGCCATGCAAGGTGAGGATGCGGTCAAGTGGGAGCGCGCCATGCAAGAGGAGTACGACTCTCTAATTGCTAACGGTACGTGGCAATTAACTCCCATTCCAAAGGATCGCAACCCCATTGGTTGCAAATGGGTGTTTCGTACAAAGAGGGATGTTTCGGGCAATATTGTGCGTCACAAGGCAAGACTAGTTGCGAAGGGGTTCGCGCAAGTGCATGGGGTGGACTTTCACGAGACGTTTGCTCCCGTGGCCAAGTTCACCACCATTCGATGCATTCTTGCCATTGGTGCGGCTATGGACTTGGAGATGCATCAAATGGATGTGAAGACCGCATTTTTGAATGGCGATTTGGAGGAAGACATCTACATGGTGCAACCCGAGGGCTTTGTGCAACAAGGTAAAGAGCATCTTGTTTGTAAGTTGCAAAAATCATTATATGGGTTGAAACAATCTCCAAGAGCGTGGTACCAAAAGATTGACACCTTCTTGCTTGCTCACGGGTTTACTAGGAGCATTGCGGATCATAGTCTCTACTTTATGCAAGTGGGGCAACATGTGGTGATTGTGATCATATATGTTGATGATTTGATCATTCTTGCAAGCCTCATGAGTTTAATGAATGCATTAAAAGGCATGCTTGAGAGAGAGTACGAGATGAGTGATCTTGGAGAATTGCACTTTTGTCTTGGTGTTGAGTTTGTGCGTGATAGGGCTACACGCACTATCACCATGAGTCAAGGCAAGTATGTGATGGACGTGCTCAAGAGATTCGGGATGGAGGATTGTAAGCCCGTGGCAACACCATTGGATGCAAACTCCAAGCTCGTCAAGCTTTCGGAGGAGGAATATGCGGCGGAGGCCAAATCGATGGCGGAGGTGCCATACAAGCAAGCGGTGGGGTCGTTGATGTATGCGATGATTGCGACACGGCCCGACCTTGCGTATCCAATTAGCGTGGTGAGTCAACACATGGCGAGACCGGGCTCAATGCATTGGATGGCGGTCAAGAGGATCATGCGTTATTTGAAGGGCACAAGCGATGTGAAGTTGTGTCTTGGAGGCAAAGACATTGTGTTGAGCGGCTATTGCGACGCGGACTACGCGGGAGACACGAGCGATCGAAGATCGACAACGGGCTACATGTTCAAGGTTGGATCGGGAGCGGTGTCGTGGAATAGCAAGCGGCAACAAACTACGGCGACATCAACGGTGGAGGCCGAGTACATGGCTACGAGCCATGCCACGAAGGAGGCCATTTGGTTGAGGCAACTAATGGTGGATGTGGGTTGCACACAAGGTGCGGCTACAACGATTATGTGTGACAACCAAGGGTGCATTTCACTTGCAAAGAACCCTACACATCATTCACGCACGAAGCACATTGATGTGCAATACCACTTCATTCGGGAGAAGTTGGAATTGGGAGTTATACACTTGGAGTATTGTCCAACGGAGCACATGGTGGCGGATGTGCTCACAAAGGGTCTTTGTAGAGACCGACATCAACGATTAGTAATAGCATTTGGACTTAGAGGCTTTGGCTCTACGCAAAGTGGGAGTATTGAGGTAATTGATGCAACGTAGTATTGCTAGAAGCCAAAGACGTACGGGTGCTGAATAATGGTGTGTGGCAAGAGGGGTTAGGCATGGGCTGATCTCTCTAGAGTGTCCTTGTGATGAGTTATCCCATATGGTTTGTCCATGGTGACCTCCTAGTGTACACTACTTAAGGTGGAAGGCCTTTGAGTAAAGATCATCTCTTTCTACGCATTCCTTGTGTTTGTGTGTGTGCCTTGTGCAATCTTCTCTACCTTCAATAAAAAAATCATAGAATTGTTGTTTTCAACTTCTTTTAATCTATATTCAATGATTGGTTTTTATTAACAAGACTACAACATTTAGAATGTTTGAAATTTTCTTCAAGGTCTCTTTCAGCTACTCACATAATTAAATCTACAGCCAACGAAGAAGATACAAATCTGAACATAAATATAGGTTTTGAATAAATTCATGATCCACCAATTAATCCGTGAGAAATCATTTGTAAAACAGCTCCATTAAGACCTAAATCTGTCATAGACATTGTCATGCAAATCGTATTTAGTTCGTGGTTCTACATCTAAAACATACAACTAAATTAAAATTTATACGTTTATATTAAAGAAATAAAAACAAATGTATTTGAAAAAGCTTTATCTTTTAAAATCTAATTCAAATAATAATATCATGTGAAGAAAAAGGCTATAGAGTAATTTTCAATTGCAATTTCATATGTTTATTAGAGACATTGTTTAAAAAATGTTTCTTCTTTATTACATTTGAATGTAAATATTATCTTTCTACACAATTGAGTATTTGATAAATTTTATTTAATTATAAGAGATTTTTCATATTGTAACGATAAAAAAAAGTTGATGAAATGATAGTAATTTGTAGGCCATTGTTTTGAATGTGTAGGGGAGGCAAGTTTTTAGTGACATGTGGAAAAGATGGAACTATACGAATATGGTCAGTGGATTGGGGCAAAGAAATATCATGTCACTCTTTTAAATCATCTCAATTATGTTTATGCATTCTTAATGACATTGATGTATGTAGTCAAGCTGTATAAATTTACAAGTCTTCTTAGTTAAGCTGTATAAATTTACATGTCTTCTTAGTTGTACAAAGTTTATTAAACATTCATAAAAATGAAGTGAAAATATCAATATAATTCTCAATCAAAATAGATATTTTTTTGGTCAAATTCATTCAAAAGCTTTGTTTTTATTAGTGTAATTTTTATATGTAGCAATTTATTTTTTTAATTAAAATTATTTTTGATCCATCTAGTCAAATTTCTCTTGGTTACCATATCCACATAGCAAGCATGTACAAGTTTGAATTATTTTTGAAATTTGAATTATTTTTCTTATTTCAAATTCTACATTTTATTTTTTTAGATATATTTTTTCACCATATCAATTTTTTTTTAATTAATCTCTCAAATTTTGATTATGGTTTTTGTTTTGTTCATGTTTTTGGGTTCAAACCTTCTAAGTTAATATGATAAATTCCTTAATGTTTGAATTTATATATTTATTTACATAGTTTAGACATTATATTAAAAAAATATCAAAAATTAATGCATATAGCATATGTTAGAGCTATATTGATCCTAGTCCTCATTATAAAATTACATAAAGATTCAAAAGCTAATAAAAAGCTTAGTTATGAAGAAAGTAGTTCTCACGTTGCTCGCCAAATCGAAAGTTTATAGATTTTGCATTAAAAAATGTAATAGAGTCAATTTCTTTTAATTCTAAAATATTTCATATGGTTTTGTTTACATGTAACTAAAATTGAATTTTACGTAAAAATTCATTTGATTTGACAATATAGTATATAAAAAGAAACCAAAATTTTAAAAAATATATATATATATATTATCTTTTGTCATACAAAGATTAATGTGTCTATTTGACCATTTAAATGGCTCGATTTAAAAAAAAATCAATATACAAAATATTTACATATTCAAAAACTACAGAAATGTAATTATTGTGATGTATTTGAAATATAGAAATCATCTATTGTTATAGTGCAAGCATGTGGTTACATTTGTATTAAAAAGAGTCATACAACATAATACTTTAAATTTTGCACATAAGTGAAAAACATGTATTCTTCAAATTGATTTGGTTATTGTCACTAATTTCAACTTAAATATATTATTTTAAAAAAAATATTGAATTTTTTAATTTAAAACTAAACATATTTTCTTACAAATGATTCCAAACTTAGTAGTACATTCTAAAGCCAACCTTGAAAAATATTCTATGCAAGTTGAATTGTTTAGTTAGATTTATAAAAGTAAAAAGTAATATCTAATTAAATAAAAATTCACCACATTTTAGTACGATGATGTAATGAAAATAAATATATTTTTTATGTTTAGTATATATTACTCATGCTGTATATTTTTCATTTTTCATTTTATTTTTAAGATACATCCTAAAGTAGGTTTTTTCATCCAATAATTTCCTAATTTTTAAAACAATGTGGCTATGTTGTCAGGGTATTGTAGCATGTGGATCAATTAGCGGTTTTATGAATATTCTCCAAATTCAAAAATCGGGAAATTCTAGTATGATTCACCAGATGAAGTTGCATACAAAATCTATAGCCCGAGTAAGTTCTAGTATATGTATAATATGATCCTAATGACTCACATTTTGTTGGGGTGTTTTGCACAGTTGCTATATATTATCATTTGGTTTTTTTTCCATTCTTCATATTAACTAATTAAACACAACAGTAGAAAATTTAAACCGTAAATGGAAGACAGGGTCGGAAAAATACATTCTTTAAAATGAATGCCAATTTTTTGGGGAGATTATTTTGTAAAAGAATCATATTTTTATTTTGACTAATAGAATCTTGAAGAATGTTTGCAAATGTTTCATCTTTTAATCCTTGTTTTTTGAAAAATGAATGAAATATTTAGTACCAATGTTGACATGCCTTCCATCTATGTTGTATTAAATTTTGTCATGGGGCATAGCAACTAGAAAGACCATACAATAATTTTACATATGAGAATCCAAGAGGTTGGAAACCCACATTCAATGTTTGAATGTTTTAACATGTTTTAATAACAACACTAGAACTTATATTTTTATAATACATTAAAGGAAAAAGAAAAATATTTATTAATGAAGTTTTAAAGGCTAATGAAACCCAAGGGTAGATAATGTCAATAATTCTATTTTTATTTTTATTTTAAAAAGATAAGAACTCATTTAGAAATCCACAATTTTGATATGAAGTACAATCAGTATTCTATCAAATTCTACAATTTCAAAACAAAGCCTACATTCTAATACTATTTTTATTGGATCATATATATATATATATATACATATATATATACATATATATATATATATACACACATATATATATATACACATATATATATATATATATACATATATATAGAATTAGAAGATTACTTTAATTATTACTATAGGAGTAGTAAGCCAAAAACTCCATCTAGTTTTAGATATTTAAATTAAAACTAATTTTATTGAATAACATAAAATCATAAGTCTGTATTTATGTAATTGGTGAAGGCCTTCTAGGCCATTTCTTCAACACTTATTAAAAATAATTATAACTAGTAAATTCATCTTCAAACATAGGGTTGTGGATGGAACTTTTGAGCTTTAAATATTTTTAGTGTTTCGTTCTATTCATGATCTTGTGAATATTCTTTTTGCTCATGTTGGAAAATTCCAAATTAAACATTTAAATAAAGTTTAAGAAAATTTTCAACCAATTTAACAAAAATTTTAAAGAAGGTCACAAAATATCCAAAAGACTGCAATTTCATCTTTCACTTCCAACGTTGTAATCTTGTAATTTGTAAGGTAAAATTCTATGAAATTTTTACCATGCATTGTCCTGGTCATCTAAAACAAGATCCTATGGTTAGAGTTGAAAAATAATAAATTTTGAGGTTAATTTTAGTCGTTCCCACACTGCCCATTCTACCCCAAAAAAACCCTTTTGCTCCATAACTTCCACTTAAAAATAAATCAAAATCAAAATCAAATCCCCATTTTTGTATTGATATAACAAATTCACAATCTTTGGAAGGGAATAATTGTTCTTCTACAATTTTGAAATAAAAAAATTGATGGACTTCTTTTTTCAATGTACTTGAGAATGAAATTTTGCAAGTTGGCTTATTTTAAGATTTCAAAAATATGAAGCATGCATGAACCATATTACATTCAAAGTTTAACTATGAATCAGAGAAATTGTTATTAGAATGGGAGTTTTAATACTTCAAATATTCAAAATAAAATAATTTTAACATTCTAAAATTTTATTTTTTGATTAATATATATATATATATATAGATATAAATTTAGAAGTCGGTTCATTCATTTTTTCTTTTTTGGATAAAATGCTTGAAGTGCACAAATGTAGTTGGTGCATGAAGAGGAGTTAGTAGACTGTACCATACAACGTCCTTTAGGATCACATTGAAATCAAATGTGACGCTAATATCCATTTTTTGATTTCAATGTGATTTTAATATTCTATCATGAGTTATTTTATCCTTAATCGCACCCATGGGTGTGTTCCAAAGGCTTGATTTTTGGAAGTTTTTTTAAATCATTGAAGTGACATGCCATTTGAAATAAAAAATAAAATGAAATCAAAGCTTAGGAGATAAAAGCAATTGGCCATATTTCAACATTTTGAAAAATTCATTAGAAAATTTGTCAAGTGATAATATTTATAATTTATAAAAATAATGTATTGACTATATGGTTCCATGTTTTTTGTTTTTGTTTTTGCAGATAATATATAGTGCAAGTTATTCAATTTTAGCAGTTGGATCGGATACAGATGGTCGATTGTTCTTTATTCGTATTAAATCAACCCAATTCAACAACTTTGAGCTATTAGGATTTACAGATATGTTGAATCCTATTATTGCTCTTACTTGGGAAACAAAAACATCAACAAGTATTTAAGTTTTATATTATATTGTTAGCATTATTATTATTTTAAATAAGATTAAAGATGTGTTGTATATATTCAATGTTTAATCTACAAAATAAATTATTCATATATTATTTTTAAGACCTTTGTGGATATAATTCCTTTTTATATTCACTAATAGAAGCAAAAATCACTCACCACTTGTTCTTCAATGGACCTCGTAAAACTCAAAAATTATATTAAATCTTTAAAAAGTAAACTCATAAAGTCATTGGACATGTTCATTTAAAAGAATTAAAGTGTTTCATTGGACATAGTTTACTTTCATCTAAACCTTGTATTTCAAGTAGTGTAGACCACACCATTTCTAAGAATTTATATTTGGAAATTAATATGAAACATAGAATTTCTAAAATTAATATTCATTGGTTTTATTAGCAAATAATTGGTGTACACAAAGTGTGTATGAATTTTTTTCCAATTCTAAAAGTAGTGTATATTGTGAAGTTATTTTTAATTTTTTTTTAAATAAATTTATTTCAATATTTCAAACAAATGATTTTTTTTGGTGAGTATAGTAGTTTCTATTTGCCCATTCTATTGGCTAAGTGTCCAACCAAATGTTGTGACATGTGGAAATTTTTCCATGCTATGAATTTTAATATTTTATTTAAAATATGTTGTGTGGTGTTTATATGTGGTCTATGCTAATGAATTTTCCATGGTATGAATTTTAACATTCAAAGCTTACTGATTCAACATATAAAAATATGTTAATTAATGAAGGTATAAATAATAGTATATTTTATATGTAGGTGATAATGATTTGAATGTATTGGTGTCATTAATGCGAGGAGAAATAGTCATGTTAAAAGTCCCCAATAATAGAATGTTGGATGACAAACTTCAATTTCAACATGATCAATTACATAGAAAGAGGTTTTTGAAAAATATAAAATATTATTAAAATATTAAAATATAATTTTTTACATTATATTTTTATAATAAAAATAAAATATGTATTAATAAAGTAATGTAAAACAAAGAGCATTGTTGCTGTAGTTATCCAAGAAGACATATCAATATAATACTATTAATATTCCATTTTAAAATTTTGATTTCCTATAAATTCCTTCCAATTTTATGAACTTCCATTAGCATGTGTTATTAAAATTTTCATTGAAATCATTAATTTATTCTACTATTTTTAGTTATTGGATTTAGATGAAATAGTAATTAAAGTTGTTTTCTATTATTGTAAATTTCAAACAACTTCTTATTCACTATCGTGATTTTATTTTAATTGAAATAATTATTCAAATGCTCTTTTGTATAAAGGTTCATTTATTGAAGTTTGAAGGATCACATGACCTTGAGTGCCTTCTTGTATGCATAGCGAACAATTTCTCTTTGGCCATTTTGTCATCCATTAACTTTTTTAGAACCAAGAGAATATCGAGATTAATTTTTTTTTTATATAAGAATGTGAGTTTAAAGGTATATTAATTCCATAAAATATGTATATTACATAAGGGAGTATAAATGCAAGCATAGTTGTAAAGTCGCAAAATTTGTGTTGGGAAGATTGAAGTTTCTCTCAATTTGCCTTCGATATATACTAACAATGTGTCTTGAAGTTCTTTCAAGAAACAACATAAAAACCTTAGGGATATTAAGATATTTTAAAGATTGCAAAAACACTTCAAGAAGCTTCATATATAGTTTTGAAGAAGTATTTGCACATTTGAAGTAGCCACATAAGCTTTTTTTTTAAAGTCATCTAAAACATGTAAGATTCTTATAAAGATTGGCTTCTTGGACTATGATCACATGCATCTATCTTAACCATATAATATGGATTGGTGTTAATGCTTGGTCATTTATACAAAATGGCCCAAAGTCATGTGATATGAGTTGTCTAGGTTAAATTTTAAACTACGTGCTTTTCTTCAAAGGTATATGGAGGAGGTTGAGAACCCTCTAAAGGTAATGTAATATGTTTAGTACAATTTGGGAATGCATACAAAATAATGTAAGGTGTATGTTCACAAATTTATGTAATACAAAATATTTTTAAGACCCAAATTGATTATTGTATGTTTCAAATCCATAAAAAAAAATTATCATTTAAACTTATTTTAAAATCTTATTATTAATAGATACCAATTACCTGCAATAAAAATTCAATTGCATGTAATTAAATATGATGTACTATTATCAAAAGAAATAAAATTTTAAATTTAATTGCATCTATATGTCAAAATTACATCATTTTTATATGAATATCAACACAAATTTACTCTTTTATGAAGAAAGTTAATCCATTTTATTTTTTGAAATCTAATTTCAACATCAGACCTTTATATATTAAAATGAAATAACATCTAACAAATTATGATATTTGAAAACATAGCAAATTAATAATATTATTATTATTGTTTCTTGCAGTTTCAATACTCTTTTTCCATTGTGTGCTATTGTCTCTTCCAAATATATTTTGGAAAAAGAAAAAGTGGAAAAAAGAATAATTTGGGGGTTGGGGAAAGGAAAAAATTTGCTTCAGTATCGCTTGCCTGATGCAATAAGTCAATGGACAGGACCAGAGGCAACTCCAATGACCCCTCATTTTAATGTCATTGGCCATCAAAAAGCAGCAACCACGTTAGGTAAAATGTTGTTGCACTCAATCTCTATGCAAATCATCATAACTATTGTATGTTGTATACTTGTATCTAATTAAATGAAATTAAAATATAAAAAATCGTCACCAAATTTATGAACTATTTAGAAAACGTTGTTGTATTTTATTGTCTTGTATTTGTCATTGTCTTAAACCTTGTGCTGTTAAATACATGACATTTCATGAACTTTGCACAAGTTAAATAATTTGCAAAGATCATTCTAAGAAAAACTTGTTATAGTTTATGTGGTTTTGCATTTAAAATCAATTAGAACAAATAAAATACATGATTTAAAAATGTAGCATATGTTTCATTCAACATTATTTGATGCTTTTGATTTTCATAACATGGCTTCAACTATATGTAAACTATTATTTTTTTATTTATATTAAATTTTTATTTTTGTTAAGCATATTGTCATCCTATTTTGTTCTTGCATTTAAATTTTTTTGAAGGATATGAAGTTCAAGTTTTATATTTTCAATTTAATATTTTAATTCATTGATGATCACAAGATGACTCTTGAATGTAACGAGGTTTTGTTTTCTTTTATTGTCAAGATATAAAAAAACTAGCTTTTCAAATAGCTCAAACCTATCAAACCCAAAACCCTAAACAATCAATACTATCACCATAATTTCCTAACATTTTAAAACTTCTTACAATTTTTTTGATATGACATGTAATTTCTAAAATTTTATAAAACCTTGTATCTTTATAAATCATTATTCTGATTTGAAAGGGTTTCTTAAAATCTAAATTTTGTTGGAATTTAGATATATATATATATATATATATATATATATATATATATATATATATATATATATATATATATATATATATATATATATATATATATATATATATATATATAAAAGGTGTAATAAAAAAAAAAAAAAGATGATGGCATGGTTAAAAATGTGTTATCACCAATGATATGCATTACAAGTGGACCACAACTTTAAGGAGTCTAAATTTGTATTAGGAGAAAAAGTAATTGAGCAAAGAAATTCTTGACATAATACGGACATTTGCTATATGGCTCGTAGTACACAAATGTTCATTAACCCTTAAAGGTCCAGATTGGCCATTCCGGCCAATGTACACGACCGTATTTCATTGTATTTGGAATGGTTCTACACCTCCTATGAGTATTGTATCAAAAGTAGAGTTAAAATTCATGTCTACATGGTCTTAAAAGCTATTGGGATCTCAATTTGGAACTTTCTACTCATAACAAATGTTAAATATACGGCAACGTATCTACTATTCCCTAAATCCTTCAAGGGTTAAAAGCACGTGAATTAGTGAAGAGGTGATAATTTGATGATTCTTTTTAGACTAAGAAATCTTAGTAGAATTTTTTTTTGTGATCAAATCATTACTTTTTGAATGATTTGGTAACGAGATGTAGGCAATCAATATTGGAAAAAAAATTCTTTTTCCAAGCAGCCCTTTCCAAAGTCAATACCATTTGTAGTGTATGATTTTCAAGTGTCATGGTATTTCACTAAGTTAAAGGCGTTTGTTAGATTTCAAAATGAACTTGAAAATTATATTTTCCTATGTAGCCACTCGGTTGATCTTTGGGTGTTAAAATAAATAATTATGTTTCAAAGTAGACATGCAATGTAGACCAAAATTTAAGATATGTATTGAATGTGTATACCTACATTCAAGGAGTCTTTCCACACGTAACCAATGGTCATGATCTTGGCTTTCTAAATTTTATAATATACTTTGACCTCTAGAGGCAATTATAAAAAAATTATAACTAGGATTCAAAAACCAATTTTATTAATGTGTGCAATATTTTCCCTTAAAAAGTAGAATTAGGTGTTTGAAAGGTTCAATAGATTTGAGGGAATTTTGGATTATGCAAGGTATGGTGGACACTAAGGGAAATTTGGGTTTTAGGTGGAGATTGAGGGGAATTTTGTTTGCAAGGTATGGTAGACATTGAGGGAATTTTGGATTGTGCTCCATCGTGCGCATTTGTGTACATTGTGCATTTTTTTTTAAAAACTAATTTTAAAATCAATTTAAAAAATATGTAGCAGTGATACAATGAAAAATGAAGTGAAGCAATTTTTAAATTTGTGTAGGTACTAACTATAGAATAAAATTTTAGTTTTTCAAAATGATTTCATCTTGTAGATTTTGAGTATCAAAATTCCTATTTTAATAATAGTTTGATGAATTTATGAGCAAACTTTAAATGTGAACATCTAAATTCATTTTAGCTTGGTTTAGATTTTTGTTAAACGTGTTATAACATAAAAAATTTCAAACTTTTTTTTTGTTGAAATATTTTTTAAATAGTTATTTTAAAGCTCTGAATTGCATATTTACAATCAAATCTATAAATTTTGCCATGAAATACAAGAAAATCAATTTTCAAGAATTTAGCATTTTGTTTTTATTATAAATAGAAAATAATTTATTTGAATATGAATCTTGGAATGATTGTTTAAAACCATGAGATTTAGTAGACACTCAAACATACAATACATCTTCCATTTATAGCCTTCAAAATATTGATTTAGTTATTATGTGACCAAAATTTGAACATTTATACAAAAGAAAATTAGTTATTGCTAGCACATATTGATTATGTCATAAATCTCATACTTTTATTTTATTACATCAAATTTTTAATTAGATTATTTATTTTAAAATTATTTTAAATATATATTCATAGTTTTTCTTTTAGAAACATATTATTGCAGACGTCATTAACATATATCTAGTGTCACCACATGCGTTAAAAGGTATTTAAATGAAATCTATCACAAAATCGAAATATTTGAGGCATATTCTACAATATTCTAAAAATATTCCAATTAGATTCTTGAATTATTCTATACTTGAATTAAAAGCATCCTATATTAGATACAAAATTTTATATTTACGCAGAAGTTTTTCCTCCCATGAATAGAAAGGACCTTGAAGTTAAAGTTACGCGGTTTTCTACTTTTCGCATGGTCACCCCCTTAGAACATATCATAAAAAATTACTTATTATTGGCATGCCATTTTAACCAGTATTTAAAAAAAATTACTCATTTTTTTTTAATATTGTGAATTATTTTTAATAGTTATTTTTACTATTTCTTAAAGAAAATCACAAAACCATGAAAGAATCAATTGGTCTATTTACTCATTGTATATATTATAAATTTGATAATAATAATTTAAATTTAAATTTTTGAATGCAACTTTGTAATTTGTTTTATTTCTTATTATTGTAAAAACTACGACAATGAAAATTAACCATCTTCATGCGGTAGAGTGTATCTAATTGCATTTAAAATTTTATTTGGCATTTCATTTGATTATGGCTTGTAACAAAAAGCTCATATCCCCATGAAAATTATCGATCTTTGTGCAACTAGGTGTATCCAATTACTTTTAGGAATTCATATGGCATTATTGTGGTCATGACTTGTAACCAAAAGCTATGACCATGAAAATGATCCATCTTTGTGTAGTAGGATGTACCCAATTGTTCTAATAATCTATTGTGATGGAGTTGCTTTAATTGTTAACCCCTATAGGACCAAGGATTTATACAAATCCAATCAATCATGTTGCAAATAATATATTTTAATGGAACTAAATTTTATATCACTAAAATCAATGAAGAACATTGTTTATGTTGCTTTTGAAAACAAATAATTTTAAAGAGAAGGTTGTCCACATAGGACCAACTCAAAATTGCTCAACAAAAATATAAGGTCCATTTTGGGTTTTGGAGATTTTTAGTGGTTTGATTATTATTATTATTTTTAATATAGTTGTTAATCACAAATGCGAAGGACTCATATCTGACTACTAAATTCTATCCAGTGTTATTGCAGCAGGAACATGTCCTAGTATCTGGTGCCACTGATGGGTGCTTACAAATCAGAATAAATTCATTGGATCCTATTAAACAACCACAGAAAACATTGGACTTGCAAATGTATGACTTCTATTCAAAGGCCATAAAATGTCTAGCTGTGCACAATGGCATTGTCTTCACAGGTGGAGAAAATGGAGTCTTCTTCCGTGTTGATTGCTCTGAAGCAGGATTCCTGCACGAAATCAAACCACAAAGTACAATTGCTTCTTTTATCTTGTGTTTTTACATTTCCATTCAACTATGTGTTTAAAAGCCCCCTCATATGTGTAAACATGAGAGAGCTAGATTTTTCTAGTAGTTGGGGTCTTGATCCAAATTGCAACAATGTAGAGCTTGCAAAATTTGTTGAAAAAATTAAAGACCTCACCTTCATATTGGAGATTATAACATCCTTGAGCGTGTGAAAAAAAAACTTAACATTTTTTTTCAATCTAAAAATCTATGAGTAAAACAAGGATTAGAGGATTTAGAATTGCATTTTATAGGATTTTATAAAATATAAGAAAAATGAATTTTAGCCCCATCTTATGTATTTTGTTTACTGTAATCTTAAAACCAAGGACTTGATGAATCTTGTATTTTCAAAAATTTAATGAAAAATCTAGTTTGGTTTAGAACAAGCCTACCCAAAATACCAATATTGGTTCCGAAGAATTTTAAGGATCAAAAAACAACTAGAAAAACATATTATCAATATGATCTTTTTCAAATGGTTTAGAATAAATTCTTCCACTAAATTTAGTTAATACTATAACCAAGTGTTTGAAATCATAGATGAGCAACCATTAGGAAGTGTGGCTATACATGATCATCCTATGGAAATCTCCAAACAACCATCTTTGATAGACGAGCATAACGAAGATGTTGAAAAGAGGTATAATCTGTATTATATATAATACATTCATATACAAAATTTTGATTCAAATATCTTAAGTTTGATTATAAATAAATGATATTTCAATTTTCAATTTTAAAAGTAGGTGTCTTACATCCAATGTACTCATTTTCAAAATCAAAATAATTGGTTTCTCATTAGAAGTGTTGTGATACGTGATTATTAAAAATTTAGGGTATACCTTGAAAGAGGTTAAATAAAATGAGCAACAAATATTTTCAATTTTTTATGTAGTTTAGAATTTGATAAAATATTTATAATTTAATTTGACATTTGAAATTTTAATTATTTTCCAAATTTTGTGTTTATGAATCTTAATATATTAACCGTTTTCTTGGAAGAAGATGAAAAAAGAACCCAAAGTCTAAGATGTTGCTTGATTACATTTTTAAAAAGCTGATTTTTTTTAAAGATTATGCTTCAGATTTTGAGTGAGATTTATGTTAGAAAATTAAATAATATAATGGTTTATTTATACCATATATGATAATAATTACATGCGTGTATATAGTTTTGCATATGACATACATTCATTGTGATTTTCAAATAATAATTATTACACATGTTTAGCATCCAGGTTAAGAATGAAATTGCTTCTAATCATATCATATAAATTGTAGGTACTTGGCGTTAGGTGAACCTCATCGGAAACAATTCCACAACATTGTAGATGGGTTAAAAAAAGATTTTCAAGAAATATATGAAAAAAACCTCCAGGTTGAGTATGATTTTTTCTTTTCAATAATTTTGTACATGTCTAAAAATATTAAAATTCTAATTAATAGTGTGATATCCATTTTATTGCATTTAAATCATAGGTCTATACATATTGAAACATCGAAAGTATTTTAAAATTTGAAGACATTTCATTGATTTTAATAAAATAATAATAATCAATTATAAACCAAAATTTTAGACTCCATAACTTCTCAAGACCTGTAAACACAAACTAAAAAAATCTTCATTTAATAACAGGCACCAGATTTGGAAAAATTAACTCCTATAGAGATGATTGTTGATATGGACTTAGAAAACAAGTTGCGTGCAGTGATGGAAGAAAAGATTGAAGCAGCTCGTAAAGAAGTATGTGTTAATATAAAAACATTTTAAATATTTTAGAAATCAACTCAACATTTGGGGAGGTATTAAGGGAGGTGGTTTTCTTTTAAAAAAATTTAAAAGATTATTTAATTTTGTAATTTTTATTTTTGTTTTTATTTTAAAAAACATTAGGGGTGGAGTTAGCACCTTTGATCTCGACAACGGTGAGGCTAACATGAGCATGTTGGGATTGTTGGAAAGCCCTTGAAAATGAGGTGTGCAACAAAAAAAATTCATTAAATTTTAATTTACACTGTAGAAAATATTTAATTTCAAAGAAATATTTTCCTTGGATAGTATTAAAAAAACTTCCTCCAACAAGTTGTTTTTAGAAAGATCCCAAGAAGGTGGTGAATATAGCAACTTTCACGCAATTCCTTTTACGTGGCGTAATATATTAAATTTCAAAGATTTTTTGTCATCCAAAATCATCTGAATTAAATAAATAACATTCTTGATATTTTTTATAAGTCCTTGATAAAGTGGTGAGAGCCTCCAAAAAGTTTTGATCCATTGAGTGAGATTGCAAGAGATACCAAATTTCAAAGAATTTTTGTCAATCCAAAATTACAAAATCAAAATAACTACTTTTCAGCACTCTCTCAAAAGTGCCACATCGATGAAATGAAAAGTACATCAAAAAAGATTCAATGCTTTTTTAGAAAGAAGAAATTTTGAAATTACCAAAAGAAGGGTGAATTATTTTAAAAAGGTGTTTAAATGAAAAATATTAGTACATCTCTTGTCATTGCCATAGTCCTAGCGCCCTAGCCTATAATAAATTGTCTTTGTTGTCGTATATTTGTGAAATTTGTGCATAATCATCTTTCTTGTAATCCTTGCAAAATAACATTTGTTGTTGTCAAGTGCTAATCCTCTTTGTTGTAGTCCACAAAAAATTCCCTCTTGTAGCATGTGGCAAACCTCATCTCACTATGCTAACCACACCCATCTATTAGACTATAGAACTAGTGTATCACCCCATTTTTCTATTTTTATACATTTCAAGTTTTTTTTTTTTTTTTTTTTTTTGACACATACGACCTCAAAGTTGAGGGTCGCAACAATGGACTGACACGGACACTAACCCATGTAGCCGGTATTTTTGGCCGGGAGAGAATATAATTTCAAGTTACAACCGTATATGCACATCCTTTTTAGATATTAGCAATGTCAAGGTTTTCTATACTTTCATTTTTTGGAAAATCTTTGAAATTCTAGCACTACCATAAATGTCTAACATTGCCCACTTTTCTAATTTTTATAATTTTGGATGCTAAAAATTCTTTGACATTAAACATTTTCCTCTTTATAGGTTGAAATTACACAAAACCTTTATTGTGTACTTACACCACACTTTTTTGAAACTTTCCAATTGTGCCAAGATTTCATATTATATATAATATAATATTTATTTATGGTATTTTTGAAGTTTTTTTATTTTAGAAAGTCCATATCTTTATACTATAAAATTGCTTGAATTTTTTTTTTGGGGTGCATAATTCTTCTTTAAAAACATTCAAATGGTATTGAGCACCTCTCATTGGTTCCATGGTCAAGGGAATTCCTCCTTTTAAAATTTGGAGTCTTTACTTTCTTGACAATGTTTTGTTTGTTGAATATTATCTTTTGTTGTAACTTGTGTAAAATCGTCTTGTGATTAGTGTATAATATTTTATTTAAAATTATTTAAAATGATCTCTTATTTCTAATCATTTATATTGATGCTTTTTATAATTCCAATTTTTTCCCAATCATGAATTAGAGATTTTTTAAAGGACTTTCCATCTCATTAATGTGGCACTTTTTGAAAAGAATTTATATGATTATTTTTATTTCTAATTCTTGTAATTATATGTGATAAAAATTCTTTGAAATTTTATGTCTTTTGTTGTGCAAATTAGATTGGTGTGAAATTTGTTGCATGCACACTTCCAATTTCAAGGCGTTGGATTGTAGTAAAAATGCTCAACATTTGCTGCTTTTTTTTAGTTTTCTTTGTAAATTTTGATACCAAAAAACCTTTGAAATTCAATATCTTGCTCTTTATAGATTGAATATGGGTGTGTTTCTTCCTACCCTAGACTTCTATTATTATAAATCCTACACTATTTTATATTTTTGATTGCAAATTAACAACCTTAATGATAGTTTTCACTATTATAAGTTTTCACTTCATAAATATCAAATTTATTTTAAAAATTTGTTGTCCTTGAATTCATTCAAATAATATACACTAAATACATCATTAATTTATTACTTGATAATTGTAATTTACATCACTGCATAAAACAGATAAGAATCACCGATTTAAATAAAGACATCTTAGTTGAGCGAACAAAAGACAATTGTTGGAATGTTATGGCTGAACCAGGTAATAAACATATGTGTATGTTTTTTGTGTATTCTTTCCAATAATATATCTCTAATCATTGCAAATTTAAAAAATATGTTTTATAAATTATGAGCTCAAAATTGATGTTTATAACACGTTTTATTCTACTTTTGTGGTTTTTCAACACAATTAGGATTTTATTTGTAACTCGTATAGTTTTATAATTATTGATAACAATGCATTATGCATAAGCAATAGGATTTTTTTATTATACAAAGTACATACAAAAAGCATGTTATAGTTCATGTTATGTTGTGGTAAAACTCAATATAATTTTCATAGATTTCAATTTTCCTTTATTATTGACGTTCAAAATGTGGATTTTGATTGATTTAAAGTTACACATAATATTTTATTCTATAAATAGTGAATGAAATCTACATCCGTGGAAGGGCCATTTATATCAATTTAATTCAAAAACAAAAATATAGATTTTAAAATTTTAACATATTTTAAATTTCTAATATGTATACCTATATATTAATAATATTAAAATTTCTCAAGGAATGTAGTATATTATTCTAAATCAATATTTATTATATAATAATATATCTACCATAATTTATTTTTATTCTTAAAATGTGGACATGATTGATAATCCAAAAGATTGAATTAAAATTAGTACTCTAGTTGCTAATAAGATTGTTTGAATATTTTTAATATGCTTATATTGATAACATGGCTTGAGGCCTCGGGGAAGTCACTTAGTGTAAATTTTGGGTACATATGAGCGAACAAAAGGTATTTAATGGGGGGGCTTATGAAATAATTGGAATATTATACTATTTATAGTATTTAAGATATACTCCATGCAAATTATAGGAATATTATTAAAATATTCCCAATTTGGTTTTAAAACACCCTATATTACTTTTAAAATTTTATTTAATCTTTATCTCAAATGAATAAAAGACACCATGTTTTTGTTCTCTCATAGTTATCTAAATTCTTGATAATGACTTCCCCGGGCTTGAGGCACAATACTATAAGGTACATCTTTCATTTATGGTTTTAAATTTTAAGAATATTATTTTTTACAAAAAATTTAAAATCAAATATAAAATTTTGAACCTCAACTTAGTGTAGGAAAACCCTTTTAAATATTTGTAGCATGCAAAGGAGGGGCTAGTTGTAAATAAGGTCCCACACTCCTACACTAGTAGAAAAGAGTGATGATCTTTTGGCACTAAGCAATAGTGCCAAAGTGTGATGCCTAAGGCCATAATTAGCCCTAAACTACTTTAGGTTAATAGTTGGTTGAATACAAATTAATTCCAAAATGAAATTCAAATCTCTTATAAATTCATCTTTTCAAAAACTCTTATTTTGGAAAATAATGCAAAGAATATTTCTTGTGATAGAATGAAAAAAATTTAAAAACAATAATTATTTGACATATTAATGTCGTACCAACTAGTAACTTACAATAGTGTCAATAGTGGCCTTAGACACCAAATTCCAAAATTATTTTTAGACCACTATTTTACCTATGCCACAAAGCTTAAAATAGGGACGTTTTTTTTTTAATCGGAATTTCACATGCCATCTAGTTCCAAAACTTCAAGTGTCATCAAAAAATTTACTTTGATACAAGACCTAAGGAGTGCACTATTTAATAAAGCCAATAATCACGTGTGCGCATCCCCCTTATCAAAACACCCTTGTATACATTTTCTATTTGGATAAAATCAACAATATACGTACAAATCTCAGAGCCTCAAAATACATTTTTATATGTGCACATGGGCTTAAAATGTGGAATTTAACTCCAAACCCCATGTATATCTACTTTATGTTCAATCGAAATATGTCTTCCATACGTACATTTTGTACATGCTTGTTCTAAATAATACCCTTGTTGTGCATGCACGTCTATAATTACAATGTTTGAAGAGTGCACTCCATAAGATACAAGAGACATAATTTAATGTGTGGATTTTAAGTTTTGTTAATTTTTTTGTGATAAATAGGGAGTGCCGTATGGCCATTTGGAAAAGGTTATCAAGTATGGAGTTTTCCACTAATGGTTGCACCGTCATTTGACTTGAAAATGGCCATGCTTGCAAAACTCTACAGACATGTGGAAATGTATGAACACCATTATATAAAATTGTTGCAAAAGGAATTGGCCAAAATCGTGGCTCAAAAAGCTGTGGAACAAGCTGCCCGAGAAGCAGAAGAGTTAGCTGCACAACAAGCGGAAATTGATGCTATGAATGCACTTGCATTTGGGCCTCCTCCGGGACTTGCCACTACTGAAGCGGAAATTGATACCGGCTCCGAAGGAAGTTACAGAAGTGAAGGCTCATCAAGATCCAATATATCCGCGAGTTCCGACATCCAAGATAGAACAACTATCAATCAAGGAGAGAGCAGGTCGAATCATTTATACACATATTTCACCACCCTATTTGTGTTACTATGTATCACCATCTTACCTTTAATTTTTTTGATATGTACACTACTAGCATCTTGATTTTGTCATCCTTCTAATTGCCTACATAGGTTCATGTTGTTTCAGTTGGTCATAGGCTTAATGACACGTGCGAACCTATGACCATAGGCTTAATGACACAAACCTATGACCATAGGTTTAATGACACGAACCTATGACCTTCATAAGTTCATGTTGTTTCAGTTCGTCATAGGCTTAATGACACGAAAACAACACAGTATGGTTACTAATTTAGTGCTATGTCAGTGGCCACTAATTCAATCATTGTTGTTATAGCAATGAATCAGTGACCATATTGTGTTGTTATCGTGTTATAAAGACATGAACTTATGACCAACTGAAACAACACAAACCTATGTTGGCAATCAGTAGGGTGGCAAATTTGAGATGTAAAACATAGTGGTACACATAGGGTGGCTTACTTTGATATAAAAATGGTCTTTAGGAACCAAAGAATTGCCAAAGTTTGGTGCTCAAAGTCACTATTGGCACTCTAGCACTTACTATAAGAAGTTATCCCTATTTTTATGACAGGTCTTTAGAACATCCAACTGTTTTGTGTTAACAATAACATCAAATGTAAAATTAAGACGTCTGGAAAAACAATAAAAACGATTAGACGTCCAATTTTTTTTTATAAAAAACACAAGTTTTTCATAGAGACTATTTTTTAGTGCCCGACGACCATCTCTCTACTAGTGTTTTGAAATAACATAATAACCAAATACATCATATAATAATATTAATTTGGCTGCAAGTGTTGGAAGAAAAGAAAAAGAAATAAAATAGTATCTACCTACTTGAATTTCTTTCACTTTTTATCTTTTTGGTCTACATATGGTTCTTTTTACCACTAGGAGAGAGGTGGTATTGGGTTCCAAGCAATTGTATCAAAGTGTTGTGCCGAAGGCTATTGTTGGCATCAAACTAATGTCAATAGTGGCCTTTGACACTAAGTATTAGCACTATTGCTTGATAGAATTGTAGAAAGTGCAGAATCACCTTCCACTAGTAGAATTGTAGAAAATGGGCACCAAATTATACTCGAAATTATAGTGCAAGAGCATGATGCCACAAGATCATTTTGGCACTAACTTGACGCCAAATTGGTCTTGTGACACCATGCTCTTGCATTGTAGTTTGGTGCCGAAGTATAAAGTATCATTTTTCTACTACTATTTCTACAAATGTATAAAAAAAGGGATTGTTCTATCAAGGAAATAACATGAGTAAAGAGAATGTTCTTCCAATACTCGTATCTTGCCCTATGATCTTTTACATTACTCTACATATCAATATTTTTTTTAACTTTGACACAAGCGCAAATGTTACTTCACTACAAAAGATTCAATACAACAAACAAATAAGCCTTTGATTCATAGTCAGGGAATATTCTATTACAAATTTCAAAACCATGGTGCCAACAAGGTCTCATTGTTTAATTGCTCGCAATACAAAGATTTTACAAACTCGAAGATATTTTAAATATATAATTTTAATGTTAATATTCAATAAATTAAAAAATCATCAATATAGTAGCCTAATTAGATGTATTTTTTCTTCACATTTTCATATTAATGTGAAAATAAGATATTATCTTTTAAATTACTAAAAATAGGTACGATTAAAGTTTCAAAAAACTTGAAAAAATTTAATATTTGAATTTTTTGAAGTTATTTGTATTACAAGAATTAGTGGAGTTTTCATTAAAACATTGTCATTTCAAAACTGCATCAGCCATCACTGATGATTACTTTTGCAGTAAAAAATTAAATGACTATATTCTTTATTGGAATTGTCATGCATTGATATAACAAATTGAAAATTGAAACTTCATTCAGTTAACCCTTTAGCGCGCCGGCGTCCAGATTCTGGACGCCGGATGAATTTCAGCAGCTCGTTCTCTGTAGGTACCGGATGTTTTTCATCCATTTTTATTTTTTTTCATTCTTGTGCTAGTTGAGTACCATTTGTACGGTATGGATCTTCCAAATAAGATAACATGAATTTTTGAATATTTACAAAAGTGATTAATATCAAGTTTCAATCTTAGTTAAAAAAGAAAGACCTTAAATATGATTTTCCATAGTAAGTAGAATCAAATAATGGAAACCATACCATCTCGTAGTCCATGTCATTCTAATTTCATTACAATATTTTTAAAAAAATTTGTGTTAATTTTGGATTTTTAATTGAATTTCAAGAGAAAACCTTGCAAAATTACTTTAAAAATATTAATAATAAATATGATGAATCCAACCGTACGGATGTTATCTACACATTGACATTTACAACTTTGTTTTGTACATCAACTCCATTTTCGTTTTTCATCAACTATTTTATAACAAATCTTTGAAAACAGTGTTGAGTCGGGACGTTAAAGGGTTAACATTCTTATTCTAAAATTTAAAAGTTCATTTACTTAACATTCTCATTTGATTGAATGGATTATAAAAATTCAAACTTTCAGAAGAAAAAAACTATAAGTGGTGCTTCACTACAAAAATACTGAGTGTCTAGAGTGTGTAAGGTTGGATAACCTATTACCACCAACTTAAGCAATCTGGCCTATTTTTGGCAGTGCTAGATTCCCCAAAAAAATATGACTGCATTCGAAATAGGTTTTGATGAGGATTGCAAAAATTTGCAACATCTAATTCGCATTTGTCAATTTTATACAAAATTTCAAAGTGGAAAGTAACCTTTTACCCATACATCACATACCAATTTCCTAAGTTCACACTTTGTTGTTCCTAGATCCGCTCATGAGCTAACCCAAAACCACCAGCTATTTCTTCGCAATTCTTGGCATGCCATTGGTCTACTTGAATAGTGAAATTGGTGGTTTTGGGTCTCAATTGTGGTGGCTCCAAGAAAGTTGTACTTGTCATAAATGGGGGAGGTGGTGGTAATAGGTTATCCAACCCTAGTTCATGATGAATACATCTTCTTTCTCTTTTTACAAAATAGCATTCGATTTTTAAGAATAATTATATTTAATTTTGGTCAAATAAAATTTAGGGCCTAAATTATACACACCCTTGGTGCAATTAGCTCAAAGATGATTTTTTATTTTTTTTAATTCAATTTTGAAATAAATACATTGATGATGTAGACAAATACTAAGCCATTTTGTTGGACGATGTTGTTACATCTTTATAAAAGAAAAGTTGAAATGAAGAAATAAAATTTGGTTATGAATTGGCAATAGGAATAGTATGGTACCACGGGAATCTATGAGGGGATCGGTGCGAGAGTCTGTGGTAGGAGATAGTGAAACCGAGGGAGAAAATCCCACGGAGTCAGCTCCAGCAGCCCCTGAACCGGAACCGGAACCGGAACCTGAACCTGAAGAAGAAGATGAAGACCTTGAAATAGTGGAAAGCATGCCTGCACATACATTTTTGTATACCTACTTCGAGTTGACTACCTCTAGAAGGAAACGAATACAGGTACATATTTGTTCTTTGATTATAAAAGGACACAATGATAAAAAAAAATCAGTATTCATTTGCAAGTTTTGTGCTCGATACAATCTTCAAATTTATTTTATTTCCTTTAAAAGAAAATGTTTCTATTTAAAGATATTTTAACAACTATATTCTTTTTGAGAATGAAAATTTTTAAAATTTTATGAAGGGTTGTCTTACTTGATCACTAGACAAAGTGTCAAACACAATGTTTAGTAGAACTCGCCGTATGTTGACAAGCATATTTTTAGAATGTACATTGAATATTCTATGGATATTCATGAATATTTCATTTGACATATTTGACACTTGTCTAATTTGACAACCGACATCAATATAATTAAATGTCAAGATGAAAAGAAGTGTCAAATATGACAACGTTGAATTTATCCAAAGAAAGTTTTATAGATAGACTCAAAAATATCAAAATTGACATGTGATAAAAAGTTTGATTGAGAATGATAAATCAAAAAGTTGAAGATTTTAGTAGGCTCCCAGCTCCCGTGACGTCAATTTGTAGCAAAAAATTTGAATTGTTTTTGGAAGTGCAACAATGTATTCACTTCACAAGGAAATATATATTTTTTCCATTATTTCCCAGGAGAAAAAATTATGTTGCCAATGAACATTTAGGGCAACTTGGGTAAATGATGCCCAAAAAAAACAATTTCCAATAACTTGTTTATTTTTTCTTTTCATAAAATAGAACTATACGTGTATGAAAAAACTTTGATTCGTTTCAACGTTTCAACCGTCGCCGATCAATATGAGCGTTTCAACCGTCGCCGATCAAAAGCCCATATGTCCGGCCGGAAAGTGGGTGAATTATAGACGCAAGCAATGGACTCCTATTAACCTAGGCGTTTGTGTGTAAGATTTTTTCTAAATAAAACGGTGAAAAATAGGAAAATTGGTCTAAGCTTAAATCGTGCCCAAGAACCCTAGTTTTAAAACCCTAAATTGCTTAAACTTCTAATAATGAATTGACCCGGTGAAAATCGGGCAGCGCTTCCGCGCTAGAACCCTCACCGGACCCAATTCACCCACAAACAACACCAAAAGGGACAACTAGTTCAAAGCAATTACAAAATATAAAACTCAAAACAATTGAACAAAAATTGAAAGGATGCACACAATATTTTCGTAGATGACTAAAGTCACCAATTTCAATTATAACGTTTTATCTATCCTCCTAATGATCACAAAGATAGAAGATAATTCACACAAAACCTAGAATTAAAAATGAGAAAGAAGAGGAGGTGTCTCCCTCTATAATATCACTTTGTCCCTCCGTATTATCACACGGGGAGTTGCCTTCGTTTCTCTCTGCTACCGACGCCTTGCCGTCTTGCCTTCTGTCTTCACAGCCCGTCGCCTTCCGGATTCGTCTCTTGGTCTTCGTGTCTTCGTCTTCTGGTTTTCGTCGCCGCTTTACCAATCGCCGTCTCCTTGTTGTTGCTCCCCGTCGATCGCCGTGTTTTCTTCGTGCTTCGATGTCTTTGTTCCCGACGCTACTCCGCCGTGAAATCCGGCGCCCTTGCGTCACCCAATCACCTTGTGCTCGTCGCCTTGCTCTTTTGAATCCCACAACTCGTAGTCTTCCCCCGTAGTGATTCCACAACAAAACAAAATCCTTTTTTTTTTTTTTTCTTTTTCTACTTCCAATAAAAAACAGACAAAGAAAACCCTATCTCAACCTCACAATCTTTCCAACCAAAGCAACAATGTATTTCTCACTAATTTTCCCCTACAATTCTCCTAAACACACAACTAGAAAATCCTCCTTCACTTCTCCAATCCTCACACTTTTTCCAATCCAAACAACAATGTAGTTTTTCTCTAATTTCTCCTTGACTGCTGAAAATTCTCACAGAATCTCATTCAAGCCAAGTTTTCTTTGCTAATTCCCTTCACCTAAAAATCAATCCAATCAAACCAAATTCCTTAACTCCTCGCTAATCTCCAAAAACTTCACCCAGAAACCCAAAACACAGATCCAGATCTAAAAACTAACGTCTCTCTCTCTAAGCTCCTACGGCGCAGACAATGAACTGGCTCCGCAGAAGCAGCACGGTGGGATTTTGAATCCCACCAAAACTACATCCATCCATCTAGAAACATTCATCCAACTCCATCAAAACCCTAAACTACCACTTAACTACCACTTAACCGGGAGTCCCACACTACACTAATCCACTAACATAAACTAAACTCACTCTAATAGGCTAAAGAATAAACTCAACCATAAGTTAATAAAATAACACTAAACAATAGAAAATTAGAAGGCTAAAATAACACCCCACAAAGAATAACTCAATCAACTAATAAAATAGACTAATCAATTTAGACTAACTAATGAATTAGAATGACAAGCAATAGAAATAGGTTAAAATCATCAAGTAAAATAAAAGGGCAAACGGCCCAATTGCACATAATCAATCAATCAAATTGTTAAAAGCTAATAAACACACAAAATTATCTAAATAAAAAGGAATCTAATATTGCCAATAAAACCGAACACTAAATGCAACCAAATCCGGGAATTTGTCTAACCGGCTAAAATGTCCCGGTTAAACAAATATAAATTGCTAAGCAAATCAAAACTCTAGAATTAAGAGTTTATCAGTAACGTGAACCGTTTCGACGGTTCACATCCATTATTTCCGAGGAGAAAAAATTATGTTGCCAATGAACATTTAGGGCAACTTGGGTAAATGATGCCCAAAAAAAACAATTTCCAATAACTTGTTTATTTTTTCTTTTCATAAAATAGAACTATACGTGTATGAAAAAACTTTGATTCATCTGTTGCAATTAGTGATGTGAAAGTTATAAGGACTCTTGTTTTGTGGGCAATGTTAACATATTTTTGAAAAGAATAATGTACAAAGGATGCTTTTGATGTCAAGTTTCACAATTATCAAACAAAGAAAGTTATAGAGATGAAATTTCTCTATAGAAAATTCTTAGTTTTTGATTCAATCCTCTGTTATAACTAATACTCCCTCCGTCCCAAAGATATTGTCCAATTCACGATTTTTTTGCGTCCCATTTATATTGTCCAGTTGTTATTAGGCCATGTTCAGACGCTCGCGTGCGCTATTGTAGAGCGCCAATGGATAGGCAATGCTGTTCGGGAGAAGGCCCTATCGAGCCAGCTTCTCCTTGCCCATGTGGAGAAGTTTGTAATTGTTTCCGCCGCCGCATTTCATAACCTCGATAAGGCGAGTCCATACACGATTGATTGTATGCGAACTGACACTGAATTCGTCTACAACTGCTTTCAAAGCACCATACTGAAGCTTCCCATGTTCAAAGCGTTCCAATAGAAATTCATGTAGTCCGCTGAAAGTTCATAGAAATTCAATAGAAGTTCATGAAGTCCAATAGAAGTTCATGAAATTCCGCTTGGCGTTGTCTTTCGGCCAGATTCTTCTGTTGCTCAAGCTTAGACCCTCCGCTATACGCCTCATCATGCGCCGCCTCGTAATTCATTCACCATAGGTCGAATTGACGGCGGACTTTGATCGATGCTCACTTAATGACTTCCACTACCACCGCCTTCATCAGCGGATGCTGGCACGTTCATGGTCTATCCACTGGTGCCTTGGCAAATGGCTCGCAATGACAACGATGGCTTTGGCGCCAAAACTCAAACTTGTAGAGGGTGACAAAATTCAAACTTTTGGGAAGTGAAAGACGCTTCAAGGATCTGCATTTTTGCAATACAAAACAATGCAAAAAATATTATTTGAGCTTAATCTCGCTGTTTGAAGACAAGTTGGACAATATCTTTGGGACGGAGGGAGTAATAGTTTTTTTCCTTTTGTCTTGTACTCATTAGAGTTATCAATAAAGTTAAGCAAAAAAATTATAGAAAGAAAAAAGACAAGGTAGAACTAGTTTTTTAGCTTGAAAAGTGGTGAAAATGAGTTTTGGCTCCTTTCTTTTGACCACTGTCAATGCTTTGCATTGTCAATGAAATTCAAACCTTAGACCTTCCAAATGCTACGGAAGCTCCCCCAAACCAAACTAGCGTTTCCATGGTGGAATCTTGGAATGCCCTATGCCGGTCATATGATCTCCGAAGGCATGCGGCTTAGTTGGTCGTAACAATAGTTGTCTGAAAATGTAACATAAGCAAGAAAAGAGAGGCCAAAATACAAGCTACACCCTCTTGACTTTTTGGATAAAGTTCACTATTTCTACCAAACTTTTTTTTTTTAAATCGTTTTTTTTTTTTTTACATTTTCAACTCAAATTTTCTAAAATGATCCCTCAAAAACCTCAAATTTTATAAGAAGAAAGATGTTAAGCCAAGAGGAATCAGAGTCTATCAACCTTGATTGATAAAGCCTCTAAAAACATTTATTTTTACTTCAAATCCTAATATTCCTAACTATAAGTAGTCAAAGTTGGTAAAATTCTTACTACTTTCATACTACTATATTAGTCTAGTGTAAAATCCTATAATGATGTAGCATAACAAAAGTAAAAAGTACTATTTAACTTACTAGACGTTAATTTGCATTCTTTTTGGTACTACTTGCTCTAAACTGAGCTTGTGTGAAATTAATAGTTGCCTCCAATAACTTCAACACGTCTAGTGTAACATTTTTAAAAATTTACGTAAGACTTGCTAAATATTTTAAAAATAAAATAAAAGATTCAAATCTATTATATGGAGTAGTTTTCAAAGTAGAAATGTCACTTATAAGTGCTTTCAACCTTTTGAATTATTGAATAATCCTTCAAATTTAATTACGAACTTATATTATTGGTTATAAATATTACCAGTAGTATTTGAATTAACTCAATTAATTTTCTACTCTCACAAGATTTTGTTAAGAAATTTCTACCAAAGATGAGCATTAAAGAATGAATATAATATTATTTATTAATAAATTGTAAGTGCATATTTGAAATTATAGTATTTAATATTTAGTTATGTTATTTTGGGAAAAAATACATGTAGCGGCTTCTTCTACACATCGTTCTTAAAGACATTAGGATAGAATTCAACAAAAAACTTGCCGATGCACGAGCAACCAAGATTTCCCACATTTCAAGAATTGCAGAAATGAAAGTTAGGATTCTTGATCTACATAAAATGTTGTCACAACCAGGAGAATATGCATGGCCTGATTTAAATGAAGTTGTTGATGTAAGTCAAACTACAATCTAACACAACATGCATTTGTTGTGACATATATAGAACAATATAACTAAATAATTTTCTATTGCAAAGTAATTACATGAATTTATTAAGTGTTTAACCTTACTACTCTCTAAAAATACAAAGAAATAAATCTAATTTTTAATTTTTAATTTCACGTTAATGAATTCCTACATAGAAAGTCAAACAATTGAGAGTCTTGTTAATATTGAAAAACATTGAATGGTTAGATTGCAGGGGATGCCAAATATCTTTGAAGTAAAAAAAGAGGAAGTATTGGTGCAAAAGCACTTGAATAAAGTTGAAAGGGCTCGAGCTGAGGAGCTACGAAAATTTGAAGAGCAACAAGAAAGGTTTGCTAGTATTTTTTATAAATATGTATTTTTTACTTAATAAAATAACTTACTTTATATAACATTTATGCAATATGTTTATAAATGTTTTGTTTTATTTCTTAAACCCCACTCAAATCATTATTTCAATAATAATATGTTTATTTCAAAATCAAGTCCATTTTCAAAATCAATGAAATTCTAGAATACATGATAAAAATTCCATAACATGTAAAAAAATATGTGATACATAATGTTTTCAATTATGTTTTGTGATTTAGTGTAAATATGTTGTTCCAATGTATAGAAGTTTTCTTATCAATCACTATTTTATATTTTATTGATAAAATTTATTAAATAGTTTTTTCAGTTTGTGCTAGTTCATAGATTACGTGCAGGAAATAATGCAGCAGAGCGTGCTTTAATAGATATGATGGGAGGAAAGTTGGAAAAAAAACTTGAAGTTGCAGCCAAAGAAGAAGAGATTGTACGACCAAAATGGATGGAAGGCAACCCAAAAAAGTTTACAAAAGAACAACATCTTGAAATTAAAGCTTTTGATAACATGTTAAAGGTACTTGTGACTTGTACATTTAGAAATATAATAATACTTTATCAAATGCATTCGTTTAACCCTTTACGTCTTGATTCAACATTGTTTTCAAAGATTCGGTGTAAAATGTTTGATGAAAAAAAAATGGGATTGATGTACAAAGCAAAGTAGTAATTGTCAATGTGAAGATCACATCAGTACAGTTGGATTTATTGTTTTTCTATTTGATGTTTTTTAATTAATTTTGCAATGCTTTCATTTGAAATTCAATTAAAATTTTAAAATTAACTCAAAAAAATCAAAAAATATTGTAACAAAATTGGAATAACATGTACTACGAGATGGTATGGTTGCCATTATTTGCTTCTACTTATTTTTGGAAAATCATGTTTAAGATTCCACTTTTTGAACCAATGAAACTTGACATAAACCAATTGTCAGTTGTTTTTCAAAACATGACAATATCTTATTTTGAAGATCCACATTGTACAAATGATAGTCAACTAGCACAAGAACCAAGAGAAATTTGGATTGATGAAAGATTGTACATGATGTAGTCAAGAGAAAGGTTGCAATTTGTTTGTTGTTTGTTATATGAATGCATGCACATCAAAGGGTTAAGTTGATTATTAATTGAGCATATATGGTATAACAGAGCATTGGAAGCCAAAACCCTTTTGCAATGGGACCCACAATCTAGTAACAATTAGAAACTAAGTTTATGTGGCAATGACACAATAGTCCGAAAATTCATGGAATACAAATGACATTCTTCGTTACTTAAAAAAGTGGATTTAAATCAAGATTTCCTTTTGATCCGGTTTTCAAAAGGGTGCTCCATTGCACTGCTCTATTATGCTATGTAGGAAGTTTTGAAATGCTTCATCATGTAAAATGTTAACAAATACATGTAATTAAAATGGTTATATGAAATTTTTGTAAATATTTTTAATTTTTTGAACGTTTATTTTTAATTTAGGATTCAAACTTATGAATTTTTTGAAAATTGTCATAAATATTTTTAATACTTTTCACTGAAGTTAAACTCATCAAAAACTTGTTAATAATCCATTAAAAAAAATAAGAAATTGAACAAAGAACTCATAATTTTGAAAATTGGACTGATAAAATCTACAGCAAATAAAAGATGAAAAAGATAAGAAAATAAGAAATCAAGAAGCTGAACAAAAGAAGTTAAGAGCTGATGTTGATGATTTATGTACTTCATTCAATTATCTTATGGAGGAACTTTTTCAACAACGTCATTTTGTAAGATAGACCAACTTCTATACAATACCTTATTAACGAAAACATAACATTGTATATTTTGGATTAATATTTGTAATAAAGTAAAATTATAGCATTCTTTTTATATTCATTGTTGATCTTTTCACATACGTTATAAAAGGGTTTACAAAAACTATTTTTCTTTTTAAAACTGTGTTTGGATAAATTACGCTTTTCATTTATTTATTTGATAAAAAATGAGTTTTAGTTATATTTTAAGAATTTCATAAGAAACTAGAAAATACACTACATCATAAATTATTTTTAAAAATATCTTTCAATGAGTCAATCAATGCATTATTGTAGTTTTTTAATTTCAAAAATCATCAATTTTTAATTCAAAAGATATTCTAGTTACATTTATGAAACTATATCTATATAGATCAAAATGGAATTGTAGGAAATTAAAATTTTAAAACACAAAAAATATATATATATTCATTTAATTTCAAATCAAAAAAGATTATATAATTTTTTTAAATTTCACATCAATTCGTATCTTCAAGATAAATTATATATATAGAATTAATATAAATAATATTGTTTGAAAATTATCATTTAGTCTACATTTAAATATAATTTCAAATATTTATAGCTTCTAGTAAATGCCTTAATATTGATGATATTCAAATTATTAGTATTTAACAGGCATTAGTGACATTCGATTAGTATTTTTCATTTCAACATGTAATCAACTATATTTTATCATACCGCAATAGTTGGGTCTTTTCTTATTCAATCTTGAATTTTTGTCATTTTTCTTTGCTTGTGTTGTTTTAAAACATCAAAAATGTTATAATTTTAAAATCTAAAATATTTGACAATTTGCAACCTCTACTTCTTTCAAATTCTCTTTCAAAGGATTTTTTGTAATCAAGTTAATAGTTTAAAGTTTTTGGATCCAGAATATTGCACAAATTTCATTTTAATTGAAAAAGTTGAAATTTTTAGAACTAATAGAAAACTATATGCATATAGTTTTCTAAAATAGAAAATCAAGGTATACTTGATTGTCAAATTGTCCATGAGAATTTGACCTCTAAAAATCAAGGAAAAATGAAAGATTTCATTCTCTAAAAAATTATTATGTAGAAGCTAGGAAGTATTTGACCAAAAAAACTATATTGCTAATAAAGTTAACATGGAATTGAATCATGTCAATTTCAATTGTTGTAGCAAACCATGTACACCCTATGCACTTTATTGAATATTGTGAAAATTGAGTTGATTTCAAATCCTTGTACATTTCATCTTACTATCAATGATGGATTGAACATAAAAAATCTTTTATAAATAAATAAATTTAATAAAATCTCTATAGTTAAAAAATAAACAATAAATCTTAAATGTTTTTTAGTTGCCCTTAGAACTTCAAAATCAATTCAAACCTCCATAACTTGTGTAATATCTATAAGAATCTCATAAAACAAAGTTTTCATGTAAAATATAGTCTAAAGGAACAACCATAAAAATCTCATTTTTTTAAAACTATGAAGCTTGTACAGCTTGCCCAAAGCCCTACCTTGATCGTATAGGAGTTAATTTAATTTTATGCAATGAACCTAAGCACTTAAATGTCAACGTAAAGGTTTATATATCCTTATATTCGGTTTTTTTTTCCACCTATAAAATTGTGTATTAATTTTCTCTATATTGCCACCAAATTAATGCTAATATAGGCTTTCAACACTATGCTTTGGCATTATTCCCTAATGCCAAAGACCACCCTTCTATTATACTAAAATTGTGATTTAGTGTTCATCAAGATTGATGTCTTTTAAAACAGTTCATTTAAAGATGTGAAATGATTTCAGTGTCTCCATCGTTGTCTTTTGGCATTCTATTTTTTTTTATTCACCTCGGCCTCTTGACGCCTTCCTCTCTCAGCCGTCCATGCGTTTATCTTCCACTTCCTGCCTTTGGGCCCACATGCTTTAAGCATTGTTTGCCTTTGGGTATTCTACCTCTTTGGCGTTTTTATAAAGAGTTTGCCACCCATATGAGTCGTCCCTCAAAGGTAAGGGAAAATAGTGTCTCTATAGTACATAGGAGTTTGTCACTTGTCATTTCCAATTGACATCACATTTAACACTCCTAGTTGACATGCCATTTGACATTCCTTGTTTCAACTTACTTACAAAAATTGTCAAAGTTCCCAATTTGCCACATGTTGTTCCCATTGTCAAAGCTATCCCTCACTTGTATTCCATTCGTCATTGGAACACTTCATCCAAAAGGTCTACTTGATCTTGTGTGTGTGTATGTATGTATGTATCATCTCTTTGTCGAGGTCTTTGTTTGTGAAGTCTTTGTAGTCATATAGTTATACAAATGGTTTTTCACTGGATGGTTGAAGTATGAATCAGGATGAAGCACGATGCATATCCATTGAAGAAACTATATCAAGGCTTAGCATTGGAATTGAAACCGAAGAAGTTGTGGATGAAAATGCCGAGGCAAATATGAACAAACACATGGAGCGACTTAGGGCAATTAAAGCTTTGTCAGTTGCATCTTTTTCTGATTTCAAAAGAGAAGTAAGTTCATTTAACTTCTTCAACCCCTAAATGGCCAAAGTAGTTGGTTCCGTTTCTATAAGATGGCTTCAAAGAATGTAACAAAATATCTATTAAGTAAGCTAGACATACCCAACCAGACCCAATTCCACACAATGAAACCACCCTAATTTTACCTTCTTTTATATTCTTTTCTATCACAATGTGAAAGAAATGTGAAAAGGATAGTTGATTTCTGAAAATGTGTGGCAATAAAGGCACTTTCAATGAGATTATAATACATTTGATTAGTGTTGGTTGAACAATTCATACATTGTCATGTGAGATTGATAATTTAGAGTGAATTTTGCATTCATGAGGGAAGTGCTTCAAAGGATTTGGTTTTAGGATATATTTTTGGGGGTACGAGGACACTCGTACATAGGCTATAGGCGACAAAATGTTTGATTATGGATTTCTTTTGGAATGCTCGTAGCCCCTATCTATAAAAGGTTTTGTATTTCAATGGCATACCACTTTGAAAATCCATAGAAATTAACCATTTTGTTGAAAAAAAAATTGAATTCACTGGGTTTGTCTTCATTCAAATTTATCAATGCATGAAAAAATTGTGTACCAATAGAAATGTTCCTTGAGGTGTTCAAATGCTTAAATGAATGGTGATATGTACTTCTACCTCATATGACACATAATGGTGCACATACCAACGCTCCCAACAATAGTTCTTTTGTTTGAACAGTCCTATTGTGTCGGCGCCCGACATAGTCCACCTAGTCTATTATATATACACGAGGGTGTACACACGTATGTTTCCCATAACAATTTTGCTACCAGAACAATCATGTCATGCTCCAATATGGGCCAACCTAATCTACTCTATATCACAACCTATATATGCACACACACACGCTCTGCAACCATTCCACCGCCATAACGGTTGCACCACACTCCGGCATGGGTGTAACTAGTATCAACAAAAAAGAAAATCAATCAAGTATTGTATTTGAACAACAAAAATATGTTCCAGAGAAATTTGTACCTCAAATTAATGTATTAACAATGTTCATATTTGAATATAAATACATGAATTTAAGGTTAAATATTGTAGTGAGTAAATGCCATGTCATTGTAAATTAAAAGCAACTTCGAACAAAATTATCTTCTTCATATATTTTCTATATGACTTTATAGAAAAATATATTTATTGGTGTCTTTTTCAGCAAAAACACTTTCAGTCTGTTAGGGGTTAAAACATTATACATGAGATTTCACATTTAAAATCCATTAAAAAAATCTCTTAAAAATTAACAATAATTGTTAATCATGTCTTTAAATTAACACTCTAGAAAAAAATGTGTGATCCTATGACTTCAAGTATATGACTCAAACTAGTTCATAATGATTAATAACAGTCATTACAGACTAGTTCTTGGACTATTTAAGTCGCATACTTTTAGTCGTAGAATCCCACATTTTTATGAGTGTATCGATTTTAAAGATGAAAATTACTTTCATAATATAAATAACATGTTTTCATTATTGATATACAACTTCCTACTTCATAATCTAAGATGATGGTAATTTCAAAAGAATCCATAATAACTTATGCTTTATATTGTATTTTACCACAAATCGATTTATTTTTATTAAAGATAGATAAAATCTCCTAAAAACGAAATCCTTTTTTTAAATCATATAGTATTTTTATTTATTTTTGCATCCCTTGCTAACCTACAATGATTTTACAATGTAACTTAGTTTCAGAATTTATTTATTTACCCCAAAATAATCAAAAGGTAAAATTACAATAATTTGATTCATTGAAATTACATAATACTACCAGTGATTGTAGATCATAATTTGGTGTGTTCAAAGCTTGCAAAGACAGTGTTTAATAGAATTTTGACTTGTATTTAATTGTACAAACCCTTGTGTAATCAAGAGATCATCAAAATGGTTGTTATGAAAATTTCAAATAGTGTCTTCACATGAATAAAATCATTTGAAAGAAAATTCTTATAAATATGTATATTGAGATAAATTACCATTGCATTTGAAAATCAAGATTAGCACAATCAAAACTAATTTTTTGTGAAAATGAGCCAAAAAGTTTAGTATGTTCTCAATTTTCTTAAATTACCATAAAAATAGAATCAATGTCAATAAAATGAAATATTGATTTGTTGTGAGGCATAAATGCTTGGTACTGTATGTAAATATAGGTGGATACATTTGAAAACAAATACAATGCTGCCATGAATGAAGACAAAGCAATGGATAGAAATTTTCGCAAAGTTTTTGCTGATACCGGTGATGCAATCAATGTTCTATACAAAAAATTCAAAGAACGACCAAAGTAATTAAATTTCAACATAGATACTAGTAAAAGAAATTAGAGAAAAAAATGTTATAAAAAATATCATAATCAAATCCAAAAATATATCTATTGTTGTTGCATTTGATGGGTGATTTCAAGCTACAATGAACACTTTGGTATCACATGATTGTGTAGTGGTCAATTTTTGTATGTATAGTGTTTTGCACTGTACATCCCAAATTTGGTCACATAGCATTTCCATGGTGGGGGAAATTACAATACTCTCAAATCTAGTTTTCACACTATAAAGTGGTCATTTAAGTAAGTCAAAAAGAATAATTAAGAAATGTCACTACACTGTTACTACATCATAACAATATCAAAATGTTACTGCATATTTGTAGTCACCCTATCGTGAAAACACCTTGATGTTCAATGTTATAAATGACAAGATGTCCAAAACAATGACCTTACAGTACTCAAATGACATTCAAAATTGTGATAAATAGAAGATTGATTCAAACATTTAAAATTTAAAAAATCAAGATCTCTAAAATTTGTCATTTCTGAAAACATTTATAATATTTTTTTGACTTCTATTTTCTAGAAAAGAAAGAACTTAGAAAGCTTGAAAAGCCCAACCTAGACCTTTATTACTTTAAATTATTATTTTTGATTTAATACATATATATTTTTTTTTAAATCTAAAAGTTGACTTATAAAGACTTAGCCCTACCTTTTAGCGGCCAAGCCTATCTTTAAAATGCCTAATTGTTTTTGAAATTTTCTTTTTCAATTTTAATTTGAACTTTTTTAATCTTAAAATTAATGAACAAGAAGGCGTGCATACTTTAGGTTCAACCTCCATGCCCACTTTTATCTTATTTTCTAAGTCTTTGTAAACATTTCAAATTAGTCCCACATCCCAAGGAGTGCACTCATAGGGTACCGTTTATATACACGTGCATGTACAAGAGGGGTTATAATCCGAACATGCATGTACAAAATACACTTAGGCGAGACATATCAAGGAAACATGTATACATGTGGCATGTAGATAAGCACACCAAATATAAATATAGTAGATCTCTGAGATATGAGTTACAAATGGTCAAGACTCGGGTTGCTACTCTCTGTTAGAGTCAGAACTTTGCGTGAGTTGTCTATAGAAATTTTTGGTAGGGAGAGATCTAGAGTCCTTTTGAAAAAGAAACAATAATAAAAAATTATACATATTAAAGGGGTGTTCATTTGCACCAACGAGTCTCTTGTATACATGTTACAATCTTTTTTACAATTCTTTATAATTGCTTATATACATATGTTCTTCCATTTTTTGTCTCTGGTTAATGTATGTATATTAATTTTTTAAAGAGGGAAAAAAACGTATATAGGGGTAATCAAAAAGATAGTGTACATGGATGAGGTTCATGGTTTTTACAAAGAGTGCACTCTATGGGCCCCATGTAGGCACCCTAAGCCTTTATGCTCTATATCAAAATTTAAAAATAGATTTACACCTCTTTATGCCTTCTAAGCTAGACGTGCGGTCTAGACCTTTTTAAGTCTAGTCATTCCTAATTCTTTTTTAATTTTGAGAAAAACAAATTCAAAGCTCCTAGACTCCATTTTTAAAATTTAGTAGATTTTTCTAATAAAAAATATATGTGAAATAAAAAGAAGGCCAAAAGGTTTGTAAGATGCCCAAAAGATGTCTGGAATAATGCATATTGCTTTTATGATGACTTAGTTATTTAATATTGAAATTTGTAATTTGCTTCAATTAAATTTTAGAATGTCCTACTCCTCAATATTTAAATATATTATACATTTTTTGTACCTTAATCCAAGCATATAAATTTTGTAGTAATAATGTTTGATTGTAGTAACTTACAATTTTTAGTAAGTAGTTGTCTGTTTTTTTAACGAAGTCAATATGACATTGTTCATCATTTTTGACATAAAATCCCAAAATGATGTCATTGTTTGCAACCTTTACATATAAAAAACTTAAAAATAACTTCTATGTTCTTTTAGAAATAAAAATTTCAAGATATTTAGTTTGATACAAATTTATAAATGTAAAAAATAAAAATTTATTAATGTCGAATTATAAATATCTCAGGGAAAAAAACATTGCTAATCAACAAATTGCCATTCCGAGTGTTTCAAAAAAGCAATCTCGTAAATCTACTAAGAAAACACCTCGCACATCTCGTAGCCCATCTCGAAGTCCATCACGCAATCCATCTCGAAGACCTTCAACTGCTACTGTTGTAAGAATATGTTGTTTGATGTATTATTTGATAATATAACATCTTCTATTTTGTAGCATTTATACAATTTATCATACAATCAAGATCTTGTCAAATGTCAAAAATGATTTTAGGTAATCGTTGTATCAACTATAGAGTTATTGAATAAAATATAAAATATGTTTTGTCTTTCCATTTTTTTACAGGATTTGAAAATGAACTTAATGTCTTAGTATAAAATGTGCAACTATCATAAAAAGTAGAAGCACCCAAAACCGATAATACACCCAAAAAAAGTATGTAGATAGACCATAATGATTAAAAGCCAAACTCAATGCCACTTGTGTAGATAGACCCATAATGGTTTTCATCCAAAGTCAATGCCACTTGTGTAGATATTTCAGTGAAGTAATCAACTTCTTGCAATGTTACCTATATTAATCAATTTCAAAAAGCAACATGGAATCTTATGTTTATAGATTTGGGATAGTCTAATTATTGGTTTTGGATGATGATCAACTATTTGATTTTGGAAATTTGACTCCTACTACACGTAGTCTAGAAAGCTTAAGTTATCGGGTATGGGTGTCTAAGGTTGAGACACCCATTCCCGACCAGCGGCACAAAACTATTGAAGGTAGAGAAGATTGCACAAGGCACACACACACAAACACAAGGAATGCGTAGAAAGAGATGATCTTTACTCAAAGGCCTTCCACCTTAAGTAGTGTACACTAGGAGGTCACCATGGACAAACCATATGGGATAACTCATCACAAGGACACTCTAGAGATCAGCCCATGCCTAACCCCTCCTCCCACACACCATTATTTAGCACCCGTACGTCTTTGGCTTCTAGCAATACTACGTTGCATCAATTACCTCAATACTCCCACTTTGCGTAGAGCCAAAGCCTCTAAGTCCAAATGCTATTACTAATCGTCGGTGTCGGTCTCTACAAAGACCCTTTGTGAGCACATCCGCCACCATGTGCTCCGTTGGGCAATACTCCAAATGTATAACTCCCAATTCCAACTTCTCCCGAATGAAGTGGTATTGCACATCAATGTGCTTCGTGCGTGAATGATGTGTAGGGTTCTTTGCAAGTGAAATGCACCCTTGGTTGTCACACATAATCGTTGTAGCCTCACCTTGTGTGCAACCCACATCCACCATTAGTTGCCTCAACCAAATGGCCTCCTTCGTGGCATGGCTCGTAGCCATGTACTCGGCCTCCACCGTTGATGTCGCCGTGGTTTGTTGCCGCTTGCTATTCCACGACACCGCTCCCGATCCGACCTTGAACATGTAGCCCGTTGTCGATCTTCGATCGCTCGTGTCTCCCGCGTAGTCCGCGTCACAATAGCCGCTCAACACAATGTCTTTGCCTCCAAGACACAACTTCACATCGCTTGTGCCCCTCAAATAACGCATGATCTTCTTGACCGTCATCCAATGCATCGAGCCCGGTCTCGCCATGTGTTGACTCACCATGCTAATTGGATACGCAAGGTCGGGCCGTGTCGCAATCATCGCATACATCAACGACCCCACCGCTTGCTTGTATGGCACCTCCGCCATCGATTTAGCCTCCATCGCATACTCCTCCTCCGAAAGCTTGACGAGCTTGGAGTTTGCATCCAATGGTGTTGCCACGGGCTTACAATCCTCCATCCCGAATCTCTTGAGCACGTCTATCACATACTTGCCTTGACTCATGGTGATAGTGCGTGTAGCCCTATCACGCACAAACTCAACACCAAGACAAAAGTGCAATTCTCCAAGATCACTCATCTCGTACTCTCTCTCAAGCATGCCTTTTAATGCATTCATTAAACTCATGAGGCTTGCAAGAATGATCAAATCATCAACATATATGATCACAATCACCACATGTTGCCCCTCTTGCATGAAGTAGAGACTATGATCCGCAATGCTCCTAGTAAACCCGTGTGCAACCAAGAACGTGTCAATCTTTTGGTACCACGCTCTTGGAGATTGTTTCAACCCATACAATGATTTTTGCAACTTACAAACAAGGTGCTCATTACCTTGTTGCACAAACCCCTCAGGTTGCACCATGTAGATGTCCTCCTCCAAATCGCCATTCAAAAATGCGGTCTTCACATCCATTTGATGCATCTCCAAGTCCAAGGCCGCTCCAATGGCAAGAATGCATCGAATGGTGGTGAACTTGGCCACGGGAGCAAATGTCTCGTGAAAGTCCACCCCATGCACTTGCGCGAACCCCTTGGCTACTAATCTTGCCTTGTGACGCACAACAATACCCGAAACATCCCTCTTTGTCCGAAACACCCATTTGCAACCAATGGGGTTTCGATCCTTTGGAATGGGAGTTAATTGCCACGTACCGTTAGTAATTAGAGAATCGTACTCCTCTTGCATGGCGCGCTCCCACTTGACCGCATCCTCACCTTGCATGGCTTCTCGAATGGTCAATGGACCATCCGATAATGCCACATTCGCATGCTCGTCCTCCACTTGAGGGAAGATGTGGTTCTTCCACCATTCTCCAGGTGGCTTGCGCGATCTCTCGGGGTACCGCCGCTCGCTTGAAGAAACTTGCTCCTCTTGCGTGCCTTTTGCGCCATTCTTGGCCTTTGAGCTCGATGGCGCTTCAACAACCTCCGTGTCGCCAGCTTCGTCATCACCGTCATCATCACCTACATCAACAACACTAGGAGACTTGGAGGGTGTGTCCACCAAAACGTCTCCACTACTCCCACTTGGACCAACCTCCAAAGGAGCCTCCATCGTAGACTCCTCACAAAATGTCACATCACGTGACCGAATGATCTTCCTCGTGTCCACCGACATGAGTCTATACGCCTTGGTACCTTCACAATACCCAAGAAACACACATTTCAAGGCCTTAGCCTCGAGTTTCGTCCTCCGTTCGTCGGGAACCTTCGCATATGCAATGCATCCGAAGATGCGCATGTGTGCAACACATGGTTGCCTCCCACTCCACGCTTGCTCCGGCGTCATGCCTTCAACCGCGCTTGTTGGACACCGATTGCGTGTGTATACCGCATTCACCACCGCTTCCGCCCAAAGGTCCAACTTCAAGTTTTGAACGTGCAACATGCTCCTCGCCATCTCTACAATGGTGCGATTTGCGCGCTCCGCAACTCCATTTTGTTGAGGCGTGTACGGGGCCGAAGTTTGGCGTGCGATACCTTCATTCTTCAAAAGCTCGTCAAATTTCTTGGACATGTACTCGCCGCCATTGTCCGACCGAAACACCTTGATCTTCAACTCGGATTGGTTCTCCACCAATGTCTTGAACTCCTTGAACTTCTCAAAGCACTCACTCTTGGCTTTGATAGGGTAGAGCCATATCTTCCTTGAAAAATCATCGATGAAGGTCACAAAGTACTTGCAACCTCCCATCGATGTGGTCTTCATGGGGCCACACACATCCGAATGCACGATCTCCAAAACTTTTGTGGCCCGTGTCGCCCCTTCACCCGCAAATGGCAACCGTTGTTGCTTGCCTTCAATGCAACCTTCACACGTGAATGTAGAAGCATCCACTTTCAATTGATGAAGATCCATACCGCTTACCATGCCGCGTAGTGTCTTCACACTCTTGATGTTCAAATGGCCAAGTCGACGATGCCACAACGCCAACTTGTCGTCCTTCAAGTTTGAATGCGCCAACGCCGCCGATTCCTTCGAATGCACCTTGGAGAACTTGATGTGGTACAAGCCCTCGTGTTCTTCAATGATGGCCACCTCATCTCGACTCGGTGACAACACATAACACCCCTTATCACTAAACTCTACTCTCAAGTGCTTTGCCACTAGTTGCCTCACCGATAGTAAATTTGCCGTTAGTTTGGGAACGTGGAGGACATCTTGGATAGTGATTGTCTTCACACGACCCCTCACCTCGGTGTCTACAACAATTTGGCCCTTGCCAACGGCCTCAAGCACCGTATCATCTCCCAAAATCACTCTCCTTGGATTAATGAGAGCATACGAATGAAAACAAGTTTTATGTGGTGACATGTGGCTTGTAGCCCCCGAATCAACAATCCAATCACTCGTACTACCATTGCACGATACATTGCTTGCCATATTTGCATACTCATCACCAACCTCAATCCAATCACTCATGCTTGCATCACCCTCGATACCATCACTCATGCTTGCATCACCCTCGATGCCATCGCTCATGCTTGCCTCATATCTAGCCGTAAATGCGTACTCATCATCGTCACGAGTTTTAGTGTTGTTTGCACTCTCCCCTTTCTCATCCCTCTTGCGTTTGAAGCAAAATTTGGCAATGTGGCCCTTCTTACCACAATAGAAGCACACCTTGTCGCTTGAGCTCCCACCGCCTCCATTCTTGGATTGCTTCGCCACGAGTGCCGCTCCATCTTCTCGAGACTCGTTCTCCTTTCGCCGTGAAAGCTCGTGCAACAACCGTGAGGTCACATAGTCCAATGTGAGCTCCGTAATGGGTCTTGACTCCATCGCCACGATGAGGTACTCGTATGATGATGGAAGGCTCTCCAAAAGTGTCATCACGATGTCACCATCCGTAACCGACACATCGCAACCGTTGAGTTGATCCGCGAGAGCTTTGACCTTGTTGATGTGCGCCAACATGTCATCTTCTTCGCCCATCTTGATGGTGAAGAACTTGCGCCTCAAAAACAAAATGTTGGCCAATGTTTTCGCTTCGTGAATGTTGCAAAGCTTGGACCATGCTTCCGCGGGTGTCTTGCACGAACGAATGTGCGCAAGTTGCGAATCCGCGAGGTTGAGTGCCAAAATGGCAAATGCCTTCTTCTCCCTCCTCGTGTATGCTTGCATGATCCTAGGATCCGTAGAAGAGAAAGGAGGTTCCTCACTACCCTCGACAATCTCCCACAACTCCTTCTCGGCCATCACCATCTCCATTTTGAACTTCCACAAGTGGAAATTCACCCCATCGAACTTGTCCACGACCTTGGGACCCTCACCCTCAAAAGATGCCATGATCCTCACTTACGTATGCCTCCCCACACAAATGAAACCTCAAACTCAAACACACAACTTTGTTTTTGTGATTTTTTTTTTTTTTTTGCTTTGATATTGCACCTTTGTGCACCCAATGGGTTTAAAACAACCCCAAACACTAGATCAGCACTTTTGTGCTCCACACACGCCTCCCAACACTCAAATGTGAGAACCCTCACCCAAAAATGCAAAGAGGCTCACCAAAAACCCCTCAAATCACTCAATGGAGCTCAAAACAACTCCAAATGCTTCAATACGACGCCTTAGTGTCCCCAAACACTCAATGCACGTCAATGACACCTTTGTGTCCTTCAAGAGCACTCACTCAATGCACATGAACTCACACAAGTCCCTCAAAACCCCAATCGCATTGAAATTGCTCAAAACCGCACCTTTGTGCACAAACTAGCTCCAAATGAAAATTTGAGCACCCCAAGAGCATGAAACACATGCAACACCTCAAAGCAAGTGCCTAATTACTAGGATCAGATGGTAGACCCTCCACGAGAGTCTTCACACCTCACAAATCACTTGCATTTACTCAAATGCTCACAATTGAACCAAACGAAGTTCCACTCGCAACGAAGAGATAGAAGAAAGAAAAGAAGGAGATCAAGGGAAGAAATTGACCAAAGAGAGTGCTCCAACATGTAACTTCAGCCCATGCACACCTCCAAGAAACACCAACGCTTCAACAAGCTCCAAAACCTCCAACAATGCTCCAAAACCGCCCGTTGCGCACCGACCTCAAAATACTTGCACAAATGCAATCTAATACTCATGAAACACACATGAGTGGGCCCATAACCTATTGAAGGTAGAGAAGATTGCACAAGGCACACACACACAAACACAAGGAATGCGTAGAAAGAGATGATCTTTACTCAAAGGCCTTCCACCTTAAGTAGTGTACACTAGGAGGTCACCATGGACAAACCATATGGGATAACTCATCACAAGGACACTCTAGAGATCAGCCCATGCCTAACCCCTCCTCCCACACACCATTATTTAGCACCCGTACGTCTTTGGCTTCTAGCAATACTACGTTGCATCAATTACCTCAATAAAAACCAATCAGGTCTAATTTCTAGATTTTGAAAGGGAAGATGTACTTCATTTGTACATTAGAGCATGTGATTAGTTTTGGGTACACCTACAACTTTGCACTTTAAAAATTTGTACTTATTCAAATAATTATCAAAAAATAATAATTAAATATGAAAACTTCTTAATTTTTGTAGTGCTAAAAGAGGAAAATAATAGAAATATCAATTCATCTATCCCAAGTATAGTACATGTCTTATTTGATCGGTTTTAGGTGTCTCGGCCTTACCTTAACATGTTCAACAAAGAAAAACATGCATTTAGATAGCCTTTGTTGAATAGAACGCCATATTGAAATTTATTTCTTAATTCATATTTTAAAATGCCACATATTAATGAAGTTTGATTGTATATTCATACACATTTCAAACATTTAAACAACAATTATTTATATTAATATAAGTTAATCAATTGAAAACAAAGACATGTAATTTTTTTAGAAGTTACTAATACTCCTATTTAGTTGCATAGCTTAATTTATATTTTGAAATAAATTTACAATTTTATGATATAGTTTGTTTTTATAGAATCAAAGAACTTTAGCAGCAACAAGTTCATCTGCAGCAACAGAAATTGTAGTGGATCCTTTCTTTGAGAGACCACAAGTAAGTGATGAATATACCTATTGCAACATTTTATTCAAAAATTTAAATATCAAAATTAAATAGTACACTCTTGCCTTTTGGAAGATACAATATTTTACTCTCCAAGTTTAAATTTAATTATAAAAACTTGCATGCAAATATCATGGTTAAAATAAAACTATTTACTTTTAACATTACATATATATATATATATATATATATATATATATATATATATATATATATATATATATATATATATATATATATATATATGTATTTAGTTGGGACATAAAAATATTGAACATTTAATCAACTTCAAACATTTTCCAAAAATACATAAGCATCACATTTTGGATATGGATATGAATATTTCAATTTTATGAGAAATGAAAAGTTTGATATTCTATATTAAATTATTAATCTATTTAATATGATATATGTCTTGTCAATATTAGTAAAGAACAAGAAACCGTTTTGTGGAAAAAGAATTCAAAACATAATTTTAAAACTTATTGTGTCTGACACTTACATCAACAATATATTCACTTGACTAAAATTCAATATGAAGTGATTGACACATCAATTTTTAAAATTGTTTGCGTAGGAAGTGACTCCCGAACAATGGGAGAGACTACTTGAAGCTCGTGAAAAGAAGATGACACAAGAAGCAGAAGTAAGACGACTCACAAACATTATGAATAGTATGGGAGGATTTCTTGCCAAACTTACAGAAACAGATGAAAACAATCGCAAGGCAATTGAAGCATGTCTTCGTGCTATTACTGGTAATAAATTGTGTTAATCTATAGTTATTAAAGTTTTCTAAAACTTGTAGATTTTTTATATAAGGATTTAACTTCATTTTTTTGGTAAGATATCAAATTCACTAGACTACAATTTACTGGCTTCTAACTAAAAGACAATAAAACTATGATATAGACCAAAAGAAATTTTGTGTTAGAACAAAATTTAAATTATAACTTAAATGATAGATGGTGCTTATTGTTTTAAAATTGAATAATAAAATGTTTTAGAAGCAAAAATGTTAGAAGCTTTTAGCTACAAATGCTTGATTTTAAATGAACGTTTAAGTTTGTTTTTAAAAGATGAGTTTTGAAAGTATAATGGCTTAATTTTTATGAAAAAATCAATTTGGTTCATAAAATTAACCAAATTTCATCTAGGATCTATTAACCCCTACAAGCAACAAATTTCACGAGTTATAAGGTTCAAAGTTAAGTTTGACTAGCTATAAATTGTTTTTAGTATATAAATTCATTGATTCAAAATTTTGATCAAAATTCTTAATCCAAATTTTTATTTTAATAATTTTTAAAATTTAGAAATCGAGTGTTTTTTTTCAATTGTGATCTTTACATGTCAAAGCTTTAGTTGTTACTAGTGAAATTTGATTTGCAAATTATAGCCAACTGTGTTTTCTTTTTTATTGCAAAAATTCATATCTTTTTTGCATCCAAATTTGACCCTTAAATGCCTAAAGGTTATGACCAAAACAAATGATTTAATTACAAGTAGTTTTTTCAACTTTTTTCTAGTTGAATTGAAAAAAAAGATTGTGGTGTTAAACTAGAATTTTCCATGTATACAATTGGGTTTTTTGAAATAATAATAATAATTATATATTTTACAAAAGAAAATATATCAATACACCTTATATATATATATATATATATATATATATATATATATATATATATATATATATATATATATATATATATATATATATATGTATTTTATATCTTAAAACTGAACTTTTGGTTTGATTAGCTATAAGCACAAGATTTATGACACTCAAAGTGCCATACATACACCAATTTAATTTTATGCAAATTTCCAAATTTTGATTGAATAAAAATTGAATTGAGATCTCGAAGGTTTAAAATCGAGGATTCTATTGAATTTTTGAGTATATTCTAAATTTTACAACTCTAGCCAATTACTCCAAAATCTATGTCATATATACTTATTTTATACTTGTAATAAATGTTTGATTTAATTTTTTGAATATATATAATGATAATTTTTATTTTAACAACATAAATGTAATCTATTATATTAAAAGTTCAAACGCCATCTATATATCAATGTCAAAAAACTTACTTTTCCTTAAATTTATAACTTATCCAAGGAAAATAAAAAATCAGAGCTCAGAAAAGAAACCTTGACCTTCACTATTTTTTAATCCATTTACAATAACTAAAAATGCTTCTTATTTATCAATCAAGTGGTAGTAAAAATAAACCTGAATTCTTAGACAATTTTATCAGAATATATTGTAGTTGATTCTCTTTTTACTATTAAAACTTATTTCTTAGTTTTCTTTGCAATCAAAATATGGTTTTGTAGGCAATTAAGGGTTAAATAAATTGAGTTAGTTTTTTAAAAAAATATTAAAGACATTATATATCAAGTTATGATAATTATTATTTTTTACTACATGAGCTGAGGATGCTCATGTTCATTGAAAAGCTATGTTCTCATGTTGTAAACATATAATATTTATTTATTTTTCTAAATAAATTTTGAAAAATCAAATTGCATCTAGAAATTGTGATTGATTCTATCCTTTTTAAGTTGGTACTTTAAGAGTTAACATTATTTATAAAATCAAAATTAATTGATTTTTAAAAAATATATTTTTTTTAATGATTTGATTCTTAAATTTGAGCTTATTTTTTTCTCAAAATCAATGTTGTGGTTTCATATATGTGAGACAAATAACAATACTATAAGTTTTATCAATATATTTCTACAATTATTTTAAATTATTTATATTTATTTAAATATACACATATTTTTATAACTATGTATTGTTATAATTAACATATATATATATATAATTTGTGAAGTTTGAACTATAAAACATAGTGTTATTTCACTATTCTACTTGACTTATCAAAAATCTATTTTGCACTTGATGTCAATAATGATTAAATAGATTTAAAAGATCGTAGAGATAAACAAAGGAAAAATCTTGAGTTTATACTTAATTTAAATGCTGGATTTGTTGAAGCAATATTAAACCCTTTACAAGGTGATTACAAAGATGTTGCCTTGTTGCCTCGAGTACTTATTGAAGATTACAACAAAGTAGTTCTATTCGAGGCTGATACTAAGGTAAAATCATTACCAAAGAATGATTGCATAACATATTATTTTTAATGATATTAACAAATAATTTGAATAATTTAAATTTCCATTATTATTTTTGATTATTGAGAATTGCACTTCAAAAATAATTGTAATACCAAATGTGAAACAAATGTATAATTTTCATGAGTTTTTTAAAAGGTCATTTTGTGTATTGACATTTGGGTCTCTTTCTCAAATTTGTAGCATGATGAATTGTGCACTTAATTTCAAAAGGATCTAGGAGGAGAGGGGAAGGGAGGTTGAGGACATGGGGGTGTTGAGCTTAGCTCTTGTTTTTTTGAGTAGCTCTTGTTTTCTTTTATAATCTTGTAACAAGCTCAATTCCTCATTGATGTGGAGTAATTTTGACGATTTGCAGTGCTGAAATGAAACGAACGACTTACATAGCTTTCTTATGAAAAAAGGATCAACATAATTGCACAATTTTTGAGAGAATGCCACCGTTGAGAAGATTGATGGAACTCGTTCGAGACTTTTGTACATATATTGAAATCAGATTGTTCAAAAATGCTCCAAATTTTTTGAAATTTTTACCATGCGTAGAAATCATCATAATCTTTATGTGAATTTTTTCTTTTTGCATATTTTGGAGGTGTGAGGAGGAAGATATGAAGGTTTGAACGGACGCCAAATTTCCTCCTTGCAACTAAAAAATAATCAAAAACCACGTACTTTGTGAATTTTTGATCAAGAAGTGCCTACGGATTTAGATCTCAAAAAGAAGGGTCTATTTGTTGTTCGCACTACATTTCACGGCCTAACAACTTGAATTTTCTCACTTTTTTGTTTTAGAAGCCCCTAGGAGCCTTATGGTGCTTGGAACTTAAATTTAAACAAATGATTAGTTTACAAATGTTTTACATGACCTCGTAAGTTCATTAAAATTTGGTGATGTATGTACACTAGCTTATCTCCTCCCAAACATTGGATAATGTAATAAAAAAAACCTTCGATATGTAGGACCATACACCGGTATTCATGAACGTAATTTAAAATGAAACAAAGAGATGGAATATTTATAATTTAAAAAATAAATGAAATTAAGACGTTGATTATAAATTGAATGATTTTTTTGATATTAAAAAACACTCGTGAGATTATTCATGATTACATGGATCGATAACTTATTTTTTCACTCATTGAATAAAAGACACTTATGGTACCAATATAATGCTTAATTGTTTGAGATGTCATAAGGTTGATTATAGGATGAATGATGGACAAAAACAAAAACCTAGTTGTGGTATACTATAAACTAGGTTTGCATGTATAAAATATTGATACGGAGGTCATCAAAAGCATATGATCTATACATGTCTTGGAAGTAAAATTAGAATGACACAATTTTTTGATTTGCTTTAATTTTTATTAATGTAAAATCAAAATAATGATAATCTAAGTTTGGAAAAATAAATTTGATTTCAACTTGAATTCAACTTAGTTAATCTAAAAAAACCAAATAATTCCATGGAGGATCACCTTTGCAAGGATAGACTACGGCCTCAATGGTAGAAAAATAAGTTGTACATAAAATCCAGAGAGCCAATTTGATCTTCTTAACTTGGAAAGGTTGAAATTGCCCAAATGAGCACGATAGACAAAAAAATGTTTTCAATTTTTTCAATTTTTTTTCATCCATTTTAATTTTTTTTATTAGTATGCTAATTGAACAACATTTTAGATTTACCTCGGGATTTACAAGATGTTTTTGAACAAATTTTTACAAATTGTGGAATGAAATTGTTTTGTGACTTTTTTTAAAGTATTCTAAGAGAGACATTTTACAATACAAGTGAAATAAAATAAAATAAACCTTTAAAATTTATCTAGAACATTGCTTTTATTTTTAAAAGTAGAGAGAACTTAGCAATGTCGCTCAAAACCGCCTTGGCAACACATACATACTTAAAACCCCATGGCTAGGAAAAAATTTCATTTATTCATCAAAAGGAATTATTCCAAATTATGTGTGACTTATTTATTTATATAAATTTATAAATCTAAATAAAATATAAATAAAATCTAAACAACATGAATGGCCTACAAATCTAACCTTAGATAAAATAAAAAGAGCATACACAATTTAATTGTTTGATTAGAAATAAAATCTGTAAAACTTGTATACTTACAAGGCTTAATTGTTGATCTCTAAATAAAATTTAGCGAACACACAAAATTTAATTACTTAATTTTACACAAATTTTAATTACTTAATTATAAACAAAATTCGAGATTCCACGTGGAACAACCTTTGCCATCACAAACACACAAACAAGAAAAACATCCAACAAGGGTCCAATTGAGATATGACATAGACTGGTATGACAATTCAATCCGTTTTTACATCGCAATAAAATGAATGATTTTAGATATTTTAAAATTATCTGTTGGTTGTTTATAATAAAAAAGAAATGAATAAGATCATCTGTATTAATTCTACCCAAAAGTTTGATATCATTAATTTCAATAATTATAAATAACATGGTATAATTGCATTATCTTTTGTTGTTAAATTAGACAGCCCTAATAATTTGTATACTCCCCATGTATCATTATTCAAAACTTGTAACTATATATATATATATATATATATATATATATTTTTTTTAAATTTAAAATTTAAAATTATTTGAATGGATATGTCACCCACTCCATGGATTCAAGTCTTGTAAAATCATATTCATGTATTTTTGCTACCGTAGATTAATAGTTGGTCAACTGCAAAATGCTTGATACTTTTAGTATATTTCATTTTGGTCCGACAAACTATTATTCCTTTTAATCTACTATACTTACAAGTTTAACAAACAAATGTTATCATTGCAAAATTATGAACAAGAGTATCTTGGTTTGGAAGAATTCTAGGACAATGCAAAAGGAAAAATAAAAATAAAAATGATTTAAACTACAACTTGCAGATTGAAATGTTGCAAGTAGCCAAACACATTAAAGCTGAGATTCATTTGGTGGAATGGGAAATTACCAAGAATCATATTAATCAACAACATGTCATTGAAAAAATTCGTGCACTACAACTTCTTCGTGTTACTAAAGGTCATTCTCTTTCAAATAATATTGAAGTTTTCTAAGTTCTTAATTTCATATTTTATACATACATATATATATATATATGTATATATATGTATATATATGTGTGTGTATATATATATATATATATATATATATATATATATATATATATATATATAACAAATTTTTGTAATTGAATATTCAAAAAAGATTGTAATTCATGGAATTGAAAGGAAATTAGTATGTTGGAATATTAAAATATTTATATGTTCTTTTATAAACTTGATAATGGGGATGTGTGTATATAGAAAGAATTGTATTCACAATCACAATACATTATTATCATGGACTAAAATTTAACACGGATTCTTTGATGTCCATTGTTAATTTAACATTTAATATTGGTTTATCATATTTGATTCATATATAGATTTAAATGTAATATTTTTTAGTGTTGAATATGTTTTAAAATGAATGAAACCTAGTTAAAATGGTTTCATGATTTCATTTCAAGAACAATTATTTAATTTTAAATTTTTATAATAATGTAAATATGCTGGAATATAAAAACCTTGATCTAATTCTCATAATTTTTTAATTTATTTCATTATATTTTGATGTTGATATGTCTCAAATTCTTATTAAAAGTAAATAATTAGGAAAATTTAACTATGTCGTAAATTAGGAACACCCTGATAATTTTCAAAGATGTTAGTCATTGATTATTTAATAGAAAAATAATGATATAAAATATTTAAAAACACATACTACTATTTGTTCTTTTATTTATGCAGCTACACAACAAGTAATTAAAACAGGAGAAGATCCTACCTCAGCTTCTGAAAGTTTACAACTTGAAAAAAGGTGATATAGTCTATCAACTCATTATAAAGAAATGCATTATAAATTTAATTATGTAAAGTGGAAATTCATCTACATATATATATATATATATATATATATATATATATATATATATATATAGGTATTATAAATTGGTTATTATTCTAAAGAGTTGATAACTGCTTTTAAAATGAATAGATATGAACACAACATGAAGATGCAAAAGCATAGAATAATAGACCAAAATAACAAGTTTGAGAAAATTCAAGAAAAAATTGACGACATTAAACTACAAAATGCAAAACTACTTGTTCAAACAAAGATTTTGCATATAGAGCAAAATTTCTTAAATCGCCTTTGTAGTAGTGGATGTAAGTTAAATCATTATGTTAAACTTTATCAAAAAATATATAATTCAAAATAAAATATAAATGTATAAAATTTTCAAAAGTACGTGTTCTTTAAACCAAGGCAATGGTCTAATATAGGTACCCCAAAAACCCTTTGAACTCTCAAATTGACCCCCATGGCAACTTTGAATGAGTCCTTTAAAAATTAAAAAAAATTGAATTGACCAGATGTGGTTTTGATTTCTTACACTCATGTAGTACACAAAAAAAAATTACGTAAAAATTGAAGAAGTTTAAAGATTTTTAAAGAGTTTTTTAGTACAAAAATCAAAATTTGTCCTAGTTGCTCAAATAAAAACCAAAGCATTTGTTTAAAATATCCAATGATGTCATTTTGGTAACAATTTTTGATATGAAGTACATTCAGATATGTGTTATTTGAAATGATTAATTTGAACCTTAAAACATATTATTTATTTTGGACCAAAATACCTACAAATGCCTTTTTTTGGCTATTTTTTAAGGAAAGCAAAAAACGTGAAAATTAAGTTAATGAATTAAAATTTTGGACTTGAATTAAAGTATTTAATGTCATCCAGGTGTCATTAAATTATTTAAAAAAAAAATTATTGACATACAATCTCAACCCTATATTGCAATTATCTCTTGCTAAAATAATTCTTGTGTAATTTTATATTTACAATATTTCTCATCTTACAAAATTAGTATAAAGAATATACATTACTACAATTTATCTAAATCCAATCATTTTTTAAATTAGAATACTAAAAGAATTATAATATTCTTTATATCTAACATAATTAATCATCAAAACATAGTTTCACAAGGAATAATATAAGATATTGATATTATTTACCATGTTATCATGTAAATTACAGTAGCAGCACAACAAAAGGAACAGGCATTAGAGCAAAGATTTCAAGCCATGTTTAAAAAGGCCCAATTGAAGAACATGAGTAAATTTCTACTAAATGTTTTATATAGTCATTTTTATATTTCTTTAAAAAAATATCAATAAATTTTTATAGTTTCAAAATTTGTATTGTCATTATTAGAAACAATGATTCACTTGTTAACAAATTATATGTATTAATTTAAATGTAGAATTTAATATATATTTCAGTTTTTGTGATATTTAAAATTAAAATCCATATGAAATAAATAAATTTTATCATATATTATAATATAAAGATGTAAAAATATGTTGAATTCTTATGTTAGACTTATTGTATGCTTTTGCAGCAATTCAACAATACAATCAAATTCAAGCGTTAAGTGATGAATTATTGAAAACAAGAAATAAAATACTACCGGTCTTAGATGAAGTAGATATGTCCGGTTATGACTTTGCGGCCCGACCTTTACATTCTGAAGTTGGAAAAGAAGTACTGGAGGCAAATAAAACATATTTTAGATCTCTTTATTTTAAACCATAAACCCAAAAATGCAATTATGTTTTTTAAAAAGAAATTAGAAATAATTTAGTATGAGTTGAGTTTGAATGTTTGATTTTAAGCAATCACAATGTTGTAATTTTCCTTATATTTTTCAATTTTCTTGATTATTAAATTTAAATCTTTGCTTCAATTTGGTGGAACAATAAGATGCTCTACCGGTATTCATAAAAATTCTTCATATATGCTATTTGAATTAGGACTAGATTTTGTCAATATTGAAAAATTAGTATGATCAAGTATTTATATTGTATTAAGTATCACAATTAAAATTAGGTAGCTTTTCATAGAAGTTTCAAAAGAAACTTCATTGAGAAGCCTCTTGAATAACCCTTTGTATCTAGGATTTAGTTGCAAAGAGCACTTTAGGGCCGGTTTAGACTACGGTGGAGAAGTCCACCGGTCATGAAAAAAAGGGCGATTCTAAACTGTGATTGGCCGAAATTGCAACTCTTCATTGGAAGGTGTTTACACTAGGTGAAGACAAGAATGGTGGTGAAGATTTCTCATGGATGATAAAATGACACGGCCGCCTACATGGCAGTACTTTTTGGACTTGGGCTTCTCCGGAGGAGGAGTTTCTTGTCCGGCCTCTTGAGGCCGGAGAAGCCCAAGTGATTAAAAAATTATTTTATTGCCTTTCATTCTTCTCTGGCACATCCACCATTTGCTTCATATAACCATGTCTTGGCCAAGCATTCTTGACTGACCGGAGGCCTTCTCCACCGTAGTGTAAACCGGCCTTTAGTCTTACTTGACTTCTCAACTCCACTTCAACTCTTACTTGATGTTCTCATTGATCTTTTGTTATCTTCTCACGTGACATATTCACCGATTTAATAAATGACCAACTCGCACTACAAATATTTGCTTACATTTTCCATATGATTAGTTGATTAGTTACTGGTGAGATGCATTTTGATTCTAGCATGTAATGAATACCCTCATTGTAGTTACTTTGCAGACACGTGCTTAGAATAATAGAGAATGCGTTGTGGGATAGTATAGTCGATAGTTTGGCTCAAAATCCAACTGATTACAAATATTTTTATGGTTTGATTTCAAACTTTAAAAACTCTAAGCTGAAGATGATCAACAATTTATCTTTGTTGAAAATGATTAACAATTGTCTTGGCTTTGGAAGCTCTAAGTTGCACTTGGCCATGGCCAAACTCTATAAAATTGGATAAATTCAATTGAAAATATTGTACGATAGATTGTACGGTAGATTCGTTTGCATTTACATTAGTTAAAGTAAGATGACGGAGCGCAAGAAATATTTTTATTATGGTAATTCAAAGTGTACAAGTGACAAAATGGGCATACATTGCTTTCAATCTCACAAAAAAAAGACGGTAGTACCCCTCAATTTCTTTACACCTTGTGCTAGCACTAGCAACAAACACAATTTAGCAGAAGGCTACATCACATAATATTTGGCCTTTTATGTTGGTCCTTTGTCCAGTGGACATCATTTTCCACTGGACAAAATGAAATACATTTGAACTACAAACTACTAAATACAAGATACAAAGTACATGAAATACAAAAATAATTATATATAGTTATAAAAAAACATAGCGTTGTGACATCATTCTCACATTATTCTAACGTCCTTCATTGTGATGTCATGATATGTTTTATTTTAACATAAAAATGGCATGATATCATTCTACCATTAAATTGAAACAGTTTTAATGTACATGATTTTGACATCATTCTCATGTAATTCTAATGCCATTCTCATATATTTCTAACGTCATTCTCACATTTGATTAATGTTGCAATATCATCAAATTGACATCATCTTTATGTTAAAGAAATGTGAGTCTAGTATGCATTTATGTTGCAGTATCAAAAATCTAACATCATCTTCATGTTAAACCTATGTGAGGCTAATATAGAATTTACATTGCATTATCAGCGATTTGACACAATTTTCACATCAGGAATTTCAGACCCCACTGATTTTGCACGATTTCAATGCGATTATCGTTAAACACTGATTTCGCACATCATACATGAATTTAGAAGTGTCGTTACGATACGGAAGTGACATGCATTACTAGGATGTCGATGCAATGTCTTTACAATGATTGTGGAAAAAATGTTGTTTCCGCACGAAAGTCGTGCTTGACGGAATCCATGCGATAATTGTGTATCTACATTACATGGCTAATAAGACACAGATAATATGCGATTGCCTTTATGCGGATCTAGTATTGTATACGTATCATATCAACGCCTTTTATTATATCCGTGCAATTTCAGCATCTATCATAATGCAAATTATTTTCGTACAACATCTGTGTAGTTATTGTACAAGTTTTTAATCTGAGCATGAGTGACTTATATTTCTCTACGTCAGTGGCGTTCAAGGATGTCTTTTTGCACAAGAATAGCATGTCCTACTTCTCGACAAAAAAAGTTTATAGTGTTTTAAAACTATTGATTTATTGATGAAATATAACAAATAGAGAAAATACCAAAAATATATTAATATTATTTTTGGAATATTTTAGAATCTTTCAAAATATTTTATATTATTTTGGAATATTTCCAATAATCTTCTTTAAATTATCCTTACAGTCTAATTTTCCAAAACATTTTTAGATCTTCATTTATAGAATTTAGAAGCAAAACACATTAAAATTTCAATGAAATTACATTTTATATTTTTAGAATTCAAATTTGGTATTATTAGTTATCATTGTACTTTTCATCATAGGAGCAAAAAAAAAATTGTACAGAAAATGACAACATTGCTTTTTCAAAATAGTAAGATTTGTAACACAAGACAATGTAAAGGTGTTGTTTTTTTGAAAGTTTTCTCTAGGCGGGGTTTAACTTGGATTGGCACGATTCAAATCAGGTTTGAAAGCATACTTAATTTCCTATTAGAAAATAATTATAGTTTAATTAATTTTAAGTTTTTAGTCTCGATCAGCTCATAAAAGGGGGCGTCAACCAAAACATGATCTCTCAAAGCATTGCGAGTTAAATTGGGTTTAAAATCAAACTTTCTTTGAACTCAATTTGAACAACTTATCAAGAATAAAATTGCAAGAGCTTTTAATTGCTTGCTACAACATTCAAAGCATTAATTTTTTTTTTAGGTATAGAAAAAAGATTGTATAATGGAGTGAAAAAACAATTTGGAATAAAAAGATTTTTTCACAATGCTAAAAACATCTAAAATCTATTAAAAATAAAAAACAGTTCACAACCTTAAAGATTTTGGGAAAATAAGAAAAAAATTCAAAAAATTTGAATTTTTTTCTAGATATAGAAAAATGATTGCATGATTTACTGCAAAAAATAAATTGGAATTTTTTTTACATCGCAAAAAAGCATCCAAAGTCTGCTTAAAAAAAAAAGCTTACAACCACCACAATTTTGGCAATAAAAAATCCTAGATATAGAAAAAGTCTTGCATAATCTAGTGCAAAAAAAAATTTGGGATTTTTTTTTTTTTTTCACATTGTTAAAAACATTCAGAGTCCGTTGAAAAAAAAACCAGCTCACAGCCATGATTTGCCATCACAATTTTGGCCAAAAAAAATTCAAAAAATTCTGAAAAAATTTCAAGATATAGAAAAAGGCCTGCGTGTTGTAGTGCAAAAAAAGTTTGAAAAAAAATTTATATTTACATGGTAAAAAAATTGCCAATGGTTTCATTCCTTTATAATTATCAAAAGAATTCAAATGCTTGCATCAAGACTTTAAACTGGTTTGGTGGTTAAGAGCATGGTTTGTAGTTAGGAGGTCTTGAGCTCAATTCCTACCACCGGCGGTAGAGCTTGGGACAGCGTGGTGGGCCCCACCATTAGTCCGGGCAGTTGGAGTAGTTGGACCGGGTAGCCCAAAAATTAGTTTGGGTCGTGCAAATATTTAAAAATAATAATAATTTAATAATACTATTTTGACCAAATTTAGATATAGAAAGAAAAAAACCCTAGATAAAAAAAGATGATGTCGCACAAAAAACACACTGAATCAGTGCGGGTTTAAAGACGATTAAGACACAACATTTGACTACTTTAAAGAGTGCTGAATTCTCACGTTTTCAATAGATATATCAATCCCGCTGAATCAATACTATATCCGCTTGTACGAGCATGATATCATATCAGTGCAGTTGTAATGAATAACGCAACGATGCGGAATCAGTGCGAAAAACGTACAAACCCATGAAATATTGAAAATTGCATTGAAATCGTGCAAAATCAGTGGGGTCCGAAATTCTTGATGCTAACACTAGACAATGTAGAAGTGTTTGTTTTTGAAAATTTCTCCCCGGTGGAGTTTTAACTTGGATTGATATGATTCAAATTGAATTGGAAAGTAGACTATTTGAATTCCCTATTTGAATTTTTATTTTTATTTTTCTATATGAATGTTTTCTCCATCTTCGGCAACGACAATAAAATGGTTGATATGTCAGTTAGGGGTTAAGGAGTTAGTAATTATCAAACTAAAATTTGAACATTCCTAAAGATAAGAAATGGTATATGCTTTAATAATTAGGGCTTCGCTGCTCTCCGCAATACCAATGATGCTTGATATAGTAAATTAATTGGAAAGTAAAAATTAGATTTTTTTAATATTTGGAATTGTATGATATGGTGGATGTAATATTAAAATATATTAAAGCATCATATTTTGTTTTGGAAATGGCATCAATTTAGATTGTGTGATGCAATTTCTTAGATGATGTCTCATATACAAAATAATGTATATTGATGTTTCAGGATTTAAAAAAAATGTAACGTCAGTTGCATAAGCTAGTGCAAACACTCCACATGATGAACTATTTGGTTGTTGCAAATCGTTTGCATATTTATAGTGGAATGATATAGAAGGCATGAGTTGGAGTTTGTGAGCTATATCAAGTGGCAACAATGAGGTTTGGGGTTTATTAGGATCATATATTATTGCTTGGTAATGGATGTTATTTGGTTGTATGAGAGCAAGTATCCAATGGTTTCCATTTATAAATAAATGTTGGAGACAGTTGGTTGTATATTTTGTTCTTTTATATAATGTGGCATAAGAATGTTCTTCGTAGCCTTGACAATTTAGTTGATTCTCATACAATATTTGCATTCCTGCTCCCATGTGTTCATTACTTAGTATTTATTCACTTGCAGGGAATCATGCATCTCCCAGGTTGATCTCATACAATGTGAGGTTACATAAAGTTCTCCAAAATTGCCAACCTGAACATTCCTCCTTTTCACTAAAATAGAACTGCATCACAACATTCCACTATTTTAAAATGGTGAACCCTGAAGTGTTGAGTTTCTGGAGTCAACACTTCCAAAACAACATGTCGTGAAACAGGAAGGTTCCCACACATGAAAAACATGTTGGATCCTACTTTATTATGTTCGGTTAAGAACAGCTAGGTCATCTGGTTCCAAGACGCATTTAGCAGCTATCACTGAACGACAAGAAAAAGGAAAATAACACGCTAAAATTCAACCCTTAACTTAACACCCTTAACTTAACTACCTCAAGGAAAGGAAAATAACACGCTAAAATTCAACCTTTAACTTAACACCCTTAACTTAACTACCTCAACTGGTGAAAACATACAAGGTGTTTCAAAATCCCGTTGCACCTGTACCGAACAAAAAGCCAACCAATTCAATCAACTCGTAACAACCGTTACTACCACTTCAATCAATTATCCCAAAAAAATTCTCCGTAAAACCTATAAAAAGAACAAACCATTAACACGCCTTAAATCGCTTTTACCTTGGTTCGAATTGTTTGAGCCGAGAAGTAAGCATCTCCAAGCTGCTACTCGGATCCCAGCAGCTATATTCTAACCAAATGTAGATTTCAATCGGCCCAGCAATTCACTGTCTTTAGCTTGTGCACCAACTTCTGTTGCTACTTTCACCATGCCAATACGAGCATATGCCTGTAATCCACCAAGTTTTTTTTTATCAATAATGTAAGTATCTTCAGCAAATCCACGTTGAAAACGCGATCTAACACGTCAGTGAACTTCTCAAACTGAGGGTAAATATCATAGGATGAAAGCATACCTCGGCTCTTTCTTGAGGATCTGTAAGCTTGACAATATACTTCAAAGCTTCAGCATTTTCTTCTTCTTCTATGCAAGCCTCCACAAATGGTTTGTATCCTCACAGATCAAGAAAATACATTAGTCTCCATCTCCAAACTACACTGGTGCAGAATGGTCCAAACTATGCACATGGATTGTAGCCATCAAAGACAGGCAAGGCTTAAATATTAGTTTGTTTGACTCATCCAGTATTTGAGTTTTTAAGCTGCCCTAAGGAAATTTTTGAGTAATCTCGAGCTTTACACAAAAAATGGCAATGGTAACAGATCCCGCATTCCTTGTGACCCTGTATCAAAACCAAAACGACCATGTATCAGGTCCAAATGTGACACCGGATCTTTGCGATAGACGACAATTGAAACCATGATGATGCAAAAAGCATGAAACCTCAGGAACACGGGAAGTGCCCCCGTTAAGCCCCCTTCTGCTCAACTGAAACCCTAAACCACGAAATTGGAACCTTGGTGATCTTATTGCACAAAGAACTGGTACTGTTGAGGCTTGCCAAAGTTAGACTCAGAGCTTGAAAAGTGACATGATCGATGGAATGAAAAGAGCCCATTTTCTAGAGGAAATGCACAAAGACAAATTTCCCCATTCAACATCCCCATCCCCGATTCCCCAAAGCAGGAATGACAATCTGATGACAGTCGATGATCAAAGCCATGAAAAGCTAACTTGTGTAGAATTTCGACAAAAGAAATCCCTGGCCTACCTTGAGGAAGCATATCTCTCCACGCCAGAGTTCCATCAATCCCTGGCAGCACATTCATCATCCACAGAACCGGTTATGCTGAAATTGTTCTTGACTCGACTCTAGAGATTATTCATCTCCGCTTGCATTAGAAAAACAGAGGTTGGACACCGTAATGCTTCCATCACAATTGAAGAGCCTCAAACATGCATCTAAATGGAAGCACTTGCATGCAACCCTAACCACAGCAGTAGTAAGAACATCCAACATATTAAACATTCAACTTACCCTAGCTCCCTCGATTAAAGATCAACTTCTTTCCGTCAAAAAATAGATTTACAAAGTTCATACTCCCTCTGTCCCATAATATCTGGCACGTAGGTTCTCTCAAATCTACCTCTTGAGGTAGATTTGAGAGAACCTACGTGCCAGATATTATGGGACAGAGGGAGTATATTGTATCGCTGTAAACTGTTCATCTGCACATATTCAAAAGTTCTTATGCATATTAAAATGAAATTTGATATCACAGGGTCACAGGGAGTCACATAATTCCTTGAAATGGGAGAATGAAAGATGAGAGAATTTTCTTTGAGGCCAGGAACTAATGATACGTATAATCAAATCCAAAATCCAGGCATTCACGGAAGATTATTCTTCCTGGCAATTGAATCCTCCAGAGTCTGAGCTTTCAACACCAAAACTTCAAAATCACAATCAATTCAGAGAATTAGGGTACGATAGTGCTCAGGTGACACCCAGTGCATATTCTATGGAAAGAATGTGTAAATTTCAATGGAGTGGTGGTGCTCGAGAATTAGATCTTCTCCAGCAAGGATTAAAGAAACCCTAATTTGGCAGCAGTGGAATTGAATTCATCGCGACCCGCGGCGTCCAGCGCTTCGATCAACGTCTTCACAGGCCATCCCTTCGTTTTCACAGGCCATCCCTTCGTCTTCACAAGCCATCCATTCGTCTTCACGACGCCAGACGGTGCCTCCGAGACCGCAGCTCGGACGACGACGGCGCGGCGCATAGTGCACATTCCTGCGGGAGCGCGTGCGGAGGTCCAGTTGCTGCGGCCCGGAACAGTCCTGGAGATGCCTTGGAACGGTCATGGAGACGAAACGAAATTTTGTCACCATCACCAATTCCATGGAATTGTCTTGACGACGAACCTACCATCCAATGAAGGCTAAACCAGTTCCGACTTTCGTCATCACTGGAATTAGATCATGTCAAAAATATCTTAGCCGATTGTATCAAAGTTTAACGTTCTTAATTTTTAATGCATATTGATATACGTTCTTTTGGAAAATTACAACAAAAAATCCAAAACCTTTTCCAAAAATTCAACCATACAAATGGCAATCTCAAATTCATTACTTTAGTATGTTTTTACAATTCAAACTAAAAAAAGTTTTGAAAGTTGTATATAATTGTGTGATTAGTTTTGGTCAAAATGCATAAGTACATGGGTTTTAATTGTTTAAACCAAAAAAAAACAAAAAAACAAAAAAACAAACTATAAACACTATGACTTTTTAGCAAGTTTGATACTCAAAAACCTACAAATTAATGATAGTGCAAAAAATAAATTAAACAATGTTAAAAATAATTTAACATTCTACAAATTGGTCTTCACCGACAAAAAAGCTTGCATAGCCATAGAGTATCAAGCATGTAATTTCTAGTTTCCAAGTTTCAAGGTAGTTTAAACGAAAATAAACAAATTACTCTAACCAAATTACTAATGGTTGGGTTATAAATACAATATTCAAAGATTTCATTTATATTCCGTAATATTTTACATATTGAGAGAATTACACATATAATATTTAAAATTCCTAATCAAATATGATATATAAGTCATTGCTAATTGAAATGTGTATTTGTTTTCAGATTTTATACGTTAGAATGTAGTTGTTTTGTTACAAAGCATTTAATAATGCCATTTAATATCATTTTATCACAAAAGAGTTTTAGCAATTCAATTTTTAGGACTAGAAAAACACATAACTTAAATTTTGACATGATTTTTTCATGAATTTCTATTTGTAGTTTTTTTAAAGCAAGTTATATATTTTATAAACTTCTAAAAACTAATCAATACAACACTAATTAAATATAAATATTGAAAAAATATTATATTTAGTCCACGCTTAAATTCAAACACAAGTAATAATTGAATAAAAATGCTTGGTTGTACATCTTTAATGTCAATATTTATATTAACATTGTTCACTATAATTTGATCCAATGTCATTTCTAAATATTTTGTGCAATATTTTGTATTAAAACTAAATCATAATAAAAATTCAGCTGATTCTTTTCATGAATCATATTCTCTTACAATTGATTATAATTTTTCATTCAAAATGTTGATAAAAAAATTATAATCCAAAATGTAAGAAGTATTGTTGAAGTAGCATATGACCAAAACAAAATCTTTGAAACTTCCATCTCACCATTTCCATGTAATTGTGCAATTGTACCTGCATAAAATTTAACAATATATGAACAATGAATAAAATATTATGTCAATGGCAATTTGATGAATAGAATTTAGAATATTTTAAGTACACAACAAAAATAAAACTTCTATTGTGTTCAATATTGATGGCAAAAGGAATTGGTAGATCATTGTTATGATTGATTTAGATCAATCTTATAATGAGAATTTAATCATTATATGGAACTTAAGAGAAACTTATGAAATCATCTTTAGGTTGTTCCTTCTTGGATTTTTTTATAATTTTTTTATTACTATCAAAATTTTATACTAGTGAATATCCATTAGACCCACGAAAATCATAATTAATTAGATATATAAAAATTTATAACTATTGAGCTAATTTAAACTTTATCATTATATATGTCTATTTGTTTTGCATGTTTTTTTCTTTTTAACAAAAAAATGTTAATTATATAGTATATCAACACGTAATTCAATTATGTAGTAGTATCACAATTCAATTTCAATTATTACAACATAAATGATATATTTTTGAAACAATATTCAACTTGTAGATTATTTCGTAATAAACAAAGAAACAGAATCTTCAATTTCTTTATTTTTATATTATGTAATGAAAAGATGGTCATTTAGCAATAACTCTGGTAATATAAAATGAAATAAATTCATTTTTAATTATATTGTTGTTTTCGAAAATGATGTTAATATAATTATAAATAAATCATAATACATCATTGTTGTTTTGTATAGAAACTAACCAACATTGATTGCAGTAGGCATACAAAATTGGAGAAGAAGTACAAATCGAAAGAGTGCATCGTTTGGAATCAATTTTAAACTTGATACACTATTTACAAGTCCGGAACCAATGATTGGAAGAAAAAGAAACCTTGTAAGAAGAATTCCTATTGTGGTTTGAAAATTTACGTTGGGACCATTCATACCTGCCAAATTTTTGGATATTAGAATCTTACAAATGTACATTAATATATATATATATATATATATATATGAATATGATCAATGTGTTTTTTTCAACCACTAGTCATACAATTGATAGAATAAATCTTCTATATAGTTTGACAGATCACGAAGTCTATAAACAAAAAAAATAGATATTAATTTATGAAAGTATTGATATAAAACTAAAAATATAGTTTCAAACAGCAAGAATAATTTATTTGACCACATAATGATTGAGCCATGTTTATCATGGAAATAAATACTTATATGTTTTGTATGGTAATTAGGGTGGATTTGTTGCAAATATCTGAAAGTATTGTAGAAAAAACAGTTATATATCTAGATATCTATGTCGCTAAATCATTGTTTAAATTTAGTATGTATGATGCTTTAATCACAATGAAAATTTTTCCCTACTAATTATATTTATTTATTTATATATATATATATATATATATATATATATATATATATGTATATTCCCATTCATACCTTTTCATTTATGATCATTTAGAAACAATTACATACAGAAGTTAGGAAGAGAGGTGTGAGCACAATAGGAGAATCACAACATTTTGAATTTTGGAAGAGGAGCATGAACACAAAAGCATAATTAGTAGTTACAACAATTAAATTTAGTTAGGAAAGTATGAACACAGAAGGGAAATCAAGAACACTGATTAGTAGTTAGAGAAGAAGAATGAGTATAAAAGGAAAATTAGAGACAACAATTAGTACTTAGTTTGAGAAGCTCATAACTTATAGCTTTTCTCAAATAACTTTCACAAAACTTACAATCAACATGATCATTCAATAAACATTTGAAAAGATATTGACTTTCAAAGATCAAAGCTTGGAAGAAATACATACACAAACTCATAAAATTAATTAAGCTTTGATTATCTTTAGCCAAAGAGCCCTAAAATATCCAAGTGTGAATAAAACCAAAAGTTACATATAAACACACACACACAATATACTACACTATCCAAAAAACAAATTAGCCCCAAAAACATTGTTGTCCATGAATAGATTGCAAACCGATTCCTCTCTTGTACTAAATTTTGTAATTTTTTAGAAAATCATTCAATTTGTAAGTGAATTAGACTTTTTTGTGAGCTAACATTGAACAATTTGAAAATTAAATTAAATATTATTTTGTGTCTAATAGATTCAATTGTATGTACAAAAGAAAATGAAATCAAAATTATCCAACCATGATCTCCTTTTATAATTGAAACTCTTTGTTTTGTCATTCAATAATTTTACCAAACATTTATGCAACAAGACAATTTAAGGCCTACGCCTGTAATGGTACAACCTTAATTATATTGTTCTATGCAAAACTACGGGCCATGTTAAAAACAAAAAATCTTCATTGTATAAAAAATATATTTGATTTTGGAGATTTTTCAACCAACAATAAAACTAATATTCTTTCTCGTAGTACCGTAGTACATAGTTGGCTTTAGCACTAATTATGTTATTTTAATAAGGGCAAAATTTTAGGAAATTTTTATTCACTTTTTTTTTAATTTTAAGAAGATTTTTTCAAAAAGTACAAGTGCCAAATCATTTTTTAGAAAAAAATTTTAAATATTTGGCACCCTATTATTGAATCCAATCGTGTTCTATGGTAATTGTATAGAAGTGTGCGGTATACTAGAGATAGATATGAAACTTGCGCTACAACATCTACATGAATACAAGTGAAACCAAAAAGTCAAGCAAAATCATATGGATGTAGAATTTTTTTAAATTAAAACCTTTGTAGACTTTTGTAAATAAGACAAATGTTTAGTTCCAACTAGCTTAATTTAGAAGAATGCTAGGTATAAATAGTAACAGCTACCACCAACTCCACCCATCTGCAATCTCATTCTTTTACATGCTTTTAAAAACTTTAATGTGGCTTTAGTGCAATTTGAAAATTCACCAAAATCAAACTAACTACCATCTTTGCTTTCAATAAATTCACCATGTCCAAATCACCTACTAAATGCTTTGTACTCACACTATAAGAGAAAACCGTAAAAGAACTCTACACGTTTGTCATGTGCAGTTTTTTAAACCACCCTAAACTATAGATGAAAAACATGTGCATAATCTTTGTTTTCTCACTACAAGTGCATTTTTTTGGAATTAGAAGATGTATCCTATACCGTTGGAGGAAATTTTTAGAATGTTTCCAACAGCATAACATATGCTTTCAATTCCAAAACTGCACTTGCAGTAAGAAAATAAAGACTATGCACATGTTTTACATCTATTGTCCATGGTGGTCTAAAAACTGCACATGACAAACTTGTGCGATTTTATTTTACTGTGTTTTCTCATAGTGTCAAGTGTAGTAACAATCAATGTTCTTTCTTTCAAGAAAATAGATGGTATTGTACGTTGTGGTCAGTTTCGGACAGCCAAGTGTCGAAATTGAATTTTCACATCAGATTTTGATAGGTCCACGTCATCCTCAACCAATCACAAGATGACACGTGGCACTTTTGGACCAAAATCAATTAATTAATGTCGAAACTGACCACGGCGTAGGGTATTAGTATGTTTGTTGGGACATCCTTTTATACCTTACATTCTTGTTTGACCCTAGATTTTCATGCATTGACAACATGGATGATGAATGTTTTCAAAAAATTATTTCACTCAATCAATTCATTAAAAAAGCTTCAAGAAATATTTTTTCTAATATATTAATGAAAATAAAAAAAGAAAATTATACTTTAATAAAAAATGTCAATTTTTGAAATATTCTTTACAAATTTTTATAATTTGATTTTGCTATCTTTAATTCAAGCATTTAGAATTTATTTAAAAACACCATATATTGAATACATTGTTAGTTTCAATTTGACCTTACGAAGATTTGAAATCTAGGAAAGCTCATAAACCTTGCAAAACTTACAAACCCTAGTTTAAAGCTCACTCAAAATGATAGCTTCCAAAATCACAATAATAAAATTAATCAATCATCTAATACAATTATGTAAACAAATATAATATTCTAGTAGTATCAATTTTTATATTCAAGTTTTATTTATTTTTAGTGATTTTTTACAAAATAATCACAAATGACCAAATCTTTTAAATAACGCAATTATGTTTCAGATTTATATGGTATCACAACCTTTCGATAGTATGACAAGAAAACCTTTTTCATGTGATAAGTTTTTTTTTTTCTAATTTTTTTAAAGATTATTTTTACTAAAAGAAATGAAAATATATTAAAAATATTCTATTAATTAGTCTATTTTTCTTTATTAATTAGTATTTTTTCCTTAACAAGCTGTATAAATAAAACATAAAAAATGCATATTTTGAAGATGTGCAATTTATCAATGTAAATTAAATAGTGCATGTAAGATAATGTAATTTGAAATAATATATTAAATTATGTAAATATGTTTCACCTGAAACAAGGTTTCCACCAAGAATTAGATTCATACATGGTATTGTTGCTTCCCTGCATATTACATTACTTTGAAATATTAAAATATGGCTAAAATCAATTCATATATTTAGATATACACATATATATATAGACATATATGTGTTATATGAATCAAAAGGAACAAATTTTATTAAATTTTTTAAAAAAATTATCTATATTTGAAGTTTTTTAATACAAATTAATTGTAAGAGTATAACAATTTTTTTTAAATAAATTAATTCTAGTGACAACCTTAGGTCAAAGCTAGTTTTCAAAAAACTTGTGGATTCCCAACGCTTACATGGTATGTAAGCGAGGATGCGTGCCGCAAACCCCAAAAATATTGGGTAGGGTTTTCTATGATGTAACTTAGCCTTTCACATTCTTGAATGATCTTTCCATAAATGTTCCATTTTGTCCTTGAAGACCACTATGTTAAGTAACATAGCATTTCACGTCTTTTCAATTTCATGGCCTTTCATTTTGTCTCTAGTAGTGTGAAGAAAAGTGAAGCCCTAATGAATTGAAAATTCCAGTGATGACCTCTAGTCGAAGTTGGTTTAGTAAAGTATTTCAAATTGGGTCTTGGTAACTATAGGTTCTATTTGTAAGTCGGCGAGCCGCAAGTTCTAAGGTAGGATTTTCTATGATATAACCTTTCAATAATGTAACTTAGCCTTCTACATCCTTAAATGGTCTTCCTTTGATTGTTCCATTCCGTTCTCCATCCTCGAAGACCATTAAAAGGATTAACCTGAACTTTCACTTTGTCACTCGTAGTGCAAAGAGAAGCAAAGCAAAGCGCTAGTAATATCTAAATATATAAAACTTGTGTGGATATTATTTGGGGTACAAATTTTGAAATTTAATATAATTGTGCATAAGTTCGTTTTGAATCTTAAAGTTGTAAACTAGTTATTAAATTGGAATATGATATTTATTTATTTTAACTACTAAAAGTCTAATAGTGTTTCTATAATTGACAATTTGAGAAAAACCATTACAAAGTAATACTTAGAAAAATATTTTGGAATTGATGCACAGATGACAGCTGTAGATTTTGGATTTTGGAATCCATCCATACAACTAGATTCACCAATGTTATCTCCAATATTTTATTATAAAATTGAAAGTCAAAATTCAAAATTCCTTCGAAATTTGATTACAAACAAAGTGTCAACATTTTTGAGTTAGATTTTGTTGAAATGGATTTGAAATGAGGTTCAAGTGGTGTTTTTTTGAAGTTTTTGCGTTCCTTAAATCTATAAAGTCAATGCAATTATTGCTCAGTCAAAATTTCATATGTTTTTACATTTTTAATTTTAGAGAAATATGTACTCTAGTAACACTAGATCCAAAAGTTGGATAGGACAACAATTAGACGAAGTATCTTCAAAAAGAAATTGTGAAGAGGGAGATTTAGAAGAACAAAAAATGTCAACTGTCCCAAACAAGTATCTCTAAACATCATATTTTTTAGTTTGAAAAATAAAATTTGAAGGATCTCAATGAATAGAGGTTTGTGCAAAAGTAACATATTCAATTTTAATCCTTGATAATTTGAATAATATTAGCACTTTAACTTTGGAAAGTATTTAAATTCATTTAACTTCACTTCATTTGGATACTTGAAAACATCAACAATACCTTATAAATTTGATTTTATTGATATATTTGAAGGTAGCAATTTATTGATTTTTTGAAGTAATTAAACAAAATAATATTTTGATATGATATCTATACACCAATATGTTATTTTTATGAATTTTGTGGTTGCAATCAAGATATCCGATTTTGACTTAAAGTGCAAGTTATATTGACTTTAAAAGAATTGATATCATAAAACACTTGAAAAAGAAAAAACCATTTAATTCAAAACATTTTAGTTTGTAGGACAAATGGACTTCTTGATAACATGAAAAATTCTTGAGGAGGGGTTGTGCATGTTGAAGTTTTCCCATGTTTTAAATCTACATCATGGAGATGCTGAATTCCAAAATAAATTTTCCTTCAAAATCAAAAAAGTAAAAACAGTTACACAAATGGAATATAGTTTTGAAAACTAGTTTTCAAAAATAAAATATATCATGTGTTTTGCAATCATAGTTTTAGCAACTATACTCGCTATACTTTCAAGCAATTGGACCCTATAGTGTAGGTGCTAATAGTTTTAAATATTTTTGAGATAAAATTTTATAAAAATAGGAAACTTAAAATAAAAAACTCAAGCACAAGTTGGAATTTTATAGTTGGGGGAGTGACACAATTCATACTAGTGTGCACATCACTAATGTTGCGCTTATTATATCAAGGTAAGCACCAATTTCACATGATGAAGTTTCCATTTTTTTAATAATTAAAACATAAATAGTTCTTTTCACAAATACCATAGATTTCGTTTATTCACAAATTTTTGGTTTATAATTATAGGACTACAAATGTGACAAAGGCAGACAAAAAATATAAAATATAATATAAACTAAAATATAAACTAAGTGATTTGCATTTATGTTATCAATGACCATTGTTTTGTTGCATATTGTAAGGTTTTAAATTTTAATTTAAAACTCTTGCAAAGTCATTTTTGCATATACGTTTATGTTCACTCATCAATTTATTTACATGACTTTATAATAATACTAAGTTGTCCCATTTTAATCAATCCTTTCGAATTGGAAAAAAATACAAAGGATTTCTTGCAAGATTGCACTTGTATGCAATTCACAAAAGTTCATATATTTAATTTCTTTGAGTCTACATAATTTTTTACCAAATGAATGTTTGTTGATGGATACTCTAATTTGTTGAAACGACTAATTCGATTAATGCTTGTGGCGCACAAACTATTTGAAGCTAGAAGATAAGTAAATGCTTTTGAATCCTCTCAAGATACCGTATGCTACAAGATATTGTTTTTGATTTTTAATATTTTGCATTTTTTGAAACGATGTGTGGTTGTATCCTTGTAAAAAGAGGCCTTCCATATCTTGCATATTTCTTGCCCCAATGAAACAAAAATACTATATCTTGCAAGATATCTCGAGAGGATTTGAAAGAGATAACGAAGGTTCATCTTCCAACTCCAAGAAGTTGTGTTTTTTACAAGTATTTAGAAATTGACTTTTATGATTTGGTACAAAATGATGTCCAAAGAAATTCATTGTAAAGTAGAAGCACCAGAAATTGTTAGATACCAATTGTGATCCTCAATAAAAGCACAAGTTTTTTAACTTTAGGAGTTCCCAATCTAGTTATCACAAGCATTAATTAGGAATACCAAGTTAGCAATCTGATTGGACTAGAAATGAAAGACAATTATTAGAGAAGCTACTAACATCAACAGTAGTCTATGCATATTAACTTTGAAAAATTATATCTAAAATCATGCATCGTGAGAAATTTCATTAAGAATGGAACTTGGTTATTAGAGCCAAATTTTTATGTACTGCAATTTTTTATCATTGAAAACCAGTGCTCCATGTAGGTTGAAATGCTTAAACTGAGCGCAACTGTACCCCCTACGTTAATAGGAAAGAGGGAGTATAAATTTGGTCAAAGATAAATTCAATACATTTGGGTATTCAAACTCATACCCCTCTGAACGTTTTAGAAAATGTTAATGCAATTGTACATAATCATTTGATTTACAATGTATTCCATTTGTAATATTAAAATTGTAAAAAGAAATTATTATTTTTTCATTAATCTACTCAAATTAACTTCTTTTGATTCTTTTAGAATTTTCAACATGTAGGATTTAGGTTTTAAGGACCAACAAATCAGTGCCCTTCACTATCAATTTGTGGTTCAAGTTTGCTGAACTTCACTACATTTTGAATATAGTGCACTTCACTATAATCCAAGCATGATGTGCTTCATTGCGTTTGAACTATGGTGCACTCTAGTATTTATTTATTTATTTTAAATAGTTGATATGGGTTTTTTTCCTAAAGTTCAAATTCAACATTTGAGGGTCTTTTGTGATATTTTTCTAGTCACAGTTTGTGAATGATTTTCATGAGAACAACCAATGATTAAAGAATAAAGTTGCGAGAAAAGAACCACAAGAATGTTTGAGTGAAATGAACCAAAGCAAGCATAACGATTGAAAAGATAGAGGAGCTTAAATCTTAAAAATGCCTTTATATACATAGGCCTCTTATTTACTTTTTAAGTTTATATAATTTTAAATAAAGTATAATTTACTTAAAATGAATGAATTATATGGATATAATCAAAGCATTACCCCAAAATATTGAGGCTTTCAAAAATGAAACGCAATGGTGCATGAGGACCAATAAAAATAGATTTTAGTGGAACGCATCCACCTATTAGAAGTGCCAAGATCTGTATCATTACAGCTAACATATAAATTATTTTTTCAAACTTTTTATTTGTATATGTTTTATTACTTCAAGTATTTTATGTACTTTAATGTATTTTGATGATTTACTATTTCAAATGGTTTTTTAAATTTTTTCCTCAAATGAGTATTAGAAAATGTCAAACATGATCGATATTGAGACTAAATCCTTATTCCAAAACATAATGAGATTACATGGTTTCTAAATTGAAAATCACTATATTCTATGATAATGTTTATTTGTATATTTACAAATTTAAAATTTGCTAAAATAAAAAATATTTGATAACTCAAACATATACACTTATATAATAGTTATAGATATATTCTACTTCTAATACAATTTCTAATTAAAATATATATTTTTCAAAGTAAAAAATTATTTTACAGCAGATGTTGTTGGAGGAGTGAAAATTTGTTGAAGGCATGATTTAGTTAAACCTTTTGAACAAGTAGATTCAATCGAATTTATTATTGAGAAAGCTATTTTTGAGTTTGATGATGTAGCTTCATATCCATTCTAGCAAAACAACATCATGGTAGAATCACGTGCATCTATATGTATCATTGTAGAATTTTAAAATTGCTTAATAAATTAAACTTGAAAACATAACATACGTGAATAGTTATTATTTTAAAATATAACATATAAAAAATAAAATAAAAGTTAAATTCATATCAAGATTTCATAATTTTCTGTAACAATATTATTCTTCTCATATGTTCAATTTTTTCTAATATTAATTACAATATTATATTTATATATTCAGTCATTTTTTGTTATTTTTGTAATGATGAACTCAACAAAGTCACTCTTTGTATTTTTGGATAACCACATACGTTCAATGGCATTTTAAAGAGGCTATAAGTATTAGGGATTTTTTTTTGTTTTTGGAGAAGTGCTAAAGTGGCGACACAAAATAGAATGGTGTAGCAAAATATTTTCATATTCATCTATATTTTGAATAGAAGTGTGTTCTCATCCAAATATTTGGATGGCTTTCATTAAAATGTGGAAATTTCATCCAATTTATTTTCGAAAATGGGAATAATTTGGCATCTTCATCCATTTTTCTCCAAATTTTTCCTTAAGGCTTAGTATTCGCAAATCATTTTTGGTGCTTCTTGGCATTAGATGCCAAAAAAAACTAATAATTATTATTCTTTCAAGAAAAGCATTCCAAATATTTGAAGAATATTTGAAGAACATGGTCATGTATGATTTTTTGAAAATCTTATATTACTTATAACTATTGTAAATGTTATTTAAAATGAAAAATTACATGGTTGCAACTAGAACATTCTTAAAGAACATTCTCTCGTATGCTTGGTGCATTAACCACTAATTAAGTTTGTAATGAACATTCTCTCACATGCTTGGTATATTAACCACCATTTCAATTTTTATTTTATTTTTTCCTACAAAAACACAATCAAGCAAATGTTTTATAGAATTGATGGTATTGTGATTATGTATAGGTTAACGTAAATGGATGGAAAATTTTAAAGAAAAACCAAATAAAAAATTTAGTCCCAAAATTTGTAGGAAATTATTTTTGGTACATTGAACTATTCTTAGAAAATATTTATAAACATTCCATTTTTCAAACTCTGCTATTTATAAAAAATAAAGGTTGAATTGTTTGCCACAAATTTACCAACTTTGCCTGTCATTTGTAGTATATGGAATATTAGTCTATACATGTAAATTTTTGCAACCATAAGTATGTCTAAAAGAAAATAAAAATGTATGAAGATGATTACAAAATATTTGGACAAACACTTTAGACGTTAGGATTCAAAATAATTTTGCTTTCAAAAATGACAAATATTAGGAAATTAGCATCAAAGAGGCATTTGACCACAAATCGGACCATTGTAGTTGCATCGAAGGTACAAACCATACTAACACTTATAAATTAGATCAATCACTTATTTTGTTTTTTAATATTATGCCTACATCTTTGTAAGTATAAAGCCAATAGAAGTATTCTTGATACAATTATAAAAATCTTAAGGAAAAGGAGCACAAAGATAGTTTTATAAGATTGTAACATAAATATTTGAGACACTAAAATCAAAGTATATTGTTGTCAATTTTCTTTTGTAAAAAAAAAGAAAATGAGATATAGAAAAAAACTTGTTTGTTGGAAATGTAGCAAAAAAAAATGCTATACTAGTCTATACAATATAGTAAATGTTTGTTTTGTTTTGTGACCATGTCTAGATCTAATGTACATGATATCATGATAAAAAATTGAAAAGGAAAATTGTGTAGGACTTGTTTAACAAATTTAATCTGTACAGTTCAAATGATTACAATCAAATTTATTAAAAGAAACAAAGAAATTAAGCCAAAATAGAATTTTAATATATAATGGACTCTTGTAGTTCTAAAACTAATACTAGGTATAATATTTACTACATGAACAACCATCCACGGTGAAGACACATATACTTCTGAACCATGTACGATCAAGGGGTATTTAATTCTGGCTATCACATGATTGAAATATTCTACAATTTAAGAGAATACTTCAAGTACATTTGAGATAATGATTCTTTATTTTATTTAAACCATCCTAAATTACATTTTAAAAATTATAATTTGATAGAAATTTTACTTCCCAATGAATAATACTTACCCTATATTTTATCACATGTCATTTTCTAAATTTTTGCTAGTAGAACCCCCTAGCAAATATCAATGAAACACTTTTGGAGCAATCACTGTAATGCATGAATCAAATAGACATACTTAAATTTTTTAATTATAATTTTTTTCTCTAATATCTTCAACATTTTGTACAAAAAACATGTGTTTATAAGAATATAATATTGTGCAATAAAAACAATTCATGCAACAAATGACAAACATATTTTTTTTGAAAAATATTAAAAATATTTTTAATGATACGTACTTTGATATTCGGAACTTGAAGCAATAACATCTTTTCACTAGTAGGATCACCTATTTCATATTTGCTTGATGAAGCCATTGCAATATTTTGCTTGTCATTCTCATAAACATTTATCTCATTTTTTGTACAAATTTCATTTTGAATGCTATTACCTTCTTTGACAAGAATGTTTTTGTTGTCCTTTTGTTTGGCTTCCTCAAAGTTTATGGGTCCAATATTAGATTTTGGTGGCATCAAAAGATTGTAAATGAATGTCCATACAAGTAAAGTTGCCATCTTTTTTATATCACAAATAAACAATGTAATCCAATTATTAATTTTTTTAATATCCTTAAATATGAGTTAATGTTTCAATTTTAGTACAAATGTCAATAGTAAAAATTTACTTCATCTAAAGCAAAAAATAAGGACTAATAAACATGTTTGACTTCAATTAAACTTGCATACAAATAACTATACCAAGATCCAAGTAAATAACTATACCAAGATCCAAGTTAATAACTTTTAAAAATAAAATTAACGATAAATAAAATATGTCATATATTATATAGTATTGCATATATCTTAATTTTTGCAATTGCAAAACTATCAGTAAAATTTTATTCAACAAATTGCTTTCATTTTTTTAATATTAAAAATCAAAAAATGATTTTATTTTATTTATTATTAGCCTTATAAAAAAATTGAAGTTAATATATTTGTATGTACTAATACTTTGACATGTATACGTGGACACACTTCAAAAGTCCTATATTGTAGGAAGTATATGAAGTGCACTTTGTATACAAATTGCATACATTAATCAAATGTGCATTTCTATGAAATAAATGCCCATATGTATGAAATTCTAAGCTTAGATTTAAGGATGCAAACGAGGATGGTAAACTTGAAAATGCAATTCACATAGACAGAGAATTACTATTAAAAATTGATTATTGTAAATTTCTATAATATATCATTTACTAATGAAGAAGTTATTTTGATAAAAATAATTGAATTACTGTAATCATAAAATGCAATCATCTTGAAGATTATAAATTTTTTACTAGCTAATCATTGATGAAAATTGTAGTTATATAGTGTGAATAACATATACAAGATAAATCATATAATGTTTATAGAAACCTACCCACATACCAAAAGATGTGTATGCCACTCCATCCTTAGAACAAGATGAACTTTTACCAAATGGATTATCTTCTTCTTCACAAATTCCAGGAATCAACACTAAAGGAATATTTCCAGTGTTACCTATATATGTATATTTTTTTAAATAATTATTATTTGTAAAATTTTAAAAATAATTAATATCAAAACATTGATCAAGCATAGGTCTACAAAGTCAACCCCACATACCATTTACTCCACATTTTAATGAATAACATTGATATTTTTATTACAAATTCTACAAATGTGTATATATGCATAATAATTTTAGAAAAAATAAAATAAAAATTATTTGGTGTCCCCACTCTCGTCTCAATGTTGTCTTGTATCTCCTAGGGGATATCAAGGTGTGATAAACATTTACCCACAAAATTTACTAATGTAGTTTAAATGATGACATTTTTCTTCAAAACTCAAAAACGTCTATTTTGATGGCAAAAAAAGTTTCATTTAGAGGCCATCGAGCTCTTACACTTCTAATAATGAGAGACCACCAAGTTTTTTTTTACCTTATAACTATTTGGAGTGAACAAAGAAGAGTATGTTAAAGAAAAGTTCTTGGTATCTTATTCAAACTCAAGGTGAGTTAGAAGATAACTCTATTGTGTGGCGCATTTGGATCTTTTCCAATGCCAATAAGAAACAATGTAATTATTTAATAAGATTAATAACAGTAATGAAACCAATATATATTTATAAGTTGGATATTGATTTGTTTCCTAAAAAGGAGGAATCAAAAGGGAAGAGAAATAAAGAGAGGATGAATGAAGGGTACGCATTAGTTCTTGATAGATAAGGCATATTTTTGGAGAACTAATGAGAAAAATTGTACATATTATTTAGAAAAACAAGACAACGAGCATTAGGAACATGTGTATATTCATGTTTGGTATATGCCTATATGAACTTGTCTTTCAACAATAACCCTCACTCCAACGCTCTCGACTACTGTACGTAGAAGGCATGGTCGGCAGAAAATAATTCCCCAAAAAAATACTAAATAAATAAATAAATTTATTAAGTATTTTGTCAAAATCAACAAAAATAAAACAAAACAAACTCAAAAAATAACACTCAATGAAATTGGATGAAAACATAACACTTAATGCAACAAATAAAATAAAACGTTTAGCAGCCGGAAAAAATTTAATGTTAGCTATTGATAGCTGATTTTTTAATAATTACTTTTGAAAGTGCCAACCTCCACTGTTTCAACTTTTATTAATTATTCGACATGAAAGTGCCGACCCTGCCTTCCACATACAATATATGGTTGCTTTTATTTTTAGTTATGCTCATTGTTGATAAATGACTACATTCTACTAGAATAGGTCTATGCTTCCTACAATATTGTGAAGGAAGTTGGAGATAATGAATGGTGTTAAATTTTTGAGAAAAATGTGGGAAGAATTGGATGATTAAGAGCTCATGATTACAGATTAGATTTGTGAGAGGTGCAATGTTTGGTTTGATTCTTCTAAAGGTTTTGCCGTTGCTACAAGACTATGACACCAATTTGCTCAAGAAGTTCATATAAAAAAACCTGGGACATATGGGCAATACAATTGGAATTAGATTGTTTGTTTTTGCTTGTGTGTTCTATTTAATTTTAATTGAGGTGATCATAGTATAATTATTTGATCAACTTTTGCAAATGAAGACATAATTCATATGTCCATGTTATTCCAACACCTTGTACAAATTCTTGGGTTAATGTTATCAATTGGAATCATCAATAATCAACACTTGTTACACCTATGATCCCAATAACCTTGCAAAGATACTATCGTACTCTAGGGTCATGTTTAGGCGCCTTTCTCCTTAATCATTATTATTTTATAAAATAAATTCCGGAAAAACAAATATTTTCCAAAATCCATTTTTTCCTTTAGAATTTTATTATTAATTTATCCCTCAAATTGTGTCATTTATTTTTAGATTTTTTTCCAAACTTGACCTTGGGATACAGTACATTTTTTATAGAGTAATAGTGATATTGAATTAGAATTTATACACAGAGATGGAATGTCAGTAGTATATAATTGCTAAGTAAAAATATAAATATCACTTTTAATTAAAAGCTAATCATGCACTGAAAGATCTAATTTAGCACCTTGATTCCAAAATAGTTTCCTCTTTTATAATAAAGAACATCTAGAAAATTTAAAATAAAATTACATTGTTCAAAAATAACAAATTATGGGCCATTTATAAGGGAGGTTCTCCATACAATATTGAGTAAAAGGCATTTGTCCAAAAACTTGACAAAAATTCAATATTTTTTTGAAGGTTCATGGAAATTTGAAAAAAAAAACAAAAATTAAATAAAATTTAAGAAAAGTTTAACCTTTAAGAAAAGAATCAATTATATAAACTTTCAAAATAGATTTCAATAAAAAAAAAAGAAGATAAGATTTCATCATTTTATGGACAATCTTTTTGCTACCATCCCTAAAGCATTCTAAATGATTTGATTTAATTCTTATAGGTATAATAGTGACAAATGAACATGAAATATAGGTATCCATGTAAATCAGAGAAGGTTGATATTTTGGAAATTATATTGGTAAAAACTCAAATATATAGAGAAGAAAGTATTAAATGTTTATTTGCTAACCTTTTAAGGTTCATTTTTTTACAATTTTGTTTTTTTATAGCACTGTAAAACTTCAAAACTCTAAAATTTTGATATATGCTACAAAAAGGTTTTTCTTTCAAATTTCTTTTTATGTCAGCTCAAAAGACATGCCACCTAAATTTTGTTGTTAATCACTATTATTTACATTTTTTCTTTAAATTTCATATTATTTCAAGATTGTTTGCAAAAATTATGATTTTTTCAAGTTTTTTTTTAAATCATATAAAATTTATTTTTATTTATATAAATAAGAAAATTCAAGGTAAATCTATTTAAAAATAACTTAAATGAGAAAAAAATGCGAAAAATTCTAACATATTTTAAAATGTGAGAAATTGATGAGGTTTGACTGGGTTACTATAGCATGGGCCTTAGAGGGTTAACACTATGTTCAAACCACCAATCCACCACAATATGTTGCAAGCTATTCATTTAATTTTGTTGACCAAAACTATTAGTGATTTTTTTACCTTATATATTTGGCAATTCAACTATAAACTTATGCCATATTGCAACTAGGTTAAGTCATGCCAAAGTTTAGCACAACAATTTTAAGGGTAAAACCACCTTGTTGTGCATGCATTGCTGGATAGAGAGAATTTGTTTTTGAAAAATTGGATTTATGGGTGCGAATGATTGCATGGTACAATTCACCACATTTAAGGAACTTTGGGTTGTGCAACATCATGGCTTTTTGTGCACGTCGTGCATTTTGATTAAAAAGCTATTTTTTAGTCGATTTAAAAAATATGTAGCAATGATACTGGTACAATGAGAAATGAAGTTAACCAACTTCTAAATTAATGTATCTGTTAATCATAGAAAAAAATCTTCTTTTGTCAAAATGATATTGTTTAGAAGATTTTGAGTATCAAAACTCCCATTCTAATAACAATTTGACCAATATATGATCAAACTCTTAATGTAAATATAGGCCATGTTTCATTCTATGTTTGAATTTTAAAAAATAAGCTCACTTGCAGAATTTCATTCTCAAGCACATTAAAAAGAATCAATCAATTTTTTTAAATAGAGTAACAATTCAGAAAAAACGAGAACAACACATTTTTTTATTTTTAATTTTTTGAAAATGAAAAAAAATTGAAATAAACTGGAAGATATTCTTCTTCACATATTTGAACAATGGAAAAAATTAGCTCAAAATTCCATCCACAACCCTCATTACTCCTTCTCTTTTAAATTTTTTGAGTGTAGTTTTGCACTACAAGGAAATACTTTTTACATTAACATTGATTTAAAATTATATATATGTTATTTTAAACCCCTTTGTTTGGAATTGATAGAGGGCATCACTCTAGTTAAAGTATTTCAAATTCGTGATAACTTCTACCACCAATTTCTATATGTGAATTTCTAAAAATTAAAAAAAAATGCAAAGTAGTGCATTCGGACACAAAAGTTGGTGAACCGTACCATGCAAACACCCGTGTCACTATTTTTAATTAAGGATTAAATACGACTCTATGTATGTACTCTTCCACATAAAACCCTTCAAAATTCTACAATGGCATTGTTGATCTTTCAAGATAAGAACTTTGTTCTATATAAACAAAAGTACACAAAATGGAAACCTTTTCAATAACACGTAAAAATTAGGCTAAGAGCTCTTCTTTCCAACTGTAGAGAATAAAACATTCCAAATAGAAGACTTCTTTACACTCCTAAGTTCTTTTTTATATACACATAAAGATGCTACCTCAACCTAAAGAATCTCTACCTAATCTAATTATTCCTTGAAATTGACCAAGCTCACAAGTTTATTCCTTATTTTATTATCTCTTCCATCCATTTACATTTCATTTTTAATTCATTGTCTCCCTCATTTTCATAGAAACTCCAACTCATATACAAAAATAGTTGCAAGAGTAATAAAAGCCTTTGGTGTGTAAACAAACGTCAAGTCACAAACTTGGTAGTTCAAGCACTTCAAGTCTAACCCTCGTTTCCACCATGACTTTTTTTTTAATAAAATTCTCATATTACCTTTTTTTAAATATCACAAATTCATGAAGAAAAAGATACTAACTAATTTCTATACCATCCTACTATTTACATCTGGACAATGTGCACATTGTGTATTATAAAATAGATTCATGATAAGATATATAGCATAAATTACAAACCTTACGTTTATAGTAAAATTATGTATAAAAAAATACTTAATATGTGATTGTAGTCATTGAAATTAAATTTGAGTTATTTGAATATTTCATTGCAATTTTTTCAAACAAATTTTTCTTTAAGCAAAATCAACAATATAATCTTTTAACTATAGTAAACAGCTACAAAACATCATCAATTGGCACTTCCACATGTTATTGTTTTATTTTCATAATCATTAATTTAAAAAATACATTAGATATTATTATATTTATAAATATAAGAACCTGCTGAGCAACATGCAATGGTGAGATTTTCCAAATGGTATGACGGTTTGGTATACTTTACAACAACAAGGCCAATACATGCTCCTATCGCAAAACTTAAAAATACATTTAATGGCATGAACCACCTACAAAATATTTTAAATGAAAATTCTTATTTAAAGATCGTATTATAAACAAACTTGGTCACATTTAAATCAATTGTTCATCGACAAACTTTGTCTATTGATAAAATTTATATCTTTTATTCTTATTTTCAATACGGAAACAAAAATGAATTAAATTTAAAACATAAATTTTGTTTAATTTATTATTTCTAATAGTATATATTTGTGTTTAACTTATTTCTAATGGTGTATATTTATGTTCTCAATGCACAAATAGATTTCAAATATGCTAGAATAAATGTTCGTAAATGTTTGGTAAGTGCAAGTTATCCTCCATGAACTCTTGGACAATTTTGATGAATCATAGTGCATTTTGTCAAAAAATACTCATTTTAAAATCAACTTAAAAAATGTAATTGTAACATGAAAAAACGAAGTGAAGAAGTTTCACAAATATACACATATTCAATACAAAGTAAAACCTTAGTTTGTCACAAAAAATTATCTTTGAAGAGTATGAATTTCCAAACTTGCATTTCAATAACATCAAGATTGATCAATTTATGATCAAGTTTTGATAATAAAAAAGGTTAATTTATATTTTTATATTTTTATATTAATTGAATTTTGAATCATAATATACTTTTTTGTTCTCAAATGCATTCAAAAATAGAGTCCTACTTTTTTAAATACGTGGATAATTCATGAAAACTATAAATTTATAACATTTTATTTATTTTAATCTTAAAATGAATAATTTGAATAATTTTTTTAAGTAAAAATAAATCAATTCGAAATTTTATCTACATGTTTTATTTTAATTTTTAAGAATTTGAAATAGAACTCTTGCAAGAAAAAAAGATGGTGTTTATGTATCACACTCTTTATTTGTTGTCTCTGCCCCTACAGGGCAGAGACTACGAAAACGCTACGTTTTCAGGAGTTAGTGAACAGTGAGGAGTTAATGAGTTAGTGAACAATGACACTTTGAGTCAAACTGTTAGAAATCCAGCATGGCCAAGTACAGTGAGGAGTTAGTGAGGAGTTAGTGAGTTACACTAGTAGAAATCTTGTCTTATGTGACAAGTCTTTAGTGACTAAATGTCCGGAAAGACTAGTCCATAATGACGCAAAGACCACTTTGTGTCAATATGGACTTGTCTTTCCGGACATTGAGTCATTAAAGACTTGTCACATAAGACAAGATTTCTACTAGTGTTAGTGAACAGTGACACTCTGAGTTAGAAGGAAATTTTTAATTTTAACTTTCAAATTTTATAATTAAATACTGGTAATAGTATTGGTAAGTAAAAACACATGTTTCAGTGCACAAATTCCTACAAGTTACATGGTTGGACAATAAAAACATTTGGGGATTTTGTTTCTAAGGCAAAGACTACGCGACTAGCCGCTTGTTAAAATTAATTTCCTTTAGAATTATTTTTGGGTGAAAATATTATATCTTGGACAATAAGGTAATTCATAAAATTGATGGTACATGAAATTTGCTCTCATTCAATCAACTATGAAACTTTGAAGTCCTAAAATTGCTAGAAGAATGTATAGCAACTATGAAAGTCTTGAAATACTAACACAAGCATTTGTAAAAATTGGATGAATGAGAATTCAAACATTTTGTATACGTTGGACATGTTTGAATTTTGGGCATCATTGAAAATTTTTCCTTTTCCTTAATAAAAGGATTAATTAAAGATAGACAAAATTTGTCTTTTTCATTGTCCTAAATATAAGGATATTTCATATTAATAAAATTTTATAATATTCAAGATTTTTTTTTCAAAGATTAAATGATAAACATATAATATACATGATATAGATTTTGATAAAAATATAATAAACTTAGGAATCAATTGCTTGAATGGCACAAAACCAGTATAATGTCTTATATAATATAATAGTGATATTTGTAACAAAATTATTTATTTAAGAAACTAAGGTCTTTTTTAATATTAGAAATTTTAAATACACACTCATGTAAATTTATTCAATTAAATTTATATTCAATTTTTCATTTTTATGATAATTATTTTGACTAAATTTTATGAAAACATTTGAAAATTTAAATATATATAGATTTTTAATGAAAAACAAAATTATAGAGAACCACATTACTATGTGTAGTTGCTTTTGGCTTTTCACAAAATGCAATGTTTTTAATATATATAAAGGTTTCTCTATGAAATGTGACTTTGCAACATACTCTTAATGAAATAGAGGAAACTCTTTTTTCGTCCAGACATGATATTATTTTTACATCAATGTTAAATGACTCCAAAGTTTCAAAACATTTCAAATAAATATTTAATATAATATCTCTTTAATTGATCACACAAATATTTTTATTACAGTGAAGTTGCAATGTTTTTGTGAATTCATATTTGTTGTATTTCTCTCTATACAAAATGATTAACCTTTAATCTTTAAAGGACCAGGTGGACGCATTGTGTCCAAGAATAATTTCATTACTTTAATAACATATTTGGATTCTATACTTTTAACTCAATGTTAACTAGAGAATTGTAAATTTCCATTATGATAGTGCAAGAACTTCAAGATTTTGTATCTTGAAAATTTTTGTATTTAGAAATTGCAATTTCAATGTAATAAAAATGTTCCAATGAAGAACATTCTTCATTGGAACACAAAAATCTTTCAAGATTTGCAATTACGTTGAGTGATTCACTAGGGAAAAGCTAAAACGTCAACGCAAATGAACTTCACACATGGTAGTTAGGAAGGTTGATGGCTTGGAGGGCATTTCCACACTAGGGCATCACATTTAAAAAAATAAAGTTGTACAATGTATTAGACATTTGCCATTACTGCATCATTAACACTATATAATAATTACGGAAAAAGTTCAAATATATTTCAAATGGACTTTTTCTAATATTTGAAATATTTTTCCTATATTTTATATTATTTTGGAATATTCCAAAATTAAATTTGAAATCTTTACACATTTTATGCAATGTAACAATTAATAACGACACAAACACCGGCTTGATGAGACACCAACAAGTCACTTCATCGAAACGTGATTTTTTGAGAATCAATCATTGTTGTTGTATTTAGTTTTAGAATACCATTTTTTGTGAGTACCTAGATACGATACATCTTTGTATACTTTTGAAATTTCAAACACTGATCATGGTTATAGAATTTATGAGAATGTTTGCAATGAATGACATGTTGATTTTGCTCAAAAATTTCAGAAAACAACTCATGATCAAACCTTATAATCATATAATATATACAACAAATTGTTCTGAAAGCCGATCATATAAAGTCTCAAGACCAAGTCCTCTTTGAGCTTCACCAGTGAAGTTTTTTACAATAACACCAATTAAGAGATACAACTGCCTTCTTGAAAGCATCACGAGAAAGTGATAAGAGTTTGGAGATGAGCATGGTCCTTTGTGGGCAAAAGTATTTGGTTGCCTTGAAATTTAAAGATTAAAAATAGTTGTCTTAGCTTAATGTTTTTGAATACTGAATTTTTGGTTTGGCAGAAAGACAAAGTTGACTTCATAAAATCATGTTATAATTCATTGAATAATAAAAAGTTAACTCAATCACATTTTGGGTGACTTTATCCTTCAATGTCTATTTTGAGTTGTTGTGAAAAATTATTGTAAATAGTATACAAAATTAAGTTTATAAAATTGTCATTCAAATTTTCAATATTCTATTAGAAACCATATAACTTGTGAAAGTTCAAATACATTGGTTGTTTGGCATAGTGTATGTTTTCAAATAAGGTGGTGCCAAATTAAAAGAGTCCACAATAATTGTATTCAAAATTTAAAATATCGTCGGGTTTTAAATCAATGTGGGTTCATGTTATTTCATTCAATGTCGATAAATTTACAAGAGTTTGTTTACACTTGTGTATAAAATAGTATAGGTATCCAAAGTAACATAAATAATATGAATTTTTTAATTTGAAATGGACCACGTTAATAAAAGATGGTTTTGAATAATGTAGATTGTTCCAAATAGTGTGGCACACATTCTGTACAATAAACAATGTAGTAAATTCTAAAGTAAAATTCTAAAATCAAATCCTAAAGCTTTCAAGCACTTCATTAGTAACGTACATTGTCAATATGTTCTCAAGTTGTATTTATTATTAAAAAAAAAAAAAACAACTATTATTATTTGAAAAAGGCTTTTACCTTCCAAATCTCAATCAACATTTGAATGCATGGAATTCCAACAAATTTGATGTACTTTAGAGGTGTGTAAATTGTAGCGTTTGTAACAATATATATGTAACCTTTGATTTTGAGTAAAATGTGGGATAAATAGAGTGAGTTTTTCATTTTGAAGTGGTTTGTATAATTAAATAAAAAAATCTATGTGACATACTACATATATATTTAAATAGATGAGTTGTAAATTTATTTTTAAGTGTTGGTTGGTGTTTCAAAAATAGACAATGTTTTAATATATTTTTGGTTTGTTATAAGTTTTAACAAATATTTAATTTTAAAAAATAATTTTAGATTTTAAAAAATAATTCATAATTTTAAAAAATAAAAATGGTTGTTACATGTAAAGAGAGAAACATAGCTCTGGCTGACAATCTCTTGGTGATGTTAATTTTCAATCATTGCATTATTGTAAATGAAAGAATACACGTAGAAATAAAAAGTTTACATTCTCATTTAACAACTATTAAATGTTATAAAGTATTTGTTGAATCAATAATTTACTATATACATACATACATACTGTTAGAAAAAATAATTATACTCTTTTAAAACATGTCCAATGCCATAGTCATAGCAAATATACAATATGTAGTGAGTCGGTGTTATGTGCAAATACATAAACAACATTGTTGTTAAATAATATATATTACTATAATCGTGCAGATTTCCGATAATACAATAATAAAATATTAGTTTTCATACGATCACGTAACCTCATTAAATACAATCAAAATAATTTTCATATAACAAAATTTGAAAACCTTGTTCATGAGCTACAAGCAACAAACACCAAAATTTATAGCAAAGATTTACAAGAACATTTTTGTTTCCACATAAAACATTGAGATTCATATTTTTGATTGTGGGGTGAATGCATGGTTTGGTGTCTCACTTTTGATGTCACAGAGGATTATTCACTATGGTGTCTTCATTAAAACATTTATAAAAAATAGAATATGAAGAATTTTGGCATGAGAATTTGTATACACATTTTGGCCTTGATATTCGTCCATAAAAATAATTTTCTTTTGGAAATGACATCATCATAAAGAAATTAAGGACTTTTTAGTTATAGAATAGTGACTGTCACAAGCTGTCAACATTTCACATATGGACTTTTTTTTTAACAAAGGTTGTTGAAAATGTTTGTTAGTGAATCATTACTTAATGTGCTAAATCATGAGAAACTCAAAAATATACTTTTATAAGATAGCACATAATCTATCATGTGCTTGTGGGCTTTTTTGTGGTAAAAACTAGGTGTTGTTTTTGAATGTACATTGAAGCATGGAAATAGATTTTTTCGGCACAACATATTTTTTAGCATGTTAAGATATTTAAGCTTTAGGTGGGCTTGCACTTGTATAGACTTAATTTTTATGTAAGTTATTTATATATTTAGTTATATTCAAGTGAAATTATTGCTGTTTTATAAAATATTATTAGAAAATATCTATCAAAGTTAATAGATTTTTTTTAAAGTGGTTGAATTCTATATATTACAAAGAATTTATGAAAAATAAAATAAAAATATTCAACATTATATGTAAAATATGATATGGACTTTTAGGGAGTGTACGTATGCCACTATTGAGACACCAAACCATGCATTCACCCTGTGGTTAAAGAGATTTAAAATATATTAAGTGTACTTGCAATGGATTTATCATGATTTTTAAAAATAAACATAGATTTGTAAATTTGATGATGTATGAAGAGAATTGAAAATCGATGATTTTGTATTTGATTCTACACCCATTAATTTTTTTTATTTAATATTTAGATTTTATATTCTTATACCATAAAAAATGTTCAAACTAAAAATTAATTAATTACAAAATTTTCATTGAATATGTTTTTTAGACTTTAATTTTTTGTTTTAAAATATATAAATGATGGATCATATATATTATATAATATTAGTATTCATTTATATGCTACCAAATAAATATTACAAATTTAAGAATTTTTTTAACATTTTGTTGAATTTGAGGTTCAATGCTATACATAAAAATTGTAGAATTTTTATTATAAACATATATGTTGTATTTTAGTTTTTATTTCTAAATGTGTGGTAGATATCTTATGTAGTCATTTAAATTGGAATGAATGGAAAAATGCGAATAGATAGAATATGTAGATTGTAGAGACCAATTAAATCCATTGTGCTCGTGACAACTTATCCACAAATTTGCATAACTATCCTCAAAAATTAGAAATTTAATATCAAATTATTAAAGAGCTTGAGAAGACTTGACATTTGAAAAAATGATTCTTCTATGCAGGATGTTGATATTAAAACCATCCTAGTTCATTGTATGTATTAATAATAGTTTAGTGATGTTAGATATTTGATATAGTTTCATTTATGTATTTATCAAAAATTTACATAAAAGAAAGAATTTTGGACCAACAAAATATAAAAACATAATTCTACTTTAATAATTGTAAAACAATCATAAAGCATAAATGCACCTTCATGGACATACAATTAAAAAAATATTGGTGTTTATATTTAAAATATATTGAAAATTTGAAACGCTTTCTTTTTCATTTATAGTTTGAATTTTAAAAGACTATATATCTACAAAAAATTAATATCTTGTAAAAAAATGAACCAAGACAATACTTAAAAACTTATACAATTGGAACGGAAAGATGTATTAGTATTTTCATATCTTTTAATATGACTTAAAACTAAAATGAATTGTATTGCAATCATTTTAAATTTGGTTTTAGCTAAAAATATTATTCTAAAATATGTTCTCAAATTTGACCACGTGGAGCTTTTACCTTCCAAAAAGACAATTGATTAGTGTAATTAATTTGAAATTTAACTTAGAAAAAGTAGTTTTGAATATAAATGAGAGAATGTTAAACATCAATGTACATGAAGGAAACCAATTCAATGTTTCAATGCTCCGATGAAATTTTGCATTGGTTTAGAATATGTATAAATTGAATCAATAAACGTACCATTCTACCAATTTTTCAGAAGTCACAGCTTCACACAACCTTGAAAAGATTAAGCTTGGCAAAAATACCAAAAAAACCAACTGCGATAACTCAACACGATGATTATTTCAAATACCAAAATATTGGGCTAATTTTAACAATCAACGTGAATGATATATAAAAAAACTAATATAACATGTTTTGATGAGGATGATAGAATATGATACTATACATCAATTTTTCTTCTTGTACATCTTTATTTTATCAATATAAATGCATGCTAGCAATATATTGAAATATCCTTATCACGAATTTAATCACAAAGTAATTTGATTTGCACCTTATTCATATGCTTACGAGCTTCAATAGGAAATGTGTTTAATGGAGGGGCAGCAATCAAAAATCCTATTCCACACATCACTAATATTTTGATGACTGGTATTGTTGCCATTAAAATTATCTGCTCAGTACTTGGCATATTTGCAAATTTACTCACAAATGTATGTTTTCAATCAATTTGAGATTTTTTAATGTTAAATCAATACTCTTTTGCATGTTTGTTGTATTTAAATACATATTTTAATACTATTTGAAAAAAATTCTTGAGCCTAAAAACTAAATTGTAACAATTTCTCTTTTGCATCAATGTTGATTTTATTTATGCATTTGATATTTTGAATGATATTTAACATATTTATAAAATATACTTTAGATCTTGATTTCATCTTGATCACATTCTATTACTACATTACGCATATGCAATGACAAATTTTGTAATTATTTTCATACATTCTTGAAATTCTTACAAATAAAACAATGAACAAAATCTAGAATTGATTATGTGAATTTAAGTTTCAAATCAATGGTAGCTTTGTAAAAGATATGAACTATTTGATTTTTAGACTATGAAAGTTTTATAATTTCTTTAGCACATTTTCGCCAACATTTGTAACTTTTTAAACTAATGACAACATTTAGGTCACAATTGGTTTAAACCTTGACATATATAGGTCCACTTGTCTACGTTTTACAACCATGAGGCCTTTTTTTTCACGGTACTTTTATATATAAATATGAATTCTAAGAATTGCCTTTTCTAACATTACGTTCCTACATTTTCATCCTTTTGCAAAATTTACCTTTCGCACCAAATAAAAAATCACAAGTTTTCTTTTCCTCAAATACATACCACTGACTTGGTGAATTCATGAATATTAAATGAATCAAAAAAATCATTAACAAGCTTAAGGTCGAAGTTGGTTTAGGCCTTGACATATGTAGGGTACACTTGTTGATTTTTGCATGACCATGGGGTTTTTTAGTTGTTTGCCTATAATACTTCGACAAGTTTTTAAAAAAATCGCATGCTAAGATTTAAATAGAGCTTTTGCCACATTCACTTGCCATCACGTGGAGTGCACTATACTAAACACATACAAGTATACGTGAGTGCACAAAAGGGGTATTAATTTCAACATTGTCGTATTACATATACATACAATAAACATATTTAGAGATAAATATTGACGTATACTTACATTATGCCTCGCATTATGCATATATTTAGGAAGCAGTAGCTTTTTATACAAGGTTTTAAGACATACAACCCCTCGCATAGAAAGGAGTTTTTAGAGATGGTTATGAAGGCACGTGATTTTCAAACATAATGTAGAGTACATTAACCAGGCTTGCCATTTGGACTGATTTGAAGAAGACACAAAGTCTTCCATAAAAAATTCCATTAGATGAATTGATGAAATGTCATATTAAAAAGATAATAAATAGATCATCTTGTAAATGAATATTAACAGATGAATAAATAGGCAATGTACACAAAAGTAAAGATGTAAAAAAAAACTATAAAAATTCCCGGGGGACCTTTCTCTTCAAAGAAACAAACCATTTGGGTTTGAAGGGTATTTAAAAATGGAGGTATTATGTCAAGGTTTAGTATTTTTGGCACTGTTGTATTACGTAATCCACTAGTCTATTGTTTTTAAAGTAGGGGTTTAGTTTTTTTTAATTTTTTAATTTTTAAAGAGTCTTTGGAAACACCCTCTATTAGGATTAATTTTTAAAAACTATACAAAATTGAAGGATTAAAAATAAAATGAAATGATAAATTCGGTTGAAAAATTCAAATTTTAGATTCCAAAATACTATAAGTACCTGTTTCAAATACTTAAATTTTTTTGAGGAATGAATTTTTTACAAGATTTTTGTTGTAGAAAATATAAAACTAACAGAAATTAGCCAAATTTTCAAAAAAAGAAGCCAAAAAACCATTCAAATTATAGAATTTATAAATTTACAAATCAACAAATTAACATATTGACAAATTAAGATATGTAACTGAAAAAATGAAGATTTGGATAAACAAAAATGGATATTCAAAATCGGAAAATATCAATATTTAAAAATATATAAATTGGATTACATCTTACATACCTACCAACAATTAAAAAAAACATTTATTTCTGACCTTTTGTGGACGTCGATAGCACAATAGTAAGTCCATAATTTCAAGGTTTGACTTTATACTTCAAAAGAAAATAAAATCCAAATCAATCTCCTAAAGATTAATTTTTAATGTTAAAATTTGTTATCTATCTCCTTGTGATAGATAAGAACGGAGATAAGAACGTTATAAGAGTTGTTAGTAGGTCTTGAAATTGGTCAATTGTGATTGGTCCATTGACTATTTAATGCATACATTTTGTGTGTGAGGGTGGGGAACTTTGAATCATAAGGTTCTTACTATCTAAAAGATCAAAAATCATGTATTGGGCCTCATGTCATTTTTAAGCTATTTTGAGTAGGTTCTATGTGGATTTTCTTTGTTAAAATTTATTTATTTTTTGAGTGGCACATGTAATGTTCTTCACTAATTTTGGTGACATAAAATTTGATCACATTTAAATTATCATTTTTTTACAATATGATCAATTGAATAATTAGTGAACTATGAATCTTTAGTCCTTTAGGAGTTAAAACATAAATTTATGATTTTAGCGTGTGAGTTTTAGTGTGCAAGGGTGCAGATGCTCTAAGGTCCTCTTTACATTATGTCTCATTTTTTGGCTCGCCAATATGATCCCCTTACTTCACCAATATGATCGCTTCAATTTGACAAATCAAGGCGAAAGACTTTACACTAGGGCCTAAAACAAACTTATCTTCATTGTATGTGGCACAAATTTTGCGCCAAAATAAGAATTTATTTCACCCCAAGTTAACACCGTGAGGGTGTTTTCACGGTAAGGTGTCCAAATTGTGCAGTGTGACATTGCATAACAAGCGAAATGTGGCGGTAAACATTTTTTATTGGTCATTCAAATTAGTTTTTTTGTCAAAAGAATTTCCACAATGAAAAGGTATTCTAAAACTGTATGTATGTTAATAATTAAAAATAATATAAAATAGTATTTGGACCAAAATGTCATATATTGCATTTGGTGACATTAGAACAAATACGTTATTGCCTTAGTTGATACCTTTCATTGAAGATATAGTGATGGCAATAATTTTTCTCAATTCCTATAACATAAGGGTATTACATTCAAATAAGATTCTAGAAGATTTTGTGAGCAAGGTGAATATTAAAGGTTTATGGCGGCAATTTTTGTTCTTTTACATTAAAAGCCCCTTGAAAGGATGAATTCTCCAAAAAAAATTGCGACCTTGGTTGGCTAATTAAAACGGAGCTTGAAGTTTGTTTGGAATATGCATTTGACATGGTTTGCAAGTGGATAAAATGACATCAACAAGAATATTCCAAAATGATATAAAATATTTTAATAATCTTCCAAAAGATTCCATTTTAACTATATTAAAATGTTTTTGGTATTTTATTTATTTATTATATTACATCATTAATTCAACTGCTTTACAACATTTTAAACTTTTTTTTGTTGAAAACTACGACACCCGTAGTGCAAAAACACCCGTGAGCCTAAATACCTCAAATGCACCCGCACCGTTGAAGCATTTCTACCATCTATATGATCATTGACCTGAGTATTTGTTAATTTTTTTTGAACCAACAATTAGGATGGGCCCAAAATAGTTTAAACTAGGTCTGAAAGCATGCGTGAGCCTTTAACTTGTATGAACCCTTAACACTAAAAATTGGATAAAATAATTATATTTGTATTCAATGTTGTTTTTGTAAAACAAGTGAGAGAGCCATGGATATGAGCTACACATATTGATGCTTTGCTATGGTTCCTTTATAACTAATTCAAAGAAGGACTTGGTATCCTAAATTGACAAACAATGATGATTACCCATGTATAGTGATTGTGATTGGTTCATGCATTATATAGAAGATGATTACAACAATTCAAAACTGTAGACATCACAAACTTAGCAAGTCATGTCTTTGCAACGTTTTACGTATGTTGTTGAAATGAACATGGTGATTACGTTAACCCCTAAAGGACCGGGGGTGTTTTAGCTTAGCTCCTGTTTTCTTGATTAGCTCTTGTAGCAAGCTCAATTTCTTATTAGTGTGGGGTAATTTTTACGATCGGCACCGTTGAAACTAAAGAAGACTTACATAGCTTGTTTATGAAAAAGAGATCGACAAGATCGCACAATTTTTGAGAAAATGCCACCGTTGAGAAGATTGATGGAAATTGTTACGGCAGGGGGTACTTCGTACTTATGCTGAAATCGGATTGCTTAGAAGTGCTCCAAAACATCTGAAATTTTTACCACATGTAAAGAACATCATGACCCTCGTGTGGAATTTTTTTCGTCAAATTTTGAGGTGTGGAAAAAAAGATATGGGACTCTGAAGTCTCCAAACAATGAGATATCATAGTGTATGATAAAGCGAAACCTCGACGCTAGTCTCAAAGAATGCTCTTCTCAAAGAATTCGCCAAAAATCCAATTCTTCATCATTTTCCGATCGGGAAAAACCATTGGATCCATCTCGCAAAAACAGCTAGGGTCCTCTCCCCGCAAATTTGGGCTTCTTTGGAACAATCTCATCCAATTTGCACTTTTCTACATTCAAAAGCCCCCTGGGGGCCTTACGGTCCTTTAGGGGTTAAACATACGTTTTATACATGTTTAACATGTAAAAAACGTACGAACAACATATTACAAACATGAAAAAAGACATCATGATAAAATTTACATGTTTGTAATATGTTCTTTATACGTTTTTTTTTACGATAAACACACATAAACGAATGTCGAACGTAATCACCTCTATTCATATCAACAACATATTGTACGTAAAACATTGCAAAAAAAATATTTTCCTAAGTTGATGATGGAGACAATAACTCGTACATAACATTCAGTAGCCTTCCAAGAGGGTGCCTTTTAGTTTCATCCACCTTTATATATGGAGTGACATGTGATTTGTAATTGAATGAACTATTGAATCATATAAAAAATTACAAAACACTCTTGAATTGTGATTGAAAGAGTGCTTTCGATTACTATTCACCATGGTTGATTGCTCTTGCTTGATGCCACGTGCTGTCATAGCCAGTGATCTGATGTAGATTATCTCACATCATTTCATTGGGAGGATGAAATGATGTGGGATATTCCACATCGTTTTGTTGGAGGGAGGCAATAGTCACAAAGGCTACTAAATATTATGTAACCCCAAATCTTAAATGTGATTATAGTGGTCTAGGGGTGAATTGAAGGGAGAAGGGTGTGCATGGACATTTGACTCCTTTGGATTTTACATTTGCACCGCATTCCTTTGCATGCTTGGTTCACACGTTCACACACCGCTCTTCCAAACCCCTTCGACAGAATCGCCGCCGTCCGTCCTCGCTCAACGGACAGCCCAGATGCGACCACATCTCGCGTCCCAAGCGACGACAGTCGAGAAAGTGATCCGAGTGGAACTCTCTGGAAGCGGGCAGACGCAGGGTTTTTGGTCAGCCAGCGAAAAAGGCCCCATCGCGCCATCGGGTGGCTGACGGGCACGGGCAGCCAGGGAAACCAAGGTCCCGGATAGGGTTGTAAGGTTCAAGGCTCTGGCGCTCATTGCCCTCTCCCCTTCGTGTACTTATTTCACACCCCGTGTCTCCCAGCCTTGAAGAAATTTGTACCCCGGCGCGGCCATCGCCTCCGATTGTTGTAGAGCTTTACTTCCTCTTCTCAGAGATATAATTTTTTCCGCGAGAGACTCAGTTTTTGACCTCCTAGGGTTGTCGCAGCGATGGCGTCCGTTATGAACGCGCAGGCTGTGGCCGCGGCTGCTTCCGTAGCCACCGCTGCCTCTGTAGTCGACGGGAAGACGAACGGGAAGGTCCGGAATGCGTTCTTTGGCGGGGATTTGAAGAAGCGGGGATTCCGCGGCCAGAAGTTGCAGGCGAAGTCACAGGGCGCAACCAGGCGAGCCGTTGGACCTTTGAGAGTCGTGGCGGAGAAGGTCGTTGGTATTGATTTGGGAACGACGAATTCCGCCGTCGCCGCTATGGAGGGAGGCAAGCCTACTATTGTCACGAACGCCGAGGGACAGCGCACCACGCCTTCCGTTGTGGCGTACACTAAGAATGGCGACAGGCTCGTCGGTCAGATTGCCAAGCGGCAGGCCGTTGTCAATCCTACTAATACATTCTTCTCCGTGAAGAGGTTTATTGGACGCAAGATGAACGAGGTCGACGACGAGGCCAAGCAGGTGTCGTACCAGGTCATTCGTGACCCGAATGGCAACGTCAAGTTGGACTGCCCTGCTATCGGCAAGTCCTTCGCCGCGGAAGAGATTTCTGCTCAGGTATGAGGCTCTAGATTCATTTCGTTAATTCTGTTTTCTTGTTTTATTTTCCTCTTTGAGTGCACAATTTGGAAGAGGCCGGCTGAGAATTATTCAGTAGACGTCCTGTGCTTTCTTCATTGATTTATCAGCTGATATCCTTTTTCAAACATTTTCTGATATTCTTATACAGCTAATTGCGTTTTTATATTTTTTTCTCACGAATTGGAAGGTGCCGGCTGAGAATTACTTCTTTAGTAGTCGTCCTATTCTTTTTTCATTGGTTTCTCCGCTGATATCCTGTTCCTCTGATAATTGCAATTGTAGGTGTTGAGGAAATTGGTGGATGACGCGTCGAAGTTTCTGAACGACAAGGTGACGAAAGCTGTCGTCACGGTGCCGGCTTACTTCAACGATGCGCAAAGGACTGCTACCAAAGATGCTGGTCGAATTGCTGGTGTTGATGTTCTGCGAATTATTAATGAACCAACTGCGGCTTCCCTTGCCTACGGTTTCGACAGGAAGGCTAATGAAACCATTCTGGTGTTTGACCTTGGTGGTGGAACGTTTGACGTGTCAGTTCTAGAGGTCGGTGATGGAGTGTTTGAAGTGCTTTCAACTTCCGGTGATACTCATCTTGGAGGAGACGATTTTGACAAGGTAAGGCTGGCGATTTTGGTTCTGTCTCATTACTGCTTGATGTTCTTTCAAGTTTTGGTTAGAATTATCGGAAATGTGCCTACACGAATATTTAAATGTTAACAGTTCTCGGTTTGCGTCTTTGTTTCAGAGAATTGTAGACTGGTTGGCGAATGATTTCAAGAAGACAGAGGGTGTGGATTTGTTGAAGGACAAGCAAGCTTTGCAGAGACTGACAGAGACCGCTGAGAAGGCGAAGATGGAGTTATCGTCTCTTTCTCAGGCTAGCATCAGGTGAATGAAGCTACTTTGTTTATTACATTTAGTGTTATATGTAATTTAGCACTCCATGTGTGACTTTGCAGGTGGTTTTATATCTATTTGCAATTTTCATTCTAGTGAGTCAGGGTTTTATAGTTCCCAATTCTTCTCCATATCATTTCAAACACATTCTCTTCATAGAAATTGTGTTGGATTTAAAACTATATACATTAATTATTAATAGTGATTTGTTGGATATTTTAATGATGATTCGTAAGAACTTTTGCAACGTTATTATATAACGAGTGTATTTGATGCTGCTGGTACCGATAGTTGGAGAGTCGATAAGTTGTCGATTGGAACTATGGATATTCTTTTTTTGCTCCATTTTTTTACTAATATATCTCTAATTTGTATGATTGCAGCTTGCCATTTATCACTGCCACAGCTGATGGACCCAAGCACATTGACACGACGCTGACCCGTGCCAAATTTGAGGAGTTGTGCGATGACTTGCTATACAGGTGCGGTTAAAAAAGGGCTAATATTGTAAATATCTTCCTCTTGTTTCGTTCTGATCGTACAATATCATCTATGAATCTGTTTGTTGCACGTCCTGATTTCCAAGTACTTATGACGTTTTCTGTTCCATGCATTGAACAGGTGCAAGGTTCCTGTGGAGAACGCTATGAGGGATGCCAATCTGTCATACAAGGACCTAAATGAGGTCATTCTTGTTGGTGGGTCAACTAGAATACCAGCTGTTCAAGAATTGGTGAAGAGAATTACAGGGAGGGATCCCAATGTGACTGTGAACCCGGATGAGGTTGTTGCACTTGGAGCCGCTGTGCAGGTTTGTCTTCACAGCCCTATTTCACTGTCTTTGGTTATTAGCAAATACGTTGTTTTTAAAACTGAACTGGAAACGCCACACTTTGTTTTAGCTGACTTACCTGTCATTCTCCTGTACTTGCGGTGTAACTTGTGGTGTTAACAAATGTTCTGGATCTGAAAATGCAGGCTGGTGTGTTGGCTGGTGAAGTTAGCGACATTGTTCTTTTGGACGTCACTCCTCTCTCCTTGGGTTTGGAGACATTGGGTGGTGTGATGACCAAGATCATCCCAAGAAATACGACTTTGCCCACCTCGAAGTCTGAGGTGTTCTCCACAGCGGCAGATGGCCAGACAAGTGTGGAGATCAACGTCTTGCAGGGAGAGCGTGAGTTCGTCAGGGACAACAAGTCACTGGGAAGTTTCCGATTGGACGGCATTCCACCGGCTCCCAGGGGTGTACCTCAAGTAGAGGTTCGGTTTGATATCGACGCCAATGGTATTTTGTCCGTAAGTGCTTTGGATAAGGGAACAGGTAAGAAGCAAGACATCACCATCACGGGAGCCAGTACGTTGCCCAAGGACGAGGTGGAGAGAATGGTGCAGGAGGCTGAGAAGTTTGGACAGGCCGATAAGGAGAAGAGGGATGCAGTGGACACCAAGAACCAAGCGGATTCAGTGGTGTACCAAACGGAGAAGCAGCTGAAGGAATTGGCTGACAAGGTCCCAGTAGAAGTGAAGGACAAGGTGGAGGCGAAATTGAAGGACTTGAAGGATGCCATCACGGCCGATAACACGCAAAGCATCAAGGATGCCATGGCGGCTTTGAACCAGGAAGTCATGCAGCTGGGACAGTCGTTGTACAACCAACCTGGCGCAGGTGCTGGACCGGCTCCAGGAGGCGCCCCGGAGGGAGGAGAGAGCTCAGGGCCAGCCGCCGGAGGAGACGATGTCATCGATGCTGACTTCACGGATAGTAAGTAGATTTAGGACAGCAACTTGTAGAAGACTGGTGGGCTGTATTTTATCAATGCTGTTCACAATTCATAGAATGGGGCTCTTGAATTATTGTATTTAGGATTTTACTTCGGTTCGGGGATTTTTTCCTGAACGATGGAGGCTTTTGCCTACCATCGTGTTTGGGAACTGATTTAACATTTTTGCCTTGAAAATCCCTTTGGAATGAGAAATTGAGAATTTATGATTGAGTTCTAATTCATCTACTTCAACTCATATTGTGGCAATGCAAACTGGTGGAAATGACTTTCGAAGAAATAGAGTTAACCAAAAAGTAGGCCATGGAACCTCCCTTTCCAACCTCCTTCTAACAGCTATAGTTGGGTTGAATAGTTGGGTTGAATAGTTGGGTTGAATAGTTGGGTTGAATAGTTGGGTTGAATAGTTGGGTTGAATAGTTGGGTTGAATAGTTGGGTTGAATAGTGTCGTGTCAAAACTTGTCCCTTTGTGGGCCATGGGCTTGGAGCTTTGGTAGGAGGTGTGGGACAGTGGGAGTCATTACGAGGTGTGGAGAATAATGGCAGTGGCTTGCTTTCCCAACTCATCGTGAACTAGTTTTTGGTCTATTTATATTTCCATATGAGTTCAAGAGGAGTTCAAGAGGAGTTCAAGAAGAGTTGGCTAAAACTTTCCTCTTTGAGCTGACTTTTCGGTTAACTCTAAAAATATGTTCCCACCTGGCCTTAGAGGTGGTCTTAGAAGGTGGTCTTAGAAGGTGGTCTTATCTCCTTACTTAAGTGTGCGTTCCCACCTACATTCTTTAGTAATTACCAATCCTACATGAATGTCCACATGACAAACTTTAAAGAATGGGTATTAGCTAACATTTAGGAGGACAAAAAAATACTTGAACTATAGTAGGCAATTGTTAAAGTAGCACCAAAATTGGAAATATTCTCAAGTTTTAAACACTTAAGAATGGTCTTAACTAATATGGCTCTTGGGAGGCCATTATGTAATCCGGCTACTATTGAGGACACCTTTCCGAACCTCATTGATGACACCTTTCCTAAAAAGAAGGTATTCCTCCCAAAATTGTAGAGGTGTTAAGTTTTTATTCACATTCTTTGCAAAGGTCAGGTGGAAACGGGCCTTAATACTCAAATTTGATTCTAGAATTTCTCTAGTATCTGAATGGAATATGTAAATGATGAATGTCTTGTTTGGCACCCTTGTAGTGAAGTTGAGCAATTTCACCCTCAATAAAAAATTCCTTCTAAATTTGATTACAAACAAAACATTAACCCCTGTAAGATTGTCTTGGAATTGACAATTTGAGGAAAAACATCATAAAATTACTATTTAGAAGAATATTTTGGAATTGATATACAAATGAAAGTTCTAGATTTCAAAATTCAGATTCCATTTGTACGGTTTGATCCACTAATATGATTACTGATATTAAATTGTAAAATTCAAAAGTTAAAATTAATACGGTAATTCCTTCTAAATTTGATTACAAAAAAAATTTAAATATTTTTTGAATAAAATTTGTTGGAATGAATTTGAAATGAGATATCTGTAAAAATAAGACATGTGGTGATTCTTTGAATTTTTTTTGTTTCTTAAATCTGTGACCTCATTTTTACAGTCAATGCAATTTTGGCTTGGTCAATGAATTGACATACTTCTACATTTGTAATTTTAGAAACATATGTAATCAAACATGACTAAATCCAACCGTTAGATAGGACAACAACTTGCTGAAGAATCTGCAAAAAATTGGATGACTTTCATTCAAGCATTGATGAGAAAGTGAGAAGGGTTTGAATTTCTTAGTCGTCCACTTTCTGGACGCTCTAACATTTAGGGGTTAACATGTTTTGACTAAAATATGTTGGAATGGATTTGAAATGTGATACTCTTAACCCTATAGTGTCCAAGTAACCACTAAGTGGTCATTAAGGTAGGAAAACAAAAAACGGTTAATGCCCTCAAGGCGTGCAATAGAGTTGCAGTAAAGTAGAGGTAAAATTGAGAATTTTTGCATGACCAGGATAACTAAAAATTTACTAAAATTTACTAATTTTTTAAAAAATTAGTTAACCGTTTTAGGTGTTTTCATGTGTAGAAAAGGATACCACCTCGTTCAGTTCAGGAAGAGTCTAGTATACAAGAAGGGGGTTTGACAAACTTCTCACTTTGAGAAATTGTAGATAATAATTTACGGGGAATAAAATACGAAACAAGTTGCATTCTTCATCATTTCTTCTTCTTCATCTCAAAAAAATTTCACATAATTTCTAACTCCATTCCTTCTGGTCAAATCACCTCATTTTCACCGTTTTTGGTTTTCCTACTTTAGATCATCAAAAAATGATCTAATGAAACCATCTTGGTCCAATGTTTAATGTTCAGGTATGTAATTTTTGATTTTGTAGATGATGCAAAAAGAAAATTTCTGGACGACTACCAGATTTCAACTCACCTTACTTTCTCATTATTTCTTGGATGAAAGTCATCTATGGGGGGGTGGAGTGTGGCGGGGTGCACAGGGCTGTTCAGTTGAGATTTAAGGTGCTTCTCCGTTGAGATTGGAGGTGCTTCTCCGTTGAGATTGATTGCAATTGGAGGCCGCATAGGAAGACTCGATTGAACTGGGAGAAAAACACTCGAATGTGGTCCTTCCAAGGGAGAAAATTTCTCTACTTTGGTCTCTCACACCACATTTGAAAACTACACTATGAAACTCAACGATGCCTCCCCCTACCATTCAGTGAAGTCTCAAAAATTCATAAATTTATAAATTCTCTTCAAGACAAAATCTCTCTTTCTACATAGAAGGAATAATAAATCAACAACTCTTTCTAACTTTGGTAGAGTTTTTTTGAGATGAAAGTCCAGATTTGAGATTGAGATGAAAGTCCAGATTTGTGAAATCTAGATTTAGAAAATACTTACTATTTGGCTCCCTATGATTGAATCTAATTGTGTACTACGATATGTGGTACTAATTTCCATTCATGACAATACCCTCAATCAATCACTAACATTCTTCCACTGAGGATTATCATTGCTTGAATACCATTGGTAGGTTGTTGCCCTATGAATATTGAAATTTATCGGTTTTAAGTCAAGTGATGGGTGGTTGTGTGAGAAGTCTAGTGCCCGTTTTTGTGGCAGTGATTGCTTTAAGGTTCTTCTACCTTAGATAACGTTTTATCAAACAAAATGTAACATGGATTTTATCTTCAATGCTCCAATGCCACGCCATTGTAGAAGCTTCTAACAACAATAGAAATGTTGGTTTTAGGTTCCTTAACCATTAAACGCTCAAACGACCATTTTCTAGTTGCTAGCTCAATCTAAAAGGCTGCCAAAACAAAAGAACATGTTTTTGAAAAAACAATTCTAAAAAAGAACTTTACATCAAGTTTACTTTCCAAGCCAATTTGAATATTTACTCATACAAAGATAATCAATTTCAACAGGCATATTAGTTTATTTTCTTAAATAATTCTTTTCCATCAAATTTTTTTAGAATGATAAAGTATTGAATGAAAAATTATGTACGCCTATGCTTTAGACAATATGGTATTGTATTCATATTGATCAGTCTTATGATTTCTATTTTCCTTTTTACAATCTTAAAAATCTCATTTGACCTTTGATTTGTTTCAACAATAATAGAAATTATAGAATATAGTTAGAAATTTATACATGTTTATTATAGTACTATAAAAAATAAAACATAAGTTGGAAAGCCAATAAAGAACATTTCCAGTCAAGTGATACAAATACAATTTATGGATGAAACTTCTAGAATTAAACTAAGCCATTTTCAAAAAAAATAAAATGAAGCATTTTGTAGATTATAGTGTCTGCCATCTACTTGATTTAATTTGAAGAACATATTCATGAATTTTTCCCAAGATTATTTCCGGGAGTTGAATTCACCAAAAGTTATTGATTATCGTCAAGTGCCATCATGACAAAAGCAAAGATCCCCGCTTCTCCAGCTAGCTAGCATGGCCTACCATTCTACTCAGTCTTTGGGTCATTGACTAATCTACTAGATTCTTGCACTAGCGGCCTCGATTTACGTATAAACTATTTAATGTATGTTTGATTTGTTCTACGCAAATTGTCTTCAAAGTTGGTAGTGATAGATTGATCACGCGTACAACATGACAACAATAGGGCTTTGCACAACATGCTTGCCGTCCGACCATGACACTGCCGCAACCTCCTCCATATGATCGCCCTCCGCAAGACCAGTGAAATCAGCATCATCCCGCAGTGCCACGGTCACGGTGAACTTCTGAACTGACCCTTTTGCGGAAAAAGTGAGAGTCGAAGGCTCAACCATGACATGGAATCGTTCAAGCCGCTGTACATGCACTGAAGCTATGTACGTCGATCCAGCAGACGCTACGTTCGTCAAGGTTCGATTGAATGTCAGTCCTGAGGACGCGAGTGTCACATTGATGCCGTCAAAGCGAGCAACGAATGACGGAAGGTTGGCATCTTCAATCCGTGCCGGTGGATCCGACGGGCACCGGAACTCGACAATGTCAAAATCAAACTTCCGGATCTTCTTGTAGTCGTAGCCCAATCCACACAAAAACAACAAGTAATCTTGTGACGCCATGTCGTAAACCAATCCGGGGTTCATGGCCTTCTCCGGTTGCACAAACCCAGCGCCAAAGTCCCATGGCCCACCGGTCTTGCCTGTTTCTTGCCTCGTGATGGTGTGGTTGCCGTTGTCCAATGTGTTGGCAGTCGTCATCATGGCGGATTTGATTGCAGCGGGGCTCCACTTGCGATGCACTGAGCGCAACAACGCCGCAACGCCGCTAATATGGGGACACGCCATAGACGTCCCCGACATGAAACGGAACTTCTCCTTCCGCACGCCGGCCGCTAGAATGTCCACACCGGGTGCGGCGATGTCGGGCTTCAACCACTGCGTCTCGGGTCGTAACAGAATGTTGATGGGTCCTCGCGCAGAGAAGCCTGCCACTTTGGGCGCTACAACATCGTAGACAGTGGTGGCGCCACGAATGGTGGCCGTGGGTGGTGCACTCGATTTTGTGATGTATGACATCAATTCTCCACGCGCACGGTTCCCCAACAATATCACTGGAAATGTTGGCTTACTCTCTATCACGAACAACTCTTCTTCCAAGACATCAGTATTAGCAAGAATAAGAGCGACAGAGCCGGCAGTCTCAGCAAAGCTGATCTCGTGGATGAGGTTCTTATCGAAGTTGCAAAGCAAGATTTTCCCGGCGATAAGTGATTCATTCAAAGTTCCCTCTTCACAAAAGCTAGCACTCTCTGTATCATTGCTATCGATAGCAACATTGCCCGCAAAGATGATGGGAATGTGGGTGAGAGCTTTGCCATTGTACGTGGACCGCCCATGGAGAGTGGTCCCACTTCCGAGGACCACGCTCCCGACCATCTCGCGGTTAGTAGTAGTGGCCGCCGCGGTGGTCATCCAAGGTGCCACATTGGCTATGGATCCGGGCATGGCACCATTGTTTCCACCTGCAATAGAAACAAAGACGCCCTTTTTGGCTGCATGGAAGGCAGCGATGGCAAAGGCGTCTTCAAACAAGTCCGGAATCCCAAACTCTGCAGTCACCGTGGGACCAATGGAGATGGAGATGACGTCCACGCCATCCGCCACCGCTTGATCAAAAGCATGTACAATATCGGAGTCTGCTCCAGTCACCCTTCCCTCGGCGGTTCTCCATAAGACCTTGTAAACTGCAATGCGTGATTTGGGTGCCATGCCCCGTGCCGTTCCTTTGGCAGCTCGAGAGGGACTGGACGCCCTGTATGCCCATCGCCCAGCTGCAGTAGAAGCGCAATGTGTACCGTGGCCGCTGAAGTAATCACGCGGTGACTTGAAATCATCCACTGTGTCGTTGATGGCGCCATGCTCAGCCTCAAACCCCTTCAAAATATACCGCGCGCCGATGATCTTGTTGTTGCAATTGGTAGCTGTAAAGTTGGTCCCGGTTTCGCACTTACCTTTCCATCGTGTAGGAATAGGTCCTAGCTTGTGGTCGCTAAAGCTCACACTCTCGGGCCAAATTCCGCTGTCTATAACGCCGATGATCACATCGTCACCGTACTTGCTATTGGGCCAAAGCTTGGATTCCGGGAGGCCGAGAAACTCCGGGCTGTGTGTAGTCTGCACATGGTGGAATCGGTCGGGGTACACAGCAACAACATAGGGGAGCGTTTTCATATACGCGGCTTGCTGGGGCGTGAGACGAGCCGAGAATCCGTTGAAGACGTGGTGGTAGACATGGTGGAGAGTGTCCATGCCATCATCGGGATGATTGTCAGCCAGAAGCTCTCTAGCGCTTTTTACGAGCTCCGCGTACCAAGCATGCTTAGCCATGAAGTTGTCCACATGTGAGGCGTTCTTCACTGTGTGGACAATGTAGGTCTTGCTGTCGATGGGCGCGCCATCAATAAGACCGGACAAAGAAAATAAAATTATCAACCATCCAAGCGAATTGGGAATCTTCATTGTCAATTCGACTAGCAATCGAACCAACAAACTAACTATTGTTGATTGCCAACTTGCCACTCTAAGCACTCAACCTAATTTCTCAACCAGTTTCTAAAGTCACAAGGGTAGCTAGCAGCAAAGCCGGAATCTCGCTCAGAAGGCGTGCAAGAAATTATGTCCATGGGATGTTGCTGATGGTCAAATATATAGCCTGAGAAGATGAAGTCTCGGTTGAAGGATGCACAATCACATCTACTGAGGCTCGATCGTGAAGCTAAGTCGTCAATCTCTAATGTGATTAACATGCCATGCATGTATGAGGTCTCCAACTCTGTGCTTATAAAGGCGACACTGGGTGCAAGCCTCGGTTGTGAGATTTGTACGATGTGGTAACTAAGTCTCGGGACTTGGGACCTTGAATGTGGAATTTGGTTTGCAACTATAAGTATCAAGCCTCGGCCGTATCGATCATATCTTGAAGCCTCGGTCGTATCAATCATATCTTGAAGCCTCGGTCATATCAATCATATCTTGAAGCTTCGGTCGTATTAATCATATTTTGAGGCCTCGGTCGTATTAATCATATCTTGAAGCCTCTAGTGGTAGTTTCAATCAATTCGTATCAAGCCTTGGTAGTCTGAAATATTTGAAAACGTGGCGTTGGAGTTCTAGGGTCTCGCAGATTCCTAGTACTATATATTTTGAATTGAATAGTGTAGTTAAAATACTATGATTGTATGGTGCCAATTATGAGGAAATTGATATGAAAGTCCTGTTATTTTGTTTGTATAATAATATATTACATTCTAAATAATAAGAAAATATATTTTTATTTTATCCGTGAAGTATTTTGGATAGGACATACCATAATCAATTCAAAGATTTGTAAAAATTCACAAACTTATTGTGACTCTTAGACTAAAGATGATAGTGGGTGTAGTTTCTCCATGCAAGTGTTATAGGACGAATTTCCTTATTATGTGAGTTCAAAAAGTGCCAATTGAGTCAATTGTAGTTTATGGCCTATTACCGGCTTGAGATTCCGGTCCCTTTCTGGTTGTGTAGTCTATATGGTAAAAATTCCTAGAGCCAATAATTTAAGCTACCTTTTATATTTTTGGGCTTGTCATTAATAGGGAGATATTTTTCCTCCTTAGGAAGAAAGTTTTCGTGAGGAATGCAGTTTTTTCATAATTTAACCCTTCAACACCTAGTTTGTGTCTGCATAAGAGTTACGAAGTGTCTAATTAAACTGACATGGCACCTCCTAAAATGCGATCGAGTGAGTTGGCCTTTGAAATAGCATTGTACTTAGGGTGTGAATGTATGATGATAATTTGAAGTAGAATGGTTACGTGGATTTAATTTTAATGATGGTCAAAGTTGGATTGACTTCTATGTAGTGGGTAATCTAGGCTGAAACATTTAGTCCTATGGAGCGCTAGGGGCTAATATCCAATATTGAAGTTACTAAAGCCCTCTTTACACTAGAGGCGAGAAGCCGTGGATAAAACCTCACAAGGGCCATGGCTCGTCCTTGAGTACCCAACCTTTGAACTTGACGGCCTTTGAATATAGTGTAAAGTGAGAAGGGGCCACATAATAAAGTTTAATTTTTTTAAAATAAAGTTCTTACATATTTTTTAAAAAATAAAAAACGATTGGTTATGAGAATTTTTGCCAAACGCCTAGTGTAATGAGGCCCTAATTTTTTTGAAAGTGGAAATTATTTTCTGACCCAATTTGAACCAGAGGCTCTCCATATTCACCATACCGTAGTACACGATCTGGTTTAGCACTAATTATAATATTATAAAAGGGCCAAAAAATTTGGGTAATTTTTTCACTTTTTTCAAATTTAAAGAAGAAAATTCGAAAAAGTACAAATGTGAAATCTATTTTTAGACAACAATTATTATTTGGCTCCCTATAGTTGAATCTAATCGTGTGCTACAATATGTGGTACTAATTTCCACTCATGACAATACCCTAAACTGATTACTAACATTCTTTTAAAGATTCTCATTCATTTGCTTGAATACCATTGGTAGGATGCTTATTATGAAAACTAGCGTGGTTGTGTAAGGAGTCTAGTGATACTTATTATGGCATTGATTACTTTCAGGTTCTTTTACTTTAAATAACGTATTATCAAACAAAGAGTAGCATGCATAATATCTTCAATGCTCTAATGCCACACCATTGTAGAAGCTTCTAATAAGAATAGAAATGTTGGTTTTAGGTTTTAAGGCTCATTCGGCCATTTTTTGGTTGTTGCCTAAATCTAACAAGGTGCCGGAACAAAAGTATGCGAGGAGAGTTTTTCAAAGTAGATCACCTCAACATTGTCTTAATGTTATAAAAATTTCTATTTGGAGAAAGTAATGATGTTCCCTCCATCATTTCTTTTGCTTTTTTGAAGTTTACAGCAAATAAACCAACTTTAACCAATCATGCTAAATTTTAAATTCTATACGTGAAAATGAATACAAATTTTTACAAATTCTCAAAGGTTAATGATTTCAAATTCATTAAAAATTTATTTTAAATTATTTTTGGAAGTTTGACCGCACAAATAATTATTAGAGATGATACTCTACGTTTTTCCTATTGAACCAAACTTCATTAAACATATGGAAGGCACATGTTATAACACATCTATGTTTTGTTCAATACCGCTCAGGCTTTTAAGGGTTAACCCTTTAGTGTCCACATTCATTTTTGGACAATTACCTTAAAACTTTGGGTTTTTTTTTAATTCAACTGACTACTCTATACACTATGGTTTCTAATAAAAGATTTAACTCATATACCATGTTTGTTGCCAAAAAATAGTTTGCATCCAACCGTAGGAAAAATCCAAAAAAAAACACATACACGAAAGCCAAATCCAAAATTATGATGTAACCCTCATCTTAAATTCTAATGATTCAAGGGATCTTAGACAAAACTTAAATGTGTTATAAAATATGCGTTTTACAATATACAGACATAGATAGATTATGTTATGTATCTTGAATTTCATTTATGTATACATTTGAATTTGGAATATTATTTAAATTTATTCATCACGTCAATTGAAAAGCATTTCATTTTGACTATTCACAAAGAATACACTTTATGTTTTTAACCCAATTTATTTTATCGGCTTAAATTTCATCTTACATTGATAAAAAGACTTATTCACAAAAACACCATTATTTTCTCCTATTAGTTAAATTATCACACAAATAATTTCGAATACTTTACGTTTTTTCATTCACATGAAAATTTAGACAATACCGATACTTATTTTTAATACTCATACAAAGATAATCAATTTCAACATGCATATTAGTTTATTTTCTTAAATAATTATTTTCCACCAAAAACTTGTAGAATGATAAAGTATTGAATGAAAAATTCAAATACTTAAAAATGAAAAAAATAAAACATTTAAAAATTGAAAAATTGAAATAACGATATTGATTAATACAATTATACTTTAGACAATATTGTATTGTAATGATATTGATGAGTCTTATGATTTTATTTTTTCCTTCATACAATCCTATAAACCTCATTTGACCTTTGGTTTGTTTCAACAATAATAGAATTATAGAATATAGTTAGAAATTTATACATGTTTATTATAGTACTATAAAAATAAAAATAAAAGTTGGAAGGCCAATAAAGAACATTTCAAGTCAAGTGATACAAATACAATTTATGGATTGAAACTTCTAGAATTAAACTAAGACATTTTCAAAAAAAATAAAATAAAGCATTTTGTAGATTATAATAGTGTCCGCTATCTACTTGATTTAATTTGAGGAACACATTCATGAATTTTTTTCTAAGATTATTTTCAAGTGACAATAAATCATTTTCAAAGAATCAATTGAAATTTTCATGATATCATCATTATTTTCTTCAACGTCTTTATCGTTGGTCCTGAAAATTATTTTATATTAATGTAACAATTTATCTTGAAAACATAATTTAAGTCCCTTGTGCTAGGTCACATAGGCCCTTTTCTAAATCATGCCTAATAAAAAGGTGAGTATCAAAGAAACTCCGCGTACAAGTTTACTTGCAAGTAAGTTGTGTCTTGGTTCTTTATGCTTATATCAATATATATTGAAGTTTTCTTGCCTTGATGTAATTTTAGTTGTTTATATATTTATTGACTTATTATATCAACTACATCTTCTTTCCCAAAAGATGGTGAAAATGGAGATGGTGTGCCAACTGGGACTGAAGAAACAAAACCGCCTCCAACATTTGAAGAAATGTGGTTTGATGACCCTATTGAGGTATATGCCAAATCTATAATATTTTACAGTCATTAAGATGGTTCATTTTCTATATGTGAATTTTTATTTTCATTTATGAATAATATCAATAAATTTTATACATACCATTGAAGGTGAATCAAATAAATATATGAAATGTTATGCAACTATCCTACTTTATTAAGATTTCAGTTTAATATAAAGAGGTGCTTTTAGAGGCTTTGCAAAGTGTTTCATTCTCCTTTGTTTACAAAATTTTGGTTAATTTTTGTATAAGATGTGAAAATCTTGTAAATAAAACAAACTCAATATAAATATAACAAGAAGTAGAATGTTAATAGGTATCAAGGTCAAAATTGGCTTTGATTATCAATGCTCAAGTGTGATTCATTAAGTGTAATTTATCAAATGTTGTTCAAACGTCATTGGATGTAGATGGATAAAAATATTTTAATTCAAATATTGATTTTTTTAAAGTCAAATGTACTTATATTCAATTTACAATACAAGGATGATTATTTCTATTAAAACTTGAATTTTTTTGAACTTTAAGTTTGGAAATTGAAAAACCTAATGTGATTTGATTTTTTTAATTTAGCTCATTCATACAAAAAAATTCAAATTTTCTGCTTATAGAAAAGATCCTCAAAGATAAAAAATCCTTCATTTACTTGAGTTAAATGATAGAAATGATTATATATACTATGATATGAAAGAAAAACAAAAACAAGGAAAATAAGAAATTATAAGTAAATTGATATTTATTGAATGACTAAGTTTTTTTTGTTACCATGGTGATTGTATGTATAGGGTCGAGAAGCACAAAGATTAGCATTAGAGTTAAGAAAAAATGTGGTTTTGCGTGCTGAGCCTATGAGAATTTACTTGGTTAGTTTTTATGTTCTAACTCTACTTCACTTGATTTACATAACCAATTAGAAACAATGATTTTTATTGATATTCAATACATGACATTTTTAATTTATTTAGTGTGAATAAAAACATAATATGGATGAACTAGGTGCCACTAGTCTACAAACATCAAATGATTAGCTTCTAAGTATATGGACACTACATGATTGACTCATGACTCTTTAACACTGAAATAATGTAGCCCACATTTTAAATAGAATAAATAGTAGGAATTTATTTGTATTTTTTGACACTATAAATTAATAAGATTATTATCGTTATCATTATTATTATTATTATTATCAATTTTAAAAAATAAGTTATTTTTAATTTTATTATTGATTCTACAAACAATTGTATTACAAGTATAATTAAAAGATTAGATTTCACAAGTATAGACACATATGTTTTATTATTCATATACCAATTATTGTTTATCCAAGAATACATTTATTTAATCATATATTGTATAATTACAATTTCAAATATAAATGAGTAGAAATATGTGATATAGCTGTAAACTATAAGTTATAGGTAGCTAATGAACTATTTATAAAAAAAATTGACTGATTTCTCTAAAACAAGAACAAACTCAACTTCTAAATTTTTACATATCATTAAATGGAGGATAAAAGTTGCAAACATGAGCACATTATGATAAAAACGTGCTAAAAAAATCTTTTTATTTAATGAAAACATCAAGTTTTAAAACAAACAATCTTCAAAAACCCATCAAAGAATCATTAGATTGAAAAAATATATTAAAATTCATGGTATTAATCATTGCTAATAAATGTATGTTGCAAATTTTGAACACATCTAAAAATAGAGTAACATCTTTTTGAAATGTTGCAAATGAAATTATTCATCATTCACATTGAGTTATTTTACTTCTATTGTAAATTAAGGAACTTTATCAAAGATTAAATCTTCAGGTTTTTTAGATTTTGGAATTTCTTTCTAATATTTGTATATTTAATAAAATGAATTAAAAATTTGATATCATGTGTAGGAAAGAACTGGCACCATCGCATTGTGTTTGCAAGGTTTACAACACTTGGCAAAAGCAAGGTGTCAAAAATTTTCCTTGTGCAATGTCATGCATTAATTTAAAATGAATATTCCAAAATTATGTTCAAACTTGAATTTCATTGATATGAAGAAGCTTCAAAACAAATAAATAAATATTCTTTATTTGATTAAACTCTTAATTCTCACAACACTACTTGTTGCTAATGGTTGAGGTGAGTTTTTAGTGCATGCTCCTCTGATGTGTCTTTGTATAATTGAATGTGTCACTGTGCAATGGGTTCTTGTTCTTAGTGTAAGCAAATGATTGGATGTGAGTTTTGGTTTTTGAAATAAGTACCACAGACACTACTAACAAAAAGTAGTGTAGTAGCAACACCGCTCAAGTAAACTAAAAAAGCATGCCTTAAAAGACCCACAAATAGTTCAATTAATCATGTTGAGTCTTCCCATGGATCTTTTTGATAATCTAAGTGAAGAGTGTTTCTATGACACCAATTATTGCCATTACTATGACACACACTAATTGTTTTTAAATACTTACATCTTTTTACGCAATATGTTTATGAATATTCTACTACATAACTGGTAAAAATATTTTCCTTCTGTGAAAAGTTAAAACCTTGAGTAAATAGTTAGGGTGTCCCATAGTAATGGCAATAATAGGTGCAGTGTCTTGCAAGAGAACTGAAGGTGGATCTTATTTATTCTAAAAAATCAAAATACATAGATTACTAAAAAAAAAATTGATTAATTATTTATTTATTTATTTTGTCAGGCCAAGTGACCCAGCTGAGTGGTTGGCAGCATTTTTGCTTAAAAACAATCCACGTAGGAATATGATAATCACGCCACCTAAGATTATTGATCCCAATGCTCCAGCTGACGTGGATCCCAACGTTGAACCTGTTGTCGAACCTGTTGTTGATCCCAAGGCTGATCCTAAAAAGAAAAAATAACAATCATAAAAACCATTACACACGTTGCAATTTTCATACCAAGACATTAGAGTTATCTTTTAATTTGAAAAGTTTTGTACCATATGCATGAAATCTTAGTTTATGTAGGGTTGGATAACCTATTACCACCACCTCCCCCAATTATGACATGTACAACTTTCTTGGAGCCACCACAATTGAGACCCAAAACCACCAATTTCACTATTCAAGTAGACCAATGGCATGCCAAGAATTGCGAAGAAATAGCTGGTGGTTTTGGGTTAGCTCATGAGCGGATCTAGGAACAACAAAGTGTGAACTTAGGAAATTGGTATGTGATGTATGGGTAAAAGGTTACTTTCCACTTTGGAATTTTGTATAAAATTGACAAATGCGAATTAGATGTTGCAATTTTTTGCAATCCTCATCAAAACCTATTTCGAATCCAATCATATTTTTTTTGGGAATTTAGCACAGCCAAAAATAGGCCAGATTGCTTAAGTTAGTGGTAATAGGTTTCCAACCTTAGGACCGGCTTCCTTGTTAGTGGATCCCCAAAAGGTGGAAGCTCCATCAAAATGGGTGAACTGAGGAGAATTTAGGAGTATGTTGTTTATTTCTACCAAAATGGGTGAAATATGGGTGGTTCTTGAGACCTTATTTCTTGTCTACTAGTGCCTTTCACCTAACCAATCCTCACATGGATGTTGCCCTTCTTTATTCATCTTCAAAATTGTTTGAATTTTAACAATTGAAATTTTTAATTTAAATTGTGGTGCACAACTTCTTGAGTTAAAAAAATAACTCTAGTAGTTTCCAAATAATATGAAGTTTCATAGTAGCCATGTATTTTTTGTCTTTCACATACAAGTGATTTGTTATTATGTTTTACTGTACACTAATGTATTTGAATATATTCTTGTACTAGACCATACATCATATTTAAGTACATCGCTTTATTACTATATACATTAAATGGATTTTACAAGCAAATATATATTGGTCATACACATGAAGCACAACAAACATTTACGGTTTAAAGCACATGAAAGGTAGATTTACAAATGTTAAAATTGATAGATCTATTTGTAAATATAAATTCATAATTAAAGCGCATATTAAACTATTTGTAAATATAGATATCATATGAATTTGATTTGAAGCTTGTCATCATAAATTTTTGGTTGTTCATTGGCTAATGGATTAGCCATGTATTCATGTCATTTGAAATTTTAGAGTTGATTTGAAGACTAACATGTAGCATTTAATAATTAATTATAGACTAATGACAATTACAATACAAATGAGAGTTACAGTATAAATGAGAGTAAGTCGGGAACCTCTAGAAGACAACACAATTAAAAAGAAAAAAACATATTATGTGCTACTTTTTGCTGGAAGTACCAATTCCAAAGACATTCTATGTTGCAAAATAATGAAATTGGCAAAGGTTGAAATTATTAATGAGTGGCTGAAATCTTCATTTCACATTGATTTTACATTGTAGTGTCACCCTCACTAATTACACTCTCTATTGTCACTATTAGTAAAAAGTATTGTACTAATTCTTCTCATCATTGTTTATGAACACACTATTGGGATCAAGTAGCTTCTTATTATTGGAGTGACTATTCATTGAGAAGCTTCTCCAGCAAGAGCATTCACCAAAAGATTGATTAAGAGCATTCCTACCCATGCCCGATAGAACTAACTCGTTAAAATTATTCACCTATACTTGAAGAGCCCTTACACTCACACTCTCCTACCCTGGCACGCCCTTCACGTATCAAAAGTGCACATCAAATAGTCAATGGACCAATCACAAGTAGAATGTCGGGATACAATCAACTAATGAAAGCCCAATTTCTAACACACTGAGATTTTCATCTACTTTTGGAGTGTGAGATTTTCATCTACTTTAGAGTGTAAGAGACTCTGAGAGGACATGGTGATTTTCATCTACTTTTAGAGTGTGAGAGACTCTTGGGAGGACATGGTGGCCATGTTCTAAGGATGGATAACCTATTACCACTAACTTAAGCAATCTGGCCTATTTTTGGCTGTGCTAAATTCCCAAAAAAAATATGACTGGATTCGAAATAGGTTTTGATGAGGATTGCAAAAATTTGCAACATCTAATTCGCATTTGTCAATTTTATACAAAATTCCAAAGTGGAAAGTAACCTTTTACCCATACATCACATACCAATTTCCTAAGTTCACACTTTGTTGTTCCTAGATCCGCTCATGAGCTAACCCAAAACCACCAGCTATTTCTTCGCAATTCTTGGCATGCCATTGGTCTACTTGAACAGTGAAATTGGTGGTTTTGGGTCTCAATTGTGGTGGCTCCAAGAAAGTTGTACATGTCATAATTGGGGGAGGTGGTGGTAATAGGTTATCCAACCCTAATCAACGAACCATCCCAACCCTTGGTCACTAGTATCTACTTGTAGTAATATATACTTTTGTGAGTGATGCACAACTCATTGTCTTTGTATTCTCTTGGTTTAAAATAGGCACTCTACAAGCTTGTTTGGGAAGGTCTTCTAAATATCAAATCAAGTTTGTTCGTTGTATCTTTTTAAAATAAACATATATAGTAATTTTTATAATTCTTTTTGGAAGGGGAGGGAGAAAACGAAATACGAAGCTCTCTATCGTGTGCACGCAAGTCCCGCTCTTGGAACTATCAGAAAGCTCTCGGCAAGGATGAAGGAGCTTCGGAACGGCTACATTTTCCTTGTCTCGTGGTAACTTACGCATATACTAATTAAATGATAGCATAATGAGAAGCCTGCAAAGCCAGGCCCAGATTTACAATTTGAGAAACGCATCTTGGCAATACGATACAAATCAATCCCTGAAATAAAAAGAAAGCAGACATGCACTGATAGCCAGAATCAAGTGAAGATCCCAAACAAAATTGATTATGAAATCAGGAAAAAGCAATATTCGATGCCTTGAAAGGTTGTGAAAACCTATTGAAATAAAAATCAATACTGACGACAAATTTCCTCTGAGTTTCTTTTAGACATACACAGGGAGAATTACTTGGGACACTTCCGGCCAACTCAGCAGTAAAATAAATCCATTCTGAGTAAACAAGCGGATGAACGTCAAACCATCTGTGCGAACCACTAGTACTACGTTCCCAAAAAAGTCCCACATTGTATCTGATACTAAGCTAACCAAAATAACCATCTAGGCTAACCAGGATGTAGAATCAGCCAGCCTATATGTCAAAGCCACGATTGCCTCCAAATCATGACGGCACTGCAAACAAACACAATAGAGCCCGTCAGGTCTCATCTCAAACATCTCAAAGCAGACTAAGCCCTGGAAGATTTTGGGCATAATGCCCCAAATATGAATCCAAAGTCAGAGCTGTAACTGAATCACATAAACTTACTGTATGTGGTTGTGTCAATCTGCTCAGGGAGCTCCTTAATATCGACTTCAAAGCGCTCTTGTACCTGAAAACGAAGATCCACACTTAGCCCCTGAGATAATGACAAATTCACAAAGGAGTCTTACAAAGGAGAAGCAACAATTAAACGTGATAAGCTGGCAATATTGTACCTGATTGAGAACATCTGAATCAGAAGCAGAGGCCACAAAAGTAATAGCAAGACCCTTTGTTCCAAATCGACCTGCTCTGCCAACCTGCATTCCAACACAGTAAACGTATCCCGTCAGACCAACAAGTTTGAAGACCAGATAGCGTAAAAGCAAAAGACTAGATGAGAAGTAAACAACAGTTATTCAGAATCAGGCATTGCATCTAAGATTTTAAGAAATTAGAAAAAAATCGAGCTCACAACTTACCCTGTGCAAATATGTATCAGCAGAATCAGGCATATCATAGTTGATAACTATGTTGACACGCTCAATGTCAATGCCTCGGCCCACTAGATCAGTAGCCACCAAAATGCGCTTGTGCCCTTCCTTGAAACCTTTGTATCGGGTCAAACTGAAAGGGCAAGTAACAGTTGTATCAGGTCCTCATGCCAGAAAGGTTAATCCTCCACACAGTGTACACAAAAACGAGCATATCAATGAGCATGGAACAGATAACCAAGCAAGAGACAGAAGCATACCGTTCCTCCTGAGACATGCCAGAGTGGATACAAATAGAAGGAAAGTTGCATTCCACCAGTAGCTTGTTCAACTCCGCAGCACGGCTGACACTCTTGACAAAGATCACCACCTGGTTGAAATCCAAGGCGTCCAGCAAGTCGTTGAGTTTGCGATTCTTCTCCACCTCGCCCAACTTGATGTAATGCTGTTATCAAACACAAATATTCTGTTAGAGCGAGCCATACTTTTCAAACACAGAAAAGTAATATGAGGACGTACAAGGAAAATAATATTAAAATGTAGGAAAAAAACCAGTCAAACATAGCAACCAGAAAGAAGTTAATACTCGTTGCTCAGACCAGTGTCAACCCCATTAGTACCTGAACGAGCCCATGCAAGGTGAGTTTGGCTTCGTCGTCCACATAAATCTCCATAGGCTGCAGATGAAACGCCAGCAAGCAACAAAGGACCACACACACACACACAGAGGTGAGGAATTTCTGGATGTCTCTTGGATCCAATCGCGAGCGCCTCATGACAAATTTGAGTTCCCAAAGCTGCCACAATCAAACACAAAGGAGCCCATATCTTTCCGGGTTGTATGCTTCCCTTTAGCAGCTTCCAGTAACCCCAGAGATACCAGCATTTAAAAGACTGCAGCTACTGTAAGCAGATCACATGAAGGACGCCTTCGTATAGACATAGTGTCTCTGTTGCCTTCCAAATTGAAAAGCTGGCTCTCACCCCAAATACGCAAGCAAATGTACGATTGGGGCTTTGCAACAAGTGACACGCTTTCTCCAAAGCACCCCCTCATCACCGCAGCATATTGCAAGAGGAAAAAGCAGAAGACTAAAGGGTATCTCCTCATTCGCAAACATTGGACCTAAAACGTGCTTCCAAATATCCTTTCCAGTCTTATGCAGATATAGTATGACATCGTCTAAATGTTGAGGTCCAGCTATCTAGACCTAGTTGTCAGTGCTGAGCCTTGGAATTTCAACCTACACCACGCATCCCATACTTGTGCTGATTCAGATGTGACCGGCCCCCCCTCTGGCAGAATAACTGGACAAGGCCAGAAACCGATCGCATCGACCACCCACTAGACAAAGAACCAGCCATGGCCGAGAAAGACCCTTAGCAGGCTGCCATCACCAAGCAAGGAAGAGAGTGCCCCGGAAATGGTGAAGAGTTAAGTTGGCCACGAGACATTACATCTTGCATGAATCGCTTGCAGACAGGCCGAATCTCTTTGCTCAATGTGGCAGAGAACATCATGACTTGCTTGTCGTGGGGTGTCAGCTTAAAGATTTCCTGTACGTCCCTTCGCATGTCTACAAAACACTTGCAGTCAGTTCTGTAACACCCTCTGTCCGAGGTACAGAGAAACAGCGCACTTGCAAGAATCCATATCAAAAACAATCAACTCCAAAGAAAAATGGACATTTCCTCTATCATCCATACAACAAATTTTGTTTATCTACATTTAGCAGAATTCATAAGCAAGACAAATGAAGAGTTCAGTGTAGATGCTGCCATGTCAAGAAGCATAGCCATACCAAGTGACTCCAGCATTTTGTCACATTCGTCAAGAATGAAATGCCTCACACTTTTGAGGCTCAAATCCTTATCTCTGGCCAGGCCCAAAATACGACCAGGTGTCCCGACAACTATGTGGGGACATTCATTCTTCAGAATATCTTTATGAGTTTTGATGTTGACACCGCCATAGAAAACCGCCACCTTTATGTCGGGAAGATAGGTACTGAATCTCTCGAACTCGTGGCAAATCTGAAGGGGCACGCGATGGGAGTAAGATGACTGAATATTGCTAAAAAACAGAACTAAAAAATTGTACTGGAATTTGATTGCACAAAACCATGAATTCTTCAAGATGTCACTCTTCAATTCATGGTCATATCAACTAGATGCTAACTTTACAAAAAGTCAAGAGAGCCACAGAGGGATAGAACAAGTTGAGCGGCATACCTGGTAGGCCAACTCGCGAGTGTGACACAGAACAAGTGCCGCAACCTGTCCTGCTACAGGCTCAATCTGCTGCAGAGTCGAGAGCACGAATACCGCAGTCTTCCCCATTCCTGACTTAGCTTGACAAATAACGTCCATCCCAAGGATTGCCTGTGGTATGCACTCATGTTGAACTGGTTCACCACCCATAATGGAATTGCCCGTGTTAAGAAGGGACACTCATAAAGATGTTTAAATGTTTAAGCTCAGGAAAAAGCCTCCAAATGGTAGACGAAGGAACTGGTGATAATTATTACCTGCACAAAACAACACTCAAAGCGTTAAATAAACACAATCGAATTTTACTTATAAAAACGCCTTCAGAACTGGAACTAAGACTAAAGTCCAAATCTGAAAATAAAACCTCTTCCGAAACAGACAGTTACACATCTGCATCAATTTAATACTAATGACACTAACAACATAACCGCCGAGTCAAAACCAGGTCACGAAAAAATATATATATATATATAGCATCAACGTAAAACCTGCTCTATCAAAATTTATTGAATATTAGGAAATCAGCCTTCCACAGAGCACAAAGTCGTAATCATACCTTCAGACGGATGCTCAAACCCGCAATCAACAATAGCCCGAAGAAGCTCAGGCTTCAAGAGAAAATCTCGAAAACCAGAACTATGAATTCCGACGTAGCCCCTGCAACACCAAGTACGCCACTTATTGAGTAAAACCAAAGCGAAAACTCATACAAAACTGTAACAAAGGCCACTCCGGCTTAATAAAAAACATCATAATCATCAAGCCGCTTATTCAACTACATAATCGAAATCGCAAAACAATGAATATATTGTATCAAAGGCCACTCCGACTTAGAAAAACTATCATAATCATGAAGCCGCTTATTCAGCTACATAATCGCAAAAGCAAACAATGAAAATATTGTATCAAAGGCCACTCTGGCTAAGAAAAAAACATACAATACATCAAACCGCCTTTTCAGCTAAATCATCAAAAACTAGAAAGCCGGTTTCTATAAGAATATTGTAAGCCGTTCAACCCTAAATAAAGCGCCACGACATTAGGCCTGGTTCTTAACATGCACCGACCATGTCAGAAGAAAGGAAAACAGAGAGAATATGTTGCTTACTTCTTGACGGTCTCGCCGTTGGTCTTCGCCGCAACGGCATCGGGCGCGGCCTCTTCCTCCTCCTCGTAGTCGAGCAACTCCTCAGTTTCGGGATATGGTTCGCCCATCGTGAAGAGACGAACGGTCTGATGCTCGAAAACCCCCGCGGAAACGAAGACTTCCGAAAAAATACTCACAAAAACACAAAAATGATGTAGAACGAGAGGAGTAAACAAAGAGACAAACCGGCTCTGCAAACCCTGGCTCGTCCCGCAACGACCACAGAAAAAAGAGAGGAAGAGAAAAAGACTAGGAAACAAAAGGGCCAGGGCGGGGTGTTCCAATGAGAAAAGCATCAAACCCTAATCTCTCGCTTAGCCAAGTCTGTTTCTGTTTTGGGTCGTTCGATTTCAATCTACGGTTGGGATCTTTCGATGCAATCTACGGCTGGGATCGATCGATGCCTATCGACGGGTATCATTCGCTGGGGCTCTCTTTCTGTCGCATGCACTGCCAGCGCGGCTCCGTGGGACTAGTGGCGATCTTTCATAACTGCCCCAACTGGTTTTTTTTACGTGCCCCTGCCCGAGTTTTAAATAGATACTCCGTACTAAAAGTAATTTTAATCTATAACTTAAAACTTTTAAATTTTAGTTTTTGATATTGATAATTTTCACAAGTAGAGGTATATTAAAATAAATAAATTGCTTGTATAATACTAATATTAAACTTATTGAAAACAAATAGCCTTTTGAACTTACGGTGTGGAAGTTATGGATTTTTTAATTGAATTTGTTATTATAACTGAATTAAATAATTAATAAATAAAATTATAATGATGTCAAATCACAGGAAACACTTGGGCCACATTGGTCTGTATATTTAAAAAGGTATGTATTTATTTGTTTTGTATGTTATGTTGAAATATTCATGACCGTGTGTCCCTTGGTCGCATTCTTGGCATTTTTGGAAAGTTCATGATGGGATGGAGTGCACCAAAGTTGTTTCATGACTTTTGGATTTATTGTGTGGACCTTATAGACTTTTAATCAAATTTTGTTATATAATTTGGATTAAATTATGAATAAATAATTCTAAATAAAATAAAATAGAATAATAAAATAAAAAGTAAAATCAGGACTAAATCACGCAAAACACTAAGTCGACAATAGAGAGGCACACTATCCTATGCATTAAAAAAGGTAGTTTGTTGTTTGTTTTTTTTTTTGGTTTTGTATGTTACTTGAGATTCCTCATATTGCGAGGCCGCTAGCCACATTGTTGGTATTGTTACAAAGCTCTCGGCAAAAAAGGGTGCACTAAAGTCATTTCATGAATTAAAACCTACAGTGTGAAAGTTGTAGATTTTGACCAAATTTCTTCACCATGAATTAAGTTAAATTAAATTATGATAAAAGATATGTAGGAGTTTTTAATGTCAATATTTGTAGTGTCAAAAAGCTCTCAATGAGAAGGGGTGAACCTAAGTTGTTTTGTAGCTTTTGAACCAACAATGTGGAAGTTATGGATTGAAAACCTTTAATTCTTTTCTACATATATTAAAAATTCATTTTTTTCAAAAGTAATAATATAGTAATAAGTAATGTGACCAAATTTTGGCCATATCATATTGGATTTTAATTTATATGTATATTTTTGTATGTGGCAAACATTTTGGATCAAAATTTGTAGCCTTTAGAAGGCTCCAAATTCTTTGTAATGATTAGGTTGGAATTGGATTCGGTTGAATTAGATTGGAGCCTTGAATTGGGTTAGAATAGGTTGGAATTGGATTCGGTTGAATTAGATTGGAGCCTTGAATTGGGTTAGAATAGATTGGAATTAGATTAGAGTAGATTGGAATTGGATTTGATTAGGTTGGGTTGGATTGAACGGTGGAAGAATTAAAAAAAATTCAGGGCGAGAAAAGGTTGCGAGTTAGTACAGCCGTTGCATGCAAAAAAATACATATATATTTTAAAAAAGTTAATTTGAATTTAAATTTAAATTTTTTACCGTTTTAATTATCTTGGTGCATGCAACCATTGCACAAACTCGCAGCCTTTTCTTGTCGTTAATTATTTTTCTAATGATAGCGCTATCAAATACAGTAGTGCAAATTTTCAATTAAAGGAGGGGGAACCATATAGTTGAAGATTTTAATATCCAAGCCCACGGTTTGGGAGATCTTAACGAAACATAGAAACAAAACAAACAAAACAAAGTCTGAATATGTAGATGTTTGAATATGTAAATTAGATGGAGGTTCATCTTTTATTCAATGCATTCTACTTTTTCAAATCACAAAACCAACGAAAAAGCCTACATTACTTTAGACGAAGAAAAAGGCAACCCATAGTATTCTAAGGTTTGTTGATAACACCAACATAGAACCATTACAAGTAATGTTGGTTTTTTCAGTTGGTTTTGTGGCCAATAGCATTCTAAGATTTGTTGACAATGCCTTCAAGAAATTATACAAATTACATAAAATGTTTGAAAAATATGATTCCACTTGTGATGAGTTTCTATAATAATGTTACACGACTATGTTTCTCTCCAAACACTCCAAAGTCGCTGAAGAGTACCCCTTCTCATTAAAAGGCAAAATAGTTTTTGGTCTAAAACCATTTTTGACCGGCCTAAGTGTAAGATATTTTAACCAACTTGACTTTATTATCATTTAAAAAATTTCAAAGTTCCTTGACAGTAAGATTTAAGCTACAAAGTTGGTTGCATCTTTTTTTTTAGCCCCCTCCCTGGGGGGCACTCCCTCTTACATTTTGCATACACGTGCATTCGGGACCTATTTATTGGGGGGTTATTTACCTTGCAAAAAGGATTATAAGGTGATGGTATTTTACATGTAAAGAGCCTAAAAATATTATATGTGATAGTATTTTACATGTAAACATGTTTCACTATTTTAAAATCCCCTATATTACATGTATGTTTTTTACAAAATTTACCTACAATGAATATACTGAACCCTATTTTTTATCGCATGTTGTTTCTAAAAAATTTGCCAGTGCCCCCCCCCCGGAGCCCCCTCTCAAGTTTGAAACTTTTTGAAAAAGCCCAAAATGAAAAGTTTAGTCTTAAGTTTGATAAAAATGGATTTGGTGGTAGTATGTATGGAGGTGTTAGCTCATTGTGTACATAATTTAGATGCATAGCTCATTGTATACAATGTTTCAAAGGCTACCTGCACCTAGGTCTTTCACCTTTGATTCCATCCCAATGATCTAAAACACGGTCCTATATAAATCATATTTTTCAAAATAGGTTTGACTGGATTTTCATATTTAAAACTACAAATCTTTGGTTTTTTAGTACCGATGCACCGATTATTGCCATTAAATAATGTGAGTCACAAAATTAGTGTGAAATTTTCCACTGATCCTCAATTAGTGTGAGATTTTATACACGGTTCGCACTACTCATTGTAAGAATTTTCAATTACTCAAAGTCACACTTTGTTTTAATACCACAATTAATGTGAGAATACTCACAAAATGGCAACAATTGATGTAGTTAATCTTTAAAAAAATTAAAATGGCATGTATTTAACCCTTAAAGGTCCAGAGAGCCTAATTGGATCAATATTGTACAACAATATTTCATTGTATTTGGCATGGTTCTACACCGCCTATGGGTTTAACCCCTTTCTCCATGAGTGTTCAATTTTTGCACGATGTACAAATTTCATCCATTTTTTCTCATCCGTCATGTATTTTTTGCAATGTGGATTTGTATGGGAAGTTAGCTTCATGCATGTGTGATCCAATTAAAAAGGGGATAATTTTATGCCTCCTTTCATGTTGTAGCGATTCACAAAAGAATTGAACATTTTGGTGTAAAAGTGCTATTGAAAAAGTCAACTCATAGATACCGTATGCGAGGGTCAAATTCGAACAGTATTGTGTCGAAATCTAATTTACACATCGTATTTTGAGAAGTCCATGTCACCATTAACCAATAACAAGATGACCTGTGGCAATTTTGGACAAAAAATAATTATTTAATGTCATGACATAGGGTACAAATATCAAAAACTCTCCAAAAATCACAACACTTAGAGTATTACATTTCAACTAATTACAACAAATTTCATCCACAGATTGTCAATATCTTATTCGTAAACAAAAGAATTTTAAATTTTAAGTTTCAAATTTTGTACAAAAATACTGGTGATAGCAATCATAAATCTAACCTTATGGTTAGAATTCAAAACTAATAATGTACAAAATTCATCAAGTTAAAAATATTTCTCTTTGTTGCAATTTATAATGCATCTTTGCAAAACTGCTGAATTTAGAGAGGGCTTTAGGCATTTAGGGGTTAAGATAAAAAATGAAGTCAAAATTCATATCAACACTGTTTTAATGAGCTATTGGGATGTCAATTTAAAAGTTTCTACTTACAACAAATGCCAAATATACGTCAACCTAACTACTATCCCCATGGGACCTTAAAGGTCTAGAGAGCCCTTTCCGACTAGTATAATACACCAATACTCCATTGTATTTGGCATAGTTCCACACCTCCTATGGGTTTAGGATCAAAAGTGAAGTTAAAATTCATGTCAACATGATTTTAATGAGCTATTGGGGTCTCAATTTGGAACTTTCTATTTACAACAAATGTCAAATACACGCCAACGTGTATACTATCCCGGCCCCATCAGCCCTTTAAGGTTTAAGAGCATCCCCAATGCATTCACGGTAAAGCCAAAACCTATCTTTTGACTGGCCTAAAATTAGAGGGTAAAATTACCATCATTAGAAGCGCATTTAAATAAATGTGAGATATTTCTCAAGAAAAAATACTGTAAAAATTTGATGTAGGTGAAATCCCTCATTGAAAACACCACATTTTCAAAATTTAGAGGGAGTGTGGTTAATTTTGCTCAAAAATGGAAAGACCTCCCTTACTCCCTCTATATTTCTAAAATCTTAGAGGGAGTGTGGGAGGATCTTTCCATTTTTAAGCAAGATTTGGTGCACTCCCTCTAAATTTTGAAAATGTGATGTTTTCAATGAGGGATTTCACCTACATCAAATTTTTACAATGTTTTTTTCTTGAGAAATGATTTTTTCTTCTAATGATGGTAATTTTACCCTCTAATTTAGGCAGTGAGCTTTACCGTGAGTGCATTGGGGATGCTCTAAAAGAAGAAAAAAAGCTGGGACTGCCGTGAGTGAGCACCGCTTGAGTTCCGCCCCATTTGAAATTCAAAAAACCAAAACGTCTTCGCCAGTCAGCGTCTGAACGCGCCCTTTGTCGGTGTAAGCTTCTCACTCAGTTGCTGCCTCGTCTTCTCCGCCTTCATTCTTCTTCTTGCTACCTCGTCTTCTTTTGTACAATTGCATTTTACCTTCTTCCTCGGACTCCTCGGCCCTGGGGTGGTTTCCGGGAGCTCATTACATGCAGACATATAGGCGAGTAGTCGTGTGGTGGTAGCCAGCCAGGAACAAAAGAAAGAAAGAAAGAAAAAAACGAAAAAAAAAAAGCTTCGGAAACCCTAGTTATGGCGGACGGGGTGGTGGACTCCTCCGAGGCGCGGGGGCAGCAGCAGGTGTTCAAGCTGTGGCCGCCGAGCCAGGGCACCCGCGAGGCCGTGCGCCAGAAGATGGCGCTGAAGCTGTCGTCGGCTTACTTCGAGTCGCAGTCGTTCGCGCGCATCGAGCTCGCGGAGGCGCAGGAGCACGCCCGAGTGATCGAGGAGGCCGCCTTCTGTAGCGCGCAGGACTCTGATCGCCGCGGCGAGAAGACCGGGAGCGCCGTGGTCATGGTGTACGCCAAGCACGCCAGTAAGCTCATGCTGGAGACCTTGCGGTCGCAGGGGCGCGAGAATGGCGAGCCCGTCACGCCCACGGCCGCTGCGGCTGACGGGATTGAGAATGGCGCCGTTGTTGTTTCCCAAGGTGAGTGAATGGAAAAGACTGAATAAGCACTACGACCGTTTTTCCATGAATCACTAGCTGTATAGAAACGAAATGCAGCCATGGAGTTCTGTTGTAACAGTGAGCGGTTTAAACTGCTGGAGTACTTCTAAAACATTTATTCGGCAGTTTGTTAGCTCATTGGATGTTGTCGAATTTGAGTAACTGGAATACACTTCTTACTTTCTGTGACGTAGTTCTCATTGTCATTGACATAGTCTCATTTCGTAAGATTGAGATGAATAAACGAGCGTGAAGACGTAATGGCTCTGAAGTAAATGAATAGCCACTTCGCAGGGTTTCGGGGTTTGTATTTGTTTTTGTAGGCTGTTAACCCCTAAGCGTACGCTGTGTATTTTCTGTAGTGTAGGAAAATTGGACGAATCATCTGTTTGTGTGAAAATGACTTCAGTTTGACACGATCGACACTGTTGATTTTGTAGTATAGAACAAGAGCTTTAAAATGATTTGTATTGTAATCAGAAAACCGAGGTAAAATGAGAAAAGGCCACCGTTGCAAAGTTCAGTGATGCAACGGTGGCCACATTGGACGTTTTAGACGCAGAGGGGTTAAACTGTTATTAGGAGTACTTCTAATAACGCAGTAATCATTTATTCGGCAGTTTGTTAGCTCATTGGATGTTGTCGAGTAACTGGAAAACACTTCTTACTTGCTGTGACGTAGTTCTCATTGTCCTTGACATAGTTTCATTTTCGTGTTGATTATAAGATTGTGATGTATAAAGAAGTGATAGCTCCGAAGTAAATGAATTTTTGATATATTGGTTGTGGCTACGGTATTCCATCACAATGTTTGAATATAATGCTTATGGTTTCAGGTGAGGAGCAAGCGATCGAGGTGAATGAGAAAGAGGATAAAGACACAACAAAGAAAGCGTTCGATATTTCGGGAGGCACGAGGGCATTTCTGACCAAAGAATATGCTGAAGAATTGCTGAAACCATTATCGGAGGAGAACGCTTTCACACATATTTGTCTAAGCAACTGGAGTTTTGGAGATGGCTCTGCTGAAGTGGCTGCCCGCGCTCTTTCAGCCTCGAAAGACAGACTTGTAGACGTGAACCTTGCTGACATTGTTGCTGGTAGGCCAGAAGTAGAGGCCTTGAATGCCATGACTATCATATCTTCTGCTCTTGAAGGGAGCAAGCTCAAGTCCTTGAATTTATCTGATAATGCCTTGGGAGAGAAGGGCATTAGAGCATTTTCTGCTCTACTGAGTTCACAAGATTCATTAGAAGCACTCTACTTCATGAACAATGGAATTTCTGAGGATGCCGCTCGAGCTATCCGCGAAATCCTTCCTTCGTCTAAAGAGCTGCGTACTCTTCGATTCCACAACAACATGAGTGGTGATCAGGGTGCAGTGGAGCTTGCGGAGGGGGTGATAGGAGGTGCTCCTCTTTTGGAACACTTCCAATTTTCTTCTAGCAGAGTAGGAAGTGAGGGTGGCATAGCATTGATGGAGGCATTGCGAGTTGGGAAATCTCTCAGGTCCATCGATATCCGGGACAACATGTATGGTCCTGATGGAGGTGCTGCTTTGGGTCAGACGTTGAGATCGCATACCTTGTTGACCGAGGTGTATCTGAGTGATTTGGGTTTAGAGGATGAGGGTGCTTTAGCGGTTGTCAAGGCATTGACTGAAGCTGGTTCTCAGGTGACGATTCTCGAGCTCGGTGGCAATGAGATCACTGAGAAAGTAGCTCCAGCTTTGGCAACCTGCATTCGCTCCATGAGACACTTAAAAAGGTTGAACTTGATGGAGAATGAACTGAAAGACAAAGGAGCGGTGATAGTGTCGAATGCTATCAAAGATGGCCTTGACAATCTGCGGGAGCTAGATTTGAGTGTGAATGAAATAGGTCGCGCTGGGGCTGTGGCAGCTGCCCAAGCCGTAGCAAATAAAGTTGATTTCAAGTCTCTCAACTTGAACGGGAACCAGATCTCTGAGCAAGGTATTGAAGCTCTGCAGGACGTACTTGCAAAGAGCGCGGCAGGTGCCACAGTTTTGGGTCCTTTGGATGAGAACGAGGCCGAGGAGGACCAGGAAGACGAAGACAAAGATGATGAGGGTGGCTCGGATGATGAGAATGTTGTTGCAGGGTTTTCTGATTTGGATGTTGCTGATAAAAATGATTAAAGTGGTGTCACATGTCTCACTTGAGTTGGTGGCTACGGCCCTGCTCGAGTCGCTTAGGTGCAAGATGATGAAATGATCTAGGTGGCCTAGTGTCTTCGAAGACCCTCAATTTTGCAGGGTATCATAGGTTCAAAATACATGTGTAATGTTTGATGGTTGTTTCGTAATGTAGGATACTTCCGCTTCTTTCTCGCAAGAGGGAAGGAGGGAGAGTGAAGCAGCTAATTGTAGATTGGCGTCTAGATCTGAACTTCCAGGCAGTGTCTTCAACTGCAAGATTTGTTTAATAGTCTACTTGAGCGGCTTCAACCTCAGATTATAGAGGTATTGGGGATTGATTAGACCTATCTCACCTCTATTTTCCAACTTTCATTTTTAATGATTATTCATTAACCCTTTGACACGCCAGCGTCCATATTTTGGACGCTGGATGATTTCTGACACGTCCCTTCACCACATACGGTGATTTTTTTCATCCATCCAAAATTCTCTTGATTCTTGTGCTAGTTGACTACCACTTGTACGGTATGGATCTTCAAAATAAAATAACGTGAATTTTTGAAAAATAACAGAAGTGGTTTATGTCAAGTTTCATTCTTAGTTCAAAAAGTGAGACCTTAAATATGATTTTTCATAATAAGTAGAATCAAATAATGGAAACCGTACCATCTTGTAGTGCATGTTATTCCAATTTCATTACAATATTTTTTAATTTTTTGTGCTAATTTTGGACTTTAATTGAATATCAAGAGAAAACCTTGCAAAATTAATCAAAAAATATTAATAAAAAATATGATGAATCCGACCGTATAGATGTTATCTTCACATTGACATTTACAACTTTGTTTTCTACATCAACTCCATTTTTATTTTTCTTCACACATTTTATAACAAATCTTTGAAAACAATGTTGAATCACGACCTTAAAGGGTTAATGTTGCTTTCTCAGATGATCAAATTAATCATTAATCAATCATTAATTGTTCCAATTTTGGTTTTTTTTCCTCATGCCACGACTACTTGTGCCACATTCAATTTCAACTGCACCCTCTTGGAAATGTAACGAAGGTTAGGGCCTCTTTACACTAGAGGTGAGAAGCCGTGATGAGAGAAATCTCAGCCAATGAGAAATTGGTCTTCTTGATTTCTAAGCCTCCCATTGGTTGAAATCTCTCTCCTCACGACTTCTCACCTCTAGTGTAAAGAGGCCCTTAATCCCTAAAGGACCGATGCAGATTTTTCAAAATCGGTCAACTCATTGTGGATGAGTTTTGATACGAAATTTTTGAGATTTGTTGTAGTGATTTTACTCTTTGTAATGAAGATGGGATGGTAATTTGCATACGTTGGTGACGTATAGATCGAAAGATGCAATTGTGCAAAGGTAAAAGACCTAGGTGCAGGTAGCCCCTGAAACTTTGCATACAATGAGCTATGCATCTGAAATATCCACTATACACTACTCCCTTCGTCCCATTAAAAGATCGTGATTTCAGTGAAACTTTAGAATTAAGCCCCTACATTGCATAATAGGTAAGTTCTTGCGTCAAAACCAATGCTCTTCGCATTATGAAATTACTTTTGAATTTTTTTTGAAAAACAAAAACTTGCAACCTTAGAATAATAGGGACCAAAGACGGTCATTTCAAAGACATTTATCATTAGTCTTCATATGAGAAAATAAAATTTCAAATTTCAAATTCCAAAAATAAATTTTATAATTTTGGTGAATATTAAATGGTAAATGCTTCTAAATTCATTAAATGTTTAGCTAAAACAAATTTTGAAAATATGACTGCAGGTATAATTACTAAATATCATGCTTATCGTTTTATCTTTTCGAAGTTGTAGAAGTAACATTTTATAACACATCTAAAGTAAAAGCACCAAAAAACTGTTAAGTACCAATTGTGGTCATCTCTTGTTTCAATTTCACGAGTTCCTGATCTAGTTATCACAAGCATTAATTATGAATACCAAGTTAGCAATATGATTGGACTAAAAATGAATGTATCAATAACTACAAACACCTACTAACATCACTACACTAAATAGGTAGATTAGTGTTAGATATTTATAAGATTTGAAAATATTATAGATTTTTACTCTCGACAAATTTTTTTACCAAAGACATTGATTCCAATACTATTGAAAGATCCCCATCTTGACCAATATAGAGGGTAAAAAATTTGGTCAACAGTAAAAACTTACAACATGTTTATGTAAATTAGTGTATCTAACACTAATCTACCTATTTAGTGTAGTGGTCTATGCATATTAAGTTTGAAAATTTAAAATCATACATTGTGAAAAATTTATTAAAAATTGAGATTGGTTATTAAACCCAAAGTTTTATGTGCTGCAAATTTTTATCATTAAAAATCAGAGCTTCGTGGAGGTTGAAATGCTTAAACTGACGACAACTGTACCTCTTAAGGTGGTTACCCCATTTCCAACTGGCGCCTTAAACCAACAGATAGGGGCATTTTCTGCAATCGATGCTGCAATGGTGTTGGTTGTAGCATGAGTTACAGTTGGTAATGGGTTCTCTCTTGTTGGTTTTAATATATGTATGTGTGGTTATGGATTCGTTGTTGTTGGTTTAAGCATCTTTAGTGTGTGCAATACAAATCTTCTTTGGACAGAAACAACTCTACCTATCTGACGTGAATGGGATGTGTCATACTTCAACTTTGAAAATGTATAACTAATCCATTCTTCATCCAAAAATTATGTTTCAACTTGTGTTGGAATCTATTTCTTCTTGCCTAATTCTATAAAATGATAATACAAAATAATATCAATGTTTCATATCCGTATTTCTTATTCAATTGGGAATGGGGTAACCACCTTAACCCTTAAAGGTCTGAGAGTGCCGCAGCGGCCACGTACATCAGCCTATACATCTGTGTATTTGAGCACAATTGTATTCATATGCTGAAACAACATTCAAATGAATGCAATAATTGACAAATTATCTATCTAATGGTATATGTGTTGACATGTTTGTGTACATAGTACAATATGAAATACACCACATACGGTGACCGTATGTACGGTTCCCAAGGGACGTTTAGGGGTTAAAGCCAAAGTTTTATGTGCTGCGATTTTTTATCATTAAAAATCAGCGCTCCATGCAGGTTGAAATGCTTAACCCCTAACTGCCCAGCCATGCATATTTTGCATGATGTACAAATTTCATTCGTAGTTTCTCATCCGTCATGCACTTTTTGTGGTGTGATTTTTTTACTGAATTTTTTATGGGAAGTTAGCTTCATGTATGTGTGATCTGATCGAAAAGGAAAAAATTTCGAAAAAAGTTGTGACTCATTTTGTGTTGCAGTGTTTCACCCAAAATCTTGAAGATTTTGGTCTAAAAGTGTTCTTGAAAAAATAAACTTTTAAAATCAAGCATCCAAAAAATCTCCAAAAATCACTACACCTAAAGTACTACGTTATAACCCATCACAACAAATTTCATCCACATATTGTCAATATCTTATTCGTAATTGAATTACAAAATAATTTTTTATTTTATGTTTCAAAATTTATAGAAAAAGATTAGTGATAGCAATCATAGATCTAACCGTATAGATAGAATCTAAAATTAAAAATGTATAACTTTCATTTATACATCAAGTTCTGATTATTCATATTAATTGCATTTTATAATGCATCTTTGCAAAATTGCCTAAACTAGGCATAGGTGAGGACGTTTAGGGGTTAAACTGACGGCAACCTTACCTTAGTTCCGGTAACCGGTGTCGAACCATTGATGCGGGCAGACGCTGGGGTTTTGGGCAGCCAAGCAAAATCGCACAATCAGTGGCTCTCTCCGCGCCCGGGCAGGCGGGCAGTCAGACACACAAAACCTTCGTGGTTCCGGATAGGGTTCCAGGGTTCTTCAAGCTCACAGACCTCCTCTTCCTCAAATTCCTGTCCTCAAATTCTCGTTTCTTCCCCAATTCCGCCGGAGCTTTTCGTTCCAGATTCTTATAGACCTTCTCTTCCCCTTTCCAGCGATACAATTTTCACCGGTAGTAGCGAGGGTTTTAGGGTCCCAATGGCGTCCCTCATGAACGCGCCGGCCATGGCCGCTGCTGCCGTTGGAGCTCCCGTGGAGATGAAGAGTCGCGTTCTCCGAGGGAATTTGAATTCCGTGGTGTGGAGGAAGAACAACAACGTTGCTGGACTGAAAATGGTGGCGAAAACAGGTTTGAAATCTGGCTGTAGGAAAAACTTCACTGTCGCTGCTGCTGCTATGGAAGGCGGCAACTCCACTCTGGTGCAGTCGGCTTCGGGAGACGCTCAGTACAGTGGAGATGAGTTTGATAAGGTGAGCTTCATTTTCTTCGATTTCTAAGGTAATTGCGACTAGTTTCTGTTATCAGAATGGTCAAATTCTTAACCCTTAAAGAATTTAGGGCATAGTAGATACGGTGCCGTATATTTAACATTTGTTGTAAGTAGAAAGTTCCACGATGAGATCCCAATAGCTTTTAGGACCATATAGACATGAATTTTAACTTCACTTTTGATATGAAACTCATAGGAGGTGCAGAACCATTCCAAATACATTGAAATACGGTTCTATAATACTGGCAAGAATGACCAATCTTGACCTTTAAAGGTTAAATACTAATCACAGAGAGGATTCCGATGCATCAAAGAATGCATTCTTTGGATATTGTATGCAAAAGTTACCAGAGTTCAAAGTTTTGAGGCCGTGTCCATTTGTACTCATTGTGCAAGATTTTGGAAGTAAGTTAACCCCTGAAGGACCATAAAGCCACCAGGTGGCTCCTGTATTTTTCAGTGATTTTGAGGAGGTTTTATTTAGATTTTTTATTTTTTATTTTTTATAAAATTTTAATTCAACATATGTAATATTCTTCACTGATTCTATTGATATAAAATTTGGTTCCATTCAAATTATAATTTTCAAAATAGGATTGTTTAAACTTGTCATTTTAAAACTATGAATCCTTGGTCATTTAGGGGTTAAGGTAGAGACACTCGTGTAAGCTTTCTAGCCTACGTGCAGTAGGAGTAGAAGCAAATAGTGTTTTTCCTTCATAGGAAAAATAAAAATCATGAACACTGCATCTTTCACCATAATTTTATTCTAAAAAATGAAATTTCTACAAATTTTCAAAGTGAAAAGTTAATCATCACCCAAAGCCGAGAACTAGAACATATGGTTCCACAAACCGGTCCAAGTTGCTTTTTGAAATTGATTATTTTTAGGTAATAGTGCAAGAAGCTGATTGGTTGGCAGAAATTTCTGCACAAGTAGCATTGAGTTTGGTTGCTAACCCCTAAACGTCCCAACTTCCAAAAACTAGATCACGAACAGATTCAAAGCTTTGTAACTTTTTCATACAACCTCGGACAATTTTCATCCAAGTCACCTCTGAAAGCCGATTAAATTCTCTACCAATTACAATAAATCTCTTGTGATGGGGAGCTTTTGAAAATATTGGAGAGGCCTCCAACTACAAGTATGTCAAATTTTTTCGGTAGATTTATGCTTCCAATGGTCTTCTCATGTACACCTCATGTACATCTGAGCCATGCTAATATCTACTTTTGAGGCTAGAATCTACTTCTGTTCAAAGGGTTGGTACGTTTAGGGGTTAACCATTTTAGGTCAGTCTACACATTGGTTTTGGGTGTATTATTGGTTATGGATGCTTCTACCTTATACAAGTGATTAAATTTTCTGCGGTATTGTTCCCATTTTCATGAAGAATCCAATGCACTAAAAAAAGATATAGTATGAATAAGTTTTGAAGATCGTGGTTAGGCTTATACTCTCATTAGTTACATTTACTGAACTTAAGGCCTATTTTAGAACAATGGACCTTGTTTTGTAGACTATGAGAATGCTCACTAGATTTACGGTGGAAGAATGCAGCGAATTGTGGAATGGTTAGCGGAGGATTTTAAGACGAAGAATGGAGTAGACCTTTTCGAGTCTAAACAAGCTGTACAGAGGCTAACAGAGGCTGCAGCAAAAGCCAAGAACGAGTTGGCCTCGGTTCCGGAAACTACTATCAGGTTAGTATTTTGTGAACTACCAATAATTCAGACATTATGCAACTTATTTGAATAGACTGGCTGCAATTCTCCGATAGTAAGGTAACTATACTTTAAAGCGTTCACTTTACCAACTGAGCCTATTTACACACATAAAACAGAATATTTTTAGTAGGTCTTATTAGCAAGTCCAAGAGGATTCCAATGCACTTTAGCATGCATTATTTGGACACTGTATGAATAAGTTATGAATTTCCAAAGTGCTGACTATAGGTTGACCTTAAAGCGACCCTAAACTCTGATGTTCAGATTGTGCACATTCTCATCAACAATCAACAGTAGGGTGTCAGAATCTACTTATTATGGAAGATTGAGCTATGGACGCTTTAAGGAAATGGTCGCTTTTAGATATAGTTACCTTAGAGAGAATTCTTTCCTTGTTAGATTATTGATCATGTCTGATGTCCTTAACCCTTTAGCGCGCCGGCGTCCAGAATCTGGACGCCGGATGAATTTCAGCAGCTCGATTTCTGTAGGTACCGGATGTTTTTCATCCATTTTTTTTTTTTTCATTCTTGTGCTAGTTGAATACCATTTGTACGGTATGGATCTTCCAAATAAGATAATGTGAATTTTTGAAAAATTACAAAAGTGATTAATGTCAAGTTTCAATCTTAGTTCAAAAAGAAAGACCTTAAATATGATTTTCCATAGTAAGTAGAATCAAATAATGGAAACCATACCATCTCATGGTGCATGTCATTCTAATTTCATTACAATATTTTTAAATTTTTTTGTGTTAATTTTGGATTTTTAATTGAATTTCAAGAGAAAACCTTGCAAAATTACTTTAAAAATATTAATAATAAATATGATGAATCCAACCGTACAGATGTTATCTACACATTGACATTTATAACTTTGTTTTGTACATCAACTCCATTTCCGTTTTTCATCAACTATTTTATAACAAATCTTTGAAAACAGTGTTGAATCGGGACGTTAAAGGGTTAATTAATGTTGCACAGCTTGTCATTCATTGTTGCCACCGAGGATGGACCACTACACCTTGACAACACTCTTACCCGGGACATCTTCATGGAGATTTGCTCGGACTTACTTGAGAGGTATGTCCAGCTAGTGATTTATTTATAATAAAACAATTTTGAATTTTCATTAAAAAGCCCAAAAAGTTGAGTAGCTTGGCCTATGCTACATTAAAAAAACTCATATAATAAGGTTTTTAATGCTAAAATGATCTTCAAAGAATATTTAGTTCCTGTATGTTTAGATTCCTTGTTAGAAGGGCTACACGAGTTTCTTACATTAAAACAAGTTATATCACTTGAGGTTGAACTAAAATGCAATATAACCAGGGGCATGTAATGCAGGAGTTGCGTACCCGGGTTTCTTCGTTGAAGCTGTGCACATTTAAATCCATATTATAAAAAGCAACATTGCTGCAGAATCAAATTCACCATCTCTTGAGTATTTTAAACCAACAGCGCCACTACTCGTTTTTTTCTCAAGATGATTGTATTCGTGCTTTGAATTAGAACTGGATGACGCGGGCTCAATAATTAGGTCTTGTGTGTGTTTCCTTAAAGCAGGCGGCAAAGTCCTCAACAGTTTTCTTCTTCTAATGAGGTAAGGCTTTGTTTTGGAGCAAGTTTCTGAGTAGTTCTGAAAGCTCTACCTAAACGTTTCTTTGGAGGCCAGTTTTCCTATGCTGTAGATTCATTGATGTGTGCATTCCTGCAACGTTAACCCCTAAAGGTCCAAGGATTCATGGTCTGTTTAAACGATCATATTGTGAAAATTATAATTTGAATGGGGACAGGTTTTATATCACTGGAATTAGTGAAGAACATTACATATGTTGAATGAAAAAAATTAAAAATTTTAACAAAAAAGAATCTACATAAAACCTACTCAAATTTACTGAAAAACACAGGAGCCACCTGGTGGCCTTATGGTCCTTTAGGGGTTAACGCCATTTGTTTGCTGCTCTTAGGTGGACAGAACGGCTCGTAAAGCGGTCCCAGCGGTTTCCAGTGTGGAAATTGCGCGAGAGAGCATGCAAAGTGCACTGCAATGGAGGTGTGTGGAGTCAAACATCGAGAGCGACCGTCTACATTACGCCCGATTCGCGGTATCCCCGTTTCGACAGGGCCAAGCAAACACGGTGGGAATTGCAATGAGGAGAGCGTTGTTAGGAGAAGTGGAGGGATCAGCCATCACGTGCGCTACGTTCAAGAACGTGACGCACGAGTACACGACCGTAGAAGGGATTCAAGAGACAGTGCTGGACATGTTGCTCAACTTGAAAGAGGTCGTGATCCGGAGCGACTCGCACGAGCCGCAGAAAGCCTTCATCTCCACAATCGGGCCGGGTAAAGTGACTGCAGGGGACATCATTTTGCCTCCTTCTCTTGAGATTACTGATCCATCACAGCACATAGCTCTGCTAACCAAAGCCATTCCGTTCGACCTCGAGATACAGGTGGAAAAGGATTGCGGATACCGCATCGCGGACCCTGCGAAATCCGTTGAGGGCCGGTTCTTTTTAGATTCGGTTTTCATGCCGGTTCGCAATGCGAATTACAGTGTCCATTCTTTCGAGAACGAGGACGTCACGCAGGAAATTCTCTTTCTGGAGATTTGGACCAACGGCAGTATTACCCCGGAGGAAGCTCTTTATGAAGCTGCAAGGTGTTTGATAGATTTGTTTCTTCCATTCTTACACGACGAGAAGAAACAGATTGCCAATAGTTCAGAAACTGAGCATGGCTCTAGTACCATGTCTTACTTCTCTTCCTTTCATCCCTCAGCTGAGCAGGTCACCAAAGAGGTCACGTACAAACACATCTTTATTGATCAGTTGAAGTTGCCTGCTAGAGCCTACAATTGCCTGAAGCGAGCCAACATTCATACTGTTGCGGATCTCTTGGACTTTACTCAGGATGATTTGATGAGAATCAAGAATTTTGGCAAGAAGTCCGTGGAAGAAGTCTTGGAAGCTCTTAGAGTACAATTCTCTATCAACTTACCCAAGACTAAAGCCTAGTTTCCGGTACTGTATAGATCAATGGTAATTTTCGCATGCCCAAAGTTAGATGGGTGTGGACAAATTTTTGCAGTGAGAGCCGTAATTGTTAGCTCAACAACCGTTTTGACTATTAACACTCTTCTTCTTCTTTTTCTAGTGATCAATTCTAACTCCAGTCCTCGTCAGTGTGGCCTACTTCTGGTTTTCTCGGAGTTTTAACTTCGTTGGTGAAGGCTATTTCCTCAGCAAGAGCTTCACTTTCTGGCTGCGGGTTGTGTACTTCATGACACTTGGTGAGTCTTCTTCAACCTCTAAAGTACCAAGAATCCTGAATTGGGCCTATGTCAACTTTCTTTTTTGTTTAAGTTTAGAAATGCAATGTTCTTCACTGATTCTGGTGAAATAAAATTTAGCCCATCTCAATTATAGTTTTCACAAATGATTGATCAAAAATGTTGCATATCATTTTGACTATTAACCCCTAAAGGACCAAGGATTCATGGTTTTAAAACGACAAGTTTAAACAATCATATTGTGAAAATTATAATTTGAATGGACCAAGGATTCATGGTTTTAAAATGACAAGTTTAAACAATCATATTGTGAAAATTATAATTTGAATGGACCAAGGATTCATGGTTTTAAAATGACAAGTTTAAACAATCATATTGTGAAAATTATAATTTGAATGGGACCAAATTTTACATCACTGGAATTAGTGAAGAATATTACATATTTTGAATATAAAAAATAAAAAATAAAAACAAAATAGAATCTACATAAAACCTACTCAAAATTATTGAAAAACACAGGAGCCACCTGGTGGCCTTATGGTCCTTAAGGGGTTAACATTCAGGGGTTCATAATAATAATAATTATTTTAATCAGCATGTGATCACGTTAAAATCATGTTGTTTAGGACGTAATATTATTGTTTTAGGGTGTTAGGAAACGTACCAATGTTTCTCGTCCTTTTGTGGAAAGAGATAAGTATTTGACTGTATCTCGGTGGGCTTCTCAAGGTGGGTGGTCCCGAAGGCTTTTTGGGACTGACATTTTGTACGCTTGAAATTGTGCAGGACAAAGGAAGAGGAGTTCTCAAGTATGACCAGTTCAAGTGTATTGCATGTGGTGTTGAATGTTGACAAGGGGAGACTTAGCAGCAGCAGCAGTTGCAGGATTGCTATTATTGTGCAGGTCTGAGTTCTTTTGATACTGGAAGGGAACGATGAAGGTGTTGTGAATGCACAGATTATTTTATGCAGAGAACACTCAAATAATTCTTTTCAAAATTCTTGGTCCACATGAGCAATCTATCTGTTTTGGACCTCTTGGTGGGGGAAATGTTATCAATGTTTTGCAACTTCTGAGCATTTTTTAATACTGGACACAAATTCTAGTTATAAGCAACGTGGTGATTTTTAAAATAATTGTTAGAGCTTTTAACCCCTAAACGTACCAATCCTTTGAACACAAGTGGATATAGATATTAGCATGGCTCAAATGTACATAGGTGTACATGAGAGGACCGCTGGAAGCATAAAATCTACACAACAAGGCTTTGAATCTGTTTGTGATGTAGTTTTGGACATTGGGATGCCTAGGGGTTAAAGGTGTAATTAGTGATTGATCATTGAAAGGAGCGTTTTCAATCATGTGAAAGGATTATGTGGTCTTTGAGCAAAGTCCATGCTCATCCTACCATTGTTTTAGTGTTGTCAAAGTGTCTTGTATCCAATATGTTTATTTGTTTAGCTCTATGAATCAATCGATGTACTATACTAAATGGCGTGTTTAGAGTCCGAGGATAACTGATGTCTATTATCACAATTTGTTCAAAGCTAAAGAGAAGAAGTGTCCCTACAATAAATAGGAGTCTGCCACTTGTCATTCTCACTTTCACTGAGAGTGCTATTGTTCCTTCCAGGTGATGAGAGTGACATAAAGTGGCATGACACGTGAGCACATGGTTGATTGTTCTCAAACTAAGCAATCTGTGTATTTTTAGCAATGATATTTTAGTGAATCATTTTTTTTCATTCTAAATAAAGTTTAAGTAGGAAACCATATCTTTCCACAACTTTATTGTCAATATTAAAATTGATAAAAATATATATATTGAAAGTGAAAAGTGCACCAAGAATAGGTCCTTTATGTCAACACTCTGGTACTAATTTTCACGCATCATGCTACCCAAAACCACCAACTACTTTTTTGAAATGCTTGACATGCCATTGATTTAGTTGAATAGTGAAATTAGGGTTTTTGAATCTCAATTATGGTTACTCTAGGAAAAGTTAATATAACGAAATTGGGGGATCTGATGGTTTTAGAGCATTCAACCTTATTTAAGCATTGATGAAAAATCAACATGCAGCAGGTGATGAGATGACGTACATTCAAAGGAGCCCTAACACCTAAATGCTTAAAGGAACATATTCCCTCTTCATCCCTTTTAATATTATTTTATTCATTTCATTCATTGTTTTTACAGGGAATCTTTAGAATCACAATCACGTTGGCTTTGCATATATACAATTGAAAGCTGTAGTACATAGAGACAATTTTGCGATTTAAAATACATCGAACATAAATGTCAATGAACTTATTATGCCATGTTGATATTTTTAAAATTTCAGTTTATTATTTCCAAATTCAAGTAGAAAAAAAGAAAATTTACTTATTGTGTGAATTTTCAAATAAATTATACAAATAAATTTTCATAATGAGCTATGATATAAAAAGTTGACATAATGAGCTGTGATCTAAAATTGTAAAAGAAATTCTTCATAGTGCATATCTCACTTTGAGTCATTCTTTATAGTGCATATCTCAAATTCATTTTGACATCTTTCTCTCCAAAATTAAATAAAAATCATTGTGAATTATATATTTGGAATACTTCCGGAATTTATTAATAATTTTCAAAGTTGAAATGATATAGGATCCTAAAAGTATACTCACCTTGAAATATTCACTAGAATTTCCGACGTCTCTCCTTATTTCAAAAGATGTAATTTCAACAAGGACGAAATCTGAACGTCCTACTTAATTGGTATGTAAAATTTAATAGACTTGGTAGTTTCACCTTTACCCTATAAGTGCAAGCAACACTAATTTACCAACGCCACACGATTCATATTAGCACAAGCATCAAGTAAGATATAATGAGTTTTAGAACAATTTCTAAGTGATTCTAATTTTTGAATAACTATAATTTTCAGCCCTCGCTAAATTAGCCATACGACTGGTTGATCATGGAAGAACTCCAACTGAAGAACTCCACACTACTGGGAACCAAAATAGAAAGTGGCTACTAGACGCGCATGTAAGCGGAAAATATGAGACAGATAGAAACTCCGGTCCTCTCTCGAGGCCAACGTGAATAAAGTGTCTGTTCGTAATGTCAATGACTCAGTGCCCACCGGACAGAGGGCCATTGGAACAAATGGAAAATATGACAATATACTGTACGACAACTTGAAGAAAATTCAATTTACAAAACATGAAACCCTAAATAAGAGACTAGCTTCATAAGCACCTCGTTCAACTTATACTTATAGAAGCATCTGGCACCCTGTACCAACAAAGAATATACCTCTGCAATCTGACATTAGTTGGAAGATGATGAAAATATAACAGTGAGGCAGGAAGAATCTGAGATCCTGAAAACCCAAGAAAGACCTAATTTTCAACCAGAAAAGGATTTCTTTTTATCCACACAACAAAACATCCTTCCAACTGAATGAAGGAGTGGATTAATAATCAAACCAAATGGACACACCATGACCACTCAGATGTAAGCCCTCAAGCTCTTCCACTCCATTAACTGAGGAAAAGATTGTGCTGCAGAAATGTCGCTACCAAGCAATCTACATTCATGAATGAACCTGCCGGCACAATTTCACCCATCTCATTCTCGGATTAGAAAGCTCATTCTCTTAAAATACCGCTCAGGAGAATTGATATAAAGATCCTGACACCGTATTAAAAGTATCATAAACCAGGCCCTTCAGGCTCACTTTAAGCATGTCAAGTCATCCTGCTACCGCTTGTACTGGACCTTCACCCCCCAGAATCGCATGCAGTCACTCTTTCACCGTAGAAATGGCACATACAAACATTTTTGTCTTGGGCAATTCGAACCCGTTGCACCCAATTAGCGGCAATATATGCCGCGGTCGATTTGGGGTGGAATAGGTTTAATCTCCGTGCCTAGCTCTTGCTCAATCCGATACCTGTTGCATATTTGACTCAACTGTTACATTCGAAAACGCTTTCAAGCTTGTATGACCTAATATCTTAACATTTAATCAAGCAGGAAATAATATCGTAGCTTTTCTGCGTTAGTTGGATATTGAGGACAGAAAAGAGATCAAGAGCCCAGACAAATAAGGCAGAAGACGAATTAGGGATAAGGATTTGAGTTCCACTCACAAGTTAAAACGGTCTTCATAAGTGATCAGGTTCACCGCCAACCCAAGATGACCAAACCTCCCTGAGCGACCCACCTGAAAAAGTAGGAACAACACTATTATTACAAGTGACAAATTCAGCAAAATATGTAAATAGTTGTCATAGGCACAATTGATCGAATATTTTTTCTATAAGCTAAATGCAAAGCTGTTTCTCAACACTATCAATTGATGGACAAAAATGAAAATCTCTGTGAACATGATCGAGAGAGCACAATGTCCACGATTATTCTTGGTCAGCCATTGCAGCCTAGTCACTACAGTGAGTATGGGGTATGGTGTAGATAAGGCCAGCACGCATAAGTACAAAGTCTTTCCAGAGGACGTACCAAGAGGTGGGGAAAAGCCCCTCAAAAGTTTTATTTACTATAAATACCATTTTCTATGAATGACAGTATGGGAGCTTTAGAGGGACGATGATGGTAACCTTTAATTGGTTGTGCTATTCTAATTCACTCGAGCTCAAACAAGCAGTGAGAACACCAAATCCAATTTCTAATTAATATCAGAGGTACAGGAAAAGGGCACTTACTCTGTGAAGATATGTCTCAGAATTCTTTGGAAAGTCAAAATTGATGACAACATTCACAGCCTGAATGTCAATTCCTCTTGTGAAAAGATCTATGCAAGAAAACATCCAACCGTTTCATTTCAGCCAAACTATACAAAATATCACAAGACATGCAGAAACGTCTCTACTGCATACTGCTTACGACTATCAGTGAATAGTACGGTAAAGACTACGGTGATAGGTTGAGTTAAGCGGGAAGGGGTATCTGCTCTATACTACACGTTGCCAGCGATCAATTTAAAAAGACACCATTTTTGAGCACACACTGAGCACTTTGGATAACAACTTGTCCTAATTTCGAGATTTTTCTAAACTAAGACATCAAGGTTGGACTGCTAAACAAGAACACAGCAATGATACGAAGCTTGAGATTAGATTGATACCTGAAGACACTAGATTTCGGCATGCTCCATTCCTGAAATCGTGAAATACTCTGTTGCGATGTGACTGTAGCATCTTGGCATGGATGTAGAAACAAGAATATCCAAGTTCGGTGATCTTCTTTGCGAGCAGTTCCACACGATTCACTGAATTGCAGAAGATGATAGACTGGTTAATTTGCAGCTGCAAGACATCAAAAATAGTTGGTTGGTTAGAATCCCAAAATTGCTCCAGATCGGAAGTTGTTTCGTCAAGAACTATATTGCACACCAGCGGAACTCATCGCAGAACCAGTAATGTAGTATATCCGTGTCAAGGACACATCGATTAAAACTTCCACTTCTTGCTACAAGACGCATCTATAACACTGCTCCCTGATTATCACACGATGTCTGTGACAGAAGAGTTTTCATAAACTCAGTACAACTGACTTTAGAAAACATGCCGTCTCGTGCAAGGTTATCAAATACGACTGGAAAGGACATCGTCACATTTGCTAAGCATGCAGTTCACGACGAAGATTGAAGGCCCACGAAGTACCTTGGAGAACAGAGTATTCAGACAGTGAACCTTCTGCCTCTCTTCCACAAACGCGTAGTACTGTGTGATACCCTTCAAGGTCAGTTCATCCATGAGGTTGATTACATAAGGCTTCCGCAAAAATCTGTCTTTGAATGACTTCACTGTAACTGGAAATGTGGCAGAATATAACAAAATTTGGCGGCTTTCAGGCAGAAAACTGATCAATTGCTCCACTAGAGGCTGGAACTCTGGAGACAGAAGCTTGTCAGCCTGTACAGAGGAAAATTATGAACAATAGGTCCCTTAGTAAATACCAAATACTGTGATAGTACATCGGCTCAGTCCACTCTTGAAATGAATGCTAGAGTACTGTAATACTGTTGCAATTCAGCAGAGCCACGGAAGATCAAGACATGGAACAGGATTGCACGGATAGATGCCAAAACAACAAGAACAACATCGACTTGGCCGATTGCCCTAAAGATCCAAACTATTCCAGATTATTAAATGGTAATAAAAGGAAGTGTTTGGTAGCGTTGAATGTCAAGAGGAAACGAGAGTGAAAGGTTGCACGAGAAAAGAGTGCTAAAGCTCAACTTACTTCATCCATCACCAGCATTGCACATTCTTTGAGGTTGCACACTCCTTTGTTGGCAAGATCTAGGACACGGCCAGGTGTACCTACCAACAGGTGCACTGGCTGGTACAGGCGCATAATGTCATCACGGAGACTGGTGCCTCCGGTGGTTACCATAATTTGAATGTTCAAGTGTTTGGCCAACTCTTTGCACACCTGAGAAGTTTGTAGAGCAAGCTCCCTTGTAGGTACTAAAAGCAAAACTGCAAATACAAGTCGCCTGTTCTGTAAGACAGGGAAAGGAAGGCATTATATGTTCTACTGAAAGGTGTTGATCAAAGTATCAAGTACCTTGTATAAAATAAAAAGCATCTCAAAGTCGAAGAGACCACCTGCAACAATTTCCAATCAAGGCTACGCTAACTAAAAGTCAATACATACAGGACTTATTGATTAAAACAAACCCAAGAACTTCACAACGAACGATTAAACAGAATGAAAGTAATTGCGTTGGACAGTGAAATACAAGACCTTGAACAGCGTTCTTATTCTGATCAATTTTCTCAATTGCAGGAATGCAGAAGGCCGCGGTTTTCCCAGTCCCATTTTTCGCACGTGCGAGAATATCACTTCCTGTCAAAGCAATGGGTATACTTTCTTCTTGGATGGGAGAAGGTCGCTCAAAACCCTTCTCATAGATACCCATCAGGAGCTCACGTTTAAGGAAGTAATCCTCAAATTCATTGCCTTTAGTGGCAGTTACATCCTGCAACAGCCATATGAAGCATTAGAAAAATGATTACTAACAGACGTGTTTACAACTCCCAAGTCCAGACGCCCTCGAATACAGGAAAGAATCACCGGCACAAAGAAGTAGCAAAAATATATATGACTGAAATTCAAAAACTATTTCTTCCTTCATCCATCACCTTCCAAAATAGAATAAGAATATTTTTTTGAAAACAACGAAAATTCCTCACCTCGGTCTTGTATCGAGCATCTGGAGGTGGTAGCTTCAGTTGTGCTTTCCAATCTTGCGAACTAAACCACACGAATCCAGGTAACAAAAATTAGGAATCATTGACACAAGATAGTAACAAGCAAAGAATAACTACCAGTAATTCTCCAGAGAATCTCAAATCGTAAACAAGAACTGAACCGAAAAACCTCCGAAACAAAAACAAATAAAAAATAGTAATGTAATCCGCAATCCCACAGAAGATCAACGCTTGAAAACAGAGACATAACCAGTAAACTGAACACGTTCTTGACAGCAAGAAGTCAGTCTCTAACAATGAAACCGTCCGCTTACTCATCTAAACAAGAATAGCCATAGCCTCGATCCCCAATCACCACCCGATATTTCAGTTTCAGAACAAAGCAAGATGCATGCGATAGACACAATCTACGTACTCACTACAGCGATTATAACATAACAGGAGAATTTTAAACAACATCACTAACTCTCAACTGCTAAACTGAAGTGAGAACTGCAGATTTCCAAAATAACTACAACTCATCGGCACAGAAAATCTCCACCCGAGAAAAATGGCATTACCACGACACAGAAAAACAACAACAAAAACTCGCAGAAATCTATAATTCACAAAAACGAACAGCATCGCTAAAAGGATCTACCAAAAAAAACAATAAAATAAAAAGAAAATGAATTAATTCCATCCCCTTACTGAAATGGCGTTCCAGTCTCTTCAGCTACTACTTCATTGCTAATCAAACAAACGCGAAAAACAAGAAACGCTTATGAACATCAATTCAACCCTAACCCTGGGCCAGAAGGGAAAAAAATAAAATAAAGCATGATCAAAGCTCATCTTCGAAGAAAAGAAGCATGAAGAGCATCGCCATTGACGGCCGGAGCGGAAAGCAATGCAGCTGTAGTAACCCTAAACCACGAAAAAATAAAATAAAACGGGGAACGTACTTGGAGTTGATAGTGGCGTTGTTGTTGTTGTTGCTACTGTTGTTGCTGTTGCTGTTGTTGTTTCGGGACGAAGTGGCTTTGTGAGCTGTGGTCGGAGCAGGCCCGGCCCTAGAAGTGGCCATTACGGCCCCCTTGTGGTGGTTTGCTCACTATCTAAAGCTACGCCGTTTCTTGCAGGAAGCCAGCCCCGCAAGAAGAGGGAGAGGGAGAAGAAGAGGACTAAGGTTTCAGTGCGGCAACCTGGTTAAGGTTAAGGGAAGGCGAGCACCCGGAAAACACAGAAACACGGGGAGAAAGAAGAAGACGACGGTCGCAAAGCCCCCGAGGGAAGCCCTGGCTTACTGCGAGAGGAGGCTTACTGCGCGTGGAACCGCGCGGTGGACTGAGTGCGGAACCGCGCGGTTAGCCTCATCCTCCACGGAGGTTTCCATATGAATTATTCTTACCGGCCTTGAGTGAGTGCCAATGAGCATTAAGGTTGATTGTCCTATTACCAACCACTTAAGCAATCTAGCAATGGTAAATCAGGAAAAAAATTATGACCGCGTTCGAAATATGATTTCATGAGGATTGCAAAAAATTGCAACTTGTAATTTGCATTTCTCAATTTTTTACAAAAATTCCAAAGTGCAAAGTAACATGTGACCCAAAACCGATCACATGCTCTAATGTACAAATGAGGTAGGTACATCTTCCCTTTCAAAATCTAGAAATGAGGCTTGATCGGTTTTGGGGCAGTGGTTGGTAATAGGACAACCAACCGTACATTAGAGTTTTCCGCAAACTCGATGCCACTTACAGCCTCTGTTTTATTGAAATTTTTGGGAAACGTAAATTGAGTGAGGTTTGTTAATTAGAAAAAATTAGAGCATGCGTCAGATGAGCTGATGGTGGAGATAGAAGCATTTATTTGGATTTGGCAGGAGCATAAATCTGAGTGAGGTTCATTAATTAACAAAAATTAGAGCATGCCTCGGATGAGCCGTTTAATCGAGAAAACTGAGGGTTTAAAGTTTTGGAGCATCTTTAAATTTTTTAAGATGGAACTACTGGCTTACAAACCTTGAGGAAATAAATGGCCTTTTCAAATTGGGAAATATCCAGCCACGTAGAAAGCGTTGGTTTACCTTTTAGCCAACAAAAGGAATCATGTTCAACTTTGGTACGAGTGACTTGGCCACATTGGCGTGCAGAAGATGATGGCGATTGAAGAAATGGACCTTGCTATCAAATTCAGCAAAGGAAGCTACATAGATCAAAGATATTTTGGAAGAATTGGGTTTTGCTCTAACAGGGCCTACAATCATTTATTATGATAGTCAAAGTTGCATAGTTGTGACTAAAAATCTAGAATTTCATGAATGCATTAAAGATGTCATTTCATGAAGGTGTCATTTCATTAAAACAAAGATTAAATCTAATGAGGTTGAATTTGTCTATTTGTCTATATGAAGTAAGTTAAATAGTAGCTGACACATTCACTAAAGTCTACGGCAAAGTAAATTTGAGGATTGTAAAAGTAGATTGGAAATTGAACCTCTCATATCACTCGACAGGAAATTAAGGGACCTAGAGTAATATTAAATTATATATTAACTAAATAATGTTGCACTACATTATTATCTCCTAAAGCCGATTTTGACTATGGGGGATTGTTGGAATTAAGTTACTCATATGGTAATTAAGTTACTTATGAGAAGATTAATAGACCAAGAGTCTATGACTTTAAGTTAGTTAAAACACAAACGTAACAATTTAGTCCGTTTGCATATATTTTAAATATGTAAACAAGTACTAGGACTATAATTGTGGTTTGGTGGATGAATGAGATAACTTGTCTAATTGACAAGATTTCACTTCTATGGTTGGGTGGCAAGTTACATAATAAATATTATTTACCTTTTGTGCACATTATCTTTCTTAATTTAACATGGTATCAAAACTTTTTGGTTTCACATTTTTAGTTTGTCTTACTTGCTTGAATCCTACTAAATTCTCTCATAGAATGGCAAGTGTCATTAGTTGCACTCTAGTTCAAAGGAAAGTTACTACGTAAAAATCAAACCAAATTTGTTATAGAATTTAATGTGACGACTCCACTTACTTTGGATCAGGTAATAAGTGAATTAACCCTGAAATGACAATGCAAGTTCCACATACTTGATGGTATTTTGGATGAATCTCGCTCATAATGTCCACTCCGTTGCACCAAATGGAGTTTTTCAAATGCCAAATTGCATAGTTTTGAAGGATCTATATTTGTTTAGAATAAAACCAAAGTAAATTAAAAAGAGAATCATGCTTAAAATGAAGTTTAAAAGAGATTTTGAGTGTGGAATCATAAAATAATATGTCCTTAAAGGATTCAAGCATTAGAGCAATCTAATTTTGACTGAGTAAAGATTTTAAAGCATGAAAATTGATGTAATAAGTATCTACTGTGTTATATTATGTAATGTAGGAAAACAAGACTATTTGTTGCAGATTATTTGTTTGTGTGAAAACGACTTCAATTTGACACCATTGTCATTGTTGATCTTGTAGTGTAGAACAATAGCTTTAAAATGGATTTTATTGCAATCAATTCTAGCCACTCTGTTATACTTATAATAAGAACTATTATGTTTTTTATATTTTTCTTTTTTAATGTATATAATTGGGTATTTTAAGGAAACTTCTAAAATTATCCAAGGTTATTATGACCTTGAATATATTAAAAAAATTCTAAATCTCTCTATGAAAACTCTGCTATCTATTCTTCACTCATATTTTAGCTATCTATACTTCACTCATGGTTTAGCATTTATAGCGATGGTAGGGATAAAAGGGATGGTTGTGATGATTGCAAACTTGATCAAGTGATTGACGTCCATAAAGACTTAAGGCCCGTTCCCACCTGGCCTTTGTAAAGAATGTGAATAAAAACTTAACACCTCCACAATTTTGGGAGGAATACCTTTTTTTTAGGAAAGGTGTCATCAATGAGGTTCGGAAAGGTGTCATCAATATATAGTAGCCATATTACAAAATGGCGTCCCAAGAGCCATATTAGTTAAGACGATTTTTAAGTGTTTAAAACTTGGGAATATTTCCAATTTTGGTGCTCCCTTAACAATTGCCTACTATCGCTCAAGTATTTTTTTGTCCTCCTAAATGTTAGCTAATACCCATTCTTTAAAGTTTGCCATGTGGACATCCATGTAGGATTGGTAATTACTAAAGAATGTAGGTGGGAACACACACATTATTAATGAGGTAAGACCGCTTTCTAAGACCACCTCTAAGGCCACGTGGGAACATATCCTTATTTATGGACAGAAACAAGGAGGAAGTAGTGTCTCTAGTCACTCATAGAATCGGTCTTTCGAGATGCGTGCCAAAGGAGTTATGATATGAAAGACGAAGCTACTCATAGTGCAAGCTATAGTATCGAGGGATGCGGAGAAAATAGCTCAGTTGGAGGCCACAACAATAGAGTATGCGAATGTGTGGAAAGCAGATTACATCTACAAAGTTGTTGGTACTTGTGGATCTTGAAGTTCCAATGTCCCTTTGTGTGGTGGGCATCGGGTCATTGACATTACAAACGGACACTTTATTCACTCCGGCCCTTTTATAGGGTTGGTGTTTCTATCTATCTATGTGAATCTTGAAGAAACAACTCGGCAAGAAGGCATAAATCCCTTCCATTGCCTTCAAAGGATGGAAAGTACAAAATACTATAAAAACAATATTGGGAGTCATGGGTTGGCTTCCCCTATGACTTTTTTACATTGGTTGAGAGGTGCAACAATTGCCGCAACCTCTACACATGTCACTTCGCAAACAAGACTTTTTTGATTGACGATGTAACAGAGTGCCTCCAACTCTTCAAGCATCATCCAACTCTGTACACTGTGATAGATCAAGTGACAGATTTAGGATACTTTGAAGCAGTATGCTACGATTAGGATTAATTTCTCAATGATACAAGAGGGGACAGTTGAGGCTAAGTTGGCAGCCTTACAGGTCAGATTACGGCAGAACAAGCAACGTCAGTTTGAGCAGTTAGAGCACCGTTCTCTGAAGACGTAATACAGAAGAAAAACAAGACGGTGTTTAGGAAGCACCTTTTTAAGTTAAACCCCAAATTAACAAAGTTTGCGAACAAAGTAACGAAGTTGGAGGTTACAACAAAGACGGATGCATATATTTGGGGTACAAATTACATCTGCAAGGTTGTTGGAGAGTTGTGCTAGTGGATCTAACGAAGCAACCCGACAAGAAAACACTACGTATTTCAACTACTTTCAAAGGTTGAAATACATTGGCATGCTGTAAAAGCAGTATAAAAAATCATTGGTTTGAATTATCCGGAGGATTTTTGCAGATTGGTTGAGAGGTGCTTCGATGGCTACAAGAATTCTTTTCATTTTGTAGACCAGGCTTTGTTGATTGACGTTGTCACGAAGTACAAAAAAATCTTCTACACCGTCACTCAATTCTTCATACTTCAAATTATAAGATTGTAATTTTAGGATACTTCAAAGCAATATGCTATAATTTTCAAATTTGGAATCAATATTATAGTATATGGTTGGCTTTGGTACTAATTACATTATTTTAATAAGAGAAAAAAATTTAAGAATTTTTTTTTTACATTTTTTGAAATTTTAAAGAAGATAAGTTTTTAAAACTAAAAGTGTCAAATCTATTTTTTTTAAATAAATAAAGTATTTAGTACCCTATATATGAATCCATTCTTATACTATGGTAGGTTGGTAGAACTCAAATCCTTTTTTATTCATAATTTTTCTTGATTAAATGTTAAAAGATTTGGAGATACAAACTTGAAAACGGTTTTGAGCAAGATTTTGGGCAAGAAGATTAAACCTATTCTACCACCATGACAACCGGATGTTTTTTTGGCTCAAACTTGTCACCTTACAAGATTGAATTTTGTGCAAAATATTTTATGAGCATATTAAAATGGATTTGAATTTTAAATAAAGGATAAATAAAAATAATTTTTAATATAGTTAACAAAACATGATAATTTATTTCTTCATTTAAATTATAATACTTTTTAACAACATGTTAATATTAATTACAATATAAATTTTAGTATAATTAAAACATGAACGTGTATTTGCAATTAAAAGTTGCATCATTTCGTGGCATATTGTCCTTTTCTCGGAAAGAGGATTGCCTACTGGACATTCATCGTCATAGATCATGAATATATTGTCAAACAATCTCTATCTCTATTTTGCACTCATTGTGTTTGAATTCATTGTGTTTTTAAAATGTTTTCTTAGATTTTGTTTCCAATTATACAAAATTATATTTATTTGGTTATTTTGGCAAAGAATCTAAAATATTATGTACTTTACTCTTCAGTCTTTGTACTTTACTCTCCAGTCACATCGTAGCATTGTTGCATTTGCCTTTACTCTACAAAATTATTGCTCACTCCCTCCTCAAACTGCCTCACCTCCTCTACTGAACCGTCTCACCTCCTCTACTAAACGGTCTCACCTCCTTTACTAAACCATCTCACCTCATCTACTAAACCGCCTCACTTTCTAAACCAATAGGCTTACACTATAGCCGCCATCACTTTATAAAACACCAACTCAAAACGTTCAAAACACTCAAAATGCTCATAACACATTCACATAGAGATGAAGTTAAGTTGATTAAACTTTACTGCGCCACAACCATGTGGCAAGTCACGCGAAGGCGTGAGAAGTCAAACACGGTTGGACTGAACGCCAAGCGAACGAGCGAGATTGTTACCATTAGCACAACGATAGATTAGACCTGTATGAATGTTGTCCGCAACGAGGTGGGCAAAAACGAAAGAGAACGAGTGGTATCTATCCTTTATTGATTAAATCGAGGTTTGGCACTTATTTTTACAATCTTGACCCCTAAGAGCATAGCTTCAAACGTTTGTTTGCATCCAATCAATGTTTAGAGATATTTCATTAAGTTGTTGTCCCATCCAACAATTGGATTTGGTGTAAGTGGAGCACATAATTCTCTAAAATTACAAATGTAGAAGTATGTGAAATTTTGACCAAACCAAAATTGCATTAACTTTAGTTCAAGAGTGGCCTTGCAAAAATGAAGTCATAGTATAAGGAATACAAATATTTAAGAAAACCACCATGTCAAGACTATCTTGTTTGAAATCCATTCCAAAAATGTTAAAATTTTATTTGTAATTAGATTAAGAAGGAAATTCTAATTTTAACGTTCACATTCAAAATAAATTATTGGTGATAGCATTGGTAAATCTAACAAATTGGATGTAATCTAAAATTTGGAATGATACAACTTTCATTTATAATTCAATCCCAAAATAATCTCCCAAACAATACTTTATAATGGATTTTCTTAAATTGTCACTTCCTAGGACAAATTGTAACATTTAGAGATTAACCCCTAAACGTCCCAACGTCCAAAAACTAGATCATGAACAAATTCAAAACCTTGTAACTTTCTCACACAATCTTGGATGATTTTCATCCAAATCGCCTTTGAAAGCCTATTAAATTCTCTACCAATTACAATAAATCTCTTGTGATGGGGAACTATTGATAATATTAGAGAGGTTTCCAACTACAAGTATGTCAAATATGTTGAGTAGATTTTATGCTTGCAATGGTCTTCTCTTGCAAACCACATGTATATTTAAGCCATGGATATATCTATTTTTGACACTAGAATCTTGTTATGTTCAAAGGGTTGGTACGTTTAGAAATTAACCCCTAAGAGCTCAAAGAGTATAGAGTAAAACTAAGATGTATTACAAAATGAGACTTCCATGAGTTTAATGAGGTTTGTTCCAAAAAAGAAAACGAAGAACATAATATTTTAAAACTATCGATGTGATCAAATTTATAGATCTTAATTTAATGAGTATAGAAGCAATTAACCTAAAAAGTTTACCAAAATTGCATTTTATATTTTTAGAATTCAAAACTTGGTATTATTGGTTGAAATTGTATTTTTCATTCAAGAAGAAAAAAATGCAAAAGAAAATGCTAAAAAGAACCGCATTCCTTTTTCCAAATAGTATATTTTGTAGCAGCAAACAATATAGAGGTGTCCGTCTTTGAAACATTCCCCTAGGAGGACTTTAACCTATGATTGACATAATTCAAATTGGGTTGAAAAGTGGACATGATTTTCTACTAGATAATAATTTTATTGTATTAAAAATAATATAAAATTTTGGCCTTGGGCACCCCCTAAAAATGGGCTACGACCACAAATGGTCTCTTGGGCTTTTAGAAGTTAAGCCAAAACTGATGGCTAAATTTTTTTTTTCCCACTTCCGTCAAATTAAATTAAATCGGTGAATGCCAATAAACCTACTACAACGTTAAATTAAATATAATTTTTTGCTTTTTTTGGACAAAGTTTCATTTTCTTTATTCGTTTTGAAATTTGTTAGAGTTTATGTACTCCCTTCATCCCACTAAAATACACATGGTTCTTGGTATTTCTTTTTTTGCAATATTTGTCCTATATTTTATACAACGTATTTTAGATGCATTGAATTTTAGTGGGTTTTTTCAGTATGATTGATACTATCAAAAAAAGATTGGATTAAATTAGAAAGTAACTATGCAATCCTATTTTCAACTAGAGTGGAGACATTTTGCCAAAATAAAATAATCATCCAATGGTGGAGTTGGAAGATTATAGTGTATTTCTGAACTATATAATGCACACTCACAAATCAAATTTTGGAGGTTGTGTGACTTCAAAGTTAAATAGAATTATATTTAAATTTTCAAAAATGAAAGTGAAGAGGTTCAACAATCACTTAAGGTAGGAAAACCAAAAACGGTTAACCCCTAAACGTCCTCACCTCTCTCCAAATTTGGCAGTTTTGCAAAGATGTATTATAAAATGCAACTAGGAGGGATATTTTGAACTTGATGTATGAATAAAAGTTGTACATTATGAATTTTAGATTCTATCCATATGGTTAGATCTGCGATTGTTATAACCAATATTTTTGTATAAATTTTGAAACTTGAAATTAAAAATTATTTTGTAATTCAATTACGAATAAGATATTGACAATCTGTAGATGAAATTTGTTGTGATGGGTTGAAATGTAATACTCTAAGTGTAGTGATTTTTGGAGATTTTTTGGTTGCTTAATTTTATGAGTTTATTTTTTCAAGAGCACATATAGACTAAAAACTTTGAAATTTTTGGTGAATCACTGCAAGATGAAATGAGGTATAAAAATTTAACAAATCATCCCATTTCTAATCGGATCACACGTGCATGAAGCTAACTTCCCATAAAATCTACAATAAAAATTTCACACTGCCAAAAAATCACCACGGATGAGAAAACGTGAAGTGATTCTGTACATCATGCGTTTTTTGCATGGTTGGGCAGTTAGGGGTTAATGCCCTCAAGGCCTGCACTAGAGTTTTTTAAAAGCAGGGAGGTGGTAGACCGAAAATGGAGAATTTTTGCATGACGAGGATTACTAAAATTTACTAAAAATTACTAATTTTTTTGGAATCTTGTGTGCAGTTTACTGTGATATTAGTTAACCGTTTTAGGTGCTTTCATATGTAGAAAAGGAAGAGTCTAGTATACAAGAAGGGGGTTTGACAAACTTCCCAATTTGAGAAATTGTAGATAATTATTTATGGGGAATAAAAATACAAAACAACTTGCATTCTTCATCATTTCTTCTTCTTCATCTCAAAAAAATTTCACATAATTTCTAACTCCATTCCTTCTGGTCAAATCACCTTATTTTCACCGTTTTTGGTTTTCCTACCTTATGTCAACACCTCTCACTTGCAATCTTATCATGAATGCACTCACACATAATTATTGTGAATTTTATAAGTGACTTATTCATATACAGTTTGAAACACAAATTTATACATATAAATATGAAAGGAGCTAATACATCGATCAAGATCGGAATACGTACACAAATGGAACATGAACAAGAGAGCACAGTCCAAAAGAGTAAAATAAGATAACAATCTTCCAAACACAAGAAATACCACATAGTACATGTGTTGTTTTTGTAAATATTTACCATATTTTCAAGTAATTGCAGTATTTTGATAGTTGCAGAACTTCAAATTGAAATTCTTCTTGGATTTTCTGTTATTTGCATTTTCGACACATCAGTGACCAGAATGTGATCACCTGGGCACTAAACTAGGTGACCAAAAACCACTACATGATTTTCTTTTATTGCAATAACAATTCAACCCTCGTACACAAATTACATAGTGCAGCACATTTCCCATAGTCCATTAGGGGTTCAACCGACGGCTCATGCCGTTTACCCAAAATATTGCAATGCGAATCTGGCTCACAAAGTTCACTGCATGTAGTGCGCACGCAAATTTCTACTAGCCAGTTAAAAATCCTAAGTAATAAATGAGATTCCCAACGCTGCTTCTAGAACATAAATTCACAAAATTTCAGATAGCCCCCCACCCAGAGAACTAAACACTCGAAATGAAAGCTGATTGGATTGAGTTGCCCATGCGCGATGCCAAAGTTGAGGTAGCAAATTGCTGGATCTGTTTCTTCGCGTCTGCTCAGGAACAGATCACACGTCAGTGAAAGGTATCCCAAATCCCAACTCAGGGTACATCTCTCTACTATTAATTACATCGATGGCATCAAAGAGGCACATTAGTCTATTTATTCTATTTAGTGTCAAAGCCTAAAAAGAGTTATTCATGTGATATCATTTTACTGGAGATGTATGTATTTTACCTATCGACATAATTCTAATACTAGGCATGTTGTAGTACGTCCACAAATTCAGCCAGTAAAAAACCACATCTCCAGTGAATAGCCATAGTCTTAAGTAGGCTTTGACACTGAATAGAATAGAGATTGTAGCTGGGACCAAGAGAAGTTGAGGAAACCAAGTAAATAAGGAATAATACCTTTCCGACACTTGGTGAAGCCAACAATGTTAGCTGCATTGAGAATTATAGCAACCCCAACTACCAGTAGATAGTCGAAGTTGAATTTGATAAGCGCAACTATTCCGAGTGCCACCCACACCACAGGCTGCAACAGCAAAGTAAACATTTAACTTTAGTTTAAGTCAACAAAAACTGACAAGAAGGGCACTTCAAGTGCACCTCACGTACACATGTTTATTTGTAAAAACACGCAAATTGTTTAAAAAGGTTAAACAATATGAGAAACTTACAGCAAGGTACAATGTCCACCAAAACAGCCAAGAGTCTTTCTTGTTCAATGTATCCAAGGTCTGCAGACATCATCAAGAGCTTGCGTTACCTCCCGCATCTCTTAATCAATGGAAATCCAGAACATCACTGGGTCATTCCTCAACAACTCCAAGCCAGGATTAAAGAACTGAAGAACTGTTGCTGTGAACAGATCCTACATGATATCCCGAGGAACTGATAACGATTCAGATCAGTCATCCACCATTTCAACAAATTGCTGTAACTCCAGAGTTCGAACAGAACTCGTGATGCAACAATAGGAAAAAAGAACAATATGTAATTATGAGGAAGAATGAACACTAAATTACAAACCTGCTGGTCCAGAGACTCGAAATGCCACACACTTTGACCTTGTTCGTCCACTTCATTCCACCAACGCAGTCCCACCAAAATCCGACCACTCACATTCTTGACGGTCCAAAAGTCCAAAGCTATCAAGAATACCGTGACAACGAATTGGATCACGAAGCTTTGAATGAATATGGAGCAGAGAATGTAAAACGCCAGGGCTGAGACCTGCCACGCAAAATAGCACATAAGGTCACGAAAACCAAAGATCACCGTCGCAAGAAAAATCCCTGATGACAGCCAAATTCCAATAAAGAGATACAAATGAAAGCAATCCTATGGCTTCGGGAATCTAACGTTGAAAGAGTACACACCTTAAACAATACTGTGAATAAGCATACCCCAGGATGTGAATACTGCTCTTCTGCCTGCAAAAATCCACACCAATAAGCAAACCTTTGAAAACATTTTATCAAAACCAAAAAAGACGGACAACATTCACAGATCCTCTTCCTCGAAGTCAAGAAATTGGAAACATTGACTATACCTCATCGTGTACGGCAAGCAAAAACCTAGTCCTGGCATAGCAGGCTTAAACCGACGACTAGACAGGAGGGAGGTCAACGAACAGTAATACAGTTCAGACATCACTAAAGCAGGAGGAAAGAACAACTGCAAGTCAAAGAAACGGCGATTCAACAATTTGACTGCACTCTAGCTATACAAAAAGCAGTAACGCAGTCTATTCCAAAGCCTAAAGTATCATCATGCTTTAAGATAATACTCAAAGAGCAGGAGGAAACATAGTGCAACTAAAGGATACAAGAATCTCATTACTCACAACGAAAGCGGACAAAATTCAAAGATCATCCTCCTTTTACTTATATACATGACCAAAACATCTGGACATACTGGAACTATACCTCAAACTATGTTTTCATACACGGCAAACAAAGACCTTAGTTCTGGCACAGAAAGTTAAAATCGCCGAACACTAATGATAACAGGAATACCATTTCAGACTTCAACAAAGTAGCAGCAGAAGGAAAACTTAAAAAATTAAAAAAATTAAAAAAATGTGATTCAACACCCTAATCCAAAGGCTTAAGCATCATCATACTCAAAAGAACTGAAGAAAATATAGACGGAAACAACAGTCACAGATACTTCTCGTTTACTTGGCCAAGAAAATGGACACACTGGAAATAAACCTTAAACTAAACGAGGTGATAAAACCTAGCGGATTAAAATCAACGAGGGAGCTCAAAGAACACTAAGAATCACTTCAAACTTCACCAAAGTAAAGTACTACTGCAAATCCAAGAAACAGCGACTCAACATTATAATTCCACCACACTAAATACACTAAATCCATCGATAACGCAAAAGCATAGCGCAACCTAATTGAACGGCGATTTGCGCACTAACGCATTCTATTCCAAAGCCTAAATCGATTTTTCTTTTTAAATGCTGGAGGAAACGGAGTGCAATGATTGTGCAACCCTATGGCACGATTTCAGAACGAGAGAAAAACACTCCGGAGTGCGGGATGGAGGGGATCTAAAGCCGGCGTGCACGTGATCTTTTGCGAGCGGAGCGAGAAAAGAAAGAGGAAGAGGAGGAGGAGGAGCTGACCATGGTGGCAAAAACAGCTGAAACGAGATCTGTTGCTTGCGAATGCAGTCAGTGACTTGGTACTCGTGAGAAGAGACTGGATCCGGCGATAGCAGCAGATGTGAGCAAGCTCCACGGCGTAATTGCGATGGAGCTTTGGCGATGAATTGGACGATGACGACGAGCGAGCGAGCGAGCGAGGAAAGGAGGAGCGAGCGAGCGAGCATTCCTGAAATCTACCACCCTAATCATTGCCGAACCTCGTCACCGAACCTCTCGTTCGGTGAAATGGGGCGTACGTAGCTGGTATACGTATGTGACAAGTCTATACGTACATGCGGGTATACGTTCTTGTATGTGCATAGATAAGAACTCCGGTCCAGTGATCTCAAAACTGGCTAATATTAGCTGGATTTCTACCAAAAAAATGAGGCTGCTAAACATACAAAGAAAGAAAATGAAAAAAAATTTGAAATGTAGCGAGAATGCTCATCATGTTATAAATATGTAGCAAGGGTATCATTATGGTATCACCATGGTATCACCTTAGTATATCAAGGGTATTGCCGGATATTACATAGGTATCGTGAGTAGTACATTCACAAGGTAGCAAAAGTATCTACCATTTATGTGGGAGGTAGCACCCTGTGCTAAATATCATAAAGTGGTTCTGAGAGCACTGCAGTCCGGTCCATATTATGGGCCGGCGTGAATGAAGTGTCTGTTCGTTTAGCCACTAATCCGATGCCCACATGACAAAGGGTTATTGTATGTGCATACGTAATAGGTAGTCTTCACTGGTCAGAGCGTTGTAGTTCCAATGGCCCTTTGTCCGGTGGACATTGAGTCATTGACATTACGATCAAACACTTTATTCACGCCCGTTTTGAGTTTCTATCTATCCGTGGAGAACAGGGACCGGAGTTTCTATCTGTCTATAGAGTATTATCGCAGATCACTGGAGGGTCACCATTAGTACATAACGCTCCAAACAATGAAGATAAGCTTGCATAGTTTTTGTTAGGAGCTTGTTATGTTTGTTCTTTTATACAAGGGTGCACAAGTCCCCGTTCACGCCGCTTGTGACGCTCTCGGACTTCTGCACTGTGCAGCAATGTATTCCATTGTATGCGGCAACGAGGTTGTCACAATGCTTTCAAATTAGTTGTGAAAGTGTTGCACCTTAGAAGTATGTTGTTGCGAGTTTTAAGTTGCTACAATTTTTGTCGCGCCACTTTGTATTCCATTGTGGGCGATAGTGAGATTGCCACAATGCTTTCAAATTAGTTTTAAAGTATTGTACATTAGATGTCTATTACTACAAGTTAGGAGCTGCTATTTGCAAACTCATATTTTAATGACGAAGATGCATCTTGGTTAAGATCGGCCCCATCTAAATGGCCCCTTTGGAGCATCGAAGAAGCATGCAAAACCAAACACAATCTCGAGAGCCATTGTGTGACATCAGTATGAATTTGTATTGTCGTTGTATCAATAGAGATGTTGCATCCATTGCACTTTCTATAGTGATATTTTTGTATTTAAGGAGCCAATTACTCCACAGTTTAACGATGTGACTCAAGAATCAATTCCCTTCCCTAATTCCTTCCTACAAATCAAACAATCAATGACTATAAATGCAATTCTGCATAATTATATATAATTCAATTCAGCTACTATAAAATTTTATTTTTCTAGATCCAATTTGTGTAATTTTCATTTGATTCGAACCCAAGTAAGTTGAGATTCAATCATGAACATGATGACCCAAGGATATACACTGGTTAGCAAAAGTGTTTGGACAGTAATGACAATCTCAGTTTAGTAGTAACACTCGTCAAGTTTCGTAGGTAGGTGCTGATTTTTTCAGCTAATTATAACTAAAGAGCCATTTGTAAACTAGAAAGAGTACCATCATTGACATTGAGCCACTTGCAAGGGCAGCAGTTCATGATGTGTCGATCATGGGTGTCCAATTCATTATGCACACAAGTTGTGCATCTAAAAAATCTCGAGAATGAACATGTATTTATGGAGACCTCTTGCATTTCATGATTCATTGTGATTGAGTAAGATTGCTCTTGATTAGCTATGGCTCCTAGAAGGTCTCTTGCTGAACGTGAGTTAGTTCTTCAGATGCATGAGAGAAGGAATTCGTACTCTGAAATTTCAGCGGATTTAGGCATCTCTCGAAGCACTTGCCATGCTATTGTGCGGAGGCTTACAATGAGAGGTCATTTGAGAGATGCTCCTTCACAAGGGAGACCTCGAATTCTTGATGAACGTGGTGATCGTGAGGTTGTAAGGTTGTTGAATGCACCATCTAATGGTACAGCTGCAGCAGTGGGTAGAGAAATGCGATCTCAAGGATTGGATTTGAGTGATGATACAGTTAGAAGATGTCTTCGGAGGCAGGGATTGAGAGCACGAGTGAAAACTAAGAAGCCATTCTTGTCAAAAAAGCACAAAACACGTCGATATGCATGGGCAAAGAAGTGTAGGCATGCAAGTTGGATGGATTGGAGTTATGTGATTTTTTCAGATGAGTCAAAATTCAATTTGTTTGACTCAGATGGGAGGCAATATTGTTGGAGGAAGAGAGGAGAGCATCTTTTAGATCAACATGTGCAACCTACTATCAAATTTGGGGGTGGAAACATTATGGTTTGGGGATGTATGACTTGGGAGGGAGTTGGCAACCTTCGTCTTATAGAAGGGAAAATGGATAAGTTTGTGTATCGGGAAATTTTGGAGATGAAGCTCATGAATACTATACACATGCATGATTTAGTAGAGGAGAATGTTATTTTTCAGCACGACAACGATCCCAAACATACTTCTAAGTATGTTACAGATTGGTTGTTAGCACAGGAGTTTCAACTAATTTGGCATCCGACTCAATCTCCTGACTTGAATCCTATAGAACACCTTTGGAATGAAGTAGATCGTCGTATGAGAATGTCGGAGAAGAAACCCACTAACAAGAAGGATTTGTGGGAGAAATTGCAAGAAATTTGGTATAGCATTGAGATTGAAACTGCGAGGAAATTGATCATGTCTATGCATGAGAGAGCTGCAAATGTTTATCAAGCAAAAGGTGGCTATACACGATGGTAGTCATTATGATTGTACATTCAAGTTTTTAGGTAGTCATCATGATTCTACATTCAAGTTTTTAGCTTGATTTTGTAGCTCATGGCTTTGTTTCCAATGTAAATAGATAACCACTTCACTTTTTGCATAAAGAATTGGACACCCACATCATGTGTTTTATTTTTGATTGATTTCTTGATTGACATTTTTGATTATGAATGTTATGTTACATATTTGTTGTAACTATGTGATTGTATGTTTAAATTTTTACAACTTGAATGTGAGTTATGTAGGAAAACTAGCTCATTTTGGAAGTGGAAGCGTCCTGTCCGAACACTTCTGTTGACCACTGTAGATCAATGTCTTTTGAAATTTAATCCCACTCACCCTAACCTTTCATGTCAAAGGCACGTGAGATAAGGTTATTTATACTATTAATCACAATCCAGCACTTTGAACTAGTAATTTCCAAAGACATTCATATTAGCTTTTTTTTTTAAATAATTATTATTCACCGAAGCCATGCTTTGGTATTCCTTATTCCTATAAAACAATAAGTCCAACAATAAGACCAACATGAATTGGGCTTTTGAATCACTAGTCATTGAAAAATTTGACAAAAAGAATTTACACTATTTTGATGTTACATTAAATCATGGGTAACACTAAATAAAATAAATGTGTACCGAAGAATGAAAGTCCCATTTATGCCACAAAAAATTTAATAATATTAGTAAACTATAAGTTCAATTTAAAAATCATGATTCTTTAATCAAGTTTTAGAGTCTAGAATTTGCTTGACTGAAAGCACCCTTCCAAGGAGTGCATATCAAATACAATGCTTGGCTAAAGTAACGCTTCTTCAGAACAACATGCATTCAGAAAATCAAAGAGATGCAATGAAGTCACCACAAAGTTCACTTGTACAAACTAGAAGGTTTAAAAAAAACATGGCATTCAAGGAAGTAGACAGACAACAATGTACAACAGAGCAGTTCCACCCGCAGATTTGTATCTTCGATACACTGGACATGAGGATACTCCTTAAAATCATGATAATTCTTGGGAAGAAAGATTATCAAGATATACGACCTCAATACATGAACTGCTATTATAACTTATTTTTCTCTTATCTACAGCTCTTTCAGAGTTGACACTATCCGACAGAAGATTTGAATACAAACATACCATGAAGTTCAATTGTACAGCCACATACGAACCTGCACCAGAACAACAGAGAAAGATTAGCCCCTAAACGTACCAACCCTTTGAACAGAAGTAGATTCTAGCCTCAAAAGTAGATATTAGCATGGCTCAGATGTACATGAGGTGTACATGAGAAGATCATTGCAAGCATAAAATCTATCCAACAATTTTGACATACTCGTAGTTGGAGGCCTCTCCAATATTATCAACAGCTCCCCATCACAAGAGATTTATTGTAATTGGTAGAGAATTTAATAGGCTTGGATGAAAATCATCCGAGGTTGTATGAGAAAGTTACAATGCTTCAAATCTGTTCGTGATCCAGTTTTTGGATGCTGGGACATTTAGGGGTTAGATTTGACAGTGATATCCTACACAGTGCATACTCTGGACAGTATGATACAAGAAAAATACGTACCTTGGTATTTGAAAAAAAATCACTTCTCAAACAACTCAGCTTCCTCTATAAAATGGACGTTGTCATCAATGATGGCGTCTTCAACTTTGAGGAAGTGCTCAACAGATTCGTCCTCCAATTTCCCCACATTACTCGGCTCGTCCGGCCAGTTTTTAGAAATAAACACTAATTTCTCTAAATGCTCCATACCCAGTCGGCGCCGTTGTTGAGACTGTACAACACCTGTTATGCTAAAAATTCTTTCAATTTCAACTTGAGATCCAACTACTCCGAGAATCTGTCGAGCCAAGAACGCAACATTCCGAAACTCTTTCTCATGCTTTCTCCACCAAGCAAGAGGACTGTCGTAATCCCCATCAGCAACATGCAGCCTTCTGAATAAAGACAACTCCGATTTCAGCTGCTCTAGAATGACTTCCTCCGCTGAAGCTTGCGCTCCGAAAATGGAATTCTCCGAAATGGGGGTTATAGGTTCTTGGCTTTGAGCTGTGGGATGTAAGCGCTTGTAGCACTGCATCAATAGAGGGAGTAGGACGAGGTTATCGTACTCGAACACGATGCTCACGACTTTCTCCCCTCCAACATAGTCACGCACAAGCCCCAGGCCTTTGAAACGTGGATCCAACATGAGCGCCAACATGTTGTGTGCACTCTGCCGCGAAAACGTTCCTGCAAATGACAGTAAGGGCCCGAGCACGGCCAAGACCTCGTCTTCCATCCGTGACTTCAAAACCGAGAGCTCGCTGTCGAAGTCACCATCACCATGTGAAGTAGAAGCCTCACCAGCAAGAAAGTGACTCTGTCGAAAGTGAATGGACAAGGAAAGAGTGGCCGCAAGAGCCTCAGACAGGAACCAGAACCCCTGATTCTGTTTCAGAACGCTCTGTTTAACCACAGGAATCAGGGTCTCAGTAGCTGCCCTGGCAACAGCCCATGTCTGTGGAGTCGGAACCGGCAATTGCACATCAGAGCTTTGGCTTGACCAGAACGTGGTGATGGCTTCACTGTAATCCAGAGCCTCCTGGAAAAACAGCGCCCTTGACGCGAATCGCGTCTTCACAGGAGGTTTCAATGTCCGCTGTGACAGCTGCTTCTCCGCGCACGCCTTTGCCCACTCTTGCCTTCCTTTTCGCGAGTGTTGAATCCACGTCATGGATTTCTGGAGAGAGCCTTGTGCGTCCTTCAAGCTGACTGTCTTCAGCCCAGCACATACCTGAACAAACAGGGGAAAAAATAAAATGCCAGTCCGATGTTTCTCATATTTCGCAGGAAAGATAGACAGTAGATTCGATTATACTACTAAACTCAAAACATACCTTATATCCAAACAAATATCCAACTATCAGTGCATTGTTACTTTTATTGTGTTACTATTCCCGGGAGGGAATAGTAGTTTTGTTCCAATGGCCCTTTGTCCGGTGGGCACTGAGTCATTGTTCACTTTATTCACGCCGGTCTTCGAAAGAGGACCGGAGTTTCTATCTATCTAGATTCAATTAGCAAACAGAAAGTAGCTGAGCAGATGATATTCAAGACCCTTTAGACTGAGTAGCTTTCAGCTCACCTTAGAATCGTCAGTCGCATGCTGGCAACAAGTTGACAAGGCATGGCCAAAACAAGTGCCGGAAAACGGCTCCGCTAAATCAAGAAGCTCACATGAAACGACAGAGGCCAATGCTGTAGTAACGATATCAAGGTTGGAGCCTACATCTTTTACATACGCAATGATCCGCGAGGTGAGGTTGTACCGGCTCAGAATGTCTTGCAACTGTGCTGCGATGGGGGCCTCTGACATGCTAGAAGTGTCAAGAAGTCCCAGAGTAACGTTACACGGAACCCACGCATCATTGATGAAGTTGACTACCACGGCATAAATGGCCCCCATCCACAAATCAAAGGACACCGTGGCGGTGGTGCAACCTGCAAGAGAAGGCACAACGTACTTCTCCATTGTCTTCGCTACCAACTTCGGAATCACGTCGTCCAAAAACTCAAGACGTGAAGGAAACAAAACGCGCGGGCTCTGGCTGAGCAGCAACCTTCTCAACCAAACATTCTCCACGCTGGACAGAGGCTGGTGCGCTTTTATAACGTATAAAGCCAAGTCCTCAAGGAACTGCTGGTGTTGCTCATCCTCTTTCTGTGGGTTGGAGCCGCCGTATACATACGCGAGTGAGCCTGGAAAAGAGCCAGATCTCTTCTTGGACGGCTGACGAGGTGTGATCAACGAAGGCTCAGAAGAGCTCCGTAATGCTTTATACCTCCCAAACGCTTGCGGGTGTTCGGCATGCACATGGCGTTTCATGGCAGACGTGCCGTGCTCCTTGTTGTACAATACTACACCTTTCCGGCATCGCGTACTTCGTAGACCGAGAGTTTCTCTTCTGCTTGGGTGACAAACTATACATCTCATCAGCTGAGGCTTCACGAGGTCCACTGGACAGCTATCATTCGTCGTAAAAAACGCCCAAGTAGGGGAGTTTCGATGATACACGCGCCAGAATGCCTGCTGATTTTCCAAAGCGGTGAGTTGTTCCATCATGCACTCCTCGGAATCGTCTGCGCTCCTAGAGGAAAGCACAACAGCGCCGCTTCCATCAATGAGCGCTAATGGGAGTCCTTCTGGCATGGCATCAGAAGTAAGCGCAGTCATAGTGCAGAAGCTTGAAGGCTAAACCGAAAGCTCTCCAGTTACTCAGTGCACCTCCATATCCTGCAAAAGCTACAGAATACATCCCACGTTTCAGTAAAACCTGTCGCCGGTAAGTAAGGAATGAATTTTAGCCAAACCATGCATGAACAAAAGTGAAAGCTTAACGAGACAGTGCATACCTCATCAACAGTATCATGATACAGCAGATTCATCAAAAGCAAACTCCAGTAAAACTAACTGAACCGTCGATCACGTAGCCAGAGTTGAACACCATGTCCTGGCGCATGAAAAAGCAATCCAAAACAGATTACACAAACCACTATAGTATACCAACAGAAAATGATTTTCCTTGGTTTAAAATCAATCTCTACCCCACGCAGTGAAAACCTCACTAGGTTCCTCTTAACTTATGTGACAAATAGATTCATTCTATTTCGAAATATACCATAAAAACAACTACATTATACATACATAAGAGGTCCAGCTCAAAAATATTGCTTACAAAATCATTCACAGAACTTGACACACCAGCTGATATTGGATACAATCCTATGATCCATGACATAACTCAAATCTTCAGGGTTTTGAGATGGAGTTCCACAAACAACCACTCTAATCAAATTAAAATTAGTGAATGTCCTGCCAAACAATTTATCACGATGCAGAAATTGAAAAGCATCAAAAGTGTGTTGGGCATCATACAGTCCAACCGAGATTTCACAAAAACCCTGTTCATGCAACCTTAACGATTGTGGGTTGTTGATAGAAAATTAGAACACGACGATTCCTGCTAAACAAACATCTTCGTTATGGCGCGATCAACGAGGACGGGGCGCCCTAAATTGCAGAGACGGACCCGGAAAGTGGGAAGAGAGTACTAACCTGATCGATCACGCAGCGGCGTGAATAGTAAATGGAACGGAACGAGATTGATGAAGACGACGACGACGACGACGTCGATTGAATCAAAAAGCTGCAGCACAACGTCGAAGAAGACGATGAAGATGATGAACATGGTCATACCCTTCCTTGCGGAGGTCTACTAGGGTTTCGCACCGAGCGGAAAGGCCCGCGCGCACCAGGTTGACGACCGGCTCTGCCGGGTATGTATCCGGGTATTATCGTGGGTGTATCTGTCCGGGTGTCGTTCCAGGTATTTCCCTGGTAACTTCCCCGATATAAGCCTTGTATATGTCCGGGTTTATATTAGGGAATACGTCCTGGCCGGGTATTGTGCCTGTAACAATTTATTTCTCACTGAATGAATTGTAGATTTTCCCTTCAGAAGATACGTGAATTAGTGAGTACTGTAGCTTCCTAGCAGCTTGGTCAAAAAATAAATAATTAAAAGGTGTCTTAATTTCTGAGAAATTATTGACTTAGTTTGTTTCAAAGAAATAAGAATATTTAAAGGCTAACGGTTTCAATGTATATTTTATATGTTACTATTCAATTTTATTTTTATTTTTTTCTGTGTTGCCTGATTGTTTTTAATTAATTATTGGGTAGAAAGTTGCCTAGCTACTAGGAAGCAGTAGTATATGCTATGCCATGTGATGGGGTGTCAAAATTCAAAGTTGTGATGCGAGATTTTTATTGTCACTGTCCTTCTCCGTCTACGGAAACAATTTGTTTTTTAGGAGTTCCATGGGTTACGTGCCTAGACACTGTAAAGAACTCGAGGTAAAGAAGTCGTAAAAGTAAACTTGAGGTAAACACGAAGGCAAAGACTCCGCGACTAGCCGCTTGTTTTACTTTCTAAATCAAATCCAATGCAATAGCAATTGTGTGCTAAAGTAGCAATAACATCCGTCAGATTTAAGTCTTGTTTCTAAATCGCCACTTCTACTCGGGTGGGTCACTTACTGCATTTTACAAACAACGTGCGGCAGAAAATAACATGGGTTTTATTCACCATAGGTAAAATTTATAAGAATTTATAAAAAAAATTACAAATAAGATAGAATGCAATGAAAGAGTACATGCCATTATAAATAATTTAGGTACATTACAATTCTGGTCCATTATGATTTTAATACATGTAATTTAGGGAATTGCGAATGGGATCCAAGGTATTAAACTGAGTACAGTCTGTTTTGGGGGGGAAACAGCTAGAGCACAGTTGGTAGGAAAGAGCGGCCAACTGCGCGGTGGACGAAAAGTAGGTTTAGAAGTGGATGAAAGCTCAGTTTTGTCCACCTGAATTTAAAATCATGTTACTTTTAGATTATATTTAAGTCTTTACAAGGAAGATAGCATATAAAAAATTGCATTGGTCACCGTTTTATAAAAAATGATAGAGTCCATAATATAGGCCATTTTTTCCCATTAAGTAATCATAGGGGTCCTTTTAATTTCAGCTAGGAGGTAAATAGCCCCCCAAAAAACAGCCCCTCGCCGCACGTGGTACCCAAAATATATGAAGAGTGACCCACTCGAGCACTTCTATATTTAATTATTTTATATAGACCAATACATGTAAATACATCTCCAATTATGATGTTGTATTATGAGAACATGAAAAGCTATTATTTATTAAAAAATTCAATATCTAGGTTTTGACTTTATTTCACTCTTATAAAACTCTGGTTATTAATTACTTTGATGAATATCACGTACAATATTATGAACTTCATAGAAATATAATTCATTGTATAAATCATCGATAATGTTTTCATCATTCTATTCGTGATTCAAATGAGGCCTTTTAAAATTCTTAATACCAGAACCAAAGAACAAAATTTCAAACCTTTATTACAATCTAAGCCATGCACCATTTTATTATTTGGTTGTTTTTGCACATTATACACACAGAGGTTGGTAATGGATTTGTGACATTGAAAAATATTTTGAGTTATTTTTAATATTTTCAACATCATTTAAAAAGAATAAAATGCTTAATTATATCCAATGCAAGGGCAAAGAATGATAACTTAGATAATAAATGGTTAACTAAACATTCTAAATTGCACGTGTTCAGAGAGAGTTTGACAACATTGAGAAAACATAGGAAAGTAACACCACAAAAAATACTTGAATGTTAGAAATAGCCTAATATGTTGTCCACACTCCTCAATTTTCTTATTAGAACATTTGTGTACAAATCTATAGCATAATAAAACAATGTAATGGAGCACCCTTTTGAAAATTGAATCAAAAGAGAATCTTCACTTAGATCCATTTTCTAAGTAATGTAGGAATGTCATCTGCATTCCATGATTTTTGGGACTAATGTGTGATTGTTAAGTTAACTAAGTTTCTACTTGTAACTACATTGCAATAAGATGTTGATTCTCATTGCGTTATTGCCATATGTTCTTGTGACATAATAAAGTATGATAGAAAGTGTAAAAAAGAAAACATTTGAACTATCATACCTACATCATAGATTCGACGAAAAGTGATTTCAAAATATTTAAGAATAATAATAATAATATATATTACATTACATTCTATAACAATAGGGTTCGGCTTTTGGGCCTATTACTTGCTATTATATGAGGGAATTTAGTAGGAGCAAAACATTTCATCTGCCTCGCTTTCACATTTTTTAGAGAAAGTATAAAAAAAACATTAAATAATTACCTATTTCTGCTCGGGTAGGTAGATCCATTTCCTAAAGTTTGGTAACGTCATATTAACCTCTAAGCGTACAAGGAACCTCATGAGGCTATGTTTGGTCATTTTTAATCAAACGCTGATTTTTGCCTACTTCCTAATTTTAAATGAAAATTGTTCCTACTAAAAAAATATGAGGGTTATTTTCTACTTTCAAATCCAATTTACCATTCTTCGAAACTGTTAAAATTGTATGTTTTTACAACAATCTAAAGCTCACAACCCTAAAATTTCAATATATATATTGCAAAAAAGCTTTTCTATCATATTTCCTTTTATGTAAGCTCAAAAAGCATACCACCTGCACTTTGCTGTTCATCACTTTTGTTTACATTTTTCCTAAAAATTTCATAGTATTATCAATATTTTGTAATTACTATGATTATTACAAGAAAAAACCTTTGAATTTATATATATATATATATATATATATATATATATATAATTACAAAAGAATAAAGGTGAATTGGTTGAACAAAACCTCACATGAGAAAAATACCAAAAAACATACTCCATCCGTCCCAAAGTTATTGACCAACGTGTTTGCTTGGTATTTCTTTGAGCCAATTTCATTGATCATATTGTAAGAAACATGATTAAAAAAGGTTCTAAATCATGTCGCTAGAATGACTGAAGAACATTGCATGTGTTCATTGCAGCCTAAATAAATTAGCCACAAGGAAGTATTTTTTTGACCTACTTAACCCTCTAAGGTCTCGATTCGACACTGTTTTCAAAGATTTGTTATAAAATGTTTGATGAAAAATAAAAATGGAGTTGATGTACAAAATAAAGTTGTAAATGTCAACGTGTAGATAACATCTGTACGATTGGATTCATCATATTTATTATTACTATTTTTTGATTAATTTTGCAAGGTTTTCTCTAGAAATTTAATTTAAAATTCAAAATCAACACAAAAAAATAAAAAAATATTGTAATGAAATTGGAATAACATGCATTGCAAGATGGTATGGTTTTCATTATTTGATTCTACTTATGATGGAAAATCATGTTTAAGGTCCCACTTTTTTAACTAAGAATGAAACTTGATATAAACCACTTTTGTTATTTTTCAAGAATTCGCATTATTTTATTTTGAAGATCTGTACCGTACAAGTGGTAGTTAACTAGCACAAGAATCAAGAGAATTTTGGATGAATGAAAAAGATCACCATATGTGGTGACGGGACGCAACAGAAATCATCCAACGTCCAAAATATGGACGCTGGCGCGTCAAAGGGTTAAAAAATCACTTTCAAACATGACTTTCAAACATGACTACAATAACTTTGGGATAGAGGGAGTATATTTTAAAGTGTGAGGAATTAGTGAAGTTTGACCGGGTAATTGTAGTGTGAACACTTAGGGGTTAAAGAGGCTCTGTTCCCAAGGAGGCAGCGTGGGAACGAAGATGTTCCCAATGGCCGGGGGTTCTAGGACCTTCGGCTTCCAAGGCCTTCTCGGAATCAGGTCTCCGTCTCCGTCTCATAAGTTTATTGCTCAACCTTTTCAAATTCTACTTTGGTGCAGCGCTCGGATCTCTTCGTAACGTTTGCTTGCTGGTAAGACGATCCTTTCTCGTGTCAATGCTTGATTTTTTCACCATTTTTTTGCCCCTTTTCTGACCGTTTTTCGTTGCGAAATGGTCCTGTTTTGCATGAATGAATTAAATGCCTTTGCTTTGAATTTTCACAATCTCCAATATGTTGATGATCGTTCTGTGCATTAGGTTCCTGCAACGAGTTTTTGAAGTCCTCGGATCGTCTCAGTGGTACTCCGATTCTGGTTTTGCTTGGCGGTACGTGGCGGCGCTTTCGATGCCATTAGGTTTTCGTTTTTTTCCGATGCTTTGATTGCTTGTAGAGGACGCGTATTTTGATTTTTACGAGCTCTGTGATTGACGGCTCGATTTAGGGTTTGTTAGGACGGTGTCAGGATTAGAATCATTGTTGGTTGAGAGATGAATGGCTTTAGCTTGTGTATTTTAACGAATTGAATTGATGAGTTTTAGGTTGTGTAGTAATTTAGGATGTGTCTGTGTTTGTGTATTTTGTTCGTTATTGAATGGATTTGGAATTTTTGTTTTATGTGTGGACACCACGTGGATATTTGACCGTTTCGTCAGGGTTTCAGAGTAGTTTCAATGTGGATGCGGTTATTTCATGTGGCTCTTGTTCTGGTGTTCTTGGATGTAGGGTTAGGCCTGGAGAATCATGGCTGACGAGGCCAAGGCGAAAGGAAATGCTGCATTTTCGGCAGGGAAGTTCGAGGAAGCGATTCGGCATTTCGGGGAAGCAGTTGCACTCGCCCCTGAAAATCATGTGCTGTATTCCAATCGATCAGCCGCATACGCCTCCCTACACAAGTATCAGGAGGCTCTCCGGGATGCTAAGAAGACTGTAGAACTGAAGCCTGAGTGGCCCAAAGGTTACAGCCGGTTGGGGGCCGCCTATGCGGGGTTAAGAGAGTATGATGAGGCCATCTCGGCCTACGAAAAAGGCCTCAAGTATGATCCTGCGAATGATGGTCTCAAGTCCGGGTTGTCAGATGCGAAGGCAGCTAAGCCGAGAGCCCGGGGTCCTCCTGGAGACTCTCCCTTTGGAGGTGGTTCTCCCTTCGGAGGCGGTTCTCCATTTGGCAACATGTTTGGACCCGACGTGTGGGTGAAACTGCAAAGCGACCCTCGGACTCGGCCGTACTTGCAGATGCCTGACTTTGTGGCGATGATCAACGATGCCCAGAAGAACCCGAGCAACGTGTCACGCTACATTAATGACCCTCGCATGATGCAGGTGATTGGCGTCCTGCTGGGTGTGAATATTCAAAATTCTACAGATGCGGGGGCTGAATTTCAGGATGATGGCAAGGACGAGGAGGCGTCAACCCCCGAGACACCCGTGGAGCGGCCACGGAGTGTGCCAGTGACACCCGAACCGGTTCCAGAACCTGCTCCGAAGCCTATGGAAGTAGACAGTGAGGATGAGGAGGAGAAGGAGAAAAAAGCCCGGAAGGCTCAAGCATTGAAGGAGAAGGAGGCCGGAAATGCAGAGTACAAGAAGAAGAACTTTGAAGTGGCTGTGGAGCACTACAGCAAAGCGCATGAGCTTGACGGAGAAGACATCTCATTCATCACTAACCGTGCTGCAGTGTACATGGAGATGGGGAAGGTGCGTGTCGGGAAACCTGCAAGATATGATTCATATCTTGCAAATGACAGCCATGGGTGCTCTAGTAACTTCAACATGTTGAATAGTCTTACATTGACTAGGAACTAACTGCTGTAGTTACTAAACATGGTGTTCGAATGTCTTATGTATTTTGTGTTAATCCATCCAAGGTAGTTGTGGCTGCTGTTTAGTTTTTAAACTCTGTTGGTATGTGCTGCAAATGTTGTGATTGTATGTCTAACTTACTATGATGCACTGTGGTCTGTGCAGTACGAGGAATGTATTGCAGATTGTGAATTGGCTGTGGAGACTGGCAGGTCAGTGCATGCCGACTTCAAACTGATTGCAAAGGCTCTGACAAGGAAGGGTACAGCTTTGATGAAGATGGCCAAAACATCCAAAGACTACGACGCTGCTATTGAGGTTTTCAATAAAGCCTTGACTGAGCACCGTAATCCAGATACTCTGAAAAAGCTAAATGATGCAGAGCGTGTCAAGAAGGAATTAGAGCAGCAAGAATACTATGACCCGGCAGTAGCTGACGCAGAAAGGGAGAAAGGTATGAATTTTGGGGTTTGTAGATGCAATTTTGGATCCGTTGCATCTTAGTGAACTTCGTCATTTGCCAGTAATGCCTCCAGTTAACAAAGAGATCGAAGGTCAGTTTTAATATTTCAGGTTGTATTCAATTTCAGTATCAAAATTGATGAGTGTACTGTCATAATGTCAGGAAATGAATACTTTAAGCAGGACAAGTATCCAGAGGCTGTCAAGCACTACACAGAGGCCATTAAGAGGAATCCAACAGATCCGAAGGTGAGCATTTTAGCACGTTGAATTATTGATTGATTTCATACGGGATCTACAACTCGCAATTTTAAATTAGTGTGGTTACGAAAGCCTGGGACTAAGGTGGCGGTCTTGTTGAACTTGGCAGGTGTACAGTAATAGAGCAGCATGCTACACAAAGCTTGGAGCTTTACCAGAGGGTCTGAAAGATGCAAACAAATGCATAGAGCTTGACGAGAAATTTGTGAAAGGATACTCACGAAAGGGAGCCATCCAATTTTTCATGAAGGAGTACGACAAGGCTTTGGAAACCTACCAGGTAATGCTAAACCTTACAGAGGAGTAAGTCAGTTTTTAGGCATAATGTGCCAGCGTTTTTTGTCAGAGATTTTCTTTCATCGACTTCAATATTAGGGCACATACTTACAATTGTTCTGGAGCAGTGTATTCTGTTATTTTGAATATCTTTATCCTCACATTTCATTGGTTGACAATGTCAGCTTGGATTGAAGCACAATGAGGGCAACCAGGAGTTGATGGATGGAGTTCGCAGGTATGTCATTTTCTGGTATTTCTGGTATTTCTGGCATTTCCAGAGGTCCTACTGAAGTAGTATTGTGTCCCAGTGTCATACGCATTAGCTGCATTTCTTCTAGTTCAGCTTCTTGTTACAGCGTGCTGTCGTCTGTGCACGACGTGATTCCTTCATCTGTTGGATTATGTATAAGTGTGAATGTTCTAACTATTATTCCTTCTTCTATCCTGGGTGCAGATGTGTGGATCAAATTAACAAAATGAACAGAGGTGATATTAGTGCTGAAGATTTGAAAGAGAAGCAGGTGAGTTGCCGATGCTTATTGCCAAGTTTTGAATTGGGGCTGTTCCTCTATACTATTTAGTTGATGTCTCAGTTCAAACATATCAATCTAAGTTCGTTTCTGTGGTTATTCTCGTGTACAGGCGAGGTCAATGCAAGATCCTGAGATTCAGGGGATATTGTCCGATCCAGTCATGAGACAGGTATTTGATTCGTCGATTTTCTCTTTCACCTAACATATCTTCTAAGAACCCAAGCAACCATTTTATGGTCGTTTCCTTGTTTCTACGGACTGCCCGTAATTAAAATATTTGACTTTTGTTCAAAAGTTACAAAATTTATCATGTATTTTTAATCAATAATATAATATTTGAAAATTCTCCTAGTAAAATTCGTAGTTTGGTAAATTCCTAAAGATGATGCTTATTAAATTCCTAAATGAAAAATTCAAACCATTCTTAGAAATATAATTGTATTGATATGTCGTAAACATCAAGCAATTATCATTCTAAGCCAAAATACGTCAAGTTGGGGAAGGGATATTTCGCAACACAGACGGGGTTAACCCTTTATATACCAAGAAGGCCAAATTTGGCTTCCTGTTTTTTAGCAGTTTGAGTGGGTTCTATGTGAAGTTTCTATTGTTCAAATTTAGTTATGTTTTTGGTAATTTTGGTGATATAGAATTGGTCCTATCTGAATTATACTATTTATTAGATGAATGATTGAATTTGTCATTTTAAACCATAAACTCTTGGTCCTCAAAGGGTTAACAGTCTAGTCAGTACAGAAGTACAGAAGCACAGAACGGGTGTGAGTTTCTGTACCCAAGCTGCAGTCGATGGTGACTGTGATGGTCGGTGTTTCAGTGCTTCGCTGTTTTGCAGGTTGTCTTGGTTTTCGTTGTGCAGTAGTGTACTTGTTGATTCCATGTGTGGTCCTGACATAATTCCACTGGATTGCAGGTCCTGACAGATTTCCAGGAGAACCCTAAGGCTGCACAGGAGCACATGAAGAATCCTATGGTGATGGGTAAAATTCAAAAATTGGTCAATGCTGGCATTGTGCAAGTTCGGTAGTTGGGTGTTGTTGTACAGAGGTACAAATATATTAGCAATTTACCTCCGATATTCCTTTAGATATGAGTATATGTAGCCTCGACGACCTTTGAAAGATGTGTTTTCTCGGCGGTCCACTTTTGATCTACAGACAGTTTCATCTACAGACAATTTCAATCTGAAAATGAGCTCATGTATCTTTCCACTCTCCTTACTCTTCCGTGGAGATTTAATATGAATTGGTATCAATGAATTTCCTCAATTGGAATCTTTTGCCTACATATCTATATTTTTCGTTTCTCCTAATTCGTAATAAGGAAAGCACTTCGATACTCCAGGACTAAGGTGTGTGTACCCAGAATTGTCACCAGAAATGAGTCAGTGAACCCTTTGGAGCCCACGTAACCACAATGTGGTGCATTGAAATAATTTTTTCGTTTGTGACAAAAAAAGAAAAGTAACCACAATGTGGTTGCGGAGGGTCTGGAAAATACTGGAAGGTCTACTCTGAACTGAGCATCAAATGTATGAAGTTTAGATGTGGGGATTTTTCTCACGCAAACTGCAAAAAGAAAGGCAAAATTTTGCAAATACCTCAATATAACAAATATTTACAAATATGATAAATGTACTATGCTGTATTTCTTGTTTTGGGAAGTTTGTTACCTTGAATTGTTTTTGGGATTGTGTTCTCTTGTTCATGTTCCATTAGTGGATGTAGTCCGATCTTGATCAATGTACAAACTCCTTTCATGTATTAACCCCTAAAGGACCAGGAGGTGTTGAACTTAGCTCTTGTTTTCTTGATTAACTCTTGTAGCAAGCTCAATTTCTCATTGGTGTGGGGTAATTTAAACGATTTGCACCATTGAAATTAAAGAAGACTCATGTAGCCTTTTCATAAAAAATAGATCGACAAAATTGCACAATTTTTGAGAAAACGCCACCGTTGATGGAACTTGTTTGGGGTATTTTGTACACATGCTGAAATCGGATTGTTCAAAAGTGCTTCAAAAATTCTAAATTTTTTTGCTGTGAATAGAAATCATCATTTTAAACGTGTGCAAAAAAATTCAAGTAATTTGGAAGTGTGAGGAGGAAGATATGAAGGTCTGAAGTGACGCCTAAATACCCTCCGTGATTTGGAGCAATTACCAAATTAGTATAGTTTATTTAATTTTCTTTGCCCACCATGGGAGAGACTAAGGAAACGCATCATTTTTGAGGAGTTACCAGGAGTTACGCACATGGACAATAAAAAGAAGCTACAAAAGTAAATTTAGGATAAATACTAAGAGACTCCGCGACTAACCACTTGTTTATCATTGAAAAGTCCTCAAATAAATTGCCCACTAAAATTAATTTTCAGTAAGTAGAGTTATTTGTAAAGGCATCCGGTCTTTTGTCCTCCTTTTTTCATGGACCAGAGCTGGTCATCATCAATCTGACACCACTCCTCCTCACAGTCCCACCCCACTACCCAATTCTTCTCCCTCCCTCCAAATTTTTATGAATAAAAATTTCAATCTATCCAATGTTCTATTTTGGGTCTACAGTGAGATCATGCCGATCCTATCCTTTCCAAATTACATGTCAAAAAGAAGGGTTTTGAGGGACTTTACAAATAATTCTAGTATCTACGATTAGTTTGACTTCCTCAATACACATAGGGCAAAAAAGTATTTCTTGGCCGATCTGACCATGCATTGGGTAAATGTTTGAATAAATTTCTCTTGTCAATCAAAAATACATGAGGTCATTTTTCTAGTCAGACAATTTATTTTGAATGACTTTTCCATTCCCGTGGGAGTACTCAAGCACAAAATAAAGACAAATTTGCACTGTGGAGCCTATGCACAAAGTCATTTTATACTATAGAAGCTATGTATAATAGGGGCCAGTAAAGATAGATCCACCTATGTATGTTGTTTTCACAGAAATTTCAAAGTGTCATATCTTCCTTAATAATTCAAATCAAGATTGTAAAGTGCGGTAGCTAGGTGATTGAGTTTACTTTTCAAAAATATCAATAATTTATTACGATGTTGTAAAAAATTGCAACGAGATTTTTTATTTTTATTTTTATTTTTATTTTTATTTTTTAAAACAATGTCCACCTAGTACTAAAACCTCGAGCACTAATTGCAGCCTTCATGCGGTTGTGTATGCTCGCTATCATCACAAACTAGAACAAGTCATGTATTTGCAATGTTTTCGTATGTTGTTGAAATGAACAGGGGTGATTACATTCTTATAAGGTTTTAATTGATTTTTGCCAATTTTTTTCCTCCTCGCCCGTGATTGGAAACTTGTACTTGAATCCTAATGTCTTTCATTTTTCTCAAAGGATTTCTATACCTTTTTGAAAATTTAGTTTGGAATATTGCTAGCTATTAACAATTAAAGTGATATAATTTTGAAAATAATTTCATTCATGAATTTGCCCTTGTATTAGATTGAGGTAGGATGAAATGGCAAATACACGAAGAACTTTGATTTGGCATTTTGTGCAAAAAAAAAATATATAATAAAAAATCTAAGCGATGGATGTTCATAACATGATACAATAAACATTAGGAGGAAATTTTCTAAAAGATTATATGTATATTCCATAAAGATTCCAAAAGATTCTAACATAATATATAATATGATGAAAATATTCCATTTTAATATGCTTGAAAATTTTATGTAATTATTATATGTTGTCAATGGCCCAGTAATGGCAAGCGTTTTATAAATTGTACACCTTTATTTGGTAAATTTGATGTCTTAGTGTAGAAACGCCCCTATCATTGGTTCAAAAGTTCTCATGTACCAATTTGAAGGCATTTATAAACAAAGGCATAGCCTCTTGAATTTTGTAATTAGATCATGGTTGATCATATAGAAGTATGAGTTACGCCATTCAAAAGATCCCAAAAAGTGGTTATATATTAAAAATGTTGAAATCGTAAACATGTGGCGGCGTGCCCAAGTACACGAACAATCACATTGTAGTCTCACGGGACATTAGGGGCTAAAAGAATAAACTGATTTCCAAAAGTGAACATTTGTTTGCAACATTTGCACTCAAATCACTCATGAATAAATAAAATGTATAAGTGCGAATTTGAAATTTGTAGTCTATTATGTATTCTAAAAAATTTCAAAAATTCGAAGCACGATGCAATCACCATGTAGTGATAAATAAATTTCAAAATTATTCACCCTAAACACTCACTTATGATTACTCTATAGTGGTTACACTTAAATAATTTTGATTTTTATTAGTAAAAGTCACAATTTATGACACATCATTCAAGCTCTTCATGAAAATCACAAAATAGTTGTTAATACACATTAAAAACAATTAGAATATAATATAATGTATCTAGTATTTGGGCAATGGTCTGTTATGAGTACCCTGAAAAGCTCTTTTAATTTTGAAATCAATCCCTATGACAACTTTCAATGAGTCCCATTTTGAAACAAAATAAAAAATAAATTGATCAGATGTGATTTTGATTATCTACACTCATGAAGTACACACAAAAAAATTAACGTAAAAATTGAAGAGTTTTAAAGACTTAAAAAAGGGATTTTTGAATAAAAACCTAAATTTGTCCCAACCACTTTAAAATATCCAAAACATTGATTTAAAATACTCATTGATGTTATATGGGTACCAATATTAGATAAGAAGTACATTTAGATATGTATTCTTTGAAAAGATTTATTTGAATAATTAAAAATATTATTCATTTTGTACTATAATGCTTGCAAATGTGGATTTTTGGCAATTTTTCCAAGAAGCATAAAAACATGAAAATTAATTTATTCAATTAGAAATTTGGACTTGAATTAAAGTATTTCATGTCATCTAGGTGTGAGTATTTGTATAAATTATTTGTTTATAACTTTAGTCAAATGAAATGGGCAAATTCGTCGAAATTTGGAAGAACAAATATATGTTCACAACCTAAAGGCTTAACAATTTATTCTTCATTTGTGTTGGAGAGAAAATGTTATGTTGTTTGAAACTTTGTAGAAATTTGGATAACTGGTGTTTTTTTAATCTTTTTAATCTTGACTATGTTTTTCTTAGAATAGAATCATACTCATATGCAAATCATTTTTTTTGTTTCATAATGTTTACTAGTAGTTGTTGTGAATGGCAAATGCATGTTGCAGTCAACTACTTTCTTTGACGCTATGTACTACTTTCATGCCCTTTTTGGACATGCAAATTTAAAATAAACCATTATAATGTAAAGTGGGTTGGTTTTTTTGTCAAGTATATTGTTTTTAGATATGGAGCTAGGAAAAAAAATGAAGAATGAAAAATAGGTGTTATTTATAAATTGAGGGCTACGTAGTAATTGAACTAGAGCACCCTCATGTTGCACTTGTGCACCACCTGATTTCTAAAGGAGAATGAAAAACAGAGTTATGGATGGAAATTTTAAGCTATAATTTTCTTAATGTTCCAATGTGTGAAGAACATCATCCAACATTTTGAACTTTTTAAACCATTTGAACTTTTTTGGAATTTTTTTTGAGTTTATGAATTTAAAAATTTGTTCTTATTGGTAGAGATGAATTGTTTCTCTATTTAAAAAAAATATTGGATGAATTTCCTTTTTGAATGTGCTTGAGAATGAAACGTTGTTGAAAGGCTTCTTTTCTAAATTTCAAATATAGAATTAAACATGGGCTATATTCACATTCAAAGTTTGATTATAAATTGGTCAAATTGTTATTAGAATGGGAGTTTTGATACTCAAAATCTTTAAAATTAATTTTTTTGACAAACCCAAATTTGAATCTATAGTTAATATTTACATAAATTTAAAATTTGGTTCACATCAGCTTTCATTGTGTCATTACTACATATTTTTTAAATAGGCTTAAAGGTAGCCCTCTAAAGAATACACACAACGTGCACACCTAGTGCATAAAGTGTATACCAAGATTGAAGGCTAATCTACTGTAGACCATATTGTGCACTACCCTTGAAAATTATGAGGATTCTTGTTTCATGCATGAAAAATAGAGTTAATTTTCACAACTTAAAAAAAGAAATGTCCATAGGGCTTAGAGTACGTCCTGCTTACTTAGAACATTCTCAATGTTAGAGTTGACATGTGATTCTATGTTAAAATTATTAATAATTTGGTTGTTCTATTTATCTTGTACCTATTTCTCCTAAATAATTTTGAAAGAGATGAAAATCAAGATTTTATCTTTTTGAAATTTTAACATATCCTCAACTCAATTCTCTAATATAATTCTTGAAGAACCTCAACTTTCCATGATGCGATAAACATATAATATTTAAAGTAGCATGAAACTCAAATTCATTCATTTGGTTAAAGTTTTGAGTTTTATGCTCTATTTGATTCAATATTTCTCTTAGGATCACAAAACAAAATAGCAAAGAGTTCAAGAGGTCCAAAATTGAATGTTCAATTTCATTTGTAAGATTGCAAATAATTCAATGGAATTTATTTCACTTTGTTTCTTATACAACTTTAAAAGTAAAATGACCTCATTATCACAAGATGAGAGCTATCATATTGGTGACAATGCACGTTGTATATGCCGAACATTGTAATCTCCAAACTTCTTTTCCTACACCTGCTCCAATGTTTGTATTGATTAAAAATTCGAGCTTATAGGGGTTCAATTGGTCTAATAGATTGGGATGTATTTCATCAAATAATATTTCATAGTAGGATTTTGGTCCTTTATAATTGGTTCTTTGTGACTTAAATGGTCGTTTGTGACTCAATTCTTTTAAAAAAGAGTCGTTTTGGACCATTTAAGTAACAAAGGATTAGTTATAAAGGACCAAAATTCTACTAGTGATTATGTAACTATCAATGCATATGCCTCATTAATACAAGATAACCTTGAGACAACATATTGATAACAATTTTAAGTCCTAGACTTTGTGCCCCTACTAAAGTTTCCATGATTTTCTCCGGTGCTCTTGGATGCTCTTTTTTTTCACATTTTAAGTTTGTCTTACTTGCTTGACTACTAAATCTCCTCATATAATGGCAAGTGTCATCTTTCACTCCATGTTCCAAAACAAGTCATTGTGTTAATAAAAGCCAACCAAGCAATAGGTGGCTTATGAATGGTCTATTATCATATTTTTCTGTCTTTATTTGAGGAATTTTTAGTGGACCATATCATCCTTAACAAATCACAAAATGATGTGGCACTTTCGGGTAAAAATTACTCTGTAATTGAATTGTTTTGAGTTTTTGAAAGGAACTACGACGTTGGGTAGTAAAGGTTACACTCAACTTTCTCTACTCTAATTGCACATTCCTATTCAGTATGTGGAGTTGTCATGTTGTGCACACATATGGCTCAACTTCTATATGTATATACCAAGTTGTGAACTCATATCAAATTGCATTTGCTTAAACCCCTAAACGAGTCAGACCTTTGAGTAGAAGTAGATGCTAGCCTCAAAAATAGATATTAGCATGGCTGAGATGTACATAAGGGGTTTAGTGCAAGCATGAAATCTACCCAACAAATTTGACATACTTGCATTTGGAGGCCTCTCAAATATTATCTATATCTTCCAATCACAAGAGATTTACTTTAAATGGTAGAGAACCTGAGAGGCTTGCAAAGATGACTTGAATGAAAGTCATCCGAGATTGTATGAGAAAGTTACAAGGCTTTGAATTTACAATCAAAGCATGACCACCTATACCCTCCCAAAGTCTCTGACACTCAAGAACTAAATGAAAAGTGGCAAGGGCATTTCATGAAAGCCTTTTGACTCTCAATCCTAGAGTGTTAAAAAATGTCCATTCAAATCATTGTTTAATTGACTATATCCCCACATTCTACTTGTGATTGGTCCATTCACTATTTTATGTGTGAGGGACGTGCAAGGGTGTGCAACTGCAAGCCCTCTTCAAATATAAATGAATAATTTCAGCAAGTCATCTCTAGCGTGCATGGGTGTAAAAGCTCTTAGAGCAGGATCACCTATACCCTCCCAGAGTCTCTCACACTCAAGTAAATGAAAAGTGCCAAGGGCCCTTCAAAAATATTGACTCTCAATCCTACCGTGTTAGAAATTGGCCCTCTCAAATCAATATTTAGTTATCTATATCCTCACATTCTACTTGTGATTGGTCCATTGACTATTGGATGCGCACTTTTGATATGTGAGGGGCGTGCAAGGGTGGAGGAGTGTGAGTGCAAGTGTCCTTCACATATAGATGAATAATTTGAGAAAGTTATTGCTAGCGTGCATGGGTGGGAATGCTCTTACGGATTAAGACCATTTGTCTCCTCGCAAGGTAATGCTTCTGTACGAGGTAAAGCGTTTGTACAAGGTAAGAGCATTCCCACCCATGGCCTCAACAGGTGGCCTTGGAAACTGATTTGAGAGGGCCCTGTAGCAGTGAGAGTGGCCTTCACAATTCTGCAGACCCACCGTGGAGATTCAAAACTGGCAAAATGCATTTGAGCCACCACATGTATTTGAGTCCCCACATGCAATTGAGTGGGCCAGGGTTGATCTCATTGAAATTTGAACATGTACAAGCCATGTCACAGGCCGGCCATGATTTGAAGTAGCATTTCCCAATGTAAAAGCATGTCCAGGCCATTAATGAAGATGATTATCCCACAAATAGCCCGGATTTCAAGCTCAAGAAGAAAATAGGAGACTCCACAGCCTGGCGTGTCAAAGCTCATTTCTACAGAGGCCTTGCAAGAGAGGCCACTGGCAAATCCAAGGGTGGGAGAGAAAAAAGTGTGCGGGCCCTCTACAGTGCCAAAAGGCCACTTGTTGAGGGCAAGGGTGGCCATGCTCTAATGCCTCTGTACAAGGTAATGCCTCTGTAAGAGATAAAGCGTCTCTACAAGGTAATGCCTATGTACGAGGTAATGCCTCTTTACAAGGTAATGCCTCTGTACAGTACAGTACAAGGCAATGCCTCTGCAGTAGCACTCAGCACCTTTAGAGAAGACACTGTAGAAAAGGGAGTAACGTCAAAAATGTTACGAGGGTTGAGTGTACTCGATGAAGACATCCAACCCATAACATTATTATTCACCAATGGTGGAGGGTCCCTACTCCAGAGCACAATTACGAGGAAGATGCTGAAATACAAAAAAAAAATCCGTACAAGGAACAATATTGGCCAAGTATTGGGGCCTCAAGTGAAAGTATCTGAGCAACAGAACAGCCACGTGGAATGTTCCCTGTAACAAGCAGCAGCTCCCAAAACGGGTCGGTGTTCCTCGTCTTGTTCCTGGATAGTATTTCTTTTCCCCATAAGATTGAATGGACACCTTCCTCGTGGTTTGATATTCACAAGCTAAAAAATACTTGTGAGGAATCTAAATTCCCAACCAGTACAGGTGCCTCCATGCAACTTTCAAAGGATTCAAGAAAAGGCTGAATACGACATCTTTGAAGTCCATTCTCCAGTCAGACACATCCACCACTCTTCATGCAACCTTTACACATGTGATGATGCAAAATTGGAGCAGTCCTATTCATGCATTTGTTCTGTAATCAGGAATTTCTGCTGCCCAAATACACAGAACCGAGTTGAACTTACTTGTTGAGAAGAAAAGTAGATGTCTAAGAAAAAGTCAGGTTCGCCAGCTGCGTGTCGAAGCATATAGGAATCACATGCTGGAAACGTGCTCCTACTGCCCCTGTTCTGCAGCGTCACCAGCGTTGAGAAAAGCCAAGAACATGACAACACGTGGCAAGACAAGTTGGTCACAAGACTAAGACAAGTTGTTGATAGAGCAAAGAAAAAAGAATAATGTAAGCCGATCCCATTCAGTTCCTGTAGTAAAAACATTCTCACAAATTGTAAGAATGTGAGCTATTCGAAACAAGAATAATAATGATAATAATAATGGTACAAATGCGCTCATACAGTTCGCTTACAGCTGTGTCTTTTTTTTTTTCTTCCTGTATTTTATTTTCACAAGCTTTGAACAAAGTGGTACTGTATAAGCTCTTATCACAATTTGATACTCACAATGTAAAAGAATACATGTCTTAGCAAAATCTTATAACCTTCAGCAAAAATGCACCGGAATCCAGTGTGATCACACCAGAAAATGAATTTTGTGTAGCATCTGCCTCTCTGTTTCCGTAGTTCCTGCAATGCACACAGAGGAAAGTTTAGCAGAATTACTTCGCAAATACAAAGAGCAGACATCCGCTTGATCGAACTCAAATGCCTAACAATTGACAAGAGATCTTGCCATTCATTGTAATGCTGATCACCGTCAAAGTACTCTCAAAAGATCCTACAAGAGATGTCATACTCAAGAAAGTACATGTCAAGGAAATTACTGTGGCCTAGTTCAGAGGCAAAATCTCACCATATAGGGCACACGAGTTGAACGTTGAATAGGCGTGTGCTTTAACCGGCAAAAGAAGATTTCGGCCTTGGATCACGAAGATGAGGAGCGAAAAGCTTGAAGTCCACACAATAAGAATGATGGGTTCTCTCTTGGACTGACCCAGACCTGAATACCAGTTCCATGCCCTCATAAAATTTGTCCTCTCGCCCTATGAATTTAGCCTTACAATTAAGCTCCTATTTTACTATGTGAGCCATCCCAGGCGCTGAAGGTTGTTGGTTTCTTGGGCACTTTCACTTGGACGACAACAAATGTGCCGTAAAAGCAATCTAAATTTGTTTGCAACCTTCCGTACGCTGGAATAGTCCTTAAAGGACCTGCCAGAAAATAACGGCAGTCTCAAAGAATGGTCTATCTAGTTCATCCTCGTTTACAGTGAAGGCGCCATAAGCTCTTTTCTAGAATGCAAAATTTCTGTTGTCGAGTTTTCTCTCTCGGTTGAATCTCTCTGGAGTCTCCAGGTATCTGTTTCTCGTAAAACATTTCTCATCCACTTCGACTTGTCATTTAAGCCAGCTAGGTGAACCATGAAGTCTCCTCTTGCATATACACCTGCAATCATTACCGCATACCCAAGATGATTAGATTTAAGTCCCGGAAAAGGTTAATCTCTAATATAAGACATGCAAAAAACCTCATCCGAATTACACATTGTCTCCTTCCAGGTTATCTGAAATGAAAATTTGAGTGCTAGGGACAGAAATCTACCTTGCCAGACAGCCTTGGTGACTGTAATCAGACGATGACAACTCCTCCAAGAAGGTCTCCACAAATTCGAATTGAAGAGACACTGCATTTCAGGGACTCGTACATGTCGCTTGAATTCTTCCTTGTCCATGACGTTGATCAGATGCTTGAGGGCAGTATTGTCTCCACTTTTTGATTGACCAAAGGGTTGAATGAAGTCAGTCTGGTCCCACCAACGATCGAGGAATTGTCGACTCCAATCAGAGTTCCGGAAAAAGAACATGCCTACACCACACGCAAAATGTCTCAGACTCGAAATAAAATGCCTACGAGTGACTATAACGGCTCTTTCAGCACTTCTACAAAAAGAACAACGAGAAGAGGAGAATTAGACTACAAACAGCTTAAGCTTCTTAAAAAGAACCAGATAAATAAAATTGTGATTCTATGACGTAAACAAAGGCGTACAGAAAATGCGCTTCTGCAAAATACCTGCATTGACACCGGTGACATCTTCAGTGACAATGAAATCCGGCATGTCCTCAGGTTTGACATCACCAACCACTGAGAAAATGATATCCTCCTGGATCAGACACAAAAAAAAGCACAGATCAACAACGGTTTCAAATACAAAACAAAGTGCAGAAGATTCATCATCACATTGCGGTAATACAAAATATTTATGGACAATTATTGCTTACCAGCTTGATATTCGGATTCGTCACAGCAGAGTCCTGCACCATCAAACAGAGAGTACACTCAGTATGTTAGTCGAGTTTCCTATTTCATTAGCCATGTAATTCCATATGAGAGGAATGCAAATGAAAGAATTCCAATTAATGCCCTTAGTCTTGTACGGTCGCGGCAGCGAAACGGAAACTGTCATTAGAAAATCAACATGGCGTATTATTAATCTGCATGTGGAGAGAAACACATACCGCATCATTCCAAAACACCCAGTCATACTTAGAGATCTGCTCCTTAACGGCCAGAATCTTGCTCCAGCTGGGAGGTCGGCTAGGATCCAATAAATTACTCGCGTCGATGAAGTCATATCCATGCTTTTTCACATATGCCTTTTTATTAGGAGCAACCATTTCCATCACTCCCTCGAAGGATCTCCCAGGAATAGTCGAAGATCCGTCCGAACAAGTCACCATCGCGAACTTCAACTGTTGAAAATGAGCTGGAGCACTCCCCCTGCCCGAGGAGCATTGCCGTCCTAAATCGTTGGCCTTCCTAAGAAAGGCTGATGACCCGTAGAATCCCAGAGCAGTCACAGCCAAAGAGACGAACACTAAAACTATTAACGCCCTCGAAAACGCTTGCACGGTCGACATGTAGAGCCGAAAGCCGACCTCTTTCTTAAACGATTCTCGAGACCGCAACCGCGCGGCGTATTCCGAATACATGCCTTTGAATCTCCTCTGCGGCGATGCTCCAGAAACTTCAGCCATTGCAATATGTACACTATCGCTCTGCATCCTCTTGTCGCTTACACCTTCCCTTCCGTCAGATCCTCCTCAAGTTCAAGAATAGTAAAAAAACCTTCCGCTTCAGTCAGATCCTCCTCAGCTTTCAAAGAATACTAACAACCTTCCGCTTAATCCTTGCAGAAGCACTCTGAAATAGTAACAACCTTCCGCTTAATCCTTGCAGAAGCACTCTGAAATAATAACAAGCTTCAACAGCTTGCTCTAAGAAGAAACAATATCGTCGTATTCTCGTGCCAACGGTCTTCAATAGATAAAAAAGCTCCAAAAAGAATTGCGCCGCATTGTCAGTGCACAACCGCACACCGCCAACGGCTACTCGTCTTATCAACAAAAAGCAGAACGGTAAGTTCGTTCACGACCGCCTCTTAAGGCGCCAAAACTGAGGTCTACACATCAACAACAGGCTAGGTTTACAGGACGGGATCTTAAGAAAGGAAAGAGGCGGTTTAAGCACGCGTGGAAACACACAAGAACCGAGCGGAACCTAAAGATCTCAATGCCATGCAGAAGAAGAAGGGAAAAAAAAAAGCAAGGACGCGTAGGAGTGCAGTCGTCGGATCCGGGAGACTTAAACCGACTCCCGATCGACGACGACTAAAGGGAAAGGGGTGTGGTTTGCGGCATCTACCGACTGAGTTGTTGGAAACGGGAGATGGAGGTGAAAGTGAGAGAAACCGCCTGGCTGGATCCGAACAAGTTGTTGTGAGGCAGTAGTACGTTAACTTTCTACGCGGGGCGCGCCTTCCACAGAAACACTAAAAGTGATCTGTCGAGGGAGGGCCGAAGCGAGCGCGATGGCGATGGCGACGGACTCGCAGGGAAGCAAGCAAGCAGGTCTCTGGGCCTCCGAGCTCTGCGCCTGGTCTAACGGCTCAACCCCTACTGCCGCGTAGTAGTCGTCCAAGACCCTCCCGGCCCCCAAGTCAAGTCTCCCCCGCGTCTTCCCAGTGTCTTCCGCACCGCGTCCTCCAAGACCGACTCACTCACTACCGTCGGTTAGTTCTTCGAGTTGTCCCTACCGACCGCGTGTCGTGGTGCCTGAACGGCTCTTGAGAGTCAGGGGTCTTGAGAGGGCTCTTCGATCAGGTCGGTCTTGAGCGGAAGGTCTTGAGTGGGAAGAAGGTGTTGGATGGAGTATTGAGACGAAGGGGTCTTGGGAGGAAGGTCTTGGATGGGATATTGGAAGCAGCCCCTTATTTATTTATTTTGGCTTTTTAAGTGCCGGATTGCACCAATAAAAAGTAATTGGGCTACGTAAACGACCAAGAACTCAATATATCATCAAAATATCTTCAGTTTTTTATAAATGTGGGATGAAATCATCAACTTTTGTTGAAATTAACATTAGTATATGGATGAAAGTATTATATATCCAAAATATGGATGAATGTATAAATATGTGATTCTATCGTATCATATTATTATGTGTTTGTAAAATGGAAAGAAAAAAGGTATGATTGAAAGGATGGTCTTGGATGAAAGAAGGTATTGAATGGGGCTTGCACAAGAGCATTCCCACCCATGCACGCTAGGACTAACTTGCTGAAATCATTCATCTACATTTGAAGGGCCCTTGCATTCACACTCTTCCACCCTTGCATGCCCTTCGCATATCAAAAGTGCGCATCAAATAGTCAATGGACCAATCACAAGTAGAATGGGAGGATATAGTCAATTAAATAATGATTTGAGGCCGAATTTCTAACACGCTACAATCAACAGTCGAGGTATTTTTGAAGGGCCCTTGGCACTTTTCATTTACTTTTGGAGTGTGAGAGATTGTGGGAGGGCATGGGTTGCCATGCTTTAACATTCAGTAGCATGAAGTGTCTCTACCTTAGCTTTGTAGTGGACATGGTTTTTTTTTTGCACTGTAGTAGTGCTCCAATTGTGACTGTGCCACAACATTGGAGTCTAGCACCATGGTGTTAGAAAAGAAATCTGTGATAATAGATGGTATAAAATATTCCACACCCAACAATACTAAATCGTACTAAATCAGGAGCTAAATGGACAGGTGGAGGCTTAACCCCTAAACGTCCTCACCTATGTCCAGTTTAGGCAGTTTTGCAAAGATGCATTATAAAATGCAATTAACATGAATATTTAAAACTTGATGTATGAATAAAAGTTTTACATTTTGAATTTTAGATTCTATCTATACGGTTAGATCTATGACTGCTATCACTAATCTTTTTTTATAAATTTTGAAACATAAAATAAAAAATTATTTTGTAATTCAATCACGAATAAGATATTGACAATATGTGGATGAAATTTGTTGTGATGGGTTATAATGTAGTACTTTAGGTGTAGTGATTTTTGGAGATTTTTTGGATGCTTGATTTTGATAGTTTTTTTTTTCAAGAACACTTTTAGACCAAAATCTTCAAGAATTTCGGTGAAACACTACAACACAAAATGAGGCATAATTTTTTCAAAAATTATTTCCTTTTCGATCGAATCACACATACATGAAGCTAACTTCCCATAAAAATTTCAGTAAAAAAATCACTCCACAAAAAGTGCATGACGGATGAGAAAATACGTATGAAATCTGTACATCAGGCCAAAAACGCCTGCTTGGGCAGTTAGGCGTTAAGGTGATGAGCAGAGTGCATGAAGGAAAGGCAGTGGGCATGAAGGCTACTGAAGGAGGCAGGTCGGTCTGGGAGGACCGGGGGCTTCAGTTGGGAAGGGGGAATGGTCTTGGAAAGGGGGTATGGTCTTGGAAAGGGGGTATCCTCGGGGGTCTTGGGAAGGGGTCTTGGGAGGGGGGGTCTTGGGACAAATGGCAGCCTGGATTTCCGAGGACCATATAATAAGAAACATTGATACACGAGCGTACAGTACAGATGGAGGAGTTACGGAAAACAGAGGTACTGAGCTATTTGGGACAAGAAAGTGGGGCCCCTTGGGGTTGTGCTTGGCTGTATTTGGGTAATAGTATGTGCTACACTAATTATGAAAGCTGTGTATTTATAACCAATCATTAGGGTACAGTTATATATTGGGTGTACGACGAAATTATTTTATATATTGGTTGAGCCAATAGGGTGTTTCACATTCTTCCTTGACGCTTCATTCGGTGAAAAAACCGACTCATCCATGCATTTTGAATATTTGAATATTTGAATAATTTTCGAGGCAAACCCATTTCTTATTTTTAAGAAATTTCATAAATATTTCTTTATCTCATTTTTTCAAAAAAATTAGTTCACTTTTTGTTTGTGAAATTGTCATGTTGCCACATTAGTTTATTTGTGTTCAAGATTGTTTTGGAAATTCATGTTTTGAGAAATTGAGTTCATAAATTAATATGTATTATATTTCAATGTTGATAAATAATTTAATTCTTTATATATATATATATATATATATATATATATATATATATATATATATATATTTTGATAGATAGATAATTGTTTTTCCTTTTATTAAATTTCTTTTCTAAAAAGAAGTTTTATTACATTAATACTAAATTACAAATTAGAAATGTTACAATTACAAAGTTTCATAACATTCTTAAGCCCTAGACTTTGCACTCCTATTAAAATTTCCAAGATTTTTTCCGATACTCTTGAATGTTCTTTGTTAAGTTTGTCTTACTTGCTTTACTCCTACTAAATTCCTTCATATAATGACAAGTGTTATCTTTCACTCCATGTTTGAACGAAATTTACTATAAGGTAGGATCACCTAAAACCAACATTGTACCTAATTGCGACATGATTTAGGCATAATAGTCATTCTAGAATGTAAATTTAGGTAAACCATAAATAGCTTGTCATTTTGGTCAATATACAATAAGGGCTTTAAGATGTGCCTAGATTTGCGTTCTGAAATGATTGCACGGTTTAGATTTAGTCGCAATTAGGTGCAGTGTTGGTTTTAGGTGTTCCTACTTTATGAGTAAAAAAGCCAACCAAGTAGTAAGAGGTGCAATACCCTACTTCTCAAGGGTGTTATGTTAAAAGTGGTTGTTAAAAAATGACTAAAGCTCAAATGATGTTGTTATCACATATCATCATGCATTTTAAAGTAAAAGCAATGGAAACAACTATTCCTCGAACTAGCATCGCTTTGCAACCCAAACAATTATAGTAATTTTGAAACTATGATATACTTTTCAAACTATTCAATGAAATTTAATTCTATTTATTCAAATTCAATTGACGATAAAGTTTTTTTCTCAAGTCTTAACAACCATAGGGTCGTCTTGTTGTTCCATTTCGCCTTCGTTAAAGTCATCCATTTTGTGCGATATTATAGCCTTTCACGTCCCTGGGGCCGGTTCACACTGTGGCCGTCCAAGTTAAGAGGCCGTGGGATTGAGAGTCCAAAGAAATCTACCAAAAATAGGCAATAAAACATAGTTTTTATTTTTTATAAAAAGAAATCGACTGCTTCTCGACCATAGTTTGAGTTTCCATTCCCGTCCGACCCAAACTTCATCAGGAATTTCGGACCCCACTAATTCTGCATTGATTCAGTGCGATTTTCGATATTTCAAGGGTTCGTACGATTTTCGCACTGATTCCGCATCGTTGTGTCATTCATCGCAACTACACTGATATGACACGATGTTCGTACAAGCGGATATAGTACTGATTCGACACGATTGATACATCCATTGAAAACGTATGAATTCAGCACTCTTTATAGTCGTCAAATGTCGTGTTTTAATCGTCTTTAAAACTACACTGATTTAGTGCATTTTTCGTGCGACATCATCTTTTCCATATCTAGATTTTATTTTCTTTCTATATCTAAATTTGATCAAAATAATATTATTAAAAAAATAAAATAAAATAAAATTTACTTACCTCGCTACCCACTTCAACTACACGGAAATTGCCCGCACGGGCGGTGGGGCCCACCATAGCTTCCCAAGCTCTATCGCCAACGGTGGGATTTGAACTCTCAACCTCCCGGTTGCCAATCAAGTTCCAAACCACCAAACCACCTCAAACTCTTCATGCATAGAATGGAACTCTTTTGGTAATTATCGAACTTTTTTTTCCAGCGGACTTTGAATGTTTTTAACTATGTGAAAAAAACTTTTTTTCCAAATTTTTTTTTGCACTAGATTATGCAGGACGTTTTCTATATCTAGGATTTTTTTCATAATATTTTGAATTTATTTATTTTTTGCCAAAATCGTGGTGGTTGTGAGCTATTTTTTTTGGTCCTATGATGAAAAGTACAATGATAACTAATAATACCAAATTTGAATTCTAAAAATATAAAATGTTATTTCTTTGAAATTTTAATGTGTATTGCTTCTAAACTCTATAAATGTAGATCTAAAAATGTTTTGGGAAATTAAACCGGAAGTATAATTTAAAGAAGATTCTTGGAATATTCCAAAATATTCCAAAATATTCCATAATAATATAAAATATTTTGAAAGATTCCAAAAGATTCCAAAGGATTTCAAAATATATATTAAAATATTGTACACGGATGTCGTACGAAAATAATTTGCATTATAATAGATACTAAAATCGCACGAATATAATAAATGGCATTAATATGATACGTATACGATAGTGAATTCGCATTAACTAAAACCGCACGTTATCCGTGTCTTATCAGCCATGTGATGTAAATACACGATTAACGCACGGATTCCGTCAAGCACGACTTTCGTGCAGAAACAACACTTTTTTGATAATCATTGAAAAGACACTGCATCGACACTCTAGTAATGCATGTCACTTCCGTACCGTAACGACACTTCTAAAAGCACGTATGACGTGCGGAATCAGTGTTTAACGATAAACGCACTGAATCAGTGCAAAATCAGTGGGGTCGGAAATTCCTGATGTTCTTTTCGAGAGACTATCGCCTTGGTCAAAAAGTACTACCACGTAGGCATTTTGGAGAGCGACGGCCGTTGGACTTTGGCCTCTAATATGAAAGGTCAAGAGGCCGAACCCATGGTTTTTTGCAATTTGATTGGTGAAAATCAACCGCCTCTTGACCTTTGGCCATAATGTGAAGTGGCCCTTAGAGGGTCTCCAAGAGGGTCCTTCCACAGTTATTCCATTTCGTCCTCGAAAAGACACAATTGTTCCATTTCGTCTTGAGCATTTTTGTATAATACAATAATCTAGCCTTGCATGTCCTTTCTTTCATGTCCTTTAATGTCCTCTCACATTGCCACTAGTCGTACGGAAAGAAGCACATTACTAATTACTTGTAGAATAGTAGTTTGCAATTTATTATGTACGTACATACATACATAATGAAATTGTAGTTTCTAATGATGCCTTTTCTTGAGGCTCTAGATATTTAAGAACAATTAATCATCACAAAATATGATTATGATTAATGTGCTAATATTCTTTTTATTGAAATTAGCGTAGCCCGGTTGCACCTTTGACAAAAAAATCTAAAATTAGATGCCAAAATTCCTGAGAATTTATTTTTCAAAAACAAATACTAGTACGAAGAAAATGGAATTTAGAGAATATTCGATTTTTGCCGAAATTTATTTTAAGACAAATGATATATTCGGCAAAAAAAGTGCCGAAGGTGTTACTAGGCTACAATACGTGTTTTTTAACATATTATTTTCTTAAGCCCAACAAATTTACAAAATTTGCACACAAATGATTTTAGTACTCATTATTGTAGATTTTAAAGTAAAAAAAGTTTTTTTAATGCCTAAAGATCCTTACTTGCTTTGTAAAAGTTAAACCCTACAATTTGCATACTTTAAATATCACGTTGTATGATTTATGATTTTTCATAGATAGTCATCAACATTATAGAGGTATGACAAAAATTTCAACATGATTGAAAGATGTTTAAATACATTTTGATAGATGTAATATCAAAAATTATAGTCAAGGCAAATAAAAGCTTTGTTTGCAAGTATCGTACGTGGAAGGCAGGGTCGGCACTTTCATGTCGAATAATTAATAAAAGTTGAAATAGTGGAGGTCAGCACTTTCAAAAATAATCATAAAAAAATCAGCTATTAATAGCTAAAATTAAAAAAATCCGGAAGCTAAACGTTTTATTTTATTTTTTGTCTACGATTTTTGTTGAGTGTTATGTTTTTGTTCTATTTTTTGGCTTTTTGTTAACTTTATTTTTGTTGATTTCGACAAAATACTTAATAAACTTTCTTTTTTTTTTGGCATTTTTAGGGGGAATTATTTTCTGCTGACCCTGCCTTCCACGTATGGTAATTGGAAAATGAAAGTAATGAAATTAAAAGAGATGCGTGATTAGAGCATTTTTAAAGAGCCCTTTGTATTTTGGACAGTCAAATTTCAAATTTCTCGACGGTGTAAAATCTTCAAATGAAGTCTATTATTCAATTCCAACTCAAAAGATGTATCATAGCTCAACTTAAACATTTAATGAAAACACCAACATTGACAAAGCTAAAACACTTGATTTCTTGGGACTTTTGACCAAACCATTCAAAAAGTGGATGATTGGTCATTCAAAGGTTTAAATATCAATGACATCATAAAAAATTCCAATAAATCTAAATATTTTGCACAATGTGCAAAGTACAATTCTTAAAAATTATATAGTATTTTGTAAAGCAAGAATTAGATTTAGATTCAAGAACTTTAAACGGTAAAGACACTCACAAATAATAAAACTTCAAGTGAGCTACCGTGTGAGCGGAGAGCAAATAATTTATAGGAAAATCTAAAAATATACCATTTTTGTTGCCAAATGTAGAATACAATTATAGAATATTCAAATATTCTTCAAAACATTCTAATAATATCATTATCATTTCTATTCTTGACGTGTTTTTGTAGGACTTATTGCTGTTTTTGGAGATTTTTTTTGCTCTTATGGTCACCTCGAAGTGCAACATATTTTATCCGTCATTGCGTTGCTCTGTCAGATGGCATCTCATTGATTAGTATGACATGGCATTGACGGGTTCTATACAACATATAAGGGTGTCCAACAAGGTTGCGCCACATTTTTAACACACATGGATAAATGGAGCTTCTACAAGATTTAGGGTCTCTGAAGTTTGAGTAGGACAAATTTAGAGAGAGTGGCAATATGGGGAGGGAATGCAATTGGAGTTGTTCTGCTATTGTTTCATTAGATCCACATTGGATAAACATATATTGGCCACGCTCTTGTCCCTTCATCGTCACTTTGCCATATGTTCATCGGCCGTTCATTTCATCCTCGTCTTCTCAATTTGTGCTCGCTTTGTTCTCGTCTCGTGCTCGCTTCATGCTTGTTTTGTGCTCGTTCCGTTTTGGTACCACGCTTGTTTAGTGCTCGTTTTCATCTCGCTGCATCCTGTACCCGACGACCTTGCCAATTCCAAATGTGTCAATCAACATAATCAAATTGCAAGTCTATGATGAATTCATCGATATGTGTTTGGATAATGCGACTAATGCATCAAAAATAATGAAAAACCTCATTTGTTGTCATAAAGTAGCGCTTCTTGGGTTGTCCGAATTAGGGTTTAAATATTTTGAATTCCTTCTCATTTAGTCAACATCGCATAGAGCTAAAGTTTAGTTGTATGCCATGAATTCTAAGCAAGTGTAACTATATATTTGTGCATTATCTAGGTAGTATTGTAGCATTATTCCACCTAGATAGTGCAAAGTTTGTGTTTCTCTATAGACAAGTGTAAACTTCATATTTCCATGTACAAATATTTAAAATAAAATAAAACAAAATTTTGGACCAATGAAAGATGTGGATTTCTCTTCATCGCAAGTTTTTATTATTGCTTCGACATGTGCACTCTAAAGTGACCCTCAAGCATGCCAGCCGGTGGAGTATTTGATTGCAGTTGGAACCAGCAATAGCACTGACATTCCTTGTGTGCAATTCTGACACCCACTATTCAAGCATTATCTAGGTGGGAAATAGTGTGTGCCAGAACAACCGTGCCTCTCGGAATCGAACGGGTATCAATCCGACCCCGGTACCTGATCCGGGTATACTGGTCGACGCCTTCGTAGCCAACACATAACATTCTGTAGCCTTCAAAGAGACTGCCTTTTAAGTTTCATCCACCTTTATATGCAGAGTGACCAGTGATTTCTAATTGAAAGAACTATTGAATCAAATAAACAATGACGAAACACTATTGAGTGAGAATCAATCAAATAAACAATGAAAAAACACTGTTGAATTGTGCTTTCAATGACGAAACACTATTGAGTTGAAAATCAATCAAATAAACAATGAAAAAACATTGTTGAATTGTGCTTTCGATTACTGTGCACCATGGTTGCTTGCTCTTGCTTAATGCCACGTGCCCCCATAGCTACTAATGGGATGTGGAATATCCCACATCATTTCGTTGGAAGGATGAAATGATGTGGGATATTCCACATCATTCCATGCAAGGGAGGGCAGCAGGCTCAAAGACTACTGAATGTTATGCAGTTCAGTTTCCAGTGCCAGTGTACCGGTAAATGAATTATGCAATAGAGTTAACCGAAAAGTCAGCTCAAAGAGGAAAGTTTTAGCAAATTCCTCTTGAACTCCTCTTGAACTCATATTGAAATATAAATAGACCAAAAACTAGTTCAAGGTGAGTTGAGAGACAATCTAAAGCAAGCCACTGTCATTATTCTCCACACCTCGCAATGACTTCCACACCTCCTACCAAAGCTTCAAGCCCATGGCCCACAAGGGGACAAGTTATGACACGACACTATTCAACCCAAACATAGCTCAAGGGAGCTCAAAAGAGCGCTTGAAAGAAGGTTGAAAAGGCATGTTCCATGGCCTTCTTTTCGGTTAACTCTAATTACAAGAGAGTGGAGGTCATTTAGAGAATGTGATTTGAAATATCTACACGTGGGCAAGTTCTTCATAGCATAATAGAGCAATGGGAGTCAATTTCCTTGTGCAATGGGATCACAATTTAATTACAAATAGAGATTAAGTTTATACGGAAGTCCCAAAATGCATAGAATACAAATGGCATTTCTTCATTACTTTAAGAAATGTGAATTTAAGTGAAGATTTTCTTTAATTTAGTTTTCAAAAGGGTGCTCCGTTGCACTCTATTATGCTATGTTTGAGATGAGCTTAGAGTAGCATTCTAGATTAAAGTTAGAAAAAAATTGTGCATCTTAGAATTGAGAAAGTGAGAGCATTTTCACCAGTGAATGGCATCCTCAAATTTCTAGTTTAGAATCGAGGTCCTAATTTGACTTGGGGAAACTTTTGCCAATTAGAGCGTTCAAGACTGGCATATTACTTGTAGATATCAACCAAATTCCTCTTTTATGACGGTTGAAAACACAATATCGTGGTGGAGTGTGTTGTTACAAAGCATACGTTAACCCTTAAACGTCAAGGTATTAAGCCCCATGGGCTTATTTAAAAGAGAATAATAAAGATAAAATTGAATTTTCTCAACCAAATCAAGCGAGGATTGGTGCTTTAGAAAGCTACTGAAAAAGTGATTTAGATTCCAAATTTGCGCCTCATTTGAGAGATTGTGAAATCGTTGGTAAGCAATCAAAGTTATCAAATTCAACAAGTTTTGAGGTTAGGGCAGTTGAAGTCGTTTTCTGAAAAGTGCCGCGGTGCTACAGTGCTGCAATAGTGCTGACTAGCAGAGCCGTTTTTTTCCCAAAAAAACCATTTTAAAACATTTTTTTAAAATTATTTATAAATTATTTATTTATTTATTTTTGTTTCGCCTCCAAAAATTTAGATGCCTTTCGGGCTGCCCCGCCCATGCCCTCTTGATGTTTAAGGGTGAAGCATTTTCACAATTATTAAATTTCGATGAATGTTTTACTATTGTAGTGATGAAACATTGAAACTATGTAAGTTTAGGGTGGATTTTTTGGTTTACAAAAACAACGTTAGGTCACTATCTATATTATATTCTTGTTTTTGAAATACTAGGGTACAAAGTCACAAGCAAAGCAGCACACATATGCACTCATTTGAATGTGTTAAATTTGCAATTCTTTTCTGTAGTGATTTATGTGAAGGTGCATTTAACCCTTTCAAGCGCCTTCGTCCACATAGTGAACGCTGAACGGATTCAAACTGTTAAAATTCCATCTAAATTGAATAGTTTTTCATCCTCCATAATTTCTCATGGTTCTTGTGCAAGTTGATTATTCTTTGTGCGGTTTGATTCTTCAAAATAGTTTATTATGATTTTTGGAGAAACAACACAAGTGGTTTATGTCAAGTTTCATTCTTAGTTCAAAAAGTGAGACCTTAAAGATGATTTTTCAAAATAAGTAGGATCAAATATTGGAAACGATACCATCTCGTAGTGCATGTTATTCCAATTTCATTATAGCATTTTAAAAAAAAATTATGTTAATTCATGATTTTTAATTGATTTTCAAGAGAAAACCTTACAAAATTAATTGAAAAATATTCTACAATTAGAAAATTACTATTACAGATTAAATACTTAAAGGTGAAAATGCAAAACAATGGTTTCAATAACTAAACATATATGGTTTTTGTTTTTTTCGTTCTTCTTGTATGTTCACTTGTCCATTGTTTATCCAACTACTTGATTAATTGTCCAAAAATAGCTTAGCAAGACTAATATTTTGAAGATATCTAAAATAACCTTAGCAAGGTCAATTATCTAAAGATGTATAGGTGTTCAAAACGTTAATTTCTAATTTCCCACACTCTTTTTGTCAACTTGTTTTGTGTGTTGATGATGCAAAAAGGATATTTTCAAAGAGTAGACTTGATCTTCATGAAATTGATTGTATTCTCCTAAGCTCCCATGCAAGGAAGATAATTTTCATAATTCAAAGAGTGCATTCTATAGTAGCCAAAAAAATACTCCAAAAACTACCTATACCTTGAAATCACCCTCACAAAAGTTAAGTATATCAGATTCAGAAAATATGAAACTAATGTCACTGGTGGATATCTTCTATATATAGAGAGTATAAATTAAAATGTCAAGTTATCTCTTCCTTCAATTTGGTTGTTTAGAAAGTTGTAGGACGTAAAGGCAATTGTCCAATGAGCATTTGTCTCTTCGGGTCCTTTCCATTTGTGCTATATCCATGATTGGAAGGTTTAGCTAATTATTCCGTTCTCCCGATGAGCCAAACATCAAATGCAAATTGCAAAAGATTGGAAGATCATCTGTATGTGCCTACAAATCTGGTACGTAGAGGATTTCCTATGAATGTGACACATGGAGACACTATGAGTCGACTTACGAATACATGTCATCATTCCATATCAGGCCTTAGAGGAAGCATGGAAAGCATTAGAAGGGGCAGAGTGGAAAATTCCCATCAGTCCCTATTACAATAATATCTTACATAGTCCCTATTACAATAATATATATCAATATAAATTCAAAAGTAGTGCTTTCTTGTACAATAACAATAAATAATTTTATAGTGTCAAATGTCAAGAAAGTAGTGAGGGGCAACCTAATTTCACTATTTAGGATGGCTTTCCATGTAGAGCATGAACCCGCAGGTTGATGTCATGCATATCATCTTTGCTCAAAATTCAAGGTCCGTCATTAATACTTTTACCTTGTGACATTACATATTTGGTGTAGCATGCCCTTCTAGATAGAGTTTCAGCTATCAAGGTAGGAGGCTCTAAACCCGGCCGTGTAAGGGCTGTGGCATTATGAGGACACAAGGAGAACTGAGCATGATTTTTCATTGGAAGAGAAATCCAAGCAAAGACCAACATACTTTGAATCAAAAAATTTGGATGTTCCTAAAATTAGTTATGAATTTCTAAAGTTGAAATGATATGGGTTCTAAAGTGGTGCTCTTCACCATGAGTACATCCAAAATTTCAAAATGTTCGTCCTTGGTAGAGCGCGGGTTTAAAATCGTGGCGGGTTTAGTGCCCTCTACCTTACTGGTCTTGTAATTCAGAAATGCAAAACAAGAACACTTGCATGTCAACCTGAATGACTATTGATGTATCACCCTTCCTGTTGATATGACATCACTCATGTAGGTTCAGGATCTCCATGGAAAGCCATCCTTAATGTTGATGATGGGATGATCCCTATTCTTTCTTGGTGAGGATTTACACTTCCCAGAGGTGCAATTCTTTCACTTCTCATCACTCAGCTGCTGCGTCAATCCATCCTGTCAAGCCTTCTTTTGAATTAATTCACTGGCGGGTGGATGTACTACATTAATTGTTGCATTGATCTCCAGCTTTTCACATCAGAAATCAAGATATTTACTTATTTTTCCAGTTATTTATTTATTTATTTTCTTCAGTTTTCTCAGGTAGCCAGCTTTTCTCACGATACTTTGGTAATACTCAGGTGATACTTTGGTGATACTTTGGTGATACTCTGGTGATACTCTGGTGATACTCAGGTGATACTTTGTTGTTATCATGATGATACTTGGGATAATATTTAGGCAAAATTTGGCTACTCACCTAAATTTTTCTCAAGTATCTGGTTGTTTTTGCTCTCATATCTTCAAATATCCTTCAATACAATTAGCCACTGTCTTTCAAGTATAGCAATTTGGTTGTTTTTAGCTGAAATTACTCGATTTCACCCTTGGTTTTGTGAATTACAATGTTTTTTTTTGGTTAGGAAACAATTTAACATTTTTGCTACATTTCCATGGCTTGAAATGCAGTCTAGGCTCCTTGGGTGCTCTTTTTGTATTTCTTTATAGGTAATATTAGGATAATATACATGTGCTAGCTAGGTGCTATTAAGGCTATAGATAGATAGAAACACCGACCCTATTGCAAGGCCGGCGTGAATAAAGTGTCCGTTCGTAATGTCAATGACCCGGTGCCCACCGAACAGAGGGACATTGAGACAAAACTACTCTCCCCTTTCGAGGATGGACACTATAGTAACCAAAACAAAGTAACAGTAACAGTAACAAACGAAAATAACAAAGTAATGATGGTTGGGTGTTAGATTGTATAAAGGTATTTTTGAAGTTCGGTATTATCACCAAGTCATGAGTTCTTTGGTTGGTTGGTTGGTGAAGGGCGTTGTATCACATTTATGTGGTCCGGGTTTGAAACCTATTATTAAGGCTATACATGGATGATACAAAGATACCTAGGTTTAAAGAGGCTACACATTTTGGCTCCATGTAAGAAACCTCACTATTATTCCTTCTTTCTTTTCAAAAATCCTTTGTATCAATTAGTCAGTCCAAAATTTATTTAGCAATTTGGCTAAAATTATCAACAAAAAATCATTGGACTACATAACCAACGAGCTGCCCTTATTCAACATCAGCAATCGACTTGATATTGCATTTTTTTCTCTCACTATTGAAGACCCTCCTTAAAAAAAGCCACTAAAGAAGGAGGATCTTGAATAGGGAACATGCACCACTTATGATGAAGAGCTGGGAGCTCAACCACAAATTGCACTGGTGTTGATCCTTGCTTACAAAGAGTGATCGAATCAGTGTTCCTTTCATCAAGAAATTAAAACTTGAGCTACTAGACTGTGTACTACGCTCATCTTCACAACACAATCATCTGCTCCTTTCGCTGGTGATCGAAATATATATCGTGTGGGTATCTTTTCACTGGGATCATACATAATTGTGTGTGAGCCTACGTACGTTTATTAGCAACATAGAAGTCAGAGTAACTCAACATTTCGGAACCGTAATCTAATATGTTGATTTAGCTAGATGATTGTACGTACTCCTCTAGCTTGCGTTTCTAACAATCAGTGTATGATCAGTAAAATGATTTGTTATTCCCACCAGTCGCGATGTCGCTGCTATCTTCAAGTTTCTAGCCAAAAGTTGAGGTCCAATTAGAAGTTTTATTCCTGTTTCAGCTAGGATAACATGCACTGTCACTGCCTTGGTGTGAAATATTCCGCACCCGACAGTACTTCATCAGTAGCTAGCTAAGTGGACAGGTGGACAGGTGGAGGCTCAAGCTGATGAGCAGAGTGCATTAAGGAAAAGCAGTGGACATGAAGGCGGCTAGAATGTAATATCGGGAACCTCCCGTGTATTATCCCTGTAGAATGTAACTAGGGTACATTTGCCGAGGTGAGGTTCCCGAAACTACATGTGGCTACTGAATATTATGTGTCGAGGCTGGAGAGGTGAGATCGAATTGGTGACGTTGGGGTTCAAGAAAGCGGCACCGTCAGAATGTATGGGAGTCATGATCGATCGAAGCCCAGTAACTCAATTGTGTATACAAATTAGCTCGATCACCAACAGGGCTGGATCGGATCGGAAGTGAACGTGCAAGTTCATTCAAACTGCAGCGACTCGGCAGCCGCTTCATTCATTGTGCACACAGAAACGGGACCAGCGAAAGTGATGAAGTAGCTTGTACACTGGAAACTTTGATCAGTTTAGCCGGGGCTAAACTGGGGTAGTTTAGCCCCCTCTTTAGCCCTCCTTAGCACTATGTGAAAAATGGGGGGGCTAAATTTTTTGTACCATTAGCCCCCTTTTTGTACCATTAGCCGGGGCTAAAACACAAATTAGCCGGGGCTGAAAAGGAGAGATTCGGGTTTAGCCGGGGCTAAAAAAGAGAGATTTGGGTTTAGCTGGGGCTAAACTTCGTGGTTTAGTCCCCCCAAGCCAGTTTAGCCCTAGGGGCTAAACTCTCCAAAGCTTTCGGTGGTAGGGCGGGCATCCATGTACTCAGTTGCTTTGGTTGGGCTAGCACGGTAGTGAGATTGAGCCCCACAGCTTCGTTACCTCTGCGACGGAGGAGAACTACACTAAATAGTGTATTTAGTGTGAGGTGATGAATAATGTGCTTACCCCTACTACTTGTCTAACACTAATTGTCAATTTGTGGGTAATTAGTGTTGGCGGTTATCATTCAATTTGATTCATTTTCAGTTATCATCCAATTTGATTCATTCCATTTCTAAAATTTCAGTTTTTCCATCTAAACTTTCATCTCAAGTTTCATTCAGATTTACTCACACTAAATATCCATATCTCAAAAGATCACAATGTCAAAACGTTACTATTCTTCATAAATAGTGTGAGAATTCACATTTAGTGTTTTCACAAAAGTAGGTTTTTTGATATTTAGAGTGATGTTCGCAATTACAGTGCCTCACAGTAAATACACTATTTAGTGTACTGTACACAGAAACTCTGCGTAAGTAATAAATGAAATTCCCGAGCTAGCTAGGGAGGGAGGGAGTGGTAGACCTATCTGAGGCTGGGCGCAGGAAAGTCCCCGCTCAGATGCTGAAAATGCTCACTGGGACGCGCATGAATGCCGTAGAAATGAAGGTGCTTGCTTGCTGCCTTGCTCGCTCGCTCTGGTTGACGTCGTCAACGACAGCGGCGGCGACGTCGTCGTCGTCGTCGTTATTAGAGCTCCTGCACTGCCGCTGGTTTTCATCCATAATCAACTTTTTTTTTTTACTGATCGATTAACGTTTGAATGTCGACAGCCCTCTCCAGATTTGGAGAATTGGAAAGATGGATTATGAAATGTAAATAAGAGGGATATTTTGAAAAGTACGTATGATTTGATATTCTATAGATCTATGATTGCTATCATCAATATTTTTTCTCTAGTTGGAGATGTGTTGTTTTTCACTTACTATGAATGAAAAAAGTAATGAAATCGCGCCAGGCGCATGGGTTTGCGTCGATGCTGCTGAGTGGTTTTGGTCACAAGAAGACAAAAATCTAGACACAATATTCTGTCACTGTTCACTGTTTCCACAAAGTTGGGAATGAAAAACGACAGTTTTGCTACTAGTGTTTGTATGAAATTTGAGACTTAAAATTCAAAATTATTTCGTGATTTGATTACAAATAAGATATTCACAATTAATCTGTGGATGAAATTTGTTGTGTTCGGTTGAAGTGTAGTGTTTTTTTGGAGATTTTTCGGATGTTTAATTTTATGAGTTGATTTTTTCAAGAGCACTTTTGAGGAAAGATCTTAGTGGAATTTTTTGGTGAATTCCTGCAAAATGAAACAAGGCATATAAAATTCACAAATCATCCCATTTCTATTTGTTCACACACATATGAAGCTATCTTGCTATAGAATGATGCACTCATTGCTGATTTTATTCTCTACAGGATCCACGGACTTATATGATTCCTGCTATAAGTAAATATTGCTCAAAGATCTATTTGGAGTTCACTTCACTGTTTCTCTTCTACAAACCTAATTCCACAAATCCAAACTACCCAAAATCCTTGTAGCCTCTTCCCACAAAATAATTAATCGGCATGCCATAGCTAATCATAGCCTTGAGGGTGCGAAAATAGCCATGTATATGAGACGAAAATCATATTCATCCAATAGAAGAAATGTGAGATTCTACGACTACAAACATGTGACTCAAATAGTCCAAAAACTACTCCGTAATGACTGACATGAGTCATTATGGACCAGATTCAAACATATACTAGTGTATTTGTAGAATCCCACATTTCTTCTAGCGATTGCAGGCTCGCACAGAATCTCCCCAGTCTAAAACCTACCCCATCTAAGTCCTAGTGGTGGTTGTGAAGGACAGCCCAATGCCAGGGAGTTGTACCCTGATTCCGTTCTAGTTTCTCCATAGACTTTTCTCCAAAATCCTTTTCATTCCCTTTTTCCACTGCAATATAGAGATCCCCTGTTTGAATAAAAGTTTTCCAGAGTCTTAATTAATAAGGTTTTATCAACTTAAATTCTTATCTTCAACTGTTAAACGCTCCAGTTCCAGATCCAAGTCACTACAAGGAAACTGGGCTTATCTCATTGATTGAAACCAAGGAAATTCTTGTCTTATTCAACCAGTTACACTCACCAACTTTGTCTTACGTGACCAGTTACACTCACCAACTTTGTCTTACGTGACCAGTTGCACTCACCACGTGAGAAGTTAGAAATGACCAGTTTTGTTGTAGTGAGTCCTCCGTCAATTGCTTCTAATCTTGATATACTTCTAAACCTTCTTTTGTAATTCTTCCAGATTAAACTCGTTTCCCCACACTACAAGCAGGGGCGTCATTTCTCACTTAGGAGGATCTTGTTCATTGTCGCTTTTCACTCTAAGCGCTCGTCGTATGTGACGAATCGCACTCACCAAATCCAACCTAAAAGTTGTTGAGTGCTTTTTTGTTTTGGATGCAATATATCTGATGATATTTCGCCCAAAAAAACACATGCCCTGCTTGTCGTTGCATGACCATTGGGAATCCTAACAATCGTTATAATATGTTGATACAGATGATTGTACTTGGACCCTAGCTTGCATTTCTAACAGACGTAGCAATGATCGGTGGGAATGATATATTATTCCCACCAGTTGCTCGCTAGCTGCTACCTTAAAATTTCTTGCCAAAACTTGAGGTCCATTTACAAGTAAATTGTTTCAGGATATCCACCATGCTTTTGAGTGGTGAGAGTCGAATTGCTGACGTCCGGGTTCAAGAAGGCGGCACCGTCAGAATGAACGGGAGTAATTGTTAGCAACATAGGAGAGTAACTCAACATTTCGGAACCGTAATTTAATATGTTGATATACTGTAGCTAGATGATTGTTCGTACTCCTCTAGCTTGCGTTTCTAACAATCAGTGTATGATCGATAAATTGGTATATTATTCCCACCAGTCGCTCGATCGATCGCTGCTGTCTTCAAATTTCTAGCCAAAAGTTGAGGTCCATTTACAAATTTTAATCCTGTTTCAGGAGAGATAACGTTCAGTAGCATCCACTGTTGCTGCCTTGGCTGTACAGTAGATGGTGTGAAATATTCCGCACTGGACAGTACTTCATCAGTACACTAAATAGGTAGATTAGTGTTAGATACACTAATTTACATAAACATGTTGTAAGTTTTTACTGTTGATCAATTTTTTTATCCTCTATATTGGTGAAGATGGGGATCTTTCAATAGTATTGGAATCAATGTCTTTGGTAATTTTTTTTGTCGAGAGTAAAAATCTATAATATTTTCAAATCTTATAATTATCTAACACTAATCTACCTATTTAGTGTAGCTAGCTAAGTGGACAGGTGGAGGCTCAAGCTGATGAGCAGAGTGCATTAAGGAAAAGCAATGGCTGCTGAATGTTATGTATCCAGTAGGCTGGAGTACGTGGTGAGATCGAATTACTGACGTCGGGGTTCAAGAAAGCGGCACCGTCGGAATGAACGGGAGTCATAATCGAAGCCCAGTAATTGTATGTACAAACTAGCCCGATCACCAACAGGACTGGATCGCACAGGAAGAAATCAAGACGTTCCCAGATGTGATTTCATACGATTGACAAAATTCCCACAATCGTAAGGTACTTGATTTCTTGGGATGATCGTAGGGTATTTTTCATCTGGGAAAGTTATAATTGTCCGGGTTTCCCACATACGAATCTTGAATGTATCTCCCTGTGAATATCGGATCGGCCCTGGACGTGCAAGTTCGGGATTCATTCAAACAGCGACTCGGCAGCCGCTTCGGGATTGAATGGACGGCGACAGTGATGACGTAGCTAGTAGGGCGGGCATTCATGCATTCGGTTGCTTTGATTGAGCCCCGCGGCTTCCTTAACTCTGCGACGGAGGAGAACTACCTTACTCTGCACAGAAACTCTTACTATGTAATAAATGAAATTCCCCAGCTACACTAAATAGGTAGATTAGTGTTAGATACACTAATTTACATGAACATGTTGTAAGTTTTTACTGTTGACCAATTTTTTTACCCTCTATATTGGTCAAGATGGGGATCTTTCAATAGTATTGGAATCAATGTCTTTGTTAATTTTTTTTGTCGAGAGTAAAAAGCTATAATATTTTCAAATCTAGTGTAGCTAAATTAGTGTTACTCGTACTAATCACTCCCTATTTAGTGTAGCTAGGGAGTGAGCGCTAGACCTACCTGAGGCTGGTCGCAGGAAAGTCCCCGCTCAGAAGCTGAAGATGCTCACTGGGACGCGCATGAGTGCCGTAGAAATGAAGGTGCTTGCAAGCTCGCTCGCTCTGTCTGGTTGACGTCGTCAACGACAGCGTCGTCGTCGTCGTTAGAGCTCCTGCACTGCCACTGATTTTCACTTCCCTGGCTCGGTGTTTTTCCTGTGTTTTATTTTTCTTGAAGACTAACTGCCGACGAAAAAAAAATTGGAAAAGGATATTCGGTGAAATCTTAAGCTTACAATCATATTTTGGTAGATCTTGTCATTCATATTTTAGTATTTTTCTTTAGAAAATCTCGCTATCTTCAAAAAAAAATATATAGAGAGAATGTGGTGAAAAAGTTAAAATTTACTCATTTTTTTCTTTACCCCTAAGTGACTGATCGACCATTTTGTGGTCTCAGCCCAAATAACAATGACTGCCAATAGGCAGGAAATGACATTTTTCAAGTTTTGATTTTTTGTTAAAATTGGAGATCGAGATCATGTTCTAGCTAAATGAAGAGGTGTGAATCCAAATTTATCCCGTGCATTGACAATTACTGACAAAGTCTCATGTTCATGCACTTTGTCAAACCCAGTCTCATGTGCAGCAGGAAGTCAGACTTATGTTGTCCTTGTATGTGTTTATGAAAGAAACTGTGTCTTCTTTGCCATATACTGCAACCCGATGTAAGGGAGTTGCTCCTTGGTACTCTTCTAAGCTCGTCAACCATATTCTGGCAACTTAGCCATCAATCTTCTAAATTCAAAGCAATCTTCATCCCCAATTGTACTATAGATTTTCCACAATGTTCTTTTATGTTCTTTTGGTTCTGTAAGCCTTTTGACGAAAAATTGAGGTAGTAGAATAAGGGTGAGCTTTTCTCTTAATTTTTCAGCTATATGCTTTAATCTATCAATACCTTCTGTGCTAACGTTCACCCGCTCTGCCAGTTTGTCTATATCCTCTGAGCTCTAGATTCCTAGCTGGATGAGTTTCAAACATTGCTTTGTGTATATATCTTTGAACTTTTCCATCTCAACTTTGTTCTCATCCAACATTTGCAATGCCAATATTCTATGTCGCAGACTCCATTGACTACTCTGCAAAACCTACCATTGGCAAAGAATTTTTGGTTCCACGTCCTAGATGAAATCAATAAATTTTCCGTAATTGTGTTGGCCTCGAACTCCACAAAAAATATGGTTGTTTAATTTTTAGTTTGTCGTACTCAAATATTGGTAAACTTAACTTTTCAGCAATATCACATTTTCCTCCCAATATCTTAGCATACATCATTTGTTCTTTCACTTATGCATGCTTCGATTTTTTTGCTATTTGCAAAGGAGTAAAACCATTTTTGTTTGTGACATCCACCATTATGTAGGGCACTTCAAGAGAACTTCTACACATTGTGTAATCCCTTGGAAGGTAGCAATGTGGAGTGGTCTTTGACCAACCTCATTAGCTAAGTTCAACAAAGTTGGAAATTGGTGAAGATTTCACAAGAGAATGGCCATTACTCTTTGGCGTGCACCATAATCAGACCCTTCCTTGGGATCCGTACCCCACGCTGCAAGGTGGAGAATTGTATCTCCACATCTGATTTGCATATTAAAAATATTGTTCAACCACTTCATCCTTGATATTGTCCACATAACTATATGAATTCATCACATTCATCAACTTCGCTATAATATGTGAATGACCAATTCCTACTGCAAGATGTAGAAATTGTATGGAAGCGTTGAAAATTTGTTTTGCAATCATCATCCGATAGAAGGTCTCTTCTCTATTAATTTTGTAAAATGGATTGATACTAATTTTTTAGATGTTCAGGATTTCAACATGTGAAAATTATTATCTAGGTTTGATACTAGGTAGAATTTTTAATGAATAGTTGATCGTAATATATTATTTATGATACAAATGTGAAATAAAATCGACCAATTCAAAGTACAATGAACCTTGCAAGGAACCAAACCCTCATAATCAATCTTAATTCAAATGGGACCTAATTTAACATTCATACGTTCAATTCCTATCTATTTGGCTCTTTTGGTAAATTTCAATAACAATCATAAATTAATTTTCATGTATGAGAAAAATAACATCTTCATTACAATCCATGATCGTTAAACATAGTTAAATTTAGGAAAACATGCCACATTTTTGAAGGAACAATATTTAAAAGTGAATATTTTAGATATGTAATAATTCAATGTATGTACTTATTATATCCAGATAATATATATTTGATTGGTGAATAGGAATGTTCTTTCAATTAGAAATATTATGCCTTTCATTTGATATTAATGGGAATTTAGCTACGAGTGCTTAGTGCTTGTAAGACTTCTCTAGGAATGCTGATATGAATTGGAATCTTACTTAGAAGATGATGCGAATACAAAAATTAAAAAATTGAAAGTTAGATGGCTACAAGATCCATCCTCCTCTCCATTCCTTTGATCCTCTATGTCACGTTGATGGTCTCATTGTTCTTGCAAATAGTTTACTCCAACCTCCATCTCGTCCGTTCCATCCTCCTCATCTACTACATCCTCCTTGTTTGATCTATGCTCATAGTCTAGTCCATCTTCCTCCTCGTCTGATCCATCCTCATTATAGTTTGATTCATCTTCCTCGTAGTGTAATCCATCCTCAACAAAGCTAAAGTTTGAATCATAGCTATAGAGTTGGAAATAGCTTCCGATCTTTTGATAGAATCATTATCATTGAAGAAATTTGTTTGTTTTGGGAGAAATGGTAACCTTCAAGATGCAAATTTAACCATGTGTATGAAATTAAAACCAAATGTATTGCACATTTCAAAAGCTTCCCATCTTTGCTTTCCTTGCAATGCAAGAGCTATACATACCTCGAATAACCAATGTTTCTTCAATGCAAGGTTGTGAAGGAGAGCCCAGTGCAAGGGAGTTGCATCGTGATATTCCTGTGGCCTTATAGATGCACTATGCTCCCTATCGATCTCTTCCATCATTTTCACAAAACCATTTGCATTCCCTTTCTCCACTGCAATATAGACATCCTCTGCTAGAAAAGACTTTTCTCTCTTCATTGATGTGTACCAATTCCTGTTATTATTTTCACCTTTTAGTAGCTCCAATTCCACTTCCAAGCCTTCCGTCAATTGCTCCCAATCTTGGAATACCAACTACTCAACCCCTTTTAAAGCCATATTTGTTATATTGCGACGTTTTGCAGATTTTGAGACAACCTCTTTTAAGGCCATGTTTGTTATATTGCGACGTTTTGCAGATTTTGAGATAGAATGCTAGTTATTCAAAAATTCATTTAAAATTTAATAATCGAAACTAAAAAATATAATGGTCAAATAGTGATTCTGTAATGAAATTCTAGAAGATGATGCTGTTACCTGCTTATAATAAAAAAAATACTAGTGAAGAGATAGAACGGGTTGTTTTCGAGTCGAAAATAAAAATGAGACTGCGAAAAGACTCAATATAACAAATATGGCCTTATTCTTTTCTTTTTAAATTCTTCCAAACTAACCTCATGTCCCAAACGACAAGGAGTAGAAAATTCTTCACATACGTCCCTTAACTCCTTTCTGATCAATGCCAGTGATTGTTTTGCGTACGCATGCCTGGAGAGAGGTGACATTATCCAATGATTACTGGAATCCTGCAATGCCTCACAAACCTCAATTCTATGTTTGAGACTCCACTGGCTAAGCTGAAGAATGTTCCCAAATGTTCCTCCACAGAGTACTCTTTCACCGGAAACTCATTATCCTTCGCCCTCATGAACCATCTCCTTAGCATCATAACAACATCTCGATATGCTTTAAAACCACTCCCCACATTGGCAAAATTTCCAGCTTTTTCTTTCGCTGACTGTAACTTTGAACTCCAACCTGTCGAAAGCATCCTATTTCCAGGGTAAACTTCAAATTCGGTGATTTCCTCGGTAATAAATTCAGAGACCCCCGCCCCTTCTGCTAGGACTGGCTTCTGTTTAAAAGCTGAAGAAACAGAAGGAGGTTCCTCATCAGGAGCAGGCTCCAAGTGAACATCATCCTCTTCGGCCATAACTGATGGCTCCAGACCCCTGGAGCTACAAAATATGTTCGAAGATTGTAACGCCCAGATCGTGTTCAAATTTCAGTCAAGTCGATGCAAACGTGTAGTCAAATAGTAAATGAAAAATCACTTGCCGCACGATCCACCTAAGTTACTCAACGGTCACCAAGGGTAAGAAAGCAACGCTAGAACATGAACCCTGAGTCAGTGAGAAGACACAGAATCTGATGAAAGAGGAGCAGCATACCTGGTGAACCAAATACACTTGTGGCCTGGCACTCAAGTCAAACTCCACAGAAAACACGTCGAATAACAAGTCTTAGCTCGTTAAAAGAAGAAAACCTGTCAGCGCCTCATCAAACACAGGAGGAAGAAGAATTGAAAGTCCTGGGTGTCCAGTCGGTTTGATCAGTTGCAAGAAGCTTAGCGGTAATAAGACCAAGCCACATATATAGATCAGCTGCACACAAGCGGTGGCATAAGACAGGTACCCAACAGCAGCGTTCACAGAGAGCGATGATAATGCAGGTAGACAGGAAGTTCAGAAGAAGCAGACTGCAAGAAGCAAGTGCGTTGTCCCAGAGGCCAGCGTAAAGAGTTCGAAGATCAACTCCAAACCAGCCGTGAAGAAAGCACTGGAAGTCGCCGTGTGCGTAGATCAACTCACTCCAAATCCCTCCGAGAAAAAAACAGCGTGAGAAGAAAGCTCTGCTGATCAGCCGTGAAGAAAGCTCTGGGAGAACGGAACTTACACAAGACCTTTCACTAAGCAGCTCGGCGCTCATTACACAACCCACCTATCTTTCTGATCTTGTACACTGCCGTTAACCCTGACGTCAGACCATCTTCTGTTTTTTCCCTTTAAAATTGCACATAGCCGGTTTGAACTTTGCATTGAAAGTTTGGGGTTAAATAAAAGTCACCGTCCAGCTCACTTAATTAAGTTAGCAATCAGTGAGGATTCAATGCATGACTTTTCTACCCAGTCAACCTAACAATAGGGAAGGTCTACAGCTAAGGTTGATTTCTTTCTTTGTTTGGGCACCAAACGAAAGGAAACTTGCATTTCGTTTCTCCCTATTCAAGATCCTCCTTAAAAACCAACCCACCTATGAAGGAGGATCTTGAATAGGGAGTGCCAGCGTGCACCACTTGTAATGAAGAGCTGGGAGGCCAACCACCCTTGAAAAAAATTGCACTGGTATCGATCCTTGCTTACAATGACGAGCTCCGGTGATCGAATCAGTGTTACTTTCATCAAGAAATTAATACTCGACTGTACACGTACTCTTCACCACACAACCATCAGCTCCTTTCGCTGGTGATCGATGAATATATATGTTTATGTTTATGTTGATATAGCTAGATGATTGTACGTACTCCTCTAGCTTGCGATTCTAACAGACGTAACAATCAGTGAATCATCGATAAAACGATTTATTATTCCCACCAGGTCTACGCTCGATCGATCGTTGCTATCTTCAAATTTCTAGCCAAAAGTGGAGGTCTAATTAGAAGTTTAATTAACTATATCCCGTTTCAGGATTTCAACGAGGCTCTGAGTGGTGAGATCGAATTACTGACGTCCGGGTTCACGAAAGCGGCACCGCTAGCATTAACGGAAGTCATGATCGAAGCCCAGTAATTGTATATACAAATTAAAGTAGCCAGACCGGAAGTGAACGTGCAAGTTCTGGATTCATTCAAACAGCGACTCGGCAGGCGCTTCATTCATTGTGCACGGGATTGAATGGAAATGGGACCGGCGAAAATGATGAAGTGGCTTGTAGGGCGGGCATTCATGCATTCAGTTGCTTTGGTTGAGCCAGCACGGCAGCGAGATTGAGCGCCGCAGCTTCGTTAACTCTGCGACGGAGGAGAACTACTGTACACAGAAACTCTATGTATTGAATGAAATCCCCTTGCTAGGAAGGGAGTGGTAGACCTACCTGAGGCTGGTCGCAGGAAAGTCCCCCGGCCGCTCAGATGCTCCAGATGCTCACTGGGACGCGCATGAGTGCCGTAGAAAGCTCGCTCGCTCGCTCTGTCTGGTAGACGTCGTCAACGACAGCGGCGTCGTCGTCGTCGTCGTTACGGTTCAGATTGTCCTAAAACCACCAACTTAACCCTTTAAGGTCCCGATTCAATATTGTTTTCGAAGATTTGTTATAAAATGTTTGATGAACAATAAAATTGGAGTTGATGTACAATACAAAGTTGTAAATGTCAATGTGAAGATAACATCTCTACGGTTGAATTCATCATATTTATTATTAATATTTTTAAATTAATTTTGCAAGGTTTTCTCCTAAAAGTCAATTAAAAATCCAAATTTGACATTAAAAATTTTAAAAATATTGTAATGAAATTGGAATAACATGCACTACAAGTTGGTATGGTTTTCACTATTTGATTCTACTTATTATGGAAAATCATGTTTAAGGTCTCACTTTTTGAACTAAGAATGAAACTTGACATAAACCACTTTTGCTATTTTTCAAAAATTCTCAATATCTTATTTTGAAAATCCATACCGTACAAATGGTGGTCAACTAGCACAAGAACTGTTTTTTTAAATGAATGGATGAAAAACATCCACGTGTGTGGTGAAGGGATGCGTCTTAAATCAAAGGGTTAAGCAATCTGGCCTATTTTTGGCAGTGCTAAATTGAAAAAAATATGATCGCATTTGAAATAGGTTTTGATGAGGATTGCAAAAATTTGCAACATTTAATTTGCATTTGTCAATTTTGCACAAAATTCCGAAGTGGAAAGTAACCTGTGACCCAAACCAAACCTCTAGGTTTCCCCATGTCCATACCATGTGGTACTAACTTTCACTCATAATGATACCCAAAACCACCAACTATTTCTTCGCAATGCTTGGCGTGCCATTGATCTCCTTGAATAGTGAAATTGGTGGTTTTGGGTCTCAACTGTGGTGGCCCCAAGAAAAATCTACACGTCATAATTGGGGAAGGTGGTGGTTTTAGGACATCCTACCTTAGAGCTCCTGCACTGCCGTTGATTTTCACTTCCTTTTTTTTATTTTTGCTTTTCTTGAAGACAAACTGGCAACATAAAAAAAATAGGGAAGGATATTTGGTGAAATCTTAAGTTTACAATCATATTTTGATAGATCTTATCATTTATAGTTTAATATTTTTCTTCACAAAATTTGGCTACTTTCTCAAAAAATATGGAGAGGGGCAATAATAAGCTTGGGGTATCACTTTTTGGACACACTAATTAGGTTATTTTTGTTTAAAACCTCCAAAGTTTGCCTAATTTGCTCATTGAACAAGTTTGCCTAATTTGCTAACTTTTAATTTAGGCAAAATCCATTTTTTAATATAAACTTTTTGATAGTAATTTTAATATAAACTCTTTGAGAAGACTAATCCACAAGTTTGCCTAATTTTCTAACTTTGATAGTAGAAAAATTGGACAAACTTGTGGATTAGTCTTCTCAAAAAAAATAAAAATTAATTGTTATTATTTGGATGAAATTTCCTTATAATAGACAAAATATAAATGAACATATGTATGGATGATTCTATATATTTAATTCCTTACCTGGCTATATTCCAAGGTATGTGTTGCTCTATCAATGGAAAAAAGAAACTTATTTGCTGCCCTGGCCCTACAATTTTAGACTTCTAGTATTCACTTTTTAACCAATTTGTTTATTTATTTTGTTGGTAGACCGACATGTACTCTGGAATGTAGCCAGATAGAAAAAAAATAGATAGAATCTTATATATATATGTATTTGACATCTATAAATTTGTCTATTTCAAAGCACTTTCATCTCAATACTATTCATTTTAGAACCTATACAATAAATAACGTGGTTGTTTGTTTTGTTTCTTTTTGTTGAGATTTCTCCGATTGTACACTTGTTAGTCGCATTCTTGATACTAACAAAAAGCTCCAGATGGAAGGGTGCTTGTAGTTGGTTTCGTCGCATTTGGACCTATGGAATGAAAGGTATGGATTTTCAGTGATTTTTGTTATAATAAATTGAATTAGATTATGAAAATCAAAATAAGGGAGTATTTTATGTCATTCTTGGCATCATTGAAAAACTTGTGATGAATAGAGGTGCACTAAAGTTGTTTCGTAGTTTTTGACTTACGGTGTGAAAATTGTAGATTTTCATACAAATTTTGTCACCATAAAATGAATTAAATTATGAAAAATTATCCTAAAAAAGAAAAGAAAAAAGAAAAAACACATAAAACACAAGGAACAACGGGGAGCACGGGGAAAAGGAGAGCATGGAGACATGTGGAACACATGAAACATTTGGACCAACGGCACGAGGCCATTATCTAGTATTGTTTCACTCATTGATCTATGAATGTAAATGCCCTTTGAAACTGCATATATGTTAGAACGTTTGCCATTGTAAGTTGAAAGTCATATCAAGTTGAATTAACATATGATCTATATTTGAAGAGTCCTTGCAATAGTTTTGCAAAGACGCATTATAAAATGCAACTAAGAGGGATATTTTGAACTTGATGTATGAATAAAAGTTGTACATGATGAATTTTAAATTCTATCCATACAATTAGATCTGCAATTGTCATCACCAGTATTTTCTATAAACATGTATATCTTATTTGTGGATATAAGAGATATTGTGGAAGAAATTTGTTGTGATAGGTTGAAATGTAATACTCTAAGTGTAATGATTTTTGTAGATTTTTTGATTGTTTAATTTTGTAAGGTTACTTTTTCAAGAGCACTTTTAGACAAAAATCTTTGAAATTTTTGGGGAAACATTGTAACATGAAATGAGGCATAAAATTTTAACAAATCATCCCCTTTCTAATCAGATCACACATGCATGAAGTTAACTTTCCATAAAAATTCAATAAAAAATTTATTCTGCAAAAGGTACATGACAAATGTGGAAACAAAGTTTGCTTTAGTACATCATGCAAAATATACATAGTTGGGCAATTAGGAGTTAATCCTTAACCCGTAAAGGACTCCACATCTCTCCTAATTTAGAGAACTACAAAAATGCATTGTAAAATGCAACTAGGAGGGATATTTTGAACTTGACGTATGAATAAGAGTATGAACCTCACGCGTTAGATCTATGATTGCTATCACCAATATTTTGTATAAACTTTGAAACTTAAAATTCAAAATTCTTTTATAATTTGATTACAAGTATGATATTGACAATCTATGGATAAAATTTGTTGTAATGGATTGAAATGAAATACTCTAGATAAACTGTGTAGTGATTGTCGGAGATTTTTGGTTGCTTAATTTCTGAATTGATTTTTTCAAGAACACGTTTAAACTAAGATCTTAGAAATCTTTGGTGAATCGCCCCAACATGAAATGAGGCATAAAAGTTTCACAAACCATCTCATTTCCTCACCCATTTCCACAAAGTTCACACATGCATGAAGCTATCTCCACCAACACCGTTTCAAGAACGAACCTTATATCGCAGATGCTCCTAATCCACAAGGTTTCATTGCCTTCGGCAACTGTTGAATGACCAGTTGCTCCCTTATCTAGGGAAGTCAATCCACTATGGGTGGCCAAACTGCAGTTCAAAATATCAAGCTACTGATCAGGATTGTAGCATGGATAAATATCAAAGCCTCACAAGGGAGGAAATTCCATCTCTCAAACCAAAGGCTAAAAGTTGGACCCCATATCACACTAGTTTGTATGAAATTGATTACTTCATTGCCTAAGAAATTCAAGTAGCCTACTCCACCTAGAGCCATGGAGATGAAGTGAATCATGTGCAATCGTCAGTGAAATGACTAAAGCTCAATAAAAACTATACAGGAAAAAGAATTTAAAGAAAAAACAATAGATAGATGAGAAGAAGGATTTTAGAAACAAGATGGATAGAGCTTGTGTAGTGCAATTCCTCAATCCACAACAAGATTAGCTGGTTACAGCGCTGACAAGCTGAAATACGTCTCCTTGTCCATCAATAAAAATGCGAACGTTCTATCTCCATTCATAGAATATGTGTAGGAAAACTGAATCTGTGGAGGCAAGTGGTTTAGAAATCAGGTAATTCCTGGCAAAAAATACGTTAAGCTGAAAAATGTCAACGGACAGAGGGAGTATATGTAAGAGAAACGATCCTGCTCTTTTGCACAAAACCAGATACGAGAGCAATGAGCGATACTGAAACAGACCTGGGCGGTACTATGATGAGCATGACTATGAGAAAGCTGAGTCTCGACCAACCCTGCAAGGTGCTCTGCCACAGTTGCCACGGCTGCCTTTATTGACTGGAAAAAATCCATCAGCCTTCCAAGTAGAGAAATAACTGCAATTCATGGACACAACCAATCATTTCTGTTGAGTCAAATGGATTGACAGTGCATTGCTTAATTTACCTGAAATCCCACTGGATAACTTTGCTGTTGCACTGCAAGTGCCTCACCCATTTCTGTTGACTAGATTGCACAACAAAAACCATGTTTGGCAAGGCCTTTGCCGCATAATGCTTGTCTTTGAACAGCGGCTCTTCACCTGATCGCACAAACCAAAAAACTGGAATTCTAAGGAAGCCCTTCCCTGCATGTTGAGGTCTGCAAGATGGCGCAAATCAACATCCAAAACATTGTTCAATATCAGTAATAGCCACATCTACTAATTCGGTAAAAACTGCTTGTGGCTTTCTAATCAATGACGACCTAACGTTACATTGTACGCTCATGATAAACATTCACTCAGAAACTCAATGGATGAACTCTTGAAGAGGAATACTTGCTCTTCAATACGACTTGCATTAGTTCCAGTAATAACTAGAGTAAAGCGTAAACTTGTGAACACGACAGAGTAAATCTAAAGCCACAGCTTTCGTATCGGTTTGCCATTACGCGACGCAGAACAGGTGTGAAATCTTGCCGCACAGTTGAGCAGATCGATGTGTGATGGCCGCATCTGGTTTCTTGGACAGTGATGAGTGTCCATGAATCGGAGAGCCGGAGATTCTCAACGGCTTCAATTCAGCCACGCTCGTCCACATGCCGCCGTGATGAAGGTAAGGGTGACCTAAAGTTTTTCTTGGATCCTTCATTGTCGATGATGCTCAAGTCCAAGTGCGAAGACCTAACATGTTCCTTCGAGTCTCGACTGGAAAAACTGCTACTGGAGGCTTCAGAGCTTAAGTTTTTAAATGCGCTTATTAATCAAGGTTGTAAGTTCGGATGCGGCTCTTTTTCCTCTACATCGTTCGAAGTTCATCTCACCGAACTCCGATTGTTTTTCTTTTGGTCGTACGCAACTTGAAGGGAAAAAGTATTTTCAGCTTCTTGATGCCACACATGTTGCTCAAGAAGATTAAAAGCTGGAACAGTCTTCATCTGCGTACCAGTATTAGTCCACACTTTAGCGGCAATACGTCCATTTCAGAATTGTGATGGCCTTTGGTTTGGCACAATTGTAGCAGGAGGTCATATTGATAATAATGTGAAACGAACATACTTGCATTGGTTGAGGACAGCATCTGCCATCTGATGATCTTCGCTTGCCGCACATTTGACAGATGCCGCAAGATTCGGCGGGACATTGAAAATCTGCTCTCACAAAATTCACACCCTACGTCGTCATCGGAATTCTGCATCGCGTCCTTCTACTGCTCTGGATAATCACAAGGCGCTTCTGTCACATTAGAATTATTTATTTCCTTTCAACAAGTCCTTCTTCAACATGTTTGCAAAAGGTCTTATCTGACATGCCTCAAAAGTGAACTAGTTCTTCAATATTTTAGTACTCCAGATTCTTATTGCACTATAATGGAATGGCTGTATACTACTCTAGAATGTAAAACTTGTTGCAAAGAGACAAGTGCGACTTTCATAATTATACAAGTCATCGTAAAAATAAATTAATACCGGTAGCAAAGTATACCTGTGACAGAGAAAAAACTCTGCTCACTTGCTCCATCAACATAGCCGTCATTTCTACGTCAAGCCTTGCAGCATCCTGGAATGTCTGGAACTCTCTGTTTTGAAAACTTGACGATATTCCTCTCCTCGTGCGCCTAACAACAAAGACTGAAATTCCTTCAACCTAAACCCTAGCTAGTACAATACACTACCATCTTCATTTTCAGTAAACCCTAAGACCCCTGCGCTACAAACATACTTGAAAATTCATTCAAAAAAACTGAAGCAAACATGATTTATCCCTAAAAGAAAAGGAACTGGAGCTGGCACATGACTACAGCCTCTTTTGCTCATGATAACATTCTTAAGGAGTAGGGTACTGTACTTTTTACTCATACAGGAACTTTCCTTAGAACATGAAGTGAAAGATGACACTTGCCAGTATATGAGGGAATTTAGTAGGAGTCATGCAAGTAAGACAAACTTAACCCTCAAAGAACCGGAAGGTTCGTCACATAGCTTCTGGAACTAGAAAGTGAGGAAATTCGAGTAGTTGGGCTGTGAATTGTAGGGTGAGCAACAAATAGATGTTGGCTCTTTTTGAGAGATGAATCCGTGCGTACTTTTGGATCGGAAATTGATGAAGTGTACGATTTTTGGTGATTTTTTTTTAAGCTATCTTGACGTCACTTCAGATATTCATATCTTTTTCCCCACAACTCTGAAATTCTTTGCACGTGTTCAAAACGATGATCTGTATGCATGGTAAAAATTTGATCCTTTTTTCATACAAAAGCTACGTAAGTCTTTTTTATTTCAACGGTGTTGATCGTCAAAATTATCCCCCACGTGCTAATGAGGAATTGATCTTGTTACAAGAGCTATTCAAGAAAACAAGAGCTAAGTTCAACACCCCCTCGGTCCTTTAGGGGTTAAGATGTGAAAACAAAGAGCATCGGAGAAAATCTTGAAAAATTTAGTAGTGGTACAAAGTCTAGGGTTTAAGAATATTATGTGTAGGCTGATGAATATGTGCCATGAAACAGAAATGCACCCCAGTCTGTGCAAAATCAGAAATAGTTACGGTTGTCAATGATTCTGCAACTGATTCTTCTATTTGCGAGTAATACTAAGTTAACATTTAAACACTTGACTATGACCATGGAATCATGTTTTACCTGTCACTCTCAATTTTTCCACTATAAATAAGATGAGAATCCAACTTTATATTTTTAGTAGATGAAGCCTTGTGATTACTATATACTGTGATTTTTCATAAATTTTGGTGAAATTCTGAATTGATTACTATAATTTTTCTGAAGTGATTTGAAAGAAAATCCATATTAATTACAAAATGTACTAAAAATTTCTGAACTCTTACCAAAGGTGTAAATTACAATGAAGAACATTACAATAAATGAGAATCATCTATGCATCTAAATTTATACTTTTTTGCTACACCATGTTAATACATCTAAAACACTAAACTTTATGACTCCAATAAAACACTAAACTTTCAGAGTTTTTCAAAAATTTCAAAGTGGAGAAGAAACTAGACTTGGTATACTTCAATTTCTTATGTAAGTTCATATGCAATAGAACTCATTTTCATGTCTTAAATTTTGTTTCAACAGAAAAACCAGAAAATTCAGAATATGCTACATGGTGAACTGTTTTCATGACTCTTTTTGTAATTAGCATCCCATTTAACTCCAAGAGGCCATTTTTTTGTCACTCCCAATTTTTTCATATTGCCCAGGCCTAATAAGATTAACTTCTTCCAATATAAAACATACAATATTATAAGTAAACAAAGTCTTCTTTCTAATGCAATTGGAATTATTTTCATACAATCAAAACTCAAATTTTTGATTTAGGAGGATTTTTCAAAGTGAAACATCTCAATGTTGAAATCGACTTCAACACTTTGGATAGGTTTGCTAAAAAAATTAAGCCAATGAGATTCATTAGGCATCTTAAAGGAACTTGACTCTAGCCCACATGGATTGCATACCAAGAGTTGCGGGCCTTTTTAATTGGAGGAGAGTTGAATGAATCATACAATTTGGCCAGAATTTATTCCTTTTTTTAAATTGTAACCCCACCCATTACAAGGTTTTTCAATAAATGCTAATGAATAGAACTTTTTATCAAATTGAGTCATGCATCTTGCAAACTACCCCATCTTCAGGATGAGCAAAAATGGCACTTCATTTCTATATTTGTATGGTTTGGGAGGCCATCAAAGCAATGTTGCCGAGATATTTCAAGACTTGAAATTTCAAATCTCAACTTCATTTGCTATAATCTTGAAATCTGTACTATCAAATGTTTTGAAAATTTGAAGGATGGTTTGTAAGGCCCACGAATATAAGATCCTACATTTGGAATGTAAAAAAAAAGATTTTGAAATGCTTTTAAAATCATCAACAAAAATAACTAAAATGATGTAGTTTTGGGTGGAGGACCCGGCTTAGGCAATTAGGAGTTAAAATCCAAAAATAGGTTGACTGATACGAAATTTAACCATCTGACACGCTTGTATATATATAACGGATGATGAACAAATTGTAAGCTTTCACTTGACTACATAACATATATTTTTCATTTATCCAATTTTTCCTTGGTTCTTGTGCTACATGATTACCATTTGTACTATAATGTGTTCACCCTCTTCCCTCCCTTCAATCCTTTGGTTAATTCTTTTGTTGGTCTTATACCAAATTGTCAACACCTTGATACCCATCCACTTTTGATACTCGAGGCAACGTTCAATAACTCTTTAGTTTTACATATTGTCTATTAAATGCAAGGTCACATTTCTTCCCCTTCCTTTGTAGTTGTGAATTGTTTTTTTTGAATTAAATATTTTAAAAAAATCTTCTTTTGTTTGATTATCATTTTTTTTCCTGTTCATATTAAAACAGTTTGTAAGGCACACTATTAATTATTAGAGTAGCTTGTGTTTGCATGCAACATGACTACTTTGGTGGTGGAACAAAGTGCATATGTTTTTGCTTGCACTTTTCATTATACAATAATTTGATGATAGAAAAACAATTGTTGTGGTTTATCTAAAAGTTGTGGTCCGTGAAATTCTATAGCTAACGTTGATTTCATCAATTCAAGAACGATAATATTTAACCTCTAAAAGACCAAGAAACATGAATTGGACCTCGTATTGTTCTAGTGGTTTTGAATAATTCCTATTTGAACTTCCCTTTCACTAGTACAAATATTGTTTAACATGACCTCTCTTTAACGATTAAATGTCTATTATCACTTTGATTTTGAGTCACTAAAAACGAGTCACAATTGACATGTAGTTAAAAACATGTCACACTGAACAAGATTTCTACTAATATTTGTTCAAATTTATTTGGGTTTTTTTTATCAACAATCGCAATGTTCTTTAGTGTTTCTAGTAATACAAAATTTGGTCCCATGTGAATTACATTTTCCACAAATTGATCAATCAAATTCGTCACTTTAAAATCATGAATCCTTGATCCTTTAGGGATTGAAAATCATTTCTAAATAAATAAAATAAATATGTAGTGTAATTCACATCAATAAAGAAAATGAAAAACGTAGCCTTGACCTTTGAGTCACGTTCTCAAATGTCTTTGCATCCAACGACAACCAATGAAAGCGTTTGCTCTTCTAAAAATTACACATAAAAATAAAATAAAAAATTGGTGTAGACCACACCAATAATAAAGAAAAACGAAGTGTAGCCATGTCATCATGACGTCACGTCACGTCCCCCGCCAATAGACACCAACCAATGAACGCGCTTGTACCTCAAAAGTGCGAACGAACGACAAACGCGGAACCAATGAACGCGCTAAAGCCACCGGACGTGCCGGCGACGAACGAGAAACGAACGGACGACGACGTACGGTGACGTCGACAGAGAAGTTGCCGAGTACGACGCGCCCCCCGCTCAGTCTCAGCAAGAGCCGCGGAAGTTTCGTTCGCATCCAATCTCAGTGCCAAGCATGTCGCTCGCTCGTCGTCGTCCTCACAACAAAGCCGACGGACGGGGCTCCCCTTCCCTTCCCTTTCCCTTTGCCTTCCTTTCTCCATAGCCTCACAACAAAGCCCTTTCCTCCCTCCTTCTTCCCGTGGCGCTCACGCTTCGTCTCGTCATGCAATTTACTCGCCAGCCTCAACAATCAATGGCGCTCAGTCTCCCATTGTATAGGTACCTCTTTTCTTCCATTTCCGTTTCGTTTTGAATGAGAAAACGAAAGATTTAGGTTGTGTAGCGGCTGTGTTTGTTTCTTTCAATGAAAGTGTTAGATACGCTTAGTATTTTAATTTTGATTTTTTTCTCGAGGTTTGCGTCGCTCACTTCCTGGACGTGCAGACCTTCCTATGGTCAAAATTCATATGATACGAAATTCTGGAGGTGATCGCTAGAGAACGTTCTTTCTTGCTGTAGGTGGACATTGATAGCAGAGTTTGTTTTTTTCTAAAGGTATATATACATATATTATATGGCGTCAGTATTAAGTTTTATTTAGGATCTGCATCTAGAGTTGCGACGGTTGTTTGGTTAGGGTACGAAGGAATTAGTGAAGATATATTAGAGTACATCACAGTGTACACTAATATATCGAGTTTATTAAGGTTTATATCGAGTTTTTAAAGGTTTATTATCGAGTTGTAGGTTTACGCAATGTCTAAATGGTACGTATCCTAGTTTTCTGGCAATGCCCGTACTATGAATCCGTGTTGTGGAATTCTAGTGAGTAATTTTTTGTGTTATTATGGCTCGAGATAAGGACGTTAAGAGTTTAATCAGTTTTTTGTGAGAATTGGACTATCAAGTAGCTTGAGTAGATGCAGTGATTTGTATCGTCATCTAGGATAGGGTGCCTTGTCTGTATGATTAGTGAGTTGCATAATCTGTTATCGTGTAAGCATTAGAGAGTTGAGGAATGTGTAAGTATCCCCTCCCGAAATAATGGTCTGATATGAGTACCCCTCCTGAAATCGTGTGATTTTATTTTGGTAAGAATAAGATATTGAAAAATTACGAAGATTAGATGGTGTTATAGATGGTATGGATGCAGTTGCATACACGGTGTTAAAGACTAGCATTTTTAGCACACATAAAATGAGTTACAGATGATGGTGAGACGGTCTAAGGGGGTACCTATATCAGACCATTAGCAATTTTTTTCTAATTCAGGTCATGATGGGCGATGATATCTCAATCAGAGCTTTTCTAAACTAAGCACGAATATCCGAACAAGATACTTTTTAGAGAACGAAACGGACAGGTGTGACGTGCTTAAGACATAAATGAAAGCGCACGACTGATTTCTCTGCACTCTCGGGTCCTGGTGTTGATAAGAGCAATATGGATTGTTTAATTTGGTGTTTCTTGCTTTTACCTTTATATGTATTTCTTTTGTGTCCTTGTTCATGGTTTTTCAGCTGCAGTAGTTTGATGAAATCGTGTCCTTGAGTGTTCATTTGACATGTTTTTGTATGGTATTGCAGTTGTTGAGATTCCTTCTTCAAAGACCGACCATTTCACGTAGCCAAGTTGATGAGGACTTTATATTTTATTTCTGAATTAGAAAATGTAGTCGATGAAGAGGGGATCACAATGATTCGCACCCGGAAGGGCTAGTATCTTCTCGCATCCAGGAATGGGGAGCGAGAAGCCGCGCCCGTTGGCCGAAGTGATTGATAATACTGCGAAATCAGAAACCTTACCGTCCACTGCTGCTGCGAATCCTACACCACCAATGGATGCTCCTCAAAGCTCCGGGCCTCCTCCCTTTCTCACCAAGACCTATGAAATGGTCGATGATTCTGCTACCAATTCTATCGTGTCCTGGAGCTCTGCGAACAACAGCTTCGTCGTCTGGAACCCTCCAGAATTTGCACAGGACTTGTTGCCCAAGTATTTTAAGCATAACAATTTCTCCAGCTTCGTCCGGCAGCTTAATACTTATGTACGTAATATTCTGCTTTCTGCTGTCAGACTCTTGCACCTCACCCTCCTTTTATAGCTGTGCTTATGCTGTCAAACTGGTTTGCACAAAAATAATTTGGATGAACTTCGTTCCAAAACGGCCGAGCATGTATGCGCTTTGTTCCTCCTCTTGTTTCACTGTGCAAGGGTCACGAGGGTTTCTTATCTTCTAGATGTAAAGCAATTAAGAGGGTCTTTTCTCTCCAGTTATGCACGCTATGTCGTGACTTCTCATCTTTGCGTTCTTTTATATTTGCCTGTTCAGCATGTATAGCTAGTTGGTTTCTTCAGGGTCATTTGATGAACACCAGAAATTTCAGCACATTGTTCACTTCGTCTGCGTGGAAGTTCCTCGTGCTATTTGCTTGCTTCGTTAACCCTCCCACCCTGACGCGTTACAGTAAAGATGCGAGAATTAAGCTTCCAACGAATTTGGAAGAATTTCCAGATTATCCATTGCTAGTAAATTGACTCTTGTGAGGATTTTATCTGCAGAAGGACATCATGCATCCCCTCGCTTCCAACAGTTTTCTTTTCCTTTTTGACGCATTGGCTCGTCCTGTAGCAGGTCTTGAGGTCCTCAAGTGGAGATGAAATTGGGTCGCATAGCCAGATAGATCTAGGCAGAAGTCATTCTGGACTTTCAGGAAGGGTAGCAAAATTGAAGAATATCTGTAAGTTCACGTTTGAATCTTACATGATACCAAGAATCTAGAGCTTGTGATGTCCTTTTTCCCTTTGAGGTTCTGTGATTTAGTGCATTTCTCTGACTCGATAGTTTGTAATTTAGTCACGCTGGATTTTGCTCAAAATGTCAACTGTGCACGTCGTTTCTGTGCACTGGTTTTATGACTCAATGTGCATCCCGGAAAAATTATAGGCGTTCTTGTCGTCCGTTCACCAGTTTCCCAAGAGCGAAGTAACAGTATTCAGGCACAGGGTGATTGCTATAATTAAAGTAATCACATGGGAATTAGCTAATACGTGACACTAGACATAAAGTATCTCGTTCTTCCAATCAACTGACATGTTCTTGAAATTTAGTGTTGATAACCTTTGAAGGGTTCTTTACATTCGTTTTCATTGTTTGTATTCAATGTCATGAACATCGAGTTTTATAATCATTTAGTTTCCCATGAGTGCTGTTGATTGTCCTCTGTCACGGTTCTATTATTCTTGTCCTGTGCCTTCCTGCCTGATTAGCTTGAGGTGTCCATTCGCTTTGTCTTTTTGCACTAGGGAATGATTTTCGAGCTCTATGCATGGTCTAAATTTTCTGTTTCAGTATGTTCCATGAGCTGTTTTTGGAAAGTCATCTGAATATTGATTCGTCATTGGAGTTACTTGGTCGTATCTGACGTTGATTCATGGCTGGATGGTACTTCTCAAAGTTATCTATTGTGGTTTAATTTTACTGCTGTCTACAGTTTTGTTTACGTCACAATGGAAAGAGATTTTATAGTCAACTTTCCCAAGTTATCCTTGACTTCGTAGAGAGTTGGTTTTTGTTTCTGAAGATAATGTTTTGGTCCTTCAGGGATTTCGGAAGGTGGACCCGGACCGCTGGGAGTTTGCCAATGAAGGGTTTCTGCGTGGCAGGCGTGACCTGCTCCGAAGCATTCACCGCAGGAAGCCTGCAACACATGTTCAGCAGCAGCAAGGTGCATGTGTGGAAGTTGGAAAATTTGGATTTGAGGGGGAGATTGAGAGGCTGAAGAGGGATAAAAGCGTTTTAATGCTTGACCTGGTCAGGCTGCGACAGCAGCAACAGAACACTGAGAGAGAGCTGCAGGTATTTTATTGGCTCATCTGTTGATGTGGTGTATATCAATCTCAAGTATGAAATCCCAGGGACCCTGAAGACACTAGTGTGTCTGTCTGGGTCCCTGTGAAGACTGGGAATGTCAGGTTTGATTACAACGTTTGTGCACCATTTTGCAAATCAATCAATGACGATACTTTTTTAGTTAGTCCTCACTGGATTTGAGTTTGACTCAAATTTGATGTGGAATCAATCTGGCTTACTGGCTCGCTGTTGTTTGATGGTGCAGATTATGACAGAACGCTTCCAAGATTCAGAGCTGAGGCAACAAAGAATGATCAGCTTCATTGCCAAAGCGATGCTAAATCCTTCATTCTTTGCTCAGTTTGTGTCACAGCAAAACCCAAACAACCATGTGGTGCGTAAGAAACGACGACTTCCGATACACGAGGATGAGGGCGATATTGATGAGTCTATCAGCCCTGAGTCATCCATTGAAAATCAGATAGTTAGCTTTCAGCGTTCTGGACTTGGAGAAGCCGGAGCCCGTGCCATGGTCGCTCAGATGTTATTCCCTTCTGACTCGCCCCCGGATAGCGACGACTTTGAGGGTTCAATGCGAGACTTGGATGTTTCTCATAATGGCAGGGGGAATAATAATAGTTTGAATCGGCAGTCTAGAGTTAACATCGAAGAGATCACCAACAAATTCCCAGACATTTTGTCGAACGCGCCCATCGTCACTGGTGTGAGCACCAGCGAAGGCCAGGAAGCCACACCTGCATCCCAGCCTTTCCATGTCACAAGGGTGTCAAGTGAGTCACAATTGCCCCCTCTGTATCAGAATCTCTGTTTCATCCATAGTGTCTGCGGTTTCAAGTCTGCATTCTGGCATAACTAGGTTGGCTCAGCAGTGGAACTGTTGAGGAGAGTGAGCATGCATGGGTGTACCACTCTGTGTTATATAATTTTGGTCCAGCACAACCGTTTTGACAGTGGAACTGTTGTGGGGAGTGTGCTCTGGATACTAACTGAATGGATACCGCCGCGTTGAATGTGTCAGGTGGTAATGGGTCAGAAGATGGAAGCAGATACCCGCAGTCAGAACACCATGGCAGTACTGATTCCATGGAAGCGGATTGCAACAAGGGCACGGTGTCTCATGAAGCGGAGGTCCAGAGTGCACGGAAGGACACTTCCAACACACACAACTCTGGTTTCTGGGAGCAATTTCTCACGGAAGACCCACAACCTGTGACCCGCGTTCAGGAGCGTGAGGTACAATTAGAAACGCAGGATTTGTTCCAGGATGATAAAAGCACCCTACGCAATTGTTCTGTTAGGCCACAAGTTGATAATATATCTCATCAATTGGGTCAACTAGCACCTGGCTAGATCCGTCAGGTAGTTTTTGCTGGGCGGATTTTGGACCCAGGCTGTTTGGGCTATGTAGATTTTTAACACCTTTTAACTTAGCCATTTTGGTTATAAAGAACTCGTCACCCTTCCGGTTTATCACTATAAACCGGGATAAACCACTCTGACTTTGGGTTGACCTCATCATTACTGCAGTGGTAGCACAAACTGAGTCACCCTATGTTTGAACATTTGCATCAAATTATCATACCGGAGTAATGTTTGAAACATTCGCATTCCATTATTTTGTTGTACCAAGAGCTTGAGATTAGACCTGAAAATTTGACCTCAACAACTGAAATATAATCTGACCCACCTCACCCCCTTAACCCACCTCTGCTTGAGGGTTTTGGACAGAATTTAACACCGAACTACCTGGCAGGATACATGTACTCCCTCTGTCCTCAACGACGTTTTTGCCAAAAATAAAATCCGTCTCTGTACTCGAGAAGTGGACAAGATTTGAAAGTGAACTACATATTGTTAACGTTACATGTTGGAGGAGTGGCTCTTTGTGGCAAAAAAAATTCATGATAAAACCCATTTGAAATATGAGAAGCCATGATTTTGGAATTCCAACTCATAAGATTTGAATTTTGAAAATCTTGTAAGTCGCAATTTAGAATTATGAAAAGTCATGATAAAACCCACTTGAAAATCCTAAAAGTTGCAAAGTGGTCTATCCTGATTGAAGTGGTCAGAGCTTTTGTTTGATTATGAGATTTAGATAACTATATTAAAAGCTATGGTGGTTGAAAGTTTGTAAGTTCTTTGAATGGTTGTTTTAAAATTAAGGCATGGAAGTAGGTGGTTTTTCAAAATCAAAGTGTATTTAGAAAGTATTCTAGACCACGAGGATATGGGGTTTGTTAAAAACCACACAAAATACTATGAGGAGTGGTATCCTACCTTACCCCAATATGGTGTTAAGGTGAGTGATGGTGGCTCTCAAGATGTGAGGTTAGTTTTGTAGTCTCACTCCTACACTTTTGGAATTGTGAGGTGCTCATTTGTACTTTTTGACACTAATTAGGAGATGTTATGATTCACACTAGATTTATGATGAGTCCCAAAGTGTAGGTTTCAAAATAAAAGTATTAAGGGCCAAATATAGAGTTGGACATCGATCAATGGTGGTTAATGATAATGGCTAGTAGTGTGGCTACTTGGTAGATAGATAGAAACTTCGGTGCTCTTTTGAAGCTAACATGGATAAAGAATTAGTTCGCAATGTCAATGACCCAATGCCCACCAAACAAAGGGCCATTGGAACAAAACTACTCTTCTAACATAACAATGGAGGTTTTTACAATAGCTACTTTGGACTTACATAACAATGGAAGTTTTTCCCATATCACAAAGTGCCATATCAAATTGTCTTATTGGAATTAAATTTAAGAGTCATGGGATGTTGTGCCCAAAGCTAACATTATGGGTGTGTAGCATATGCAATGTTAGCATGTCATGTTTGGTGCTACTAAAGAAACAAGGCATTGTATATACACACAAATAAAGTTCACTAGTTTACTCATTGTTTACTTGTCTTGTAAACAAAACTTCAAAAAATTTATAGCTTCTTGATATTGTATGCAAATATTACATTTTCTAGTGTGTTGAATATAGTTATCACTATCAAATTGACACATTTTTTAAACATTTCTACATTCTACCTTTTATACAATGACACTCCATAATATGACAACATTATTGTTTCAAGCAAAACACATGTGACGAGTCATTTATGTGACGAATCGACGCTTGCAACCTTAATGAACTTCCCAAACATGTCATAGTAGAGAGGGACAAGTGTACACAAGTGTATTTTTTAAAGATTTACGCCATAAAATTGTAAAAAATGAGATAATTTTTCTTACAAAATGAGATAAAAAATTTAGAATCAAATTGACAGAAGCTGCGCAAAAAGGTATGTGTTATGGCACACGGGGTAAGAGTTTCTAGGGTTTAGGGTTTTGGAACGGTCACGAATGGCAAAACCCTAGTTTCTCGTTGTCTTCTCCGCCTCTTGCAGGAACGGGTAATCCGTGTAGCCCTCGACAGGATCCTGCGTGTAGAACGTTGCGCGATTGTTCTTGTTGAGCGGAGCATCCAAGGCGAACCGCAGCAGCAAATCAGGATTCGCAAGGAACAATCTGCCGTAGACGACGAGGTCCGCTCTGCCACTTTGAATCGCCTCATTGCCGAGCTCCTTGTTCAATCCACCCGCGGCAATGAGAGTCCCGCGATACGCCTGTCGGATGGGCCACAGAGAGTCCTCGGTTTCGATCTCGCCCCTGAACGTGAACCGCGGCTCTACAACATGCAAATAGAGCAGTTTGAACTTGTTTAGGGTTTGCGCGAGGTGCAGGGCGAGTGCGTTAGGGTTTGAGTCGGACGCGTCGGCCACGTCCGTGAACGGGGACACCCGGATGCCCACGCGGTCCGCGCCGACCTCTTTTGTCACGGCCTCCACGACTTCCTCCATGAAGCGCGACCGGTTCTGCAACGAGCCGCCGTAGCTGTCCGTTCTGTCGTTCACGCTGTCTTTTAAGAACTGGTCGATTAGGTATCCGTGCGCGCCGTGAATCTCCACCCCGTCGAATCCCGCTTCTATGGCGTTCCGGGCCGCGCTGCGGTAGTAGTCGACGTAGGTCGGGATCTCTTCCGCGGCGAGCGCTCTTGGCGTTGAGAAGTCCGCCGTGCCGTCCGCCGTTGGCAGTGTCACTTGCCCTGTTTTGATCCTCCGGTTCGTGGACGAGACCGGTGGCGCGCCGTTGTGGTAAGCTGCACATCGGCCAACATTGTCTCATCATCAAATCTTCTTGTTACAGTCTACCCTCCATAATAAGAGCATCCTCACCGCAATTCTGTATCTGGATAGGGATGAGTCTTTTCTCAATTTCCAGATACAGTACTAGACGCGGCACCGCGGACTCCTGGAAAAGTAAAACTGCAAACCTCGTTTTAGCATGTTCCCTCTTCAAACCCTCATATAACACTTCAAAATCGTAGTAGAGGTGAAAACAAAGGAAAAAAATTAGAGGAAAACGAACACTTCAAAATCGTAGTAGAGGTGAAAACAAAGGAAAAAAATTAGAGGAAAACGAAGCAAGTATCCAGGATTCGGGATCCAATCCAGGAAAAATTTCCCGATACGGGACGACAGTGCGAGGGTTTTCACTGCTATCTGGATGAGCTTCATCCACACATACGGGATCCCTTGTGGTGAGGATGCTCTAAGACGATATTATAGGGGTTGTCACAACTCTTCGGAGAAGATTGATTACTGGAGGTTGAGAACCTTGGGAGAGAAATAGGGAGCCAATTGTGGCCATCCTCCATGAACGTGTGACTCCCCTTCTCAACATGTGAAGAATGAGAATGAACACCGCTTGTTAATCTTCCACACGGCTTCTCAATCTTCACACCCATTTTTCACCCTAGAGGAGACGAATGAGAATGAACACCGCTTGTTAATCTTCTACACGGCTTCTCAATCTTCACACCCATTTTTCACCCTAGAGGAGAAGAATGGTTCTTCACAATTCGAAGAGAAATCACGATTCAAAAAGAAAGTGCCATGTATGCATTCTGAGAAGATTGAGAATAGGAAGAAAGGTACGACACCCCTGTTGTTTCAAGCAATACGCATGTGACAAGGCAGATTTTTTGACTAATCCAAGGTTCCCAAGCATGTCATAATAGAGAGGGACAACTGTTCAAAAAAAATTCAGGGCTGTTTGAGAGAGGTGATGTTTGGCAGAAGAAGATCGCGCCCTTGTCGTGCACGGCTTTCACGATCGGTTTCCACGCTTCCACATGCTCCTGCTTCCAGATACCAGGGGTGTGAGGATAGCCGTTGCAATCTTCGGAGATCCCCGTCGCCTCGGCGATGAGGAGTCCACCTGCCGTGGCGCGCTGCGAGTAGTAGAGTGCGGCATGTGGCTGAGGAACACAGCCATACGAGCGGCTTCTTGTCAAAGGAGCCAGCACCACTCTAGACCGAGTTCAAACATTCGTCAATCTCCGTCTCAAGGTAACAAACAATTGAAACCTTACCACAGAAAAGACACAAAAACTCTGTTTATAGTCACGTCCCCGTAGTACTATGACAGACCTGTGAGCAAGCTTGAAGGGACCGAGTTGGTACGGCGTCAACAGGGGCATTTTCGATTCCTCCGCCATCTCTCCATGCCCCATCTTCTCTTCGGATTCTCAGAAACAACCACCTACAACTGCTGAACCTTGCAGTAAGTCTCCGAACGTGAGCTCAACAATCAGCAATACTTTCTGTCACTGTTGTCAGGGATTGCCTACGTCTTCTTGTGTATTATCGTGCAACATGAAAGTGATGGATCGCCGGGAGCAGCACTTTTATCATTATTCTGACAAGGTGACATGGTATGCCTTTAGGCTCGGGGAATAAGCTGGTGATGCCACGGGAGCTCTGAGGCTGGGTTGCTTCGTGAGGTGCTTCATCTCGCTTTTAACTGGTAGCTTTTAAAGCAGTTCAGATCTGGCGAAAGCTGACAAATCGAGCCCCGGGAGTGGCAGAGAACAGGTAACTTTACTACGAGATCGTTCCAAAGGTGGGATCCTTCAGACGAGTGTTGGCACATAATCTTGTTTCTAGCCCAAACTCTGCATTTCAAAAGATACGGGAAGCGTTTGATTCGTGGTGAGTTTCGAATATACTAAAACTGCGGTACCCTTGATTAGCCAGGTGTGAAACGTTGTGCACGAGAGAGGAAAGAAAATGATCTCAGGACAAAGGAACGTGTGTTCGAAGTTCCTTGATTGATGCACGCAGGAGCTCCGTTTGTGGTAACATCTGGATTCTTCGTGCACGTAAGACTAACACCTTGTGAAGTTGATGTCAGAAAAGATTTGAGAGTGTTGGGAAGCACGATGAGCTCAGCAAGCACGATTTGCTAAGTGTCATGTTTACCGGTAGTGAGCTGAAAGAAAGAAAGAGTGCCTGACTCTGGAGACCCTTAAACCCCTAAATGCCTAGAGCCCTCTCAGAAATTCAGCAGTTTTGCAAAGATGCATTATAACAAATGCAACCTAGAGGGATATTTTGAACTTGATATATGGAAAAAAGTTGTACATTATGAATTTTAAATTCTAGAGGGATATTTTGAACTTGATATCTGAATAAAAGTTGTACATTAGGAATGTTAGGTTCTATCCATACGATTAGATCTATGATTGCTATTACCAATAGTTTTGTATAAAACTAGAAATGTGAAATTCAAAATTATTTTGTAATTCAATTACAAATAAGGTATTGACAATTTGTGCATGAAATTTTTTTGTGATTGGTTGAAATATAATACTCTAAGTGTATTGATTTTTGGAGATATTTTGGTTGCTTAATTTTATGAGTTGACTTTTTTTAGAGCACTTTAACAGTGAAATCTTCAAAATTTTGGGTGAATCACTACAACATGAAATGAGGCATAAAAATTTGCAAATTATCCCCTTTCTAATTGGATCAAATATGCATGAAGCTAAATTCCCATAAAATCTACAATAAAAATTCCACATTGCAAAAAGTGTATAATGGATGAGAAATTATGGTTGAAATTTGTACATCGTCCAAAAAATAGACGCTTAGGCAGTTTGGGGTTAAAAGACCAAGGATTCATGGTTTTAAAATGACAAATTCAATCAAGCATGCTGCGCAAAATATAATTAAAATGGAACTAGAATTTATATCATTGGAATGAATGAAGAACATTGCGTGTGTTGGTCAACAAAAAAATGAATTTGAATAATAAGATCGCCTCTTAAGACCCACTTTAAAATGCTAAAAAAAACATGAGACTCAATTTGAGCTTCTTGATTCCTTTAGCAGTTAATTTAAGCTTGATTGTGGATGGGGCATCCACATCATTACTTTAGAATGATAAGAAATTTGAAGTGTAAGGGCGTATTTCCATGTGGAAACCAACCCATTCTAAATTTGATCAATGGGTTGAGTGGTTTTTATGCAAATTTTAACAACCCATCATATCATAAATCTTGTCAAATTCTGTGTTGTTATACTCTTCGTCACGACTTTCAAACAAAAGATGGCTCAGAATATCCGGCCATAACATTCAGTAGCCTATAACACCCAATTCTCTATTTTTGCACTTGGCCAAGTGCAATCATTCTGGAACCTAATTGTGAAAAAATTAAAAATAATCTAAAAAAGTATAGAAGAAATGTTGATTTCTATCTTTGTTGAAACATGTCTTGTTTTGTAATAAAACATGTACATTTCAAATTTTTCATAACAAGATTTGGAGTTTCATTTTTATTTATAAATGCAAAGTTCTTTTAAAAAATATTTTTTGTGAAAGGTTTAAAAAACAAAAATTCTGCATTCATTCAATCGTATTTTTCCATCTTTTTCCTTATAGTCCGTTACAATCCATCGTACATTCTCACACAATAAAAGCAAAGTGTCCACATAAAAGCAAATCCAAACACACACACACACACATACATATATATATATATATATATATATATATATATATATATATATATATATATATATAATATAAAATCAATACATACGATAAAATATCGAAGCAAAACATGAGAAGTGCAAGTACTTGCACTAAGCTATACTCTACATAAGAATACTACTTGGGAGTCTTTGGAATCCTCTATGATGCTCGCTTTGATGATTGTGTTCCTTTGTCTTGACCCTCATCACTAACTACATGTTGCTCTTCCAATCTTGCACAAATATCTGAAAGAGTGTCGGGATCGGCATACTCTAACGCTTGAGCCACCATAGCATCAGTAATAGGAGAAAACACAACGTGCATAGGCGATGCTTTCTGCATGATAGACGGTGCTTTCTTCATAATAGACGGTGCGTGCTCAAACGTATATTTCCTTGCAACACCATGACGCATGTATCTAACTCCATCATGGTGAAAGTAGAAGCTATCCGCGCCAAGCGTCATATCTTAATTGGCTAGGACCTGCCTAAACGTAAGCAAAGAAGAAGCAATACCTAGTGCTACTCCGGGTGTTGAAAACACATGAAAAGCTACCGGATATTGATGAATTTGGTACTAAAAGTACTCCTAAAGGATGGTCGGGGGATGCAATATATATATATATATATATATTGATCTTGTGAATGTGACCTTGTGCTTTAAGATAGTCGTAAGAATATCAGCAACTTCTTGAGCACTGATATTCAAATTCGCCATCTCGATATTTTCTCTCCCATCTATTGTCCCCTCAACACCCATAAACTCTGGCGCCTCTAGCTTTCTATGCATGTGAAGCTCTACTAGTCCCATGGCTATCTGAAAAGAACACGGTATATGGAGAACAATTTATTCCACCAAAAACAAGTGGATCCAATGTCGCAGCTGCCTCTTGCCTCGGACTCAACTGTATGTTGCTCTCGTCATGTCTCACACTCCGAGATGTGCCATCGTAGATTCACTCCCTCTCTAGAATGTCCATAGAGCCTAATAACACCTCTGCATGTCGTACAATATATGCATTGTGATGTGTAACAGACAACTCTCCCTCATTATGATTATATGCTCCTATGTCCACACCGTCTATCAATCTTGGGCTCATACGTGTAGCCCTAGTAGTAGCATGATGTATGTTTGTCATAGTTTGGTTAGTACAACTAGATTGCGGCCAATCCAACTTAGTCCCGTACTTCTACTCTAGAACATTCTTCATGAATGTAGTACGGGTGCTGGACTTGTCAAGCATAATGATCTAGCTACCTACAAAACCACCCTACAATATCTCTAGTATGGCGGTGGTGATACTAAAAGCCACAAAACCCCAGTTCTTTGGCAAATACATGTACACAAGCCTCTGCAGCTCTGTCGGTGACTTCTCCAACCGATCCGTTGTACAAGGAGCTTTGGATCCCCTCGGAAAGTTGGTTCGAATTCTTCAAGATTCTGATCATTCTATTCAGAGATTTAACGGAAGATGAGATTCAAAGAGTATCTTATGTTGGTTCACTTGCAAGAGTTAATGTTAATGCTACATGAGCCCTCTTTACATATAAATCAGCAAATAATGCGCGAATGAAAGAAGAAAGAGGGCATTGTGTAATTGTGGAAAGGCTCATCACTTCGTATTTTGATGTTCCTGAAGTGTCTATTTTTATGACTATCGACCCAACTCCTGCAACGCCACTGGTGCAGAGGCAAATTGCAGCGTTCTTCCCAGTGGACTACATGTATAGATATAGACATCTTATGCATTTGAGCATAGACACCAATCCTACATTTCATCAAAGCTCCAACTAATCTGTCACACACGTAAATGAGACCCCGAGGTCTCAAATAGGGATTGGAAATTGGCATTGGGGTAGAAGACATGGTATCGAAGAATCACCAGTTAAATTTGTCTTTGAACCTCGTTCTGGTCTTAAAACTTAGCAATGTCCTTTTGACTCATCCAAATCCAGCTGCGGCTATATTTTAGATATTTGATATTTCCATAGTATTTTCTATTATTGCACAATTTAGTGCATTGTAATGAAAGTTAGCAATGTCTCAACATTCAATTATTCGGTTTTCATTTCCAACTTAAGAGTGTACTTGGTTTTCTAATTTCCATTTCTATTTTGCTTATTAAACATCTAAACCTTCAACCTCAAGAAAAATTTGAGTGCTTGTTGCTTGTTATTGACTTTAATATGGGCCAGGTAATCAAAAAATTTGTAAATGGCTAGATCTTCAAATTCAAAAATTAACCCTAAGCGTCTAAGAGACCATTTTTTGGTCGCTACCCGTTTTTAACGGGATGCCTGAAACCAAAAAATAAGTTTTTGAGAAGTCAAAAAAATATTTTTAAACACTTCATCAAGCCTACTTTTCAACCCAAGTTGAATTATGTTAATCCGAGTTAAACTCCATTCGAGAGAATTTTTCAAAGTAAATCACTTCAACATTGTCTTAGTGTTACAAACTATAGTATATATTATAAATAATTGTTTAACTCATAACATTTCATCTAATTCCTTGTGGCTTCCATTCAATTTTATACATTCATTTTCTTCTAAATGGATAATGTAGTATGCAGGATGGACCACACATAACTACAAGTGCAGTGATTGTTAGAGTTGACCACATGTACAATGGTTGTTGGAATTGTAGATAGCTTGTAGCATATCCCACGATGCTTTTTGCATGATCTTCTGTCTTCTAGTGAGTAACAAGAGCAGGCAGTCCTATCATCGTGGCCACTTTACATTAATGTGGAAGCTTCTTGTCCCGAGGATCTCCACGAAATGTTCCTGCGATTCTTTAGAAGCAAGGTTCAGTTTGAATTCCACAGCAAATTATAATATTGCGCCAAGATAAGATTTCGACAATAATTGCAAGGGAGGGTGCTTGTTCAATCGCAAGGGAGGGTGAAGTCGCAAGGAATTTCCATAGCAATCGTAATGGAAGGTGCTTATGCAGTCGCAAGGGATTTCCACATGGAAACAAGCCCCAAGGAATCAGCTTTGGAATTTAAATCTACAGTTAACGCACAATGCCATACTTCTACAGTTCTACCACATGGAGTCTCGTTAAGTTAGGAAAAGTATTGAAATATAGTATTTTTATTTTTTATTTTTTTGTGATATCTAACTATTTTTTCCACTTTAATTAATTATTAAATTGAAAGCTGCCAAAGCTGCTAGGAAGCTACAATATATTGGAAAATTTATTTTTAGTGTGGCCTTTCAAAAATATTGTGGGCTACAATATATGATGATTTCAATGTAGGGGTGGTTGCAAGCTACAGTCATCCAATTTTTATGTCGCGGTGTAGGAATTGGTGCACTTTCCCAGTCTTTGAAAAATTCCCAATAAATATTGAAATGGAATCTTTGTATAAAACCAAGGGTAACATTTTAAGAATAACAATTTCTAGGAACCTACCACTTTCTACGAACCTAAATAAATCACTCTTCCAGTCCAGAAAGTAGAAAACTTCGTGATAGTACGATCGCATTCCGAATTTAGGTTGTGACATTTACACTTCATAATGTCAAATTATCTCAATAGTTTCATAGTCCATCGATGAAATGAAAGCAAACATCATGTCTCACATGTCCATGATGGCATGATATTTTAGATTAGTGAATGTAGAGCGGTAATAAATAGCATGCGTTAACGACTGGCACACTTCGTCGACCACTTCTACACCATTTATAGTAGCATCCTCCCTAAGTTTGAACAATGTCGCATTAGCAAGCTCCGAAGCACTAACATGGATGTAATGACAGGGGTTAATATCTATAAACTCAATACGTAGACCATGCAAGACATCGTATTCTTAAACAAAAAACTTGACTTTAAAACTTGACTTGTAAATAATCTAGGGATGCTGATGTCAATTACTTTGAATGCTCAATACGCTTGATGATTGAAGATGCATGGCAATTAAACGGCCAGCGCCAATAATGTATTGAAGCTAGTTCTTTAGAGAATTTGTGTACATCGAGTTCAAAAAAGGATGCACAAGTGAGCATACACAATACATGTTCATGTTTTCAATGTCACCTGGTTGTTGAAAGATGACTAAAATGCAGAGCCTCCACGACTTCCCTTGCTAATTACTCACCGGCTTCAGTGCCCTTGACATTTGTGCATTTTACATGACCTTGATCAAGCACTCTACACAAATGTCAAAGTAACTCAGGCCAGTAAATAATTAGATAATGGATAATTCACATATGGCGTTGTACTTAGATTTCAAAAACACGGACCATAAACATTTGTTGACCAAGAACTAACCTGCGACATAGTTTATCAACACAGATATTAATTATCTATCAAGATTCCACCCAATGAAGCACACCAACCAAAATTCTACATAAAATGAGAAGCTTCACTTGCTGGCACCACCTAACTTGCGCTTGTTGGCGCGAGGTTTTTCTTCCACTACTAGAGAAATGGGGGTCCGGTGTAAGAGAAAATCAACAGAAATTCTGCTGGTTCGTGTGCGGGTTAGGAACAGTTGATTCCGGATCACAATCAACAGAAATGTCTTGGTTCGGTGTTGCTTCAATGTCCAAGTATACAGATAAAGAAAGTTTCTAATCTAGCATTCATTTTTTCTGGCCTGCCCGAGGAAAAGTAGCTGCCCGGAAATTTTGGACTGCCCGGAAAAAAAATTGACTGCCAGGACCAAGAACCCCGACCCACCACCATAGGGCCCACCATGGCTAACCGAAGACCAATTCCCAACGGCCGGATTCGAACACAAGACCTTCTAAACCCCAACCACTTACTAAACCACCACACCACATACACACGCTCATGCAAGTATGAGAATTATCTTGTTAATTAAAAGAGAACTTAACCATTGCCGATTCGTTTGCCATGTACAAAAAGCTTTTTTTTTCAATTTTGTTTTTGCACAATTTGATATAGGGATTTTTCTGTATGTACAAAAAAATTTAGATTTTTTTGAATTTTTTTTTTTTTTTGGACAAAATCTTGAAGGCTGGAGCTGTTTTTTTTTTCCCAGCAGTCTTTGAATATTTTTAACGATGTAAAAAAAACTTGTTTTTCAAATTTTTTTTGCAGTATTATATGCAGGGATTTTTCTGTATCTAGAAAAAATTTCAAATTTTTTTGAATTTTTTTTTTTTTCGACAAAATCTTGAAGGCTGGAGCTGTTTTTTTTTTTCCCAGCAGTCTTTGAATATTTTTAACGATGTAAAAAAAACTTTTTTTTCAATTTTTTTTTCTGCAGTATTATATGCAGGGATTTTTCTGTATATAGAAAAAATTTCAAATTTTTTTGAATTTTTTTTTTTTGACAAAATCTTGAAGGCTGGAGCTGTGTTTTTTTCTAAAAGAGAACCTGTTGGTTCTGTACAGTTTTTTTTTTCCAAGAGAAAACTTGTTGGTTCCAAGAGAGAATCTATTAGTTCTGTGCAGTGAATTCGGTTTTGCAACGTTAAACCCAATCTCTATTGGTTCCAAGAGATGTGTCTTGGTTCTGTCTTGTTTTGACGCACTCTCTAGTAGTGAATCAACAGGAACTCGTTGGTTCCAAGAGGAAAATCAACAGGAACTTGTTGGTTCCAACAAAAATCAACAGGAACTTGTTGGTTCTGTGCAGATGACTAAATGTTTTCTACGTTAAACCCATTCTCTGTTGGTTTCAACAGATGTGTGTTGGTTTTGTCTTGGTTTTTACGCACTCTCTAGTAGTGTTCTCATGTGCATTTGAAGGACTCTTGGACTCCGATTTCTTCTTCTCCAAATCCTGTGCAAGTTGGATGTTTGTCGTACTCCGTAGATTTCTCTGATTTGTGCTTGCCTTGGGCAATCTAACACCTTTGGAACTCCCTAGAGCAGCAACGAGCACCGCTTTTCCCATAGAAGATGCAACTTTAGTTGTTTTTGCTCCTTTAGTGCTCTTATCTCTAAAAGACCGTCTTAATATAACTCGTGGTGACTCTTAGAATGCATCGTCCTCACTTCCCTCGCTAACAAGTGGCATGATGCGGACAAGTCCATTTGCTGTCAGGAGCAACTCAAAAGAGTCGTTAGATAATACAAGGCGGTCGTCTTGTAACAAACCATCATCCTTGACTTTTACTCTATTAGGGATAAAATCCAGGGTCCGAGGTGTTGGCTCTTCATGATCGTTGAGAATAATTGGATCAAAGCAGGGGTCCTTCTCATTTTTTTTCTTTGTTGCTGAATTGAAGAGCCCTGGGTATCGGAGGAATCCACCTAGTTTTTCCCAATGCCGGAACGGCAGTAAAACCTAAAAAGGTGGCGCCACTGTGCAGGTGAGAAGACTCTCCAATGCTACAAGTGTTGGTCCCAAAAGAATATCGATCTATCCCCTCGTGTAGCAAAGATCCTAGAACTCACCCAGACATTGCACAAAAATTAGTTAGCATGGAAACACAAACAAAACATGAACATGCAATCACTTGCAACTTTCTGCAGTAATGTACACCAATGCGCATCAAACTGCACCTTTGTGCAATAAGATGCAACTTCTTGCATGGAAATACAATTAACGCACTATCATGCAATCATGTGCACCATTCTGCAAGATTCAACACCAATGGGCATGAAACTACTTCCATATGTAGCACATTGCAACATCTTGCATAGGAACACAATTGACGCACCAACATACTGCAATAAAGTACAACTTGTTGCAACCAATGCTAAACAGTGCAATGGTGTGCACTAATATGCAAGCAGCTCATGTACCTTGTTGCAACAAACTGCACAACTACACACATTGATGCACAATCATCCAAGATTTTGCACTTCAAGCACTCAGTGGTGTACACCTAATGACACTTTTACAGCATCTTCATGCATCGTCAAGCACACGGTGCTTCATACATCTAAACTCACACTATGTGGACATTAGTGCACGTTGATTCCACAAAGGCCTTAGCTAAGTGTACCACTCTCTGCATTGACTACCACTACTTACTTGCTCACATGTGAGTAAACATTGACCATCTCTAGTCGTCCTCAGTCCATCCCCAGTTCCTTCCCACTCAAGTAATTTACATCCAAGCACCAAACAACATACACAATTAAACATAAATACCTTAGTAATTCAATGATTCGAGTCTTACAGACGTTTGGGCGGGACTTGAAAGTTGCATCCCGTCAGTGATTCAGATACTCAATCCTGGCTCCTTCACACCCCTCCGATATTTCTTTTTCTAGAAGTTCTGCATCAAATTCCTGAAAGCCAAAGCTCTTCGCCCATTCTAAAGAAACGACTTGTGTGCACAAAGGATTTGCACATTTGTTGTTGTCTTTAAAGTGCAAAGCAGTACAAAACGGGTGATATAAATGCCGACATGAACACACAATGATTTTCTTGAAGTGAAAGCCCAACAAACACATCTTGCATTGTTGAACGCAAAGGTTGTACGTGTCGTGATTAGCAGGTCCAATTGGATATGGCAAAGGATGTGGTTGAAGATGTACTCCAAGTTGTCGTTGAGAGAGCGCCAACAACTGCTTCGTTAAGAGGTGGTGACACAATTCATGGAAAGCTCTCTGTCGTTCTAAATCATTTAGAGCAGAAGTGACCACCTCCAATTGCAAAGACAAGTCCCTCCAATTTGCCTCGTGGCTATTGACCAACTCGGTGTACCATCGGAGGTGCATTGCCGCAGGAGATGGTTGTTGCTCCACAACGAGAAGCGGCTCGTTATCAGAGACTAACATCGACAACTCGGCCCCATCTATGTTCGAAACGAGGGAAGACGCTTGCACATCCTTACGACAGATTTCTCTTACTTTGGACACATTTCTATCAATTCGGACAGCTTTTGTCAATTAGGACATGTCAATTTAGACACCGTTTCCTTGTAGTGCACATTGATCCTCGCAGCAAGGCCTTGTTCTTCACACTTCCGCATATGCATACAAGCTAAAGATGTTGAAGGAATGTATACAAGCTAAAGATGTTGGAGATTCTCATATACATGTTCAAAAAGACAAGAATGTACCAAAATTTGTACAATGTCTTCTAATAAAAACACATGATTCCAATTTAAGATGCAACTTCATCGTGTTGTTTTAAGCTACAAAATGTATAAATGAATTGTAAAAAGATTGCAAACAAAAGCCAATATTTACTTTTTATTTTCCTATAGAAATTACTTGAAGTGACTATTGATATAGGGACACTACGCATGTGAAAGACATATTTGTATTGTAGTGTATTCGATTAGATCAAGATAATTATGTTTTCAATAATAAACACAATTTATTTTTATTTAATTTGAATTTGTCAAATGTGTTGAAATCAAGCATAATATGATGAAAAATCTTGTTTGATTTGCATCATGACCATACATTCAAACTTTAAGGTCGTGAGTTTAATTTTCGAGAAATTCGATACTGATGGTTCAAATATTTCAATTGTTTCATTTTGGCATTTTTGGAGATAAATGTCAATTACAATATCAATCTACCATTTATTTTTTATTTTTTTATTGGGAACATTGTATAGTATAAATCAAGGTCAATTTCTTCTTATTACACTGACGATTCTGAAAACTCTCGGGTAAGACACTCTCACATACAAAAATGAACCACGTGTTTTAAAGGTGTAATTCAAAAGTGGGTATTATGTTGGCTTCAGTGTTTTATAAGCACCATTGGATTATATAATTATCTAATACTTAGGATTTAAGAGAGGGGTTCAATTAATTAATTTTTTATTTAGATCTTTTTTCTATTTTTATTTATTATTATTATTATTAAAAAAATTCCCCTCTCTTTGTTTGTTTATACTCCCTTCTAGTTAGAGTACAATGAAATTAAGGTTCATTCGTTTCTATCGCACACTTGCTTTTACAATTCAAAATTTGCGCTAAAGATACATGATTCACATACCTAAAAAAAACAAGTATCTACCCACTAATATACGTTATGAACACCAAGCCCGAAAACACTACATTACACAATAATTTCAGCTATACCATGTGTGTTGAGGAACACAATTAAAAATCATTGCTACAGATACAACATTAGTTTGAAGGCCATTGAAAAAAAACAATATTAGATATTGCAATCACGTTATCATTCAAAGTTTAGAAGTGAAAAATGTATTAATGAAAAAGGATTACCTCTTGCTAGAAATTGTAATGGAGTCTAGGCCCTCTAATCCCCCACCCACTCTTCTTCGTAGATTGTAGAAAGAAAGTGATTGAAGAACTAGTCATAGCAATGATACAAAGTTTGGCATCACAAACACGCTATAGAAATAAGAATCCAATGCAAATAAAGGAATAAACAAGAGAGTACTACAAATTCAAGACTATACAAAAATATGAGTAAAAATGAAATCCTAACCACTACCTAGCATGCTAGATGCACTACAAGAGAAAACGGTTCCGTTTCAGCAGATATCCAGCAGAATTGTGTTAATCGTAGTAGTTGATTAGGAACTCTTGATTTGGACTATTTTGAACACTATTCTTTTGATTATTGCCATGTCTTACAACACTACATGTAGTAAAAATTGACGGTGTGATTTTTTCCTTCGGATTTACATTTACTGATAGTAAATGTTAGAGTTATTTTTGGCTTGAGAATTATTCTCGTTTTCCACGAATGATATGCTGTAAAATTGATTGCCACGTGTACGTAGGGTACTGGTAATTGGGGCTGGGATTAGGGTCCACTCAATCCAGTAATGATGTACTTGGTATGTGACTTCAGCAACTACTATGTGACTCTGACCTCATAGTGTCAAAAATGCTCTGAGTGACATGAATGTGACTTTTAAGTTAATTAATTAGTTCACGGTGGGTGCTACACGGGTCCATGTGGCATCTTCTGGGCCCATCTAGGTGTAAAATACGGTTCAGCATTTCCAAAATTTAAAAAAAAAAACAAACAAACAAACCGCTCTCATAGTATTCAAACATTTCAACACACAAAAACGAACATTGTACTTCTTGAGGTAACTTTACCATGCAACGTTAAACCCTGAAATATGGATTTCCAAATTACGTATGCATAGAAGTAAAGAAAAGAAAAGTCCATACTAAAAGGAGGCTGAATTTGGCTCAACAAAAGAAACGTTACACGTCCAAATCCTAAACATGAAAACCTAAGGGAAATAACCTACTCCCTTACAGATTAGTGTGATGATAGGTCAAGGGGATGTTGAGTAGAAACAAGAACCAGTGACCCAAGCGCTATGAATATCAAAGCAGTAGACGATCATCGGAGGGAGCCTCAGCTTTCTCAAGAAAAGAGAATCATACTTCCATCACCAATCTCCCTCGATCCCCGAATCACTCGCTCAATCACTCACTCATTCGCTCCAAAACTCCACAGATCCACTTCAAACCCCTCAAAACATTCAGATCGCCTTAACATTCAAACCCTAACCATGCAGCAACAACAACGCAACGATCCTTGCTCAAAAGAAACGTCTGGTTGCACCCCAAAGTCGAAACACAATTGCCGCCAGCCGCCACAGGGAACCCTAAATCACAAATCTACACAATTTCTAAGCATCATCGATTCCTAGAGTTCTACAATTCCCAGACCCCACCACAATCACTCAGAAACCAAGGCAACGATCACAAACACTCACTTAGAGCTCTGCGATTCCCAGACCCCGCCACAATCACTCAGAAACCAAGGCAATGATCACAAACACTCACTTAGAGCTCTGCGATTCCCAGACCCTACTACAGAGAACACTCAGTCGCCGCCGCCATTGCTTGCAAGAAGACGAAGAAACAAAGACAGAAGAGGGAGACGAAGAAGACGAAGACGAAGACGACAAAGACGATCTCCCTCAATTCGTCCATCACATGTGGACCCCTCCCCAGTGAAAAAAATTCTTGGACGTCACACGTGGACCTATTCAAATATTTCCCCTTCCGCATTTTCAGGGCTATGTTTTCCGACTACCCCTATTAAAAGTTTTTGGGGTCATAGTGACTTATTATGAAATGAGGATATCAGATGCACTCACCCACAGAATTTACATTACATCATGTACCTGATTGCTGATATACTTAAAACTCGAGTCGTTCATACTAGAGAACATGGTATCATGATCGACAAAAAACGAGAAAACAATGTATCATGGTGGGCAACAAAATTAATATCAAATTTCAAATTAGTAACAAAATTATCGATAATAATAATTATAGATCTAATCGTATACATTGAATTTAAAATTCAAAATGTACACAGTGTACTTGCATATCAAGTTCAAAATATCTCAGAAGGTTGCATTTTTCACAGCATTTTTGCTGTAAAGCTGAATTTAAAGACACCTCTAAACATTTATTGGTTCATAATTGGTGTTCAGTATAAAAAATGAAAAATAATAAACAAAGGCTTCTCAATGCAGTGAATACACTAATTTTTTCATCTTAATTCAAATCCCAATCCAAATTAGCAAAATCTTTCGTGTCATAAGTGAAAGTAAAATATGATATAGACATTTCTAATTCATGATTTTCCAATATTAACACATACAAGACTACACAGGTACAGTGAAATCTAAAAACACTGTGTACGTACATTCTCACTTTACACCATTATCATCCTCTGCTGAGATCAAGAGAAAAATGATCACTCTATTGATTTGGGACGCACAATGGATGACTTTCAACCTTCATTTCCCAAATCTGTTGAAACCAACACAAAATAGTTGATTGTGTGTTGATTCGGACTGCGTTTTCTTGTAGTGATGTTTCTTTTTCAAACGGTAACCTCATTGTCTAAGTGCAAATGCCATCTACCATATCTCATCTATAACTCATAAGATCTACCATGTATATTGTAGATTATATTTTAAAAAAACATAATACTTAGTACTAAATTGTACCATATATTACTTATACTGTAGTTTTATCGAATAAAGTAGGGTATGTTAAAAATATAAATTTAATAATTTTTATCTACGAAGAATAAATAGTATTCTATATTTTGGTTTTATATATTTTTAGCAAGTGTTCTACTTGGGAGAAAACTTCATATTGAACAAATTGAAATGTCTTTAAACAATCTCTGGTAGTAGTCATGTTGGCACTACATGTTGGAGTGTTGCATTCACTTTGCAATCATGGAGTTTGTCAACATTTAATACATGACCAAGGCTTTCTTTGCAACGGGGTCCATGTCTTAGCTATACATACCAAACAAAAAAGAAGATTATGGCGATATACCGTAGTACTATAGCCGGTTCACCACCTCACAAACAAATATTTAATATTTTTTGAAAAATAAGATTTGTTCCTAAAAAATGAATTTTTTGATTTTTGTTTTTAAGAAGAAAAATGATTAAGAATGGCCCGAAATGACCCAAAAGAGCATAGAAATAGAAAAATATAGCTTAATATGAATTTATTCTATTTTTGTTTAACAATTCTCATAATTTCTGATGTTTTATGTTTTATAAAAAAAGAAATTATTTTTTGACGACCTAGCTATGGTACTACAATATCTATTTTTTTCCCAAGCAAGCCTATTTTTTAAATAGCAAATTGGCGATATATAGCTACAAAACAATTTGGTGGTGTAAGGCCTTCTTGGTCCTTATTGGGAAACTCTATATTTCATCAACGGGGATGAAAATGTGTAGATGAGGTCGACGTTCTTCATCGCAGACCCCGAACCCGACCCTCATTTTAGGTTTGGATCCTCCCCGACGAACCCAAAAGTTAGGTTAGGAAGTTGTCTCTCTCTTCGTTACGGATCGCAGTCCAGTGTCGAAGCCCCTTTGCTTGCTCTCAAGCGCCAGAGCTTGCTCGCGTGCTCGCTCACTACAACAAACCCTATTCCATCTGATCAGCATGGCGATGGGGCGGACTGTGCTGCACATGCCGTCAGGCCACACGGGCGTGGTCGCCAAGCTCCACCCGACGGTGCTCTTCAACATCTGCGACTCGTTCATCCGCCGTAACGACCAGCAAGAGCGCGTCATCGGCACCTTGCTCGGCTCCGTCGCCGCCGACGGCACCGTGGAGATTCGCAACTCGTACGCCGTGCCCCACAGCGAGCAAGCCGATCAGGTTTTCCTCCCGCCGATTCATCATTAGGGTTTGCACAATGGGCGGAGAATCAGAATTTCACATGTTCACCTCTAGCGCGGAATGCAGACGATGAGGGACCACGTTAAAGTTTAGAACTCCGATCTTTGTTTAAAACCAGTTAGGGTTACGAGTGATTTTTTAAGAACTGTGATTTAAACGTGCCGCATATAATTTATGAAGCGGAGGGATTTAGGTTTTGAGATCTCTGAGTTTGTTGAGTATCACCTATCTCTCTCTGGTTTGGGAATTGGTTACGCGCTGCTCTGATGAAATATTGGGTGGTTATGTTCTTCAGTGAGCTTTTAGTGACTAGTCATCTGTTTCTTTCTGAATATTTCACTAAATGGTATTTGTGGGCGGTCTAAAGGTTGCAGTGGACATCGACTATCACCGAACTATGTTCGAATTGCACCAGCGGGTGAATTCCAAAGAAATTATCATTGGTTGGTAAGTCCGAGAAACTTAAGCTTCTACAGAACTTCACTGTTTGCTCCATTTTTGGTCGGGTATTTTGGTTTTTATTTTATTTTTTCGTGTAGGCATTAACACCGGTTTTCGTTTCTACGTGATCAGAGCTTGGCTGATACTTTTGGACGATGTGCAGGTACTCTACAGGTGCCAGTTTGAGCCCCAGTGACACTCTTATTCATGAGTTTTACGGCAGAGAAGTAGCCAATCCTGTGCTGCTCACTGTAGATACCGCCTTTGCAGAGGAGAAGGCGAATATCAAGGTTTTCGTGTCTACTCTTCTTACTCTTGGAGATCGCCAGCTTGCAGCTCAATTTCACGAGGTTCAACTTGACTTGCGCCTGATCGAAGCTGAGAGAATAGGATGTAAGTGGTTCTTGGATGAAATTATTTGGCCTAAATTCATCTTTTGAGGCATGATCCACTCTATAACATGCTCAACTTTGGAGGGCTATATGACTAAAATGAAGCTTTCATTGTATTCGCCTTCTTGCACTTTCTAATCTGGTAAATAATCCAATTATGTAAACCACACTTTGGATTTTCAATTTCCCATTTCAATCAAGTTTGTTGAAACCAGACTTGTAGTCTTCAGCCATTGGTCTGTTTGAGTATGAACTGGATATATGTTGTCATTTTTTTTTATTTGTTACCCTAACTAATACATTTTCATGTACCTTTTCCTTTTGTTTTCCTGCAGTTGATGTCTTGAAGAAGACCGTAGTAGAGAAGTTGCCAAACGATCTTGAGGGGTTGGAATCAACTGTTGAGAGGCTGCAAGTAATGATTGACAGAGTCTTCAGATATGTGGATGATGTTGTGGTAAAGTATTCCTATCTATTACTACGTCTTCATTTATCATGTGCATGGGGAAACGGTGGTAGAGGCCATTCATTCTAACTAAGATTAACCCCTAAAGGATCAAGATTTTATGATTACAAAATGACTAATTCTTGTGAAAAATGCATTTCAGGCGGGGCCAAATTTTATATCATCAGAACTAGTGGAGAACATTGCATATGTTGGTAGGAAAAAAAGAAACTAAAGCAGATCAAAAGAAAGTCCCCATTTGACATATACTCTAAAGTGCTAACAATACACGAGGCCCAATTTGGGCTTCTTGGTCCTTTAGGGATTAATCTCTTTCTCATATCTTGTAACTTCTAATGCTTGCTACTGAAATGTTAACACTACGTCTTTGCTGTCATCCCAGGAAGGACAAATTGAACCTGACAACTCAATAGGCAGGTTCCTTGCTGACACAATGGCTTCTGTGCCAAGAATCTCGCTTGATGCTTTCGACAAGCTTTTCAATGACAGTGTTCAGGTGGGTTTTCACTTCTGGTTTTTGCACTTCTTTCTCATACTGTCTTAAAAAAAACATCTCACACAGTAAAGTTGAAGAGGCAATAGAAATGAACGTCAGTAGCAGTAATCTCAAAACTGGCTAAAATTAGCTAGATTTCTACCCAAAAAATGGGGCCGCTAAACATACAAAGAAAGAAAATGAAAAAAAATTGAAATGTAGCGAGAACGCTCATCATGATATAAATATGTAGCAATTTCAGGAGGTGATATCCGTAGATATCACCATGGTATCACCTTAATATACCAAGGGTATTTCCGGATATTATAGAGGTATCGTGAGTATTGTATGCACTCGGTAGCAAAAGTAGATACCATTTATGTGCAAGGTCGCACAATGTTCTAAATGTCATAAAGTGGTTCTGAGATCATTGAATTTCAGTAGGACTCCAAAACTGAATTTTCTGCTTAGTACAAATTTATCCGACTTATCCGTGTAACTCAATAGTAGGCCTTGCACATCTCCGATCTTTTCCTTCCTGACATAACTGTGGTATGTTTGCAGGATCTTCTGTTGGTGTTGTACCTGGCAAACCTTACAAAAACTCAGCTTACGTTAGCAGAGAAGCTCAATACTGCAGCTCAAATAGTGTAGATTTCCAGCAGTTTGCGCACCCTGCAATTTTGATCTCTTACAGTCAAGTTTGCAAGGATTTTCATGAGTTCATTGCAACCGTTGTTTTCAACTGGACACATTCCCTTTTTTTTAATATTACATCGTTCATTACTGCATAAAATTCACATATTCATTTTTCTCACAGCAGATTGTGCACCCTAGGTAGGTGACACGACATGCATGGATCTGACCAACGTCCATGTCACCTTGTTTCAATCTGCAGACACCTTTTTTTGTTCCAATCCCCATGCGTATGAACATATAGGGTGGATTATCCAACACCGGATAATGATTGTGCCATGTCCATGTAGGTGTATCTTTTGGAAGTGCAAATCTAGGTTTACCTTTTCAGGGGAGGCGGAAAAGGGTAATCCTGCCAGAATCCAGGGATTGTTTTTTTACCAGGGAGGTAAACATTTCCCCCCACATGGAGCTAGGTGACTTGATTTAGTCAGCTAGTTGGTTAGTGACTTTTTGGGACCACCAGGGTAGCCAAAAAGATTTGGCCGAGTCTCCACGCTTTGCTATGATTCTTGCATTGTGCATGTGCCTTTTCGGAATATTCACACTCCTTGCAACGAAATCACTTTACGCTGGCCACTGCCAGGGACAAACGTTTATCCGTGTGCTTGCTTGTTTGCTCAAGTGCACTCCATAGTTATCCAATTTTTGCTGATTGCCCTGTTAGTTCCTGGACCACTCCCTCATATCCCTCCCTGTCTGCATGTGAGTGGGTTCATTACACCGGCAAGGTAGGTCTTTCGGCCCCTGTTGAATTGTACAACCTCGGTACACGTGCCCTTCTGTTCCGAGATGAAACAACAGCTCTGGTCTTACCATTAACTTAAGTACATGAATGTTTGGGGTAATAGAAGTACATGAATGAAGAGTCTGTTTGGGGTAATTCTATTGACTACGTGGATGTACAGTACACACCACTTAGAGATGAAGAGATGAAGAAGAATAGTTCTAATTCTAAAATTGGCGTGCATGAGACTACATCAGGAACTTGAAGGCATGTGAACATGGTGCCATGATGGTGCATTGAAATGCAATTAAGATAATTTGGTGCCAACCTCCATACCAACGTAGTATGGATAAAATGACTCTAAAATGACCTGTGTGCAACCTTTGGTGTCAAAATGGCACCATAATAATTTGGCTTGAGCAACTTTTATGATGTATGTTTGGAGAAGGTTTTTCTTTTTCTTTTTCTTCCCTGGCTTTTTATAGCCAATTTGCTACAAAAATCCAGAGGGAGAATTACTATATGGGAACATAATGATAAACGCCACCTCGTGCAGCCAAGAAGGCAATGAATTGCAACCATGTTGGAACTTCGTGAGCGTAGTGGATGAAAATGCCATATATTAAATGAAAAAGATAGGATGTATGAAAAAAGAAAGATATGTTGCCAATTTTTTCAAATTAAAAAAAAAAAGGTTCTAAAAGTCACCTCATTCACTTGCATGCGAGCTTTGTAGCCTAAAGTTAAATGACTTGAAAACCAAAAAACAAAACCCTGGTTTGGAATAATTCTACTAACAACGTATTGTCTCTAAATGTGTCCTTCAATTCCATTGAGAAAAGAAGAAGAATATCTTTGGTCCTAAGATCAATGTGTATGACAGGTATGTTTAGAGTTATTCTACTAATTACGGCACATGGATGTACACTCCCTACATGTGACTTTCAATTCTAATGAGAAAAAGAAGAGGAAAAGTTTTGGTACTAAGATCAACGTGCATGAATAAAGAGTATGTTTGGAGTAATTCTATTATATTAAAATGGTAATAAAAAAAAACCCTAAAAAAACCCTAAAGAGTGTAGTAGATTTGAAACTATTTCTTTGAATGTTTTATTTTGTTTTGAATTATTTCTATAAATATTCTTATACTTAATATTTACGAATTTTTAAGTATGTGTCTGGTATGGGAAAATTATTTTTATATAAAACTTAAAAAAATAAAAATCATTTCTCATCCTAAAAAAAATTTCAATCTTATTTGGTGGTTTCTTTTAATTTTAGTGTACTAACTATGACCTACTAGATGACTTACTATGTGAATATTCTATACTCTACAATAATTTAGCTTATAATATAGCGACATTTATCAAAAGAAAATAAAAATAAAAATCATATAATGGATTTTGGAAAAATTAACTAAAACTTGAATAGAATAGAGATTACTTGCAAATAATTTTGTAGAATGTATCATTTTGTTTTATGAAACATTTGTAAGAAATTCATTGTGAGTGATCAACATAAATTTGGTGAAAATCCAACTCAAATAATACAAGATATTGGAATTTTCTTTTAACCTCTAAATTTCCAAATAACCAAAAATTGGTTTGAAACAATAGATTTATCTTTTAACTCACCTTGAGTTTGAATAAGACATAATAATAATTTTTTTAATATAATCTTATCTAAATAGTTCAAATAGTTGTAAAGTATGGAAGAACTTGATGGTCTCTCATTATCATATGTGTAAGAGCTTGGTGGCCTTGAAACTGAAGGAAAACTTTTATTTTTGCCATTAAAAAAACGTTCTAAAAAGGTTTTTGAGCTTTTTGAGTTTTCTTTTTGCCATCAAAATTGAGAGGACTTTGACAATTTCATCCACTCTTTTGCCCATTTTTTCTACGCAAAGATTGTGGTTTAGTGCACAATACACTATTTCTCAACACAAATACTATTTGACTTTTTGGAAACATTGTGTCCTAAGAAAGAAGACATTATTGTAAAATTTAAAATGCTAAAAACTTCAAGTAAACCTTCTAGATGTAGTGCTCTAGTGATGAATGACACCTTGCAAACTATGTATTGTAGGGACACTATTTCTTGTCACCTTTAAATGTGTTTAAAGACATCAAATTCACGCTCGACAAAAACCCTTAACTCCTAAAGGACCAAGGCTAATTTTCCAAGTGCAGTCAGCTTAGTATGGAATGAGTATTGATCATTAATTATTGAGATTTTTTGTGGCGATTCTACTCTTTGTAACGAAGATGGGATGGTAATTCGCGTACATAGATGATGTATAGATCAAAAGATACAATCATGCAAAGGTGAAAAGCCTAATTGCGGGCACCTCCTGAAAATTTTCATACAATGAGCTATGCATCTGAATTTTTGTACACAATGAGCTAACGCCCCCATATACACAACTGCCAAATTCAATTTACCAAATTTGAGACTAAACTTTGCATTTTGGGCATTTTCAGAAAGTTTCGAACTTGGACAACAAGCCAAAAAAAAATACTGCCTACTTTGAAGCTATAATCTTACTATTGAAGAACCTTGAACGGTTGAAATTTTTTAGGTTTTAATAAATTCAAGTTGGTTGAAATATCCTACGGTTGAATCGGTCAAAAAGGTTTTAGATTAAAAGCTATTTGTCTTTTTATGAGAAGGGATACTTTGAAGTGTTTGGAGAGAAGCATAGTTGTGGTCCTTTAGGGGTTAAACATGCCAAAATCCCTTTCGCAGCAATGTAGTGTGTTCTTTATTTGATCAAGATAATAATGACCAAACACTTTTCAATACCAAATAAAATCAATAATCATGATAATATGTATATAAAAATATATCACAATTCATATAATCACCCAATTATAAGGCTAAATACAGGCTTCAGAGAGGGACCCCAAGGACCTTTTGAGGGCTAAAAGCACAAATTTAGTGTAGTATAAAAGTAGCCAATCCAATATGAGATAAGATTCACTTTATACACAAGTTAGGGTTGGATGGAAGACCAGCCCGATTCTATTTGGCTCAAGTTTGGAGTTCAGGGCTGGAAAACCTTGTTCTGATTTCATCAAACCGGCCCAAAGATTTGACGTCAAAATAATGCCACATAGGAAAAATTGCTCGTTCCAACACGGCCCTACTATAAAACCCTTCGGCTGGATTTGAAAGAATGGAACGATTCTATTGGTTGAAATTTGAAAAGTTTGAGCCGACCCCAATCCGGCCCCAAGTATAAAGAGGCCCTAAGACTCAAATTTTTTTTGGGCTGCCTGGGACGTTTCAGTCAGAGGCTCAAAAGATTACAAAATAATAATTAAAAAATGAGGATATTTTAATGACCATGATGTCATTAATTCAACGCCGTAGAGTTAGGGGTCAAGAAGGTGGGTCATGTGCGGACGTTTGACTGCGTGAGAGGGTAAAATTTTAAGTGAGGGAAGTTAAATTTTACTAAGGTAAGTTACATTTACCTGAGGTTTGGACCACCAGTGTCTGCAGTTCAGTTCCACCTAAGTCCTTTCGGTCATGGACAAGTGGCCTTCTATAAAGCCTCCGTTGTTCCAGTAAATGGTCCCCCCCAACACTTACCCTCATTCTGGACTTGAAACCCAAGACCCATCGGGGGGGGGGGCCGCACAGGGAATTCAGTTCAGTTGAGTTGAACTTAGCCAGTTGAGATTTTCAACTATCAGTTGAAAGTTTTCAACTGAACTGGAGGCCGCACAGGCAGTTTAGTTTAATCAATCCAGTTGAAAAATTTCAACCCAAGTTTGAGTGTTTTTCAACTGTAGGCCGCACAAGAAATCCAGTTGAAAATAAAGCGATTGATGAGAATTCATAATCCATCAATGCACCTTTAAACTTTTTATTCATGAATTATTTATTTATAAATTTTTTGAAAGTCAAATGAATAAAAATGTATTGTTATAATTTGGCATATAGTTCATTATTTTAGTATGTTTAAAAAAAATTAGATTGATTTTCATAAATTATAATATTTTGATACAAATTAATGTATTTTGTTATAAATTGGATTATTTTAAAGAATTAGATTATTTTTTCATAAATTATATTATCAAATAACTAATTGGATTATTTTTACACAAATTGGATTGTTGAAACATAGATTATATTATTTTGTATAAATTGGATAATTTTGACACAAATTGTATTATAAATAAATATATATAATTTCAAATACCATTAAATGCACACACATATATATAAATATGTAATTTTAAATACACATCATGTATATGTAGTTTCAAATATATATAAATATATACTTAAAATAATTAATAATAATCTAAATACTTAAATACTTAAATAATTGAAAATTTTAATAATAGCCAGCAGTCAATTATTTTGAAGATAGCCAGCAGATAACCATATAGTTCAATTATTTTGAAATATATATACAACTGAACCTTACTCAACATTTATTACTTCACCTTATATGAACCATACTGAAAATAATATATTTTCAGTATATCCTAAATAATATTTTCAGTATGTATTTTTTTAGTATTATAATAATTAATTTTTTATGTATATACCTGTACCTTCAAAATAGCCAGCAGTCAATTTAAAAAAAAATGGATTACACCCCCCCCCCCCCCCCCCCCCCCATCCTCCCAAATTATTTATAAATTGTATTATGGAAAATAAGAGGAGGATTTTCCGTAAGCGTGGAGCGAAATCATCCAAAAACTTCACTCAACGGTGGGGGGGAGCACCGTTGAGTTTCGTAGTGTTAATTTCAACCGTAGTGTGGGGGACCACGGTAGAGAAATTTTCTCACGTGGAGGGACCACGGTGGAGAAATTTTCTCACGTGGGGGGACCACGGTTGAGAATTTTTCTCCCAGTTCAACTGGGCCTCCCTGTGCGGCCTCCGGTTGAAATCAATCTCAACCGGAAAGAGCCCAATTTTCAACTGAACGGCCCTGTGCGGCCCCCCCCATCTTGAGTCTTGGAAAGTGGGAGACTTGGAATTGGAAGCCACAAAACCCACATAACAGTGCCACCCAAAGCCTTTTGTGGGTTTTAGCCAATGCTTATGTGACACGTGGAAAATTGATTTTTGTCGGGGTACGAAATTGCTATGTGCGTGTAGGTTCAACATTTTTTTTGTTGGAATGGATACCGTACGTAGAAGGCAAGTCGGCAGAAAATAATTCCCCCCAAAAATGCCTAAAATATAAATAAATTTATTAAGCATTTTGTCAAAATCAACAAAAATAAAGTCAACAAAAAGTCGAAGAAAAATAACACTCAAAACTGAATGAAAACAAAACACTCAACGAAAATTGTAAATATAAAATAAAACAAAACATTTAGCAGCCGATGTTTTATGTTAGCTATTAATAGCCGATTTCTTAATAATTACTTTTGAAAGTGCCGACCTCCATTGTTTCAACTTTTATTAATTATTCGACATGAAAGTGCCGACCTTGCCTTCCACGTACAGTATTTGTGTACGCCTTCAAAGGTTTCATCTAATAAAAATGCAACACTTGTCGTTTTGTATAGATTTGGCCTCCTAATTGATCTCTTTTGAACCGTTCTCAAGTTGTTCATTTCCCAACAAATTCTTGGTTACAAAATCACCAATTTGCATTAAGCGTGGGCTTGGGAATTCAGTTGTAAGTTATGTTCTCATTTGGTGTTAATAGTGGTGTTAGTAAGGATCTTAAAGGACATTTTTTAATTTAGAAAGAAAAAAAATAAAATTGAACTTTAACCTCCAAAAATATAGAAGTGAATTTACATTCTAAAAATGTATGTACATAATGTTCTTGTCATGAATGATGTTTAAAAAATTTAGTTCATAGAAACATCTCTTCAATATTAGCAATTCATGGTCAAATTGTTGGTTTGAAAACTAAGAAGACTAAGCATGAGGGGCTTTGTATGTCCTTCAGAGGTTAAAATCATTTCGGACTGTATATTGTCCATTTTCATATATGTATATTGTAGACATACTAATAACTGTATACTGCCAATCACGCAGCACGTTAGTGCAAATAAAACAATCAACTAGGTGCACGGTATTATGCCAAAGGCACACAGTGATAGGTGTGTGTACAATACCTGTATTTAAAATTCTACTACTACAATTTATTTTATTTTATTTTATTTATTTTATTTATTTTTTAATATTTTTTTGTTTTTGTTTTTTTTTGTAAATGCTACATATTTTCAGTTGAAAAGTGAGTAACTAATCCATGAACTACATCCAGAGCTTCCCGAATATTTAATCGATTGTTCAAACACTTTCCTACATCTGTACTTTCTACATGAATTAGTGTAATTAAAAATAGGAAGACCTACACAACCACAGAAGTTTACAATTTGGAGCTAAATTACTATATTCTTTAAACATGAAATTTTAAAAATTGGGTACATTTACTTAACGCCTAAAGGGCCATGACTATATTTCTCTCCAAACACTCCAAAGCTGCCTAAAAGTACCTCTTCTTACACTGTGGCAAATATTTTTCGATGTATTTTTTTTTTAACCAATTCAACTAGAGGATTTTTCAATCAACTTGAATTTATTAGCACATACAAACCATTCAAGGTTCCTCAATAGTAAACTTATAAGCTACTTTTTTTTGGGCCCCTACCTAAGTTTGAAACTTTCTAATAAGGTCAAAATATTGATAAAGTTCAATCTCAAGTTTGGTAAAATGGATTTGGAAATTGTGTGTATGGAGGTGTTAGCTCATTGCGTGCAAGAATTCAGATGCATAACTCATTGTATGCAAAATTTCAAAAGTTGCTCGTAGTTTCGTTTTCCACCTATGCATGATTGTATCTTTCAATCTACGCATCACTTTAGACGTACGGAAATTACCATCCCATCTTCGTTACAAAGACTAAAATCACAACAAAAAATCTCAAAAATTCAAGATCAAGATTCATTCTATACTGAGCCGACTAAACTTGAAAAATTAGCTTTGGTCCATTAGGGGTTAATTAATAATCCACTTTGTATAAACTAATATGGTTATCCTTCCAAAAATAGTGTGATTTTTAAAAATAAAAAAATTTGGTGAGAAAAAAACATCGAAAAATTACAAAAATCAAAGAGTGTTATAGACACCCTGGCTGCAGACGGTAATATACATGATGTTAAAGACTGAATTTCTAGCACACATTAAATGAATTAGACATAAGTCACACTATGTGGGACGCGCAAAAGTGAAAATTCTCACTATGATTATTATGTCACAAAAAACGAGTTACATAACATTCTTAAAACAATCCCTCCTCTCTTGTAGCACCGTTTAGAAGAATAATTCCTCTACAATACTATTTCAATTCTTCCAAATCTTTATATTCCTCTACAAGAGATGAGGGACCCACCACCATCACGTTCAATCTTGAATATCGTACACTACAACAAGAGATCAAAAAGCCCACCATCACATTCAATCTTGAATATTGTACACTACAACAAGGAGATAAAAAGCTTCTAGACCGTGACCCTTCATGACTCACTCCTACAACTTTCTTCAACGAATCGTTACAAATCTCCATACAATCACGTGCATTTTGAGCTTCTAGGTGTACCGGTACTCTCACCGTAATGTGGTCCTTCCCAAAAAAAACAAAAAAAAAAAATTCCACAATAGGGACAAAAAAAAAAAATCCACAACACAGATGGAAACGCAGTCAAGAGATTGAGCATGATCGATACAGACAAAGACGTAGTTGCATGATCATAGTTGACAAAATGAATGAATGGGTTTAATACAATGAAAGTTTAATTATTGTCACAGGAAGGATTGTGTACGTGCTGACTGTAACAAGTTCGTGTGTCGATCTCTTCTACACAGTCAAAATTGATGGATTGAATCAGCTCGGGTGTTGACTCTGATTTGGGACCAAAAATGGGTTGAACTGAACTGAACTGACTAAGGCATTTTCATATATTACACTCACTGCTCTACCTACAAATGAAAGCATAGAGACGAGAATTGTTGCAGCAACAAAAATGATCAGCTATGGAGTCCGAGCTTGGGCGTGTCGCAGAAAACGTCCGTGAGGGAGTCGTCGAACGAGAGCGCCGGCAAGTCCGGCAGATCGAAGAGCGGCGGCGGGGGCAGAATCGGAATGGGCACGGCGTCCTCATCGTCCCAGCAAACATTCTCCGGGCTCCAGAAACACGACTCGGAGCTCGGCGGCGTCGTCGTCGTCGACGGATTCGCGTTCCCGTCCGGCCAGAACGACGTCGGCGACCCTGCGGACGTCGACGTCGTGATTGACGAAACCGGGGAGACTTCCTCACTCACTGTCGACGTTACAGTACTGCTCTGAAGCTGCTGCGATTCACAGTTAGTAAACTCCGGCTCGAAAATAAAGCTATCGAAGTTCGAATTCTCCGCTGAGCACTCGGAGATCGCGCAGCCCGCGCACGTTTCCTCGACTGGTGGCCGGTAATGGACATGATCCGCCGGAAACTGACTTAACTGAGCTCCTGCAGCCGGACCGTGATGCTGAAACGCTCTCTCTTTCCGATTCGCAAACGGACAATCCGCACCAAGCTCACAGTCAATAATCGGCGAACGCAGTCCCAAACTCCCGTTAAAGAATCCCGTCGTGCATGGACGGTAAGAATTCGACTGGAACGAGTCAACATTGCACGACGAGGACCGCTGGAGGTTCGGCGCGTGGCTGAAATTCGGGACTCGATCCTCCGGCCATGGATTGTTGGGCATAGTTGCAAATCGACGCAACTGATCGCTACAATATGAACTATCTGGCAGCGTCAGAGTCTCCTTCGAATGTACAAAATGGTAGTTGGGATTCTGGGGCGGGATAATGGGCTGCTGCTGCTGCTTCTGGTAATTCTCATGGGGGAGGTTCAACCTGGCGCCGGAGCCGTGGTACACAAGCGCGGCCTCGTCGTACGCGCGCGCCGCTTCCAGTGCGGTTCCGAAGGTGCCCAGCCACATCCTGGTGCGCAGGCGCGGCTCGCGAATCTCCGCCACCCAGCGTCCCCACTGCCGCTGCCGCACGCCGCGGTACTGGTGCAGCCCGTTCTCGGGTCCGCCTCGCCGCCGCCTGACGCGCGGCTCCTCCTCCTCCTCGCCATCGCCATCATCGTTTTGCCGATTCGTCTTGCGCCCGCGCGGCTGCAGCGGCTTCGACGACGACTTCGAGTCTACGTCGGACGCCTCCGAGCTCACTCCATGATCCTCCCCGTCTATCACCTCGCCCATCTTCATCTCCGTCTTCGAATCCTCCATCGCTAGCTCGCACACAAACAGACACAAAAAAATCCACAGAAGCAGAAAATGGTGATCGGGGTCGGTTTATAAGGAGCCCAGAATCGCACTGCAGGTACGGGACGGGGCGTGACGAGAGTGACAACTGGGAACTACGCAATACGAGTTAAGTTAGTAGTCATGAGATCAGTTCATGGGCTACTCTAGATTTAGTAATTTTCGGAAAGTTACTATTCACTAATTAGGCTTTTACTTTTTATCCGTGATATTGTTTGTGGTCCCCCCCCTGGGGAGTGTTGGATAGTGGTGAAATATTTTGGGGGCCCCTGGAATTGAGTCGATGGCGTGTGAGATTTGGCTTTAATTAGCAGCCCACTGTGACTTGTGTGTCAAAAGTGGGCAGAAAATTCAGCAAATTACCCCCAGTGACTGCTCAGGCTCCCTTGGGACGCTCTTTTACGTCATGCCACAAGCCCACAGGTTTTCACTCGTTACTCCCTCAACCCCTAAACGTACTGATCCTTTGAACACAAGTAGATGCTAGCCTCAAAAAGATAGATATTAGCATGACTCGGATGTACATCAGGTGTACATGAGATGACCATTGCGTGCATGAAATTTACACAACAAATTTGACATACTTGCACTTGGAGACCTCTCCAATATTATCAACATCTCCCCCATCACAAGAGGTTTATTCTAATTGGTAGAGAATTGAATAGGGTTTGCAAAGGTGACTTGAATGAAAGTGGCATCCGAGATTGTATGAGAAAGTTACAAGGCTTTGAATCCATTTGTGATTCAGTTTCTGGACACTAGGACGTTGTTAATATCGATTTAAAAATTTGCCCCAAAATAAAAGCATGATTTCGAACTGTATGTGTTTATTCAGTGCTGGCCATTAAGCTTTGCGTGTGCTTGATAGTTCACTGGTAGAAAAGGTGGCGCTCCTCAGGGAAAATCACTATGCATGCATGGAATTGGGCATTACTTGCAGCCTGGGCATCTCCCTTGGTAGTGCCACCTTTTCTACTAGTGATTGTTTTAAGCAGTGTAAACACTTTGGCACCTTAATTCATGGATTTTGATCATTTTGATCATGGATTGTTGTCATGGGTTTTGGTCATGTGTACACTTTGTAGCAATCAAAATACTCCCTTTGTACTCACTTAATCCATGGATTTGCGTCACGGTCACCATACTCCCTCTATAATCATGGCATTAAGCTTAATTCATGAATTTCAGTGAAAACAATACTCAATCCATGAATTTTAGTGGAAACAAGGTCACTTTGCGGGACGGAGGGAGTAGTTTGTATCATGGAAATTAATCTAAATTTAGTTTATTGAAATACTGATTTGGTAAGGTGAGGATTTAGGTTACTAAGTTGCACTCTTTTTTCTTGATTGATTGAATAAGGGTGCAATTTTGAGTTTTTGTTACGTACGTACTCTTGTGGTGAGATCTTAATTGTTTTTTTTTAACCAAGTACCCCACATGTTGAGTTAAATGTGTTAGGTATCTGAAGGCTGCGGAGAGAAGACTCAGATGAGGAAAACTGAAGCACAAAGAGGAGGTACCAACTGGTAGAAATGTTGGTTGTGTAGACCAGAAACGCGTGCCCAAAAAGATCCACAACTGGTTCAGTTGGTCATGTGGGGTCTTCTTGTGAGTCTTTTCTATGGTCAAGATTTCTACGAGTGAGTGCACATTGAGAATAATCACTTAGGTGCCTCGTGATGAGGAGCAAGATGCAATTTGACCCAAAAGTAGCCAAATGGGAATTGGTGGGATTTTGGCAATGCGAAGTCACGCCCATTTTGTTTTAAAGTTAACCCCAAATTGGGTCCTCTTATCAGTGTCAACTATTTTTTGAGTAGTAGATCCTACGGGGTGGACTCCTTTTTGTTCAAATTGATTTGTATTTTGACTGATTTTGGTGATATACAATTTGATTCAACCTCTTAAGCCACTCTATTTATGCTATAACTCAAAAGTTACCCTATTTGTATCACTATGTTCAAACAATGCACGAATAAAAAATAAATGTAATGTAATTTAACAATGATCACAAACAAAAAGGGTGGTTAATTTACCTTATAATCCAGTGAATTTGTGATTTCCAAACCATGAATGCTTTGCACTTAGAAGTGTTGGATTTTGCACTATGCGTTAATTATTACTTCTTATATTATGAGTTACATAGGGCCAAATGAAGGGACCATGGATATTTCTCTAACTTGCAACTAAGATGGAGTTCAAGCCGGTTTCCATGAGCTTCTACAAACAAACTACCCGCAACTGTGGCAAATTGGCAAACCTTCTCCCTCACCCTCTAGTCTCATAAGGTAGAAGCACTCGTAGAAGCATCAAAACCTGTTAGGGACCAATTCCAGTCACCTATGCGAGCACCCGTTTCAACTTTGTGAGTTCCCAATCAAATTATCACAACCATTGGTTGTAGCAGTTTGGTGATCAATTATAAATGTCATGTTAGCAAACTAATTGGACTAGAAATGAAAAACAAGTATTGGTTCCCCTACTAACATCAATAGCAGTCTATGTAGATTAAGTTTGAAAAATTAAAACAAAATCATACATTGTGAATAAATTAACTAAAAATTGGGCTTGGTTATTAACCCCTAAAGGAGGTTGCATGCCAAAAAGGGTTGCAAGTGTTCTTTCAAATGGTATTTCACAACAAAGACTATAGAAACTGCAAATATGAAAAATGGAGCTTGGAATGGGAACAAAATATACAAATTTTTAATTTAATAATACCTGAAGCGGAAAAAAAAGATATAGCTACTCAAAGCGGACATTTTCTACGTATTTTGAGTTGTGTACTGGGAAAATACATAATTGTTTTATGATCCCACAACGAATGAAAATGCTCTTGAAAATCATCATATGCGTAGTGCATGAATATGCACCTCCTCAAAAAATATCCCCTCCAAACTCACACTTTTACACCCCTTAGCATCACTTGTATGCTGATACTAACACATAAAATACCCCAACATCCTTTACGGGTTAAACCCAAAGTTTTATGTGCTGCAATTTTTTATCATTGAAAACCATCGGTCTAAACTGACAAGTATTGGTGCCTCCACCTTGTACAACCCTTTGTAGAAAATATTTGCTGCTCATGGAAACAGTTGCAAGTTTCCTGATCTACTTGGGAAGCGTCATGGATTTATTCCGAAATAGTATTGCCAGTTGGGAGTTGGCTACTTGACTGGCCTCAACCTTTTCCCATGTGGAAATCTTGCCCAAGTAAGAATCAGCCCCTTTTTTTCACCTGGATAAATGAACAGTAGTAAGATAAGAATCTACTACTAGTTCAGATAGAGGTTGTCAGTCTCAGCATTGGGAAATTAAATTAAAAAAAGGAAAAAAAAAGGGGGCAGAAGCTTCCTTGGAAACAATCAACTTCTGTCTTTGACGTGAAGCTTGCACTATCAATTGTAACTGAAATTGTAAAATATTATTATTTACTTGCGTGAGATTTCTACCCATCTTTTTTATCCCCCTTATAGGAACCCCATTTTTACCATACCAAACTACACGAAATATTTATTTACTGTGGTTTAACCCTTTAACCCCTAAAGGACCAAGGATGCATAGATTTAAAATGAAAAATTCAATTGATCATATTGCAAAAAGCATAATTCAAATAAGACCAAGTTTTATATCACCAGAATCATTGAAGAACATTGTATGTCTTGATCAAACAACAAATACATTTGAACAAAAAGAAGTCCACATAGGATCTACTCAAAATTGCTAAAAAAAACATGAGGCCCAATTTAGAATTCTTAGTCCTTTAGGGGTTAACGTCCTCATTCAACATTGTTTTCGACGATTCCTTATAAAATGTTTGATGAAAAACAAAAATGGAGTTGATGTAAAAATCAAAGTTATAAATGTCAATGTGAAAATCACGTTTATACACTTTTATTCATCATATTTTTTTAATTAATTTTGTAAGGTTTTCTCTTGAAATTCAATTTAAAATCCCAAATTAATACAAAAAAATTTAAGAATATTGTAATGAAGTTGGAATAACATGCACTATGAGATTGAATGGTTTCATTATTTGATTCCATTTATTTTGGAACATCATGTTTAAGGCCTCGCTTTTTGAACTAAGAATGAAACTTGACATAAAAAATTGTGTTGTTTTTCGAAAAATCACAATATCTTATTTTGAAGATCCATATTGTACTAATGATAGCTGACTATCACAAGAACCAAGATAAAGTTGGATGGATGAAAAATTGTAGATGATGTAGTGATGAGAAAAGTTGCAATTTGTTCATTGTCTAGTATATGAACGCAGGCGCATCAAAGGGTTAAATTATTTATCACATGGACATATTGCCATATCTAAAAGGCAAGGTCGGAGAAAACTATTGTAAAAGAGAAGCCCAAAATTTTAGGATATTAGAAATAGTGGTGATGTAGGTGGTGATAGGAAACTTTAAATCTTGTATACAACTAGAGGTTGCCACCTCACTCAAACTCTACCTAGTTACTCTAACTCTAGGTAATTACCACCTCTCCTTTCTTGACATTATTTACCGCTTTAAAATACTTTGGAATCTAAAAATATATATAGAAAATTTCAAAAAATGTTGTTCAGTATTACAACGAGTTGAAAAAAAAGAGTTAATCCATTGCCAAGGGTCATAAAGGAGACAATTGAAATTTCAAATAATCATATTTCATTTGATATTGGTCATATTTCACTTGGTACAATTTTAAAGTAATAATGAATCTTATGAATACAACTGATATATAATCACTCTATGATATAGATCGAGATGTAGATCCTACAATTTAGTAATGAAGGATGAATATTCCAAAAGCAACCTATAGTTATCTTCTAAATGTCCACAACCTTCTCCATATTTAGAAAATTGCAAAGATGCATTATAAAATGCAACTAAGAGGGATATTTTAAACTTGATGTATGAATAAAGGTTGTAAATTATGAATTTTAGATTCAATTCATACGATTAAATCTATGAAGAATGGGAAATGAAGAAGGTAAATTGGGATGAAGAGAGAGATGGAGCGAGACAAAACTCATTAGCCTCAATGCAAAGAAAGATGAATTTCATCATGATGGACAATTTTTGTAAGTAAATCATTGCATATTAACCCCTAAAGGACCGGAGTGTTTTTCCTCCAAAAACACTCCAATGCTGCCATTTTTACTCCCCCATACAAAAAATCCAAAAGAATGTTATTTTTTACCTTCTAACCGTAAGATCTTGTCCTAAACTATTTGAAAAACATACACAACAAATTTGATTGATTTTGACCGCACGGATTGCAAGATAATTGCGTTTGATGGAAAAAAACACCGCAAAAAAACACATGCCCGAAAATTTCAGATGCGTTTGACCATGGCTACATCAAAAAGACCTCACTACCGAAACTTGTCGCACTTCACTTTCACATTCTATATGATGTTACTTAGTTGTGTACCAATTTTCGTTGCGTTTGGAGATGTTTAGGATGTTGAATAACACCTTGCACTTGTTGGGGGTTTAAAAGTTCAGAAAAGACTATATGTTTTTGGAATTGCAATATTTTCGACTTTCTTTATTTAAAATACGAATCCGAGCGGTGAAACACAAGTACATTCCACCCTCTACAAAATGGCGAATTTTTTTTTGAAAAATAAATAAATCTCCAAGTTTTAGAAGACATGTAACACATTTTCTAAGAATTTTGGGGGTTAGGGGGGAAATAAAGGGTGGAGGAAGGGAATTGAAGTGCCAACCCATTCCAATGTTCATGACCCCACTAACTCTCAAGGTACACTGCCACGTGGCAGTCCCTCATTGGACGATTTTTATTTTTTATTTTTTATTTTAAAAAATGATTTTATTTTTCAAAATTTTAAATAATAATTTTAATTATGAAATTGAACTTTTAGTTTAAAATAATATTTTTAATTAAAAATAATAATTTTCAGTTTAAAATAATAATTTTTATTTATTAAAAAATAATTTTTAATTTTTAAAAGTATAATTTTTAAATTTTTTTATGAGTTTGGGAAACGGGGTGGTCTTCTGCCCCCCACAGTCCACCCCATTTTCCACACACCGCCCATCTTGTTGCCCCCCCCTAAAATTCAACTATTTCTCTACTGCCCCGTTGCCCTTTCTCCCGAAAAAAACACATTTCCCCTCATAACTTTCACATACAGTGTCGGAATTCCAAAAAAAAAAAAAATTCCCATTTTCGTGGCACATTGGGGAATCTACTATTAAATTTCCTTCAAAATTTGATTAAAAATGTGTTCACCGGAACCTACCCTATTCTCTAAATGTCCTAGTTAGGACACTTGGTCCTTTAGGGGTTAAGGAATTCCGGGGAGAGATTTGCAAGCACTATGCTAGATGCGACTGCATAGGGAGATGTGAAATCACTTGTGCATTGAGCTCTGATGGGTCACTAACAAAAAAATTAAAACCACATGAGTTAAAATAAATGATCAAATTTATTCTTAGGAAGAAAAAAATTACATTCAAAAAAAAATACTATAGCACCGATTCAATGGGAAATTTGTTATAAGTAACTTAGTATCCCAAAAAATGATGTGAATTACCTAAATATTAATTAGGGAAAAAAACGTACACCAAAATTGTTATTAATTTATTTATTTATTAATAAGATGACTCTGGTCTCTGGATTGTTGGTCACCAAGCTTTTGGATGAAAAATCATTCATTTCATAATGTTGGGTATGGATGACAGGTTTAGTTTAGGATTTGAGAGGAGAAATTTTTTTGAAGGGGGAGGGTTTTCCTACCAAATGTTCCACAAACAAAGATTGTATTTCAAAGTTTAAGCATTCAGATTTGTGTCAATCCCTCGGGGGGTGCACTGTTCGAGTATACGTGAGTGCACAGAAGGGGTGTTAATTTGAACATTGCCGTATTACATATACATACAATAAACACATTTAGAATTGAAAATATTCACGTATACTTACACTAAACATATATTTAAAACAAAATACATCTGTATACAAAGGTATTTAGACATATAACCTCTCGTATACAAGGGGGTTTTTAGAAGGGGTCATGAACGCACGTGATTCTCAAACATAATGTAGAGTGCACCCCCTGAGGTCAATCCTTGTCTGCACATGGATCAAATAGGAACCTTTCAGTAATTGTAAGTTCGTTGATTTTGTTGGCCTCTTGTAGTAAGGGGTCATTTTAGATATTATTCTTTACAATCCTAGGGGCCTCCCTTTGCATGCGTGAATCGGAATTTTATTTTTATTTTTATAAACAACACGAAATGAGTAGCTAATGGTCGTTCTCATAGTACAAGTGACTAAAAAGCCTCAAAATCAAGTATTACTTTTTGAGATAGTGAATGTAGTGGTAAAAATGGCTTTAATTAGAAAATATTTCCAGTTACAACTTTCTTCTTATTTGATTATGATATCCACCAAATTTATTTTTCAAATTATCCATCTTTGATGCATTAAATTATTTTGATTTGTAATAACAATGTAAAAAATGGTTTGCCTCAAAAAATGATATTTTAATGGATTTTACCCTTGCCATACTAACCCTATACAACCCCGAAACATGTTTCTCGAAGAAGGCTAGTTTTTATCACAAAAAATTGATTTGATGTGTATTCATAGGAATTGGAGGCTTAGAATAGGTATTTTACTATACTATATAGTAGTCAAAGTGTGTGCAAAAGTTTATTAAATGATGGACTCCATCCAAAGGTGCAAGTATGAGATTATAAGTAGTATTTCTAACGTATATTGCTACCTAAAAATGCCAGTTTTCAAGGAGTGTTGATTTGAAGTTAAACAAAGTCTTTCGTGTTTTTTTCTAAAATTTAGAAAATAAAGTTCATGTATAGGATATGTTATGGGCTTTCTAAAAACACATAGTATGTATCAAGATCATTTGCACAAAATTTACTATGGCATTTCAATTACCATCTACGCTTCACCTCTACGAAAGGTAAATAAATTTATACACAAGATTTTAGAGAAATCACATGTAGAAAAGACAATATGTGTTTATACCAAAGTAGGAAGAACAATGAAGAAGGTAGTAAGAAAAAAATGCAAAAAAAACTCATTTCTAATAAAAAGAAATACGATGATGTACAATTTGTGTATTTTGAGGTATTTTATGGTTTTTGTACAAAACATCTACGTATATGCAAGTATCAATCTAGAAGTTACGATGCTTGAAATGGAACAATTCTTTTTTATTACATGCATGTTAAAATTTTCCACATTTGAACCATTCAAATCAAAGTCAAATTCCTCATAAATTTTACGTTATATGGATTTCCATCCCAACAGTAACCACTTTGTGGCCTAACCAGGCACTAAAGGACTCGGGGGGTGCACTCTACATTATGTTTAAGAATCACGTGCGTTCATGACCCCTTCTAAAAACCCCCTGTATACGAGAGGCTATATGTCTAAAATACCTTTGTATACAGATGTATTCCGTTTTAAATATATGTTTAGTGTAAGTATACATGAATATTTTCAGTTCTACATGCGTTTATTGTATGTATACGTAATACGGTAGTGTTCAAATTAATACCCCTTTTGTGCACTCACATATAATCGTACATGTTTAGTACAGTGCACCCCGAGCTAAAGGATTAAGGAACAGAGAGAACAAAGCCTCCACAAGCTCCCTAATTGTTTCAACAGGTGATGATTGTGTTTTTTAGTTCATTCCCTGTAGTGGCATTTTTTTAATTATTTAAAAATTGGGTCCTTGTAGGATTGACATGTGGCACCATTTATTATTGAATTAGTTGATTAACCTTAAAGGTTCTTTAGGCATAGTAGATACGTTGGCATATATTTGACATTTGTTGTCAGTAAGAAGCTCAAAATTGAGACCCTAGTAGCTCATTAGAACCATGGTAGCATGAATTTTAAACCATTGATTTTAAACCATTGGAGGTGAAGAATCATTTTAAATACAACAAAATAAGGACTCTTTGGACCTTCAAAGCCCGTTAATGCTTCACGACTTCACTATACTATACACCTTTCATCACTATATCATCACAAAGAGCTCACATCTATCTTGATAACTCACTAACCAATGTTGGTAACTTTTACGTAGAATGCACAATGATTCAAAATGAAGACAGTTGGTTTTTTTAACAAGCAATCTCTGAGTCAACCAAAGAGAAGTGATTGACTTTGATGGTTTCAACAAACTTGATTGAAATCAGAAATTGAAAATTCAAAGTGTGGTTTACATAATTAATTGGATTATTTACCAGATTAGAAAGTGCAAGCAATTTGGAATACAATGAAAGCTTCATTTTATTCAGATAGCCTTCCCTATTTTATTCATATAGCCATTTTACATGATTATAGAGTGAATCATGCCTCAAGAGATGAATTTAGGCCGAATAGTGTCATGTCAATGACTTAATTCAACGCAAATTGGAATCTCGTGTCGATCATATGGCTTACTAACTGTTGGATCTACTTGAGGGACAGATGGGACGGTTGTGAAAGGGGTGTTTTCACAATAGTGCAACAATTTTGCACGAAAGGCAAATGTACAATATGTAAAGCATTTGCCATTACTACGATCCGGAGCATTCTTGTGTATACGAGGTCATTCTTTGGACCTGCGCTTGCAACCTGAGAATCTTCTCAAGCACTTCTTCAATTCCTGGATTGATGTTGAGTTTCTCCATGTTGACCTCTCGATTTGTGCTTTTCCTCAGAAAATTAATATCATGTGGCCTTCTTCAACCTGGGTTCCAACGAAACCCACAAAGCTATCAACATCAATGTGCAAAACAGAGTGCTATGGATTGAGATTCGATAGAATAATCATGTTAATAACAGCAATCACTGGAAGCAGAGGTGACGCTTCTGACTGACTGAAAATTAGGAAAAGTGTCATTTTTATTTGTCTGTTGTGACGAACCCGACTGACAAGCACCACTTTTATTTGTCTGTTGTGACGAACCGGACTAATGAGCACCTCTAACGGCAGTCAAAAGCGACACATTTGCTACTAGTGAATGTTGATCTCGTGAGACAAGATGTCCCATACCATTGGGTGGCTCAGAGGTTGACCCCGCCATTGAAGTAGCCCAGACTATGATGTTCCCCTTACTTACCTGGGCGGGGTCAATCCATGATCTCGGGAGGTGCACTGTACTAAACATGTACGAGTATACGTGAGTGCACAGGAGGGGTATTAATTTGAACACCACCGTATTACGTATACATACAATAAACATATTTAGAACTGAAAATATTCACGTATACTTACACTAAACATATATTTAAAACGGAATACATCTGTATACAAAGGTATTTTAGACATATAGCCTCTCGTATACAGGGGGTTTTAGAAGGGGTCATGAACGCAGGTGATTCTCAAACATAATGTAGAGTGCACCCCCCGAGTCCATGATCCAGAAGGTGGATGGCCTAGAGGAGCCTGCCTCATTGCACGAAGAGCCGGGTGACTGTAGTATCTTCCCACGGGAGGCATACACCTCATAATTTGTTGCAGCGGGGGCTCGCGTACGCGCGGCCCCTACCCAAGTCAATACTAAACTGGAGTCACCTCCCTGTGGAAATGTTTCTCGGAGGCCCTCATATTTTGTAAGCCTGAGTGCACCGAAATGGTTTAGAGGCTTATCAGTATGAGATGGCAATGCCACCGCATTGACCTTAGGAGCCTCCAAATATATGATGTCACTGCTGCAAAATATGCATATATCGCAAGGTCTTGAGATAAGTTGGACGTAGATGAACTGGACTACTGGAGGCCAATTCAGTTTGAATTAATGTTGCATCAGCCTGGAAGTGATAATGCCATTGCACATGCTGAAGGCGATGGAATGTGCAAGTTGGGATGGAGAGAGACACACCAGGCCACGGAGGGCAATATACATCATGCAATTAAGAGACCAAGTAACTTGTTTATTCCCATGTGCATTGCTGTATTCATTAACACTGGGAGTGTATAGATGCCAGCACACTCTGCCCTCTACAATTCACAGCCTGGTGCTCAGCACAGAGCGAACTATTCTTTCGCCTTTTACTAAAGAATACCGTGCGCTGGGTACACTCGCCGGCATACCCCTTTTTTTGGACTGCCCCTCACAGGGTCCATCAATGCGAATTAGTAAACTGGAGTGATGCCCCTGTGTGTTGAACAATCATCTTAACCTTCATTCTAAGATGTTGATTGATGATTGCCAATAAGTGATGTATGGCAGATCAGTCGATCCTTTTGTAAATCAACCAAGTTTTTAGTCAGTCCAGCTAGCCAACAGGTGATTTGAACCATATCACTTGTACATGAATACACATTTAGACATCACAAATGCCTCCAGAAATACCATTAAAATGCTTGATTATTTATATCCAATAATTACGGAAAATGCTTAAATATATTATATATGGAATCTTTTGGAATCTTTTGGAATATTTTGGAATGTTCTTGGAGTCTTTTTAACCTTTTTACACATCTGAAGCATAACAACGCACCTTTTTTGCACATTTGGATAATTGTTTCAAAAAAAATTCTATCAAAAAAATTTCATATTCCTATAATTCATATTTCAAGAAGTAATTTTATTTGCATTTTAATGACCACCAAAATTTGCAAAAGAAAAAACAACACACCCAACCTGTAACTACATATTTGGGTTGCCCTCCCATGAAAACACCCTAAATAGGATTAACCCTTAAATGCCATGTGCACCAAAATGTCCATTTCCATATCTCATTAGTTCTAAAAGGCATGACCATTGTGGCAAATTCCAGGTCTAATGGACACGACCTAACAAACTCTCACCAAAATATCTCATGAGCACCTAATCAAATTAAGGTTCTATAAGTTGCTACGAGTTCCAAAGATGCCAAATTTTGATCATGCCAAACGGGAGTTTTGTTCGAGTACATCCAGATTCAATATGTCAAAAGCCACCCATCAAACTCTCTCTGGTTGACTCAAAGATTTGACTCAAAAATTGCTTGTTAATAAGAAAGCATGCGACATGCTTAGGCTTGAAACTTGATTTAAGCCTTTGAGTATTTCTGTTTTGATTGTTTCGACAGTATTAAACTGTAGAGAAAGGTGAGCTCTTAGAACTGCAGCAACGGAGGATTTGCTGTCAAAAAGCCGAACATTGTTCATTCTTGAAGAGCATGTTTTGTCCCTTCACCTTCGTTCATCTCACATTCACTTTTGCCACTTAATGGAAGAAGGAATCATATCTGCATGAAAATCAAAAGGATCCGCTCAAGACTCTTCAAGAATGTTACAGTATGTATGCAGAAACTCTCCTCTCACAGAATTCACAGTAGGGCCAGTAGTATACCCTAATATACCACTTCTCACCACGTGATTTGTGTCCATCCAAGCTTTTTCCTTCAAATGGCCGAAGAACTCCGTTTTGGCCGCTGAATTGGAAAAAAATCTGTAATTGAAGAGAAAAGAAGGGTGGAAGAAGTTTGAGGTATAACCCTGCCATTATTAGTAGTCATTCACAGAAACAAAAATCTCTGCTAGCTATGGTACAGCCCTCCATGACCGATATACCTGTCACATTCAGGACAACTTGGTATCTGGGGACCTAAGTTATCAGAACGAAAGAAGAATGCAGTATGGGAAGAAAAAAAATGAATGTCTTCCATCTTCGTCAAGAAAACAGATGAGCCAACGAGTTTAATTAAGTAAATTGTACAAGAATGATATCAGTGTCTGCGAATGAACACTCGTGTTTGGCTAAAATTTGAAATAAATTCTTCATCAATACAAGAGTCAGAACTCTCCAAAACTGCGGTCAAATAAACGACCAAGACTGTAACTCTCACCGGGGTCGGTCTCCAAATTGACTAACTTACGATGGCAATGGCTGGGTGGGCTGCTGCTGTAATTGTAATGGTTGTAGTTGTTGTTGTTGGGGATGGCACGATTTCAAGCGCTCCACCACCTGCCGCATGGGGGGTCGGACAGACATGGACTCCTCTGTGCACTCCACCGCCAGATACAGCACATTCAAGAGCTCCCTCTCTGGCCCTGCTTGCCAAAGCCCTGCACTGAAGACTTCCTGCGGACGGTGGTTGTGGATGAGGAGCGTAGCCCATCCCACTATGTTGAAGCCATCTCCGTAGCTCGAAAACGTTTCGTCCAGCACTCGTTTCCCAGACAGAAGCTCAAGCAGGACCACCCCGTAGCTGTAGACATCGGCTTTGTCGGAGAGACGGCAGGTCATGGCATACTCGGGTGCAACGTACCCGAAGGTGCCCGCCACGTCCGTGGTTGCATGCGTCTCTGTGTCCCCGAGCAGACGAGCCAGCCCGAAATCCGAGAGGTGCGCACTGAGGTTGTTGTCCAGAAGCACGTTGCTGGGTTTGATATCCCTGTGCAACACCCGGGGGACACACTCGTCGTGAAGGTAAGCTAAAGCTCGAGCCAGATCTAATGCAATTTTGTACCGCATGTTCCAATTCATCCGTTTCCCCCTTTCACCTATATGAATTAACGTTTCCAGATTGCCTTCAGGAAAGTAGTTGTAAATGAGAAACATCTCGTCCTCGCTTGCGTAATAACCAATTAGTGTCACTAAATTTGGATGCTTGATCCTTCCCAGAGTGCGAATCTCGGTATCAAACTGCTGTACTCCTTGAAACCTACCAATGGCCAGCCTCTTCACCGCCACCACCAATCCTGGTCGCAACTCGGCTTTGTAGGTAGCTCCAAACCCTCCTGTACCAATCAAATTGTCCAAGCAAAAGTTGCTGGTTGCACGGACCAGTGCATCGTAGGTCAGGTGGAAGTTTATGTTTGTAAAAGTAACCACCACTTTTCGACCTTCGTGCACACTTTGCAGGCTTGGATATTGCTGCTTGGTGCATTGGAAAAGAAGACCAAGTACAAGAAGTACAACACCGATGGCGCATCCAGAGGTGATAGCAGCTACTACAATAGAATTGAAGCGAGGTCCTGGGGCGTCTCTCGGAAGAGGTGGCATTGAGTATGGGGACATACCCCGGTCTGAGTCCGGGCTCGCCATGATCGGCATGGACCTTGGTGCAGTGGCCACTCTACAAGGCTCAAGATAAGGGTTTCCCATCACCACTAAACTACTGCACAAACCCCCCCAATTGCCGAAAATCGGAAACTGGCCCGAAAGGTTGTTGAATGAAAGGTTCAACTGCTCCAAGGAGGTAAGCCTGCTCAACTCTGTGGGTATGGAGCCTGACAGGCTGTTATGATCTAAAAGAAGAGATCGGAGCTGACTCAAGTTCCCCAGTTCCTTCGGAATGTTGCCATCCAAGTAGTTGAAGGACAGATCCAGCATGACCAGTTTGGACAAATTACCCAAACTCGATGGCATGGAATCCGAGAAGAAATTGTTGTCGAGAAACAATCCCTTCAAGTTTTGGAGCCCTCCTAACTGCCAGGGAATACCTCCACGCAGCCGGTTCCGAGAAAGGTTCAGAATGACAAGGTTGGAAAGCGTTCCTGTACTCTCTGGAATGGAGCCAGTCAACTCGTTTCCTGCCACGTCCAAATACCACAGTGTCTCACACTCGCCAACCTCCAAAGGGAGCTCCCCCAGTAGCAGGTTGTAGCTCAAGTTCACTGCAAATTCCTGAAAATCTTTGCACAAACTGAAAAAGTGCTCAGGGAAACCACCACTGAACTGATTGTTGGCGAGGATCAGCGCATACGCAGTCTGCTTCTTCATCAGGCTGCTGCCAACCAACGAAACTGGAACCGGACCCGAGAGGGCGTTATCACTCAAGTCATGTACTACATATACAACTTCTGAATCCGTCCGACTTACGTAGTGTGGCCCCAAAACGGGCACACCATAGCATGTCAACGGCCCGAAATAAGTGTCTCCATTGGGGGAAAGAAGCCAAGGGTTGCTACACACGGTCTCTGTAGCGGAAATGCTGCCGAACAGAGCATTGGAGCTCACGTTCAAAATGACGAGGCAAGAGACGGGAAGCTCCACAGGAACTGTGCCACTCAATTGGTTCGAGCTCAGATCGAGTACAACCAGGCTTTTGCAGGCGCCTAAACCGACTGGGATCTGCCCGGTAAGCGAATTCCTGGCCAAATTGAGAATCTCCAAGGCAGTACACAACCCCCAGTCACCTGGCAGCGTCCCACTAAGCCCGCACCCGGGCCCCCAAATGACCTGCATCCTCGGAAGCAGCGCGAGCTCTTGAGGAAACGAGCCGCTAAAGAGGTTGCCTTCACGTCTGTGAACATCCATGAACTGCGGCGCCCCCGTGGAGTTCAGACCATAAGTGCACCCTTGCGAGGCTGAAATTACAAATGTGGAGAGCTCCTTGCAGCTACCTAATGCGGGAGGTAGAAAACCTGATAGTTTATTCAAATCCAGGTGAAGGTTTTGTAAGCTCCCCAATCTCCCGAACTCTGGCGGTATAGAGCCAACCAGGGAGTTGGAGTTCAAGAAAAGCGACTGTAGTTGTGTACAATTGGCAAGCTCGGAAGGGATGGGACCAGAAAAGTAATTATTTGACAGATCTAAATGCACAAGGTATTTGCAGCTGCCTGCAAGCTGAGAGGGAATTTCGCCATCCAACAAGTTGGACGCGAGGGACAACCATTGCAATCCAGTGAGAGTCCCAATCGAAAGAGGTATTCCGTCTCGAAGTGTATTCCCGGCGAGGCTCAAGAAACAAAGAAGGGTAGACGTCGCCAACTCCACAGGAATGCTGCCTTGCAAAACATTGTTCGCAAGGTTCAAAACACGCAGCCGAGGAAGCTCCCCAATTTCCACGGGAATGGGACCTGAAAAAGCATTCCCTTGCAAGTCGAGAGTGTCGAGCTGCTTCAGCTTACCAATCTCTCGCGGAAGCTCCCCGGACAAGCCATTGAAAGGAAATGAAAGCACTACGAGCTCCGAGAGGTTCCCAATCTCCGGTGCCAAGAGGCCGTACAGAACGCAAGGGACCACCTCGCCTTCCAACCCCGAGGAGGCATCAAGAACGGTCCCATTCCGAAAACAAATTGGGGAAAAACCCGGTCGATCGGGGGGAGTACAAGCACGCATGCCATTGGAAAAAAACGATGAGCATCGCGACATCTGCTGACACGTTGAAGCGCTGCCATAGTTTTCGTTGCATCCTCCCGGTAACCCTAATAACCCCCCGGGCAAATGGAGCGCAACCACGCGCTCGCTGCTGCACGTCACCCCGCACCAGGAACACGGATCGGAATCGCGCTCGTTCCAGCTCGCCAGCACGCGATAAGGATCCACGCTAATGCTCCGCTTCACGGCCAGCAACGCCACGCCATCGTCGCTCAAAACCCCCTCCACGAGGCCAACCCTAAAGTGGCACAGCAGGACTGACAGCAACGAATAATAATACAGCGCGGAGGAGGAGTAATCTGTGACGCGAGACGTGCGCGTCATCTCCCCGAGCTCCGAACACTGGGCTGGGGGACGCCGGGCACCGGGGCATTAACTAACGCCCTCGAACACCAGGCCCAGCAGCAACAGCAGACGCAAGCGCGCGCAGAAATAGGGATCCATCAGAACGGGGAGGGAGGAAGCAAACCAGAGTGAGAGAACGAGGCCGCGCGATGGTCAGTGACGGTAACTTTGAACTTGGTGCTGGCTATGGCGTGAAAGCTTGAGCTCGACAGCGACAACACGTACACGCAGCCGACCGAAAACAAGAGAGACGACCGAAAACAAAAGAGACGATGGACACTTCTGACAAAGAGCGTTAGACTAGTCGGAGACGACGACTTTCTCTTGACTCCTGTCGTGTTTCAATTCTTTTTATTTTTTCTTCTTTTCCCTCACCTTCATCTTTGATAAATGTTAAGGTGGTTACTCCCATTCCCAATTGAATAAGAAATACGGATATGAGGCATTGATATTATTTAGTATTATTTTTTTTAGAGGTAGGCAATAAGAAATACATTCCAACACAAGTTGAAACATAATTTTGGATGAAGAACGAATTAGTTATAAATTTTCAAAGTTGAAATATGACGCATCCCATTTACGTCATATAGGTACACCTCTTTCTGTCTAAAGAAGATTTGTATTGCACTAAAAATGCTTAAACCAACAACAACGAATCCATAACCACACTTACATATACGAAAACCAACAAGAGAGAACCCATTACCAACTGTAACTCATGCTACAATCAACATCATTACAGCATTGATTGCGGATAATGTCCCTAGCTGTTCGTGAAAGGAGCCAGTTGGTAATGGGGTAACCACCTTACATTCAGCAATGCAATAGAGTTAACTGAAAAGAGCGTCTCAAACAAAAGGAACCTTGACCGATTCACTGCCAAATAAATGGTACAAAAATGATGGTGAATTCTTAGTGAACACTTGTTTAATTTAAGAACCACTTCAATTTAGCAAGGTTCACCAAGAATTCACCATCATTCTTGTATCATTTACTACTTGGTGAATGTGTCAAGGTTCCCTGTGAAAGTGGAAACTCACCTTATACTCATGGCCTCTCTACAATAAAGGCGAGAAACTGTGAGGAGAGAAATTTCAGCCAATGAGAAATTGGTCTTCTCAGTTTCTAGGGATCATTGGTTGAAATTTCTCTCCTCACGGCTTTTCGCCTATAGTGTAAAGAGGCCCTCACCTTTAACTCGTTTTTAGATCAAAAAAACGACAAGACTAGTTTATGTTGAGTTGAAGAATAATCTAAAATAATACCCTCTATTTGCTCATAGAAATGAAACTCGTTACCTCCCCAATGCTAAAAGGTAGTTCCGACAAGTTCTCCTAAGTCTATAACCCTATTCACAAAGGGACCAAGGAACTATGCATGCGTAAGCCGTGTTAGAAATCGCTTATATAAGATTGTTGACTCCGCGTAGACTTTGTACAAAGTCCTTCTTGATTTTGGTTAACCCCTAAATTTCCTTGTGTTTTTGGGAGCTTGAAACCTCAAAACTGCGATTTTCTACCTCTATGTACTCCCGGGGATGTGAACCAAGTTTTTTTACTTCTTTTAGAATTCCAACCGTAAGATCTTGTACCTAAGCCTATTCATAGCTACTGTTTCAAAAATTAACCGTTGGATGTTTATCATTTGCAAGATCATAACATCCAAAGTTTGTGCAAAAGTTTTTCGGGGCATTGCTTGGGAGGCATTGTCTCCATAGTGCAAAGGGGGACTTGAAGATTGTTACTCCAAACATTTTGCTCATATTTTTTTCCATGTAGATAACTAAGTTGGGTACGCTCATGCAAAATTTTAGAGACTCATTACGCATTTCAAACCTTCATCCAAATTAATTTCCGGAAGTAGGTATAAAAATGGCAATTTAATGAAACATGCATCACATTAATTGTATTTGATTTTTGGAAAAAATGAACAGTGATTAGGTACCTCTATGATTTTATAAATTTTAGGCGAAATTATTTTAAAAAAATTTCAAAATCTCAAATTTTGACAAATTTCGAAAGAAATGGATGTGAAATTACAAAAAACCTTGGAGGTTGCTGTTCTTTATTTTGGAGGCTGCCCTTGTCAAGCCAAGAATATAATCAACATGGGTCACTTCAAATTCTGAGCCTAAATGTGGTGAGGAGCATGTCTCAAAAAAAAAATTGAAAAAATGATTATAATAAAAAGTTTTTTTCTGCCCCAGTTGGACTTGAAACCAAAAATTTCAATAAAAAAATTATAAAATCCGAATTTGACTTTGTAATTTTTACCCCACACACCTTGTATGTATGACCACGCCCACGCCAAATTATAGTCTAAAATTCTTAATTTAGACCTTCCATCTAAGCTGCCCGAAACAACAAAAAGCCATTTTGGCTTTTAAGGGCCTTTAGGGGTTAACTCAAGTGGAGCACCCTTTTGAAAATTGGATCGAAAGATAATCTTCACTTAAATCCACCTTTTTAGTAATAAAAGAATGCTATTTGTATTCCATAAATTTTGGGACTATCGTGTCATTGCCACGTAATGTTAATTTCTAATTGTAATTAGATTGTGATCCCATTGCAAAAGGATGTTGGCTTCCATTGCTTAATTATGTCATGGTAGGATTCTAAACCCCTTTAATGCTTAAATCAAATTTTACACACACAATAACTTTTCTAGCTTGTAACTATGATGAGAAAAGACGTTTGGCATTGTATGAAAGAATTTAGTATAAAATCAATCAAAGAAAACTTACTTAATATGTGAAGAATAGAACATTCAAGAATATCAGAGAAAATCTTGAAAACTTTAATAGGGGTAGAAATTTTAATATGAATTTATATTTATTGTATATTTAAAAGTCTAATTCATTAAGTGCCTATCTATGTGTTAAAAATTTAATACATCATGATTGTTAAAAAATGTTTATTCCCAAAGCATATTGTTTGTACATAATGGGTATTTTTTATTTTTTTAAAATTTATTTATTTATTTGTTTGTTTTAAGTTTAGAAATGGCATTTAACACTTGAAGACCCAATCGGCCCTGTGGGGTTGATGGATGGTTGTTTTCATTCATATCTATTTTTTTGTGAACCTTTTCACCATGAAACATTTCTTAGAGATACTTCATCAAGTTTTTATTCTATCCAACACTTAGATTTGGTATTATCAAAGTACATACTTGCCTAAAACTAAAAATTTATAATTATGTGAAATTCTGACCAAACCAAAATTGCATTGACTTTAGTTCAAAAGTGGCCATGCAAAAACGAAGTCATAGATTTAAAAAACACAAAAAATTCAAAAATCACCATATTAAGAGTATCTCATTTCAAATCCATTTCAACAATTTTTTGTGAAAATTATTAATATTTTGTTCGTAATCAAATCTAGAAGGAATCTTTAATTTTAACTTTCAAATTTTATAACATAATAGTGGTGACAGCATTTGTGAATCTAACCATACAGATGGAATCTAAAATTCAAAATCTACAACTTCCATTTGTCTATCATTTCCAAAATATTCATCCAAACAGTACTTTACAATGGTTTTTCTCAAATTTTTAATTCTAAAAACACTTTGTGACCTTTAGGAGTTAATAAGACAAATGATAATCACATCCCTGCTTTGTTAAGAGGCACAAGAAGTGAATGTTTCACGAGGCATATACTTCTTTTTTTGTCAGTTGAATCCCGTTGAAGCACGTACTCAGTTACTTTGATCCCTCAAACACACGTACTTTCCCTTTCTCTCCTTGGATCCCTTTGAAGTACGTACTTCCTTTTCATCCCCTTGGACTCCTTCAACGCACGTGATTTCCTTTCATCCCTTTAAATCCCTTCGACGCGCAAATTGTTCTTTCCTCCCGCCCTTCCTCCCTTTGGATTCCTTTGAAGCACATACGTACTTTCCCATCTACCATTACAATCCCTTCAACGCATAAATTGTTCCTTCCTCCCGCCCTTCCTCCCCTTGGATTCCTTTGAAGCACGTACATACTTTCCCATCCACAGTTACAATCCCTTCCACGCTCGTGTTTTTCTATCCTCCCATTGAATCCATTCAATGCATATACTTCCCCTTCTTCCACTTATTAGATCCCTTCGAGGCACGTACAACCTCTCACATCGCAACCTTTTGACCATTGACCAATTCAACAACACCAATCCCACTTTACGCTAGTTACCGTTAACGAAGAGGGTAGCAGTCGGCCAATGGCTCTGCTCTTAGTTACTGTTGGTTTGGCAATAAAAAGGGCTTTCAAATGTATCATTAGTAGTGAGCGTAGGTTTATTCTTTGTACACTTTGTACATGTCTTTTGTGGTGCAAATTTTGGTGTTCTTAACCCCTAACTATCTAACCAAGCAAAACACGTATAATATACATAATTACTTGTTGTTTTCTCATCGGTGGTGATCTTTTTGTAGAGTGATATGGTAGATTTTATGGAAAGTTAGCTTCATTCATGTGTGATTTATTAAAAAGGGGATCATTTGTGAAATTTTCATGCTTCATTTCATATTGTAGTGATTCAAAAAAATTCAAAGATTTTAGTCTAAATGTGCACTTGAAAAAATTAACTCATAAAAATTAAGCAACCCAAAAATCTCCTAAAATCACTACTCTTAGAGCATTACATTTCAACCCATCACAACAAATTTCATTCACAGCTTGTCAATATCTTATTTGTAATTGAAATACAAAATATTTTTGAATTTCAAGTTTCATAGTTTATACAAAAACATTAGCGATAGCAATCGGAGATCTAACCATATGGATAGAATTTAAAATTCATACTAGAAAACTTTTATTCATTCATCAAGTTAAAAATATCCCCTTTAGTTGCATTTTACGATGCATCATCTTTGTAAAACTGTTGAATTAGGAGAGAGGTGAGGACATTTAGGAGTTAAACAATTTGTCATATAGAATATTTGTGAATTAGTTAGAAATGGATTTTGTGTTATCATTGAATAAAGGTCTTGGCTTTGAAGTTGTGCTTACGCTCATTCTTTGCATATTCATTGAGCGTATTCTTGTACAAGTTTTGATGTTTTTTAGTGCTTGGAATGGCAGTGAATGGTTTTAATGAATGGCAATGAATGGCTTTAATGAAGGGCTTTTGTACCGTCGGATAAAAGACTTGGTTTAAGTTTTGAGACCAAGCCTTCATTGAACGCCATTGTGCTTGTAAACCCCTAAATGACTGAACAACCACTTCATGGTCATTGTCCTTTTTTTACAGGCTGTCGAGGATGAAAAATGTATTTATAAAAAAATAGAAAATTGTTTCATATAGAAAATCAAGTCTACTTTTATATCCAATTGGATTCATGTAAATCCAATTAAACTCCACTAAGGATAATTTTTTTAAGACAAAGACCTCAATATTTTCCTAGTGTAATAAAATTTTCTATTCCACAAAACTAATGATGTTTTCTTCTTTATTTAACATTGCATGAATAGCATTATATTGTTATAGAATCTCAATCAATGAATTAAACCAATGATGGTTTATAAGAAGCTTTGTAATTTTGGTGAATATTAAATGGTAAATGCTTCTAAATTCATTAAATGAGAATCTAAAACAAAATTCAAAAGTTTGACTGTACATATAACTACTAAATTTCACGCTATTCATTTTCTCTTTTGGCCCAAATTTCATCAAAACAACAAAAGTAACATTTCATAACGCATGAAGGTTTTGCCCTGTACCCTTTTGTCATTTAGAATGTAATAAAGGTCTTGGTCTCTTTATTTAAACCCAAACTTAGCCACATGCGATCGTGCCATTGAATAAAAATATTGGTCTTTATGTCTGGATCTAATCTTGGCCTTTTGCCGTTGTACTATTGTATAATCAAAAGGTTTTGATATGTAACTCTAAATTGAAACTTGACACTATGCTATTATGCCTTTGAGAAAAGGTTTGGAAGTATAATATAAGACGGATTTTTATATTAAGAAACAAATTCTTTGTTATTGTAGCTTTTATTTTCCTTTAGTGTAATTCATTGGTGTTCAATTCAACAATTAAACATTGAATTGGAATAAATTTAAAGGGCAAGTTGCCTTTACAAAATTAAGGAGACATAGACAAGGATTTGGGTCAACACTATCATAGCTTGGAAAGACTTTTGGGTACAAAGGTTTGAAGTTTAGAAGATAAATTTTTGGTGTTTTTTTTTATAAATATTTTCTTTACTAATAAATTAAATTATATTTTAAATTTATGTTAAAATAGCTTTAGTATTTTATGTCGTTAAAATATTAAAATAGTTGCTACATAAGTTCATAAATTAAAAAATAAAATCATCTCGGACCAACTTTTTCTTCATGTTCCAGAGATTGGTAAACTAGAGACACAAAATAATATGGTAAAACCACAATTTCTACGTTCATCCATATTTTGGATAGAAAATATGTTGCATCCACATTTTAATGCTACTTTCATCCAACATTTTATAAAAAATTGAAGATATCTTGGCGATTTAATTAAAAAATATTTAGTTTTGGTGTGTTTGTAATCAAATTACTTTCTTATTGGTGCAATTTGGCACTAAAAAGCCTAACGAGAAAGAGTTGTCTCATATTACTATAGTTCTATTTCTACAATGCACTTTCAAGCTACATCTTTATGTATTACTATAAGCTAAAAAATAGTATTAGTATAATAGATATTGTAGGTTGAACAATCTATAAATTTGTGAAAACAATCACTTTAGAACTAGTATGGTCCGTTGTAACGGTAGTCTAAAAAGGAAATCAACATAATGCAAACCACTCTATTTGTACCATGTGACTATTTGTGTTTGTGATTACTGTATAGAGTCAAAGTATTTTATTTAAAATTTTAATATGTACATTACCACATCAATTTGATGGTTATTTGTTAAGTGCTTCTCACATGAACGAGTTGTTATGCCCAATAATGATTTTTTGCTCAAACAATGTGAATATTCTTTGAGATTCTATGTATATTACCTAAAATCCCCTTTTTTCACCATAGAAAATAGAGTTACTTAAAACAATTATTTCCTAAAGATTTGGACTTTTTTTTCATAATTATTTCTCCAATCATGACAACTTGATTACAGTATTCAACATCACTTGTGACACTGGCAGTATAGCATTCATGATGTACCATTGTTGCTATATTTGACACAAGAATTTATGTGTCTGCAAATTAATTAAAAAGGTAGTTTGTTTGTTTTGTTTGGTTTTATGTGTAATGTTGGGATCTCCCCAAATGTGTACTCACCAACTATGTTCTTAGTATTGTTGGAAATCTCTCGACAAGGAGGGGTGCATTAAGTTTGTTTCATCGCGTTTGGACCTATGGTGTGAAAGTTATGAATTTATAATCAAATTTTGTCACCATAAATTGAATTTAATTTTGAAAAATGAAATATGTGGGAGTTTTTAATGTCGTTCTTAGCATTGTCAAAAAGCTTTGAATGAGTTGGCATGCACCGAAATTATTTTTGTACTTTTTGAACTTACAATGTGAAAGTTCTAGATCTTTAATTGAGTTTCATTACCATAAATCAAATTAAATTATAGATAAATTATTCTAAAAAGTAGAAGTAAAAATAAAAGCATAGCCGAATCAACACAAGGCCATAATACACCAATTATTATCATTATTGCAAGTCACATAATTAGTATGAGATTTCCCACCAACCCTCACTACTCAATCATGTGAGAATCTTCAATTACTACGAGTCACACTTTGTTCTAATGACCACAATTACTACGAGAATACTAAATTACTATAACTCATAGTAATGGCAATAATCGGTGTAGTCCATACTAAACAACCATTTCGGTGAGCGTCTGTGAAAATGTTTAATGCAAATTTTAGCCAAGTGGCTACCAAAAAGAAATTGTTATTAATTTTCACTCATATTTGATGGAATTAACCATTACCTTTTAGCCAAATGGCTTCTCCCAATATGGTGAAATTAGCCAATTTTATAATATACGGAGCAATTTGCTACAAATGTATTAAAAAATCTGGAATATTTTATCAAAATTGACTATGAAATCTTCACATCTACAGTCCACCCTCTGTAAATGTTAGGCTATGGAGTAAAATTTTCTTAACATTTATAGTGAGTTGACATTGTAACAGTTATAAATGGAGCTTTTTGAATGCTTAACCCCTAAATGTACCAGGGTGTCCCTGGAATTGACAATTTAAAAAAAAACATTATAAACTACCATTTAGAAGAATATTCTGGAATTGATAGACAAATGAAAGTTCTAGATTTTGAATTTTAGATTCCATCCGTACGGTTCGATTCACTAATACAATCACCAATATTTAATTATAAAATTTGAAAGTTAAAATTAAAAATTCCTTCTAAATTCGATTACAAACTAAATTTCAATAATTTTTCAGTAAAGTTTGTTGGAATGAGTTTGAAATAAGATACTCTTAAATGTGGTGATACTTTGAAATTTTTGTGTTTCTTAAATTTATGACCTCATTTTTCACGATTTCACTTTGAACTAGAGTCAATGCAATTTTGGCTTGGTCAACGACTAGACATACTTCTACATTTGTAATTTTAGAAAAATATGTAACTAAATCCATTCATTAGATAGAACAACAACTTGGTGAAGAATCTTCAAAAAATTGGATGAGTTTCATCCAAGCATTAATGAGAACGTGAGAAGGCTTTGAATTCGTTCGTGATCCAGTTTCTGAACTCTGGGGCGTTTAGGGGTTAACAAACATAAATTCACTTGTGGTACCCTCCACAATATAGTCGAGATGAATACTTTGATCACAATAATGTATGTCACATAATATTGAATGTATTTCGTAGGTTAACATTTATAAGTGGCAAATTAACAAAGTGGGAAGTAAATTATTGTTGACATTTAACATAGTTAACCCTTTAGTGCGCCGGCGTCCAGATTTTGGACGCCGGATGAATTTCAGCAGCTTGATTTCTATAGGTACCGGATGTTTTTCATCCATTTTTATTTATTTTTCATTCTTGTGCTAGTTGAATACCATTTGTACGGTATGGATCTTCCAAATAAGATAATGTGAATTTTTGAATATTTACAAAAGTGATTAATGTCAAGTTTCAATCTTAGTTCAAAAAGAAAGACCTTAAATATGATTTTATGGAAACCATACCATACCATCTCGTAGTGCATGTCATTCTAATTTCATTACAATATTTTTAAAATTTTTAATGTTAATTTTGGATTTTTAATTGAATTTCAAGAGAAAACCTTGCAAAATTAATTAAAAAATATTAATAAAAAATATTATGAATCCAATCGTATAGATGTTATCTTCACATTGACATCTATAACTTTGCTTTGTACATCAACTCCATTTTAGTTTTTTATCAAACATTTTATAACGAATCTTTGAAAACAGTGTTGAATCGGGACCTTAAAGGGTTAACATTCTAGTTAGCAATATGAGGGTACGATTTTATTAACAAATATAATGAGTTAACATTTTATAAGTGTAACATTTATCGAAGGTGGACTGTATGAGGCTGAAATTTCTTACCTTCACTGCAAAATAGGGTGGGTTCCCTTTATAATATATCAAGGGGCCCAATTGGGGCCCTGAAAAGCATGGCAGACGAAGTCGGTGGTTTATATATCAAAAGGACGGTACTGGCGTAGAAGAAGCTTTGATTGTCTGTTTGTTTGTCTGTCGTTCTCCCCCATTTATATAGTTTAATAGCCTTTGTTCTTCTTATTATTATTGCGGTAGTACTACTAGTCCTCCGTCATCGCTGGCTCTCTCATCGCCATCGCCAAAAGCGTAGTTAGGGTCTGCTCTTTTTCTCTCGCTCTCCCATTTTTCTGCTTGCTCCATCAACCAAATCATCAGGTTCGTTTGCCGCTACGGTCGGAATCATTCGTGGCTTTTTGCCGCTTCTTTTTTGATGCTGAATTGACCGGATCCGGGTTTCCTCCCGAATTTGGGGTTTGGATGATGCACGAAAGGGTTCCGTAAATAAAATCCTTGTTAGGTTTTTGATTGTTTATTTACTTAGCTGGAAGAATTCGCAACGAACACGTCTCTCTCACTGTGGAGTTTGGTTGCGCGCTAGGGTTCATGGGAAAAAGTCGTATAACAGTGAATAATTGGCAGGTGATGGTGCCAGATGAATGATGGCGTTGCCAAGAACGTGGACGCAATAGTAACGGCTTCTTGAACACGGAAAGTCTCGGACCGTTTGAGGAATTAATCTTAGGCCGTTGTTAATCAATTTAGTGTTGGTTGTTGATTGGTGAAATGACGCGAGTTGTGGTGCAAAGAGGAGGCGTGTCGTCGTCGTCGAATCAGTCGCGAGGACCTCCTTCGTCGAATTCGACTTCGTCTGCTGCACCTCCCTCGTCGAATTCACAATCGAACGACATTTCCGAGGACTCTGTCGTCTTGGAAAGCGAGGCGGCTGATGTTTTGGAGCCTCTGCAGTCTTCAGTACTTGCTACTGCTAGTGGAAGTGGAAAATGTGCGGAGATTGAGTCTCTGGGAGAGCAATTACAGCATGTGCTAATTCAGGAATTAGATACAACAACTTCTGAGTTGGGATCTGGTTCAAGCTGTGGAGATGGAGAGGGACAGCCGAAGTCGTTTGAGGAGCTTTCGGAATCAAGTAGCAGACTGCCGAGAATTTCACAACAGAAAGGACCTTCTTGTAACCTAAGTGGTTCTATGCCTTTGGCAGCTCCTACTGTATTCAACCCTTGTTCAGGTGTTATGCAACAAACTGTGACTACTCCATCTTCATCCAGTGACACTGTGCCGAGAACCAGCCATGAAGAGAATGATGTAGGAAGGGTATCAACCGACCCTGTTGGCTGTTCTATCCCTTTAGCCCCTCCTCCCCCCTCAATGCCTGTATCCTCACGGGGCAGAAGTGGTTGGGTGGGATGCTCTGCCTTGAACGCGAACAACCGAGGCGGTCCTACTTCCCGGAGAAAATCAATAGCCTTGAAGGGCACCCGGAGCTCTCCCAATAACTCTCGCCCAACATCTCCAAGGTCTTATGGAGAAGGAGATGGCTATAATAGTGCTGACGAACAAAGTCCCTGGACTCCTGGTCCCTCCGGCTATAAGGACGGCGTAAGCTCCTCACCTGAGCCACCTTATCAGTTATGCTCTTTACTAGGTTAGTAGTAACGTAGTTGCGTCCAATTTTAAGCATATAGGAGTGCGCTTTCATTGGGAAATCAGTATAGAGCTTACTGGGGAGATCAAGAGCCAAACTCTCTTGAGATTGATTTTTTTTATGAATTTCTTATGCAATTTCGAAGCTGAGGTTGTAGACCACTATTGAAGGACAGTAGACAACCCTGATTTTATTTAAAGATTAGTGATGATAAAGATTTAGCCAAGTCATGCTTACACCACTTGCTAATTGAAGGCCACCCAAGTGTATGAATAGATGAGTTGCTGTTGGTAGCAGGGGTCAGTCAATAGGAGACGAGAAGAGGTCCCTAATGGTTCTAGTATCCTCTACCTTAGTCCTTGTTTCAGACAGCACAGGAGCATCTCATTACGTTCAGGAATATTTCTAGAATGGTATGATACGTAGATGTAGTGAAGTTGTTTTACGTGAAAAGGAGTGTTCCACTAATACTGGATGTTTGATTGAGTATGAAGATGATACTCATTCTCATCACCTACTGATATCAGTTCGGTGACGATGCAGGCAGAGAGGGAACGTCAGTTTGAGATGGAGCTGCGACGTGTGAAAGGGCTGGAAGTCAGGCACATGGCGGAGGACGGGAACTGTCTCTTCCGTGCTGTAACAGATCGGGTCTATGGGGACCCTGAGATGTATGATGAGACTCGGCAGATGTGTATTGATTACATGGTAGGTGCTCTTTCAGATCGATGCTATTTCGATTTGTCTAGTCCTTGTTAACCTCTAAAATGCTCAAATGGCTTCTTACCTTTTTGAGCTTTGAACTGCTATAGATGTTTCAATTTGTGCACGCACATCCCAAACTGCCCCAAATATTTGCTGGTAAATCCCTTTCGCATAGGTGTAACTAAACTGTGCTAGTTTTAGATGGAAGGAATTAGGGTTAAGCCAAATGAAGTATGATGTGAAGGTGAAACTCTTCATCACGTTATTCCCTATTTGGCTACGCCTTGGGGTACTATTAGAGCGGGCAGTCAACCGCATCCTTACTGAGATTTGACAAGACAGAGAAAGTTGTTCCGTTTTGGGGATGAATGGAATATTTGAGTTCTGTTCTGGTATTTGCAGGAGAAGGAGAGGGATCATTTCTCACAATTTGTGACGGAAAGCTTCACAGCTTATTGCAAAAGGAAGCGCAGGGATAAGGTTTGGCTCTACCTTGTATGTTGCAACTAATTTGATCAGTTTTTTTAGCTGTGCTATTTTTTTTGGTTTGCAATGATATTAAAATAACATGCACTATCCTGTGAAGTCTTTTCAATGTCTTTGATATTCGTTCCTGTTATAGCTGGCAACTTTCCTACTTACCTTACAAGCTGGCTTGTAACATTGAAGGTGTATGGGAATAACTTGGAAATACAAGCAATGGCAGAGATTTATAATCGACCCATTCACATATATTCATATAGTACAGGTACTTTTCTCTCTTTGATTTGTTACAGCGGCACTGGTTTGTGTTTTGGAAACAAAATCGTTTTTCCATCTTCCAGATATATTTCTTAAAAGGTACTTGGACTTTTATCTAATCAGGATACGTCCGTATGCCAGCATACAACATATTGCCTCCCCCTCATCTGATCTGTCTGCTGTATGGTCAGAGCCCATAAACATTTTTCATGGAAGCTATGAAACCGATTTACCACCCATCCGCTTGAGCTATCATCGAGGGAATCATTACAACTCCATTGTAGATCCATGCAATCCAGCTGTTGGAGTAGGCCTTGGTTTTGGTAGTCTGCGAGGGGTAAGTTAAAATGTTTCTGTTGAGACATTGTCTGATTGATGTGGAATTACTAATCAAAATTCTTTGCCTATTTTAACTTTTCTGGCAAATTTTGGACAGGAAAGTCATAGATTCACTTTCTGACATGTGCGATGTTCAATGATGGGTACAGCGAAATATAGAACCTGAACAGGTGAAGGCAGCGCTCAACGCCCAACAAGAGCAACAGATAGACAAGGTAGTGTACTTTCATCCCTTCTTTTGAGATCGTAGACCCCTATGTATGCACATTGTCTCTCTGGTACGTGTCGGTGTGAACTGGATCTTTTAAACTTCAAACACAGTACAGTCTACAATCATATGGGTTGGGATGATCACCTCTCGCAGTCATTTGGAGGAAGGACTCTGGGTCACTTTATATTGCACAGGTCGAAGTAACAAGGAAGCTTAAAATTTAAACCAACTTTATGTGCAACTAGGGGTGAGATAACAAGCTTAAAATAATCCATTGCATTTGCGACACCTTATGACACATTTGATGTAATAAGTGTCCAGTCCACCTCAACGAGCTATACTAGTGTAGCTTGAAACCTTGTTATCTCAAATAATTTTTGAGTATGCCACATAGGAGTCATGCAAGTGTCACCTCCTCATGCTCATTCTTGTTACTTGGACTACACCAAAAAATTGCAATTACTGTGTACTAACTACAAAGTTGTACTCCACTACACAAAGATATCTACAAACGTGGAAGAAATCTTCGTAAGCTGAATATTTTGCAACCCACAGTAGATTTGTAGCCCAGTGATTCCAAATTCACAGTAATTTTGATTTATGGTGTAGTGGACGTTGAACAAAATGAGGGAATATGAATTTAAAAAATGATTTTTGCACCAAAATTAAATGAAATCTAGGTGTAGGATTTCTGGTTACCTCAAGCTTCTTGCTTTGACCTCTGCAATCCAAAGCAGCCCTTCTTAGGGACCTCTTGGGAAATGTTATTTTTATAACGTGTTCCATGTTTCACAACGCTTTGTGGGCTTGATTCTTAATCTTTTTCTGTATTGGTGAACACTCAGGTTCTACTTGCAGAAGGGCGGTACTACTCTGACATGGAATTGACTGAGCAAGAGATAGAGCGCATGGTGATGGAGGCGTCTCGTGCAGAGTATTTGGCAGGAGAAAGCCGTCGAGCTCACAGTTCCTGGCAGGAGGAGACTTCTACATCAGCAGGAGCAGAGCCGTCCTCTTCTAGGACAAGTACGTTTTTCCTCATTTGACCTAATTGGTTTGCTCTAGTTTGATGTTGTTTGTGCACTGGTTAAACAATCAAAATAACTAAGATACGGTGACTTTCAGCTGTTTTTAGTGGTTTCCATTATTGGAATGAAGGCGTGTTTTCATAGAGATTTTTAGTCTGGCCTTAGAAATTTGATCTCTGCACCCCTGGCCGTCTAATTGGCTAGATGTCTCTGTAAAATCATGCTCTTAAGGGTGATTGTGAATGACGGTACACTTAAACCTCTTTTAATCTCATCACCTTGGGTCCCATTTTTTTACTGAGTTATGACAATTGTGCTACAATCAATGAGTGTTGCAAGTGCAGAATGTAATTTTAGAGAAGGTCATAATAAAGAGACTTAAGTGCAGGATATTCCAGAGTGATATTTTAGAGAATGTCATAATAAAACTGAGGCTTGAGTGTACTGGACAGGTACGCTTAGAGAATTATCTAACCCCTATTTCTTTTAATTGTGTGTACCGTATTGCAGCTGGAAGCCCCAGAAACAGAAGCGACGTGATGGACTCTCCACAGGCGTCCAACATACGATCTGTCCCACTAACATCATCTACGCAAAGTGAAGAGAGCGTGATATCAGAGAATGTTCGGATGCTGCTGTTTATGGGATTCAGCTATTTGCGAGTCATGGAAGCTCACAGCATCTTTGGGGACAACATCAACAACATGCTGTGCTATTTGTTAGAGACTGAAGCGCACGGCTCTGGCACAGGGGAAAACATTAGAAGGAAAGGGAAAGCTGCTGAGTGACAGTGACTAGTGCTCAGTCATGTTCTCTCAAGTGTTGGTCTTTTTCTCTTGTTGGAGCCTTCTAGGCTTTATTGTAATCAAAATGCAATTAAAAATATTAGTCAATCTCGCAAGTCAGATGAGTCCATTTGAGTAGAGCCTTAAGGAAATGTTTAAGGTAACTCCACCCTTTTTGTGTCATGTGACTGCCACTTTCTACTCACTACGTATCGATGTTTTACATTTGATTTTTTTTCTAATTACACAAATAGGGCAACTTCCAAATTGTGGCACAAATAGGATAGTTTACCTTACATTGTCTACTTTGGGCTTTGTTATCACTAGAGTACACTAAAATTGTGATTTAGCGTCCAACAAGAACTGATGTCTTTTACTATAGTTTATTCACAGGTGAGGAGAATCAATGTCCCTAGAGTACATAGGATTACATGTATTTTGTCAATTCCTCTAAGAGTGCTATGTTCCTTCCAAGTTCATTCTCTCTTAACTCTTTAAAGGAGATGTCTTTCTTGATTCGTACACCCAAGATCTCTTTTAAACTCCATTTTAAGCATGATTCTCTTTTTAATTTGCTTGAGTTCTATTCTAAAAAAGTACATAATGCTTGAAATATATTCGTATTAACCCCTAAACGTCCCAGTGTCTAGAAATTGGATCACAAACGGATTCAAAGCCTTGTAACTTTCTCAAACAATCTTGGATGACTTTCATTCAAGTCACCTTTGCAAGCCTATTAAATTCTCTACCAATTAGAGTAAATCTCTTGTGACGGGGAGATGTTGATTATACCAGAGAGGCCTCCAAATGCAAGTATGTCAAACTTGTTGGGTAGATTTCATACATGCAATGGTCCTACTAATATCTACTTTTGAGGCTAGCATCTACTTGTGTTCAAAGGATCGGTACGTTTAGGGATTAAAAGCCTCATTTGGTGCAATGGAGTAGAAGTTATGAGCAAGATTCTCCCCACCGTCCTCTCCATTGTTTTTAAGACTCCATGTAAGCCTACACATGGCCTCTTCCAAGGAGAATGGTGTCAAGAATATAATGAAAGAGCCTTGTAGAAATAAAATAATAGAGCCAGGTCACCAAAGTGGCTCATTTCAGGGACTCGCCCATTTCAAAAACATTTTTCAGGGCAATAGCAGGGCGACACGTGTACCGGAAAGGACCTAGTCGGCTCGTGCCCAAGTGGTATTTGATGGATTACATGGGGACTCGGTCCCAAGCCCGAACGGATGGATTTCATCGGGACTCGGTCCGACGGACCTGACTAATGGACCCTCGGGACTTGGTCCGGTCCGACCACCTGTCGGACCGGACCGTAGGTCATTCATTTCCCCTGTCGCTCCGCTCTTATTGTTATGCGCTCTCGGGCATTTGCAAAGAGACACACTTCTCTTTGCATTTGCAATGGCTTAGTTTCCTCTACGTTTTTTTTTTTTTTTTCCTGTTGCGTAGTTCTTAGTCCTTCTCGTTTTCGATTTACGTTTCGTTCCTTTTTTTTTTCGTCGGATTTCGTTGCGTCAGGAAGAAGACGATCGTCGGTTTGGAGATCGTGCTGGATCTCCTATTTCGAAACGCGTGAGAGTAAGTGCGGAAGAATTATGGCCGAAGAGGAGGATATGTGGCAGCGTGGAGTGAGATTGGTGTCGGACTTGGATTCGATTCTTGAATTCGACCCTTACATGTACGTTCTGTTTCTTCTCCCTTTCTGTTCTCCTTGTGGTTGATGTTTTAAATTCTTTCTTCGATCTGGAAAGTCTGACTTTCTGCATTGAGAGTAGCGTTGCGTGTTAGTAGCGCTAGTGGCGTACTATTCATTAGATGGCTTATATAGCGAGTTTTCTTCTTCGGGAAGAACGTGTGCGCTAACAACTTCTATGATTTATGAAACTCTCTTACTCGTAAAGACAGAGAAGACCTATTGACGTAGATTGGTCTGATTTGGCTTAATTAGCTCCTGAATATCTTATCTTCCAATTCTCTCATTTCCTGTGGTTGGCGTTTCAAAAAGTAAATTCCCTGTGAGTGATTGGTTGATTGAGATCTGGAAAGTTTGAGAGTAGTGTTGCGTGTCAGTAGCACTAGTGGAGTATAAGTGTAGATGATACAGAGGTTTTTTTTACAAATAAATAGTTCTTATTTCTCGTATAATAAAGCCTCATTATGTTTCGTGAAATCCTCTTTGACTCTTGCTAGATGATATATAGGTGGCTCATGCTCTGGTTATATTGAGAAATTTCTTCGGGAATAGCGTGTGTGTTAACAAGTTTACGACCGTTCGGAAATTTTCCTACTCGAGCTATGCGTAGGGACAGATAAACCTGTTGACCTAGGTTGGATTGATTGCTTATGGTCTGAGCAGTGCAGTTAGAAGATATTCGAATCCGGATTTGGCTCAAGCCTATCATCTGTTAGCTCCTGAATGTTTTATCCATCAATTCCTGGTACAGTGGATTGCCGCAAATGAGCTTTCGAATTTAATTCGGGATGCTTACCCGTTGATCGGCGATGCTAATTGATGCGTGTGTACTTCTCTTCTCCAGCTCACTACGCCCAGCTTCACAAGATGTTCCAGACACCTTGTGAAATAATTGCTGGAATAATTGGCCTGGATTAAAAGTCAATAATAACTGTCGTTGCTTCAACTAAACCAAACACTGGAAAGGAATACTTCTGGCTGTATTTCTTAACTGGTCTGACAGTCTATTTTGATGTGTGCTGCAGTGACGAGCTCGGGTTTGTGCATCCGTCTCAACTTGAGAGTTTGCATTCTCTCGAAAACTTTGCTTTAGATCATGAGAAGCCCTTTTTTATGAAAACAAGGAGGAGATCTGATGGTCAAGAGGAATTAGATGATTCTGTTGAGTATGCAGAGGATTGTTCCCAGAGAACCGAAGGACATGAAGTGGAGGCTGAACCGCCTGGGACCAATCCAGATCAGAGTTATCTAAACAATGTGCAAGGAGAAGCCATCGACTTCCCTTACGACAAATCAGCATTTTGGTGTTCCCATCACAAGCTCGCCATTGCCGTGCCTGCCCTTGCTCCTATTTACGACGTGGCCAAGAAAGAGTTTCTCGCAAGTAGGAAAGCATACACAAAGTGGATGGCTGCTGCAAGGAGCTCTAGCACGCATCCATCTTCCCTCAGCACCCAGCTGTCTGAAGTGAGCTTGGAAAATGGACATGCAAATGGTGATTTGAAAGTGGTTGACTTGGAAACTGGAAATGAGGCGGCCTTATTGCAGAAGAATCTCATGCTATACACGAGAGTGTTGGTAATTGTGAATAGTGACTTTGCAAGTGCTTGGAATGCCAGGTAACTCTTTAATGACCACTTACGTTTGTATAGAAGGGTAAACTGGGATATCGAGGTCAGTGAAGTAAAATATTCTCGAATAGGCGACGTTAATTGGCTGCGTGCTTAGTTGTACCAGGCAACCAGCGCAGTTGATTGAGGTGTGCATGTGATCTGTTAGTTTTACGATCATACGACAACATCTCTGAAGTTCTCTAGTCATTGCACTTTTTTGCTGTAGAAAGCGCATACTTTCGAGAATAGAGGCAACTGAAGCATCTCTTTTGGCCGAGCTGCGTTTAGCGGGTATGGTGTTAGCCTATGGGCCAAAGAGCGAGGAGTCGTGGGCTTACAGGTGCGATTTACTTTTCAACAAATTCGAGCTGCTGGTTTCTTGTTTTGAGCATATTACAGTTTTGAGCATGTTTCTTTTTAGCATTTTCGAGTCCTATTTTGGATACCCAGAAGAATTAGTTGGGGTTCCTTCAATTATTTTTCAAGCGGTTCCCCAGGTGTTCTGATAGTTGAGTCCGCCCCAGTTGTGGCTGCTACCTTTTTGGACATATAATTTGTATTTTCAATTTCAGACTTTACTTTTTTCTGTTCAAGTTCACCATTTTCTGTTTGTAACTCCGTTTTCACGTAAGTGATACTTGATAGTCGTAGTTTCTTTTAGGGATTTTTTCTTGTGTGTGTATCGGCTTCTTGACGTTGCAGCTGTTGACGTGTTTTGGGCAGGCGGTGGATTATTAACCGGATGATTGCTGGTGGAATGAGTTCGAAGACTCTGGACACAGTCCTCAAAGGCGATTCAATGCTTGTTGAAGCCATTGCTGGGGTATACTATTTTGTATTTCCATAGAATTATCTATCTCCTGCTGTGCCTTGATCAAATGTTTCTTTCCAATTTACAGAATTCGTTCAATCTATAAAGGTTTTGCCTGATTATGAAAAAGACAACCCATATACTTTCAAACTATAGACCATCAGACTCTGAAGTGCCGTTCACATTAGTTACTTAAGCATCAAGTAGGCGATTTCATTGAACGTTCTAGAGAGAGGAAAACAGCTTTTTAGTCAGAGGAGCAAAAGAGAAGTTCTGATAAAGATTCCAACCTTTTGTACCTGTAAATTATACCGGCTTTTCGAGAAAGATGCAAACAATGGGTAGTAATATCATTATGTTACCATTTTGTCCTTGTGACTAAACAGCTGTTGTTTACCTGTGGTGCAGAGGTCGACGATGAACTACCGGGCGTGGCGCCATCGCTATTGGCTAGTCTCACGTATGACACTTAAGCAGGTCGATTTTTGCAATTTCTTATCCACCTTTCTTTCTAGGAATTCCTGGTTCTGTACTAAATGATCAGCTTACTCCTGCAAGATGAAAGCGTTTGTGTTTTTGGTTTTGTGTACCACCTTTTGTCTGATTGGTTGCTTTTTGTGATGCAGGCGTCATCGGAATTACAAGATACAAAGAGATGGGCGCAATCGCATGTAGCTGATAACTGCTGCTTCCACTATAGACGGGTTGGTTTTTGCTCCTTACCTCTTCAAATGTAATATACGCAGATGACAATCTTGACTGCAGGTCATATTTAAGGTCTGTATTGGTTGACATAGTCAGTAACTTATTCAGCTGTATGAGGATTAATTTGCATGATAATATTTTAGTTTCATTCGGTCTTCCAGTAGTCTCATGTTAGTTTTATTTTTACATGGTGAAGTTAGAGTAGGCTTAATTTTAAGGAATTTGGTCAACTTCTGATCATGCCTCGTATCTGATTATGGTAGTCCGTTATTGTAGTATATTTACTGAGTGGGAGACTATTATTGCAGTGTCTTCTATTAGGTCTACTTCAAGCTGGCTTAGCGCCCAATGGAAAGACTGTGACCGGTCCAACTCTAGCCGATTCCACAGCACAAGCCAAATTATCTTCTGCCTTATCTATGAATCCACAATTTTTGACTACAATATGGAAGGTATTTATCTTCTTTGGAACCAAAAGTTAGTAGAAAAGGTCATTTATGGCATACCGGTAATTCCTTTTTGCAGTATCTGAGATTAATGCTCTAATTCACTATGAGGTTTAACCTCATAATCCTCGTAGTCCTCATTGCAGTTATCTCTTTTTGCAGATATCATTTACAAGCTTTAAAATAAGCTTATGACGTTTTAGGGTCATCATTTTGTATATTAAGATTCGATAGCCTGAAACAACTGCTACTTTTCATTTTGATTGCCAAGAAAATGGTTCTTGCACTCCTTTTTCCTTAATGAAGCTTATGTTTCAGCCTTGAACATGCTACACGATTGATATTCTGCACTGATATTATCTTGTTATTTCCAGGAAGAATTTTCCTGGAACAAGGATCTGATCAAACGATATATCGGTCGTGAGGTACATTCTCGTCCTTGGGCCTTAATTTTCTGTGATATCTATTCCAAAGTCAAAAGGCAGCTGCTTAATGCAGGTGCAGGATTTCCCGTAATTTGTGCACGACATAAAAGTTTTGTGAGATGCAGCACTTCTAATTTGCAAAATATCCCTTTTGTACTTCTGTACTTGTAGGCTTTATGGCTACATCGGCGGTTTTTAATCTGGGGTTTTAGTCACTACTCCAAGATCTTCGAGTCAACCCCACTCTCAATCAAATCAAATATCGATGGCAGCACCCCTTCATTGTCTGAAGGGGAGGAGTTTTCTCGAAGAGCAGCCCAGCTTGCTGAGAGAGAGCTTCAATTTGCAGACGCCTGTATTGCTGCCTGTCAGGCAGATCCACTTGATGATGCATGCAGGCAGCAAGAATATGCAGCTGCCTACAAGCTTTGGATCCTTTGGCTGGTAAGTGGAGAATTCTCAGGTCCTGGTGGTGGTTAGTGAAGTTGTTCTGGAAGCTCTCGTTGGTACCATGTTGTGGATGTAGGCTGTATCCTTTGTTGTATTCCACTTAAGCATGCCAATCATAATTTTAAAATCACAGATTTTCTTGCACTTTTCAGTGGATTTTTCTAATTAAATAGTTCTGTTGAGAGATTGGAGCTTTTAAGAAATGATGCCGGTAGAAACAGGGACTTCCACTTTGTGTGTCTTCGATATTCAACGGGAGTCTGGTGTTAATCATGCGTCTTGATTCCAACTGCAGCATGTCGGAGGAAAGGAAGACGGGAAAAATGGACATTCAAGTAGTAGAGTATTGGAGTTCAATAACCTGGAGCTCTTGCTGAAGGACGTGAGTTCACATCGTGAGTGCTTATGGAATGGCCTGATTCCGAACCTGGTTTAAGTTCAGGTACTCCTTAAGCTCGTTGTGGCCACCAATACAAACGACTCGTACTAGTCTGCTGTGAAGGTAAGAGTGATAAGCTAGGCCTCACTTTACTCATTGTCACTTAGGGGTCTTCATTTTAGAACCGAAATGTTTCTAGCACATGCGGAACTCTAGCTTAAATAGGCAATATAGCTTTTAATGTGAGCAGGTGCTTCTATGATTCACCGGAAGCCTCCAGGTTGTCTAATAGTAGCAAAGACCCTGTTACAATGCAAGAAGACAGCGACATAGGCTGTGTTGCAGAGAAAATAGAAACAGAGGAAGCAGGGAACGCCGATTTCTTGCTTGACAGGGCAGTGACATTTTTTTGCAGGCTGCCTGAAATGGGGTCGTGGTACTGCAGTTAATGCAATAAATACGTGTAGCTTTTGTATCACCTACATCAGCTTTGTGCACATTTTGCATGAATAATCTTAATATGTTTAGGGGGGTGGTAATCTTAATGTGTTTAGTTTGTTCCATGAACAAGGGTGTTACTCTGGAAATGACTCTGAAGTTGCATGGGGAGGGCATTTTGCATGAAACGGTAAATGGGAGAGAAGTCTTGTTGGAGAATTGTGAACTGTGACACCCTCCAATATGTGGTTTTATTTCCAATGAAGGGATTGGATTTTGCCACAACTCTGCACTCTATAGGCAGATAATGTGGACGCACCTAAACTATTGTGCCCTATTTGTGACACAATTTCTAAGGTGATGCTTTAGAAATGTGATAGAACTTCAAAAACAATCACATGCGGTAATTAAAACCAAAAGTTGTAGTGTGTGGAATCATATTTTTATGACGAAGTATGTAGGTTTATAAATTTTTTTAAGGGTACCACAAGAAATTTCAAAAGTGTCACTAAGGTCTTCATATAAGGCAAACAAGTATCAATAATGATCATTGTCCTAGTTTATAACTACCACAAGTCTTATATTAATCCTTAAATTTTTTTTTTCTAAGGAATCTTGTTTTTAGCAGGAACACTAATCTTCTTCTAACTAGATATGGATCATTTGAATGTACAACAAGGTAAGGTAAGGCATCTAATGTGTTTTTTTTTTGGTGGAAACAAATGGACAATTTCCATTGATAGAGGAAAGAATACATCGAACCAAAGGCGGAGGCATCTAATGTGTTTAGTTGCAACAACAAATTCCTTCATCATGCTTGTTCGCAATAGAGTTATCCGTAAAGGTAACTTGTAATTTTTGCTTCCTAAATTCATTGAAGTGCTACAATAACCTCTAAAAGAATGTAACTGTAAAGTAAAATGGAGATTACAAAGAAGGGTTCATGGAATAAAGGAGGGTTGAGCTCCTTGTTTTAGAATGCATGAGCCATGTAGATCACATTGGGCCAGAGCTACAATAATATTGAACAAGCAAAAAAAAGGTCATCAGGGGTGGTGAAATAAAATTAGAAAATCTAGCCTTCATCTTGTCTAAATGAATAGTACTGGAAGTGGCTCTAGAATTGACTTTGCTAGATCATGGCCCGTGCACCATCTGAGATTCCTCGACGCCTAACAAAAGGTAGTCAAAATTGCAATTTTCTAGTTTTTGACGGCATAACTAGTTTCTAGCAAAATCCATAATTAGAACCGCCTGACAACAACTCCTTTTGTTTGGCGACCAGGTACTTGGAGGAATCTTGGTCAAAATGGAGGTTACTGGAAGACTTTATGGATAACTCAAATGTTGAAATCAAAGGTATTGGAGGATAATTTGATTCTTGTCCGAGTTCCTAATTGATTCCTAGTGTGCTTGTTTTTTTGTTGTGATTGGTCACACATCTATGTTGGCCTAAATATATAGTCCATATGTGCTCAGAGATGCCTCGGGCTGCCCAATGAGGACTTGAAATGTCGTTTAAGGATTAACCCCTAAACGTCCCATGGAGATAGTATATAGGTTGTCGTATAATTGGGATTTGCTATCGACAAGAAACTCTAAATGAAGATCTCAGTAACTCACTAGAACCACATTGATCTAAATTTCAACTTCTTTTTTGAACTCAAACTCATTGAAGGTGTGGATTCATTCCAAATACAACCAAAATACAACGTATTCTACTGGCCGCAAAGGCACGTTCAGACCTTTAGGGGTTAACCCCTACATATTTGGGTCTATATAATGAACAGCTTGTAAGCCTTCTTTTGATTACATCCTGTACATTTTTTCATCCATTCAAATTTTCCTTGGTTTTTGTGATAGTCGACTACCATTTGTGCAATATGGATCTTCAAAATATGCTACTGAGGTTTTTTTAAATAACAAGAGTTGAGTTTTCATTATTAGTTCAAAAAGTCTCCCATCCAAAACTGCCACATTTTGGATATTTTCGTTGACGATCTCTGAATAATTTGCAAAACCTTTTTCTTAAATTCCAACTGTAGAATCTTGTATTCCTAGGCCTTACAAACCATCCCGCAAAATCTCAAAACATTAAGATAATAGCAAATGAAGTTGACATTTTGAAATTTCAAGCTCTCAAAATCTCGAGTAGCCTTGATTTGATGGGCTCTCAAACCCAAAAAAAAGTTGAAATGAATTGCCATTTTTGACCATCTTCAAGACGAGATAATTAACAAGATGCATGACTCAAATTGACAAGATGTTCAATTCATTATAATTTTTTCAAAGACCTTGTAATGGGTGGGTATATAAAGGGAATTAAGCAAGAGATTTGGCTAAATTAGATTATCCTTTCAACCCTCCTCTAATTGGATGAGCCCACAGTTCATGGCATGCAATCCATGTGGGTTAAACAAAAGTTCCTTTGAGGTGTCCAATGAATCTCATTGTCTTAGGTTTTTTGGCAATCCTACCCGAAGTGTTGAAGCTGATTTTAACATCAACGTGTTTCACTTTAGAAAATTCCCCTACATAGAGTTTTGATTGGATGGACATATTTTTAATTGCATTGGAAAGAAGACTCGTTTACCTATGATAAAGCATTTTTTATTTTGAAAAATAAATAATTTTTGGGGGTTAGGCAACTCTGAAAAATGGTCTTTTGGGAGCTTAGGAGTCTACAATGATTTTCCAAAATAAGCAGAATCAAATCATTGAAATTATACCATCTCACAGTGCATATCATTCTAAATTTGTTATGAAAAATTTCAATAATTTTTTTAAAGTTTAAGACTTAAAAGTGAATTTCAAAGAAAATAAATCCAACCGTGGAGATGTGACCTACACATTGAGATTTACAACTTTTCTTTATGTATCATCTCTATTTTTGTGATTCATCAAAAACATTATAGCACATCTTTGAAATCAGTGGTGGATCTAGACATTAAAGAACCTTATGTGTGATTTGTTTAGAAGCTAATTGGAGGCCTTTTGTGGATGGGTGGAATTGGAGTTTCTAGAATGCAATTCATGATATTTCTTTTGATAAAAAAGCACCACCTACATATCACAAGCCGGATATAGTTTTTTTTTTTACTTTCATAATTTATATAAATGAAATTTTATTTATTTTTAAATCCATTTTATTCATGAAACTTACTAGTCTATCAACTAAAAACATTTCTAGGTCAAAATTTAATTTAAAAAGAGAATTATATTCCAAGCACAACTTAAATGTGTAGTTCAAGGGTATTCTACTTTAAATGCCATGGAAACACACCTTACAATATTTTGGAGAAGTTACCAACCACTATTATTCATCCTTGTTAAATGTTTGTAGCATTTTTCAAGAAGTTAATCCTTTTAGAATATTAAGTATATTTCTCTAGTATATTTAGATGATCTCTATAATACCTTATATGCTTACTTGAAACATTCAAGTGTCCCTTCAAAACTATGAACGCACCTTCTTGACGTATTCTAATGATCTCTATAATACCTTAGTGTCCCCTAGGACAATCATAATGTTTTTTGAAAGAACTTCAAGACTCGTTGTTAGTATATATTGGTGGAAAGATGAGGCAAATCTCGATTCTACCAACACAAGTCTTGGATCACTATACTTAACCTTTAAAAGGTGTTGCATGGATGGTAAATACATTGATGTATATTTAGCATTTGATCCAAATTGAGACCGCAATAGCTCATTAAAACCATGTCAAAATGAATTTTAACTTCACTTTTGATTTTAAACCCATAGGTGTAGAACCGTGCCAAAAAGAATTGAATATTGTTGTATAATATTGGTCGGAACAAGCTCTTTGGACCTGTAAGGGTTAAGCTTTGTACTATGCTTATAGTAGCATTTGGTCCCTTCATAATATCCCAAGAAAATACATTTAACACTCTTAAAATCTAGTTTGGTGCGTGTCTGATCTAAAACATGAGTATCTAGTTGGCTTATTACGAGACCAAACTTCTTGTGGAGTCTTGCCTTTTACTATTGATGTAAGGTCAAGGCATCTAAAACCGACATAGTACCTAAAGCCGATAATTTCTACACATGGCTTTCATTTTAGAACGCAAATCTAAATATGTCATAGAGCCTTTATTGTTTGTTGACCAAAACGATAAGCCATCTATAGTCTACCTAGATGTGCATTCTAAAATGAAAGCCATGTGTAAAAATTATCGGCTTTGGGTACTATGTCGGTTTTAGGTGCTCCTACCTTATGTGCTGGATTAAGTACATATATTGTCGTACTGATTGCCTCAACCCAAAAAACATTGGAAAACCCTGCATGTTGAAGCATACACCGCGCACTTTTGACAAGTGTCCGGTTCTTGCGTTCTGCAATTCCATTCTGCTGCAAAATTAGGACGTGCTAAACTCATCTTGAATGCTATGTTCTCGGCAAAAAACCATTAAAAACCTTTGAGGTATATTCAATTGCTTCTGCAAGACCTACTGAGGATTTTAAATTTTGAATTCAAGTTCTCACATGCAAATTCACACAAAATAACTCCCTCAAGTTGATTGATAGATCAAGTCCTACAAGACAACCTCACAAGAAATCTATTCAACGTGCGAACGGAAAGCTTGAGCATCAATCTCTAATGCCATGTATAAAAGCAAGAGGTGACTATGGAGATAGGAGTTTTACTAATGCAAATGAAATTGGAGCTTTCCACCTAACCGTAATGGTATGATCAAGATATAATGAAGAGCCTCACCCCCGAGCTCTTTTACAATTGATTTAAGTGATTTAGACCATTCAGACCAAGTATGAACACACGTAGTCAATTACCTACAAGACTATGGCTATTTTCATCATAAACGGCTGTTACCACCATAACAGCTATGATGACTATGACAACTATTAGGGCAACTATGGCTACATTGCCTACAAGTTGTTAACTAACAACTTTGTCAAAGTACATAAACTACACATTTCTAATATGAATTACTAATATCGTAAATGTGCTTCTAACATTAATGCCCTTATTTACACTTAAAACGATGTATATTAAAGAATCTACAACCTTTAGCGGCTCTATGAAATTTTCTTTTTATTTTCCTCCTTTTTGGGGGGGAATTTTTGCTTAACGGAATGCTATCATTCAAATTAAGTTTGAGGAGACGCTACAATTGTTATAAATTTTACAAAAATGCAAGCTCATACAATTCTTACTACAAAATCCGAGACAAGTTCACAAAAATAAATAAGAGAACATTTAACATGATGGTGAACAATGCTTTTGTTAAAAGTCCACATATATTGTGAAAAGTGGAGGTAACACAAAACTACAATTGTAAATTTGAGCTCTAAATTTCATAGGGTTGGCAATCGCCAATTCTTTAATAAAGTAATAATGGAATTTTTGAAATATATGCTGCAAATTAAAGGAAATTGGTTATCATTAACCTCTTTATTGTATGTTATTGCAATTTTGTTTTTTGAAAGTGCTAAATTCGTATGCACTGTGCAATTGCACTTCAATAAAATCCTTGTTGGATATATACAAGATACCTTTGAGTTTTTACAAGAATGAAACAAGATTCATAATTGAAAGGAGATTTTAATTATGTTATATGTCCTCCAAATAAAAGAAGTCTTGTGAAGTATAAACATTGAAAAATTACATTATTTATGAAAATGCAAGGCTTGCATACAAAAAATTGAAATTGCATAAGGTATGTTCTTCTAAATTAACAAATAATTTCACTACATTTACAAGATTTTAATTTAAAATCTGAAAAAATCATGTAGAAATATCATTCTTTAAACCATATCTTCAAAATGAAATATGTTACTTGGTATTTATTTTATTTACTAGTGATTTATAGATTTTTATTTCAACAAAGATTTAAAATTGTCAAAGTTTGTGGTTTTACAACTAGTAGAATTTTTTTTACGAAAGGTCAAGGAATTTCATCAAGTCTATATTTGTATTATTTCAAAATCTTGAGCTTTTAATAAGTCCAAAGAAATTTGACCTAATTATGGTTTAAGAAATTTGTATTGTTTTCTTGAAAAGATAGGATTTAAAAAAAATTAGGTATTTTTTTAATAGTGTTTGTTATAAGCTAAAGATTATTCAAACTTCATACATGTATTGAAATTCAATGTTCCAATACCCCTTTGTCCGGTGGGCACTGAGTCATTGACATTATGAACGGACACTATATTCACGACGGCCTCAAGCGAGGACCAAAGTTTCTATCTATCTATCTATTGAAATTCAGCTATTTCCTTGAATTTTTTTCACAACGGATTGTATAAATCATTTATTTGGATTAAATCAAAGTGCCTCATATTATTCTCAAATTTAAGTTTCTTTTTTAAAAAAAATTCTTGAAAATTCTAAAATTCTAAAATAATAATTTATAAAAATAGAGTCATATTTAGAAAATCCAGGTTATAATGAGATACTTCATTGTGATGGGAATAAAAGTGTAATTTCTTTAAGCTTGAAACAATTCTACCCTTTTATACTAAAGTAATTGAAAGTGAAAATATTGAAGTTTAAAACCATATTCATTATAAATTTTCAAAAATAATGATTTCTCATAGATTATATAAAATTGTCCATTTTTATTTATATCATACGCAAAGTCAACTATGGTGTCTCCATCAATTAAAAATTCTTAATAATATTCGTTACAGCCTATGAAATGTAAAATTATAAAACTTAAGCCACTTTCAAAAGGATATGAAATGGAAAATATCAAATCAAGAGTGGGTATTAAAAGTATAACCGATGAAGTAAACAAATATCAAAGATCATGTAAAATAAGATGGAGGATGTTGAAAGTGGTATTCAATTGAAATGCAATGATAAGTGTAATATTGACAATGCAAAAGAAGCTAAAAAAAGAAATAGAGCTGCAAAAAAATTGTCATTGGCTGTAGGATTTTGCATCATTTTTATAATAGGAGAGGTTATAGGAGGAGTGATTTCCAATAGCTTAGCAATTTTGACAAATGCAGCTCATCTTCTCTCAGATATTGCTGGTTTTGCCATTGCTTTATTTGCAATATATGCGTCTGGATGGGAAGCCAATCCTCGTCAAACATTTGGATATTATCGACTTGAAATATTAGGAGCATTAATTTCAATTCAAATTATATGGTTGGTTACAGGTGTCTTAGTATACGAAGCAATACTTCGATTTATTCACCCTGATAAAAATATAAATGGATTGATTATGTTTTGTGTAGCTTGTGGTGGACTTGGTATAAATATTGTTATAATGTGCACACTTGGTCATGAAGGCCATGGTCATAGTCACTCTCATGGCTATGATAATGATCATGAACATCATCACAATGAAGACAATGAAGATAAGCACAAGAAGAAACATCATCATGAACATGATCAACATGAGGAACATAAGCATGAAAACAATCATGGACATAATAAGTCAAAAAAAGGATTTTATGGCCAACTATTATGTTGTTTTGGTGTGTATTTTTGTATTGGAAATATTACATGATATCATTGTATTAACTTTAAAATCAAAATGATAGAATTTGAAATAATTTATAAGATAATAAAATTTATTGATTTCATTTTGACTTTAGGAACAAAAAAGCACCATCATCAACATTCTAACAAGACAACATCTACAAATGTCAAAACTAAAAGCAATCACAAAGACCACGATCATGATGAAGACAATGATGTTCACGAAATAAGCATAATTGAACAAAAGCAAGAAGAAAATTATAAAAAAAGATCAAAGAGTGTTAAACTTGACAAAGATCTTCATTCTCATAGAAAAATGAAAGATGAAAACATTAATATCCGTGCTGCATATTTGCATGCTTTAGGTGATTTTGTGCAAAGCATTGGGGTAATGATTGCAGGAGCTATTATTTGGATTAAACCCGAGTTATATATCGTTGATCCGATATGTACAATTGCTTTCTCGATCATGGTTTTAGCAACAACATACAACATGATTCGAGATATTGTAGAAATATTAATGGAAAGTACTCCAAGGGAAATTGATGCAAGTGCCCTTGAAGCCGGTTTGTTGAAATTAGATGGAGTTGTTGAAGTGCATGAACTTCATATTTGGGCCATTACGGTAGGTCGGTCATTACTTGCATGTCATATTCAAGCTGGTCCTAACTCTGATACTAATGAAGTGCTTCATACTGTAACTGAATATGTTGAAAAGGTATACAATATTAGCCATGTAACAATACAAATAGAACAAAAATTTCCTTAGTTTTCTTTTGCACGTTTGGTTTTTCTCTTGGTTTTTCTCTTCTTGTGGTTTATTAATTGCATTTTGAATGTAAAAATTGTAACGGATTTTACAATTTTGATTCATTAATCCCTACATGACTATAAGCTCTTGCAGAGCTTTTTAAGAATTTGGGTAGGATATTGCAAAAAAATAAAAATTGAATTAATCTTTTCAAAAATTTTAAGAATAAATACAAGCTTGTGGACTATTTGTGAATTTAATTATTTATTTATTTTTACATTAACCCCAAACTGCGGCTAGTCAACTATATTTGGTCGATTCAAAATTTCAAAGTTAAAAAAACTTTAGGGTCCGTAATGTTTGCCAAAATAATCAATTTTTTTATTGGTTTTCCTCTAAAGCCCTCAAAGTGACAACAATCTCAAATTGTCATAGTTTTAAAAATCTGCCCGGAACGGAATCTTTAGGTTTTTAATCAAACAGTATGAGCCCTACCTTGAACAAGCTAACCACCATGTAAAACCAATGTTTTTGACCTACCATAATTCATTCCAAGTGAAAATGACCAAATATGTATTTTTTATGAATTTTCAAAGATAATTCTTATAAATTGATTATTAAAAAATTCATAGCATTTTTCCAAAATTCAACCGTATGAATGTTGTCTTATTATTGTGCTCTACATATAGTCAAAGATTGTAGCTCATAAAAGTTGAGTAAGATGGACATTGTAACACATCTACCATATTGTGAAAACCCTTGGACACTTAGGGGTTAAGAAGAGGGCTCAAATATTATGAGGCTTCAAACCTCTACACGTAACCGAGATAGAGGACTAATACTGTAGCCAAATGTTAGGTGGATAGTGCAGTGCCCAATAATTAAATTGAGATGGGCTCTTCAAATATTCTCTAAAAACCTTGTTTTTTTTTTGGAACTTTTTTTGGGAAATTAATTTTCTAAAATTTTGGCATGCTATTTTTAGTTTTTTGGCCCAACCTACCTTTTTCTTACTATAGTGGTGGCTAGTTGTTGGAAAAGCTGCAAAAACATTTTAGCCCACTTGTATTCACTTTAACCATTCATATCTCAAGATCTATGAGGGAAAATGAACCAAATTTTTTTGCTACGCAATTTCATATCATTTTTGTAAAAGAAATCAATAGTTAAAAAACTTTTATACACTTTCCTTTTCAATGTCAAATTTGGAGCAATTTCAAATCGATAGGTCAGATTCTAGTATAAACTATGAAAATAAATTATCGTAGTTTTGCTTGTAATTGACATAGTGATATAGAAGAATAAAGTTTTGAATTTGTTATTGAATTAGTGATTCTCTAAAAAAATTAGCCGTCAATTTCTTGAAATCTTGCAAATGTAATCATCTTTTTAAAATATCCTCTCAATGCAAGATGATTTTGAATAAATTTAAACATCTCAAGCATTTAAAAAAATTGGTATACAAGTAAATAACGTGTCTATTTATATGATGGTTGAAAACCTTAAAGTTATATTGTTCCTAATCCTCCACAAAGATGAGTCAAAGCCCAATGTCAATTACGTCATTGGACTTTGACTCATCATGACTTTATAGTTACATTAATCACAATGACTTATAGTTATTAGTATAATGCACAACAATTGTGTTGGATTTTAGCAAGGGCCTCGACAAGGGCCTACCTAGTGGTTGTTAGAGTAAAAAATATCTACACATTAAAATTCCGCCCCCCCCCCCCCCCCCCCCCCCCCCCACTTCTCCTCCTCCTCCACATTCTTGGTACCGTCAGAAAGCTCTCAACGAGGAGGGGTGCACAAAGTTTGTTTCATTGCGTCTTGACTTATGATATAAAGATTATGCATTTCTAATCAAATTTCCTTATTGTAAATTGAATTAAATTATGAAAAATGGAACATGGGGGTTTTTGATGTCATTCTTGATATTGTTAGAAAGCTCTTGACAAGGAGGGATGCATGGAGTTTCTTTTAATTGTGTTTGGACCTACATTGTGAAAGTTAAGCATTTAGAATTGAATTTTGTCACTATTAATTGAATTAAATTATGGATAAATTATTTTAAAACGCAAATGCACAAAGAGCATAGGGAATATAGGGAATATGGGGAACATGGGAGCACGGGGAACACGAGCAACACATTGAACATAAGAGATAAATGGAACACAGAGAACAATTGGGCCAACGGTATAGGGCCACACTAGTAAAAAAAATTAAAGGAACCTTTTTACTATTCATTGAAAGACCTAGGAAATTTGAGTCAATTCATACCTTGTCTTTTTGTAATACTAGGATGTAACAATTCACATACATGCTATAGAGTACAATAAATGATATTTAACTTATTGCAAATTTATCACTTAATTTTTTTTGTAAAAAATGCAATATGTGTCACAATTTGCAGTTAATGCTATCCTATATTGTGCAATGTGTCACAAAGTGCATTCATAGAAATAAGAGCCAACGGTGCCCAAATCTTAAGACTCTTGATAGGGGCTTAGGATATGCTATCTTCAATATATGTAGATATTAGAAAAAAATTTAAGGACATTTTGCAAAATATTAAGCACATGTTAGTCCTCATTAACCCCTAATTGCCCAACTATGCATATTTTGCATGATGTACGGATTTGAACTTCGATTTCCCATCCATCATGCACTTTTTGCAGTGTGGATTTTTTACTGAAGCTTTTATGGGAAGTTAGCTTCATGCATGTGTGATCCGATTAGAAAGGAGATGATTTGTGAAATTTTTATGCCTCATTTTGTGTTGTAGTGTTCCACCCGAAATTTTGAAGATTTTAGTCTAAAAGTGCTCTTAAAAAAATCAACTAATAAAATTAAGCAACCAAAAAATCTTTAAAAATTACTACACTTAGAGTATTATATTTCAATTCATCCCAACAAATTTCATTATTAGATTGTCAATATCTTATTCGTAATCATATTACAAAAGAGCTCTAAATTTTAAGTTTGAAAATTTATACACAAATACTGGTGATTGAAATCGCAAATCTAACCGTATGAATAGAATCTAAAATTCATAATGCACAACTTTTATTCATTCATCAAGTTGAAAATATTCCTTTTAATTGCATTTTATAATGCATCTTCAGAAGATTGCCAAATGTGAAAAGGGTGAGAACATTTAGGGGTTGAGGAATAGTTACAACTATATTTTAGTCCTTTGGGAGTACAGATAATTACTCAAACATCGTCAAAATTTGGTATATGGTAGAATGACATATAATATATGTAGGCAATAATTTATATTGCATTATTAAATCAAATGATAAACTTATTGCTTAATAGTTCATAAAAATAAGCATTGATTACACTTGTATTGTCTCCTGTTACCTTGAATAAACCTTGCAACAGTTGCCTTTATTTATTTCCAGTATAGAATTTGTTTTGTGATACATACTAAATTTAATTGAAAATGAATATCTTCTGGAACATAAGTACTTTGCACTTAACAAAAAACACAATACGTGAAAACTACGTTTATTTCAAATTTAAAAATTTACCCAAAGATGAAAATATTAGAAATAGATCCTCTTGTTGTGTAGATACTTGTTTGCATATACTCATATCTTATACCCTTGTATTTTTATTTTTAAATTAAAAAATTTGAGAATTTTTTTCAAAATATTCTAGTATTATATAAAAGTCTTTTATAAATTCTAGTGTTTTATCAAGAAATTGATAAAATAGTATATTGATTGAACAAAATATAACTTAAGTTACACTGACACTAAAAGCATTTAAAAAAATTCTGGTAAATGATTAAATATAATAATATCATTTTGTAAATAATTTTGGTAAAATAAAATCTTAATTTCTAATTGCCCAAATAGTCAAAAGTGGTTTAACAATAGTCAAAAACCAAATCAAAGGAAAAATAGAATTTTAATAATGACTTAAAATGTTTTAAAAAAACATAGAACCATCTATAGCATGGTGAAATTCAATCGCTTCAACAAAAGCTTAAATCTTTTTGGAAATTCTTAAAAAGCTGGTAAAAGTTTCTATCTTTATATCCAAAATACAATCATTTTTTTCTCTCAATTTTTACATAGTACATAAAACATCATAATTCATTAATTTGTCTCATGCCTCATGTTTACAGTGATGGCGTAGCTCTTAGTTAAAAATAATTAGGAGCATAGGGTCTAGTTTAAATATTGCAGGAAGAAAAATTCTCAAAAAACCACCCGCAAGGGAATACTAGAAATGTGCTCTCTTTGTTCCCAGTGTGATGTTTGTAATCTTTGTTGTGCAATAAAAATAAAGCATCTATTTTTTTTAAATATATTTTAAAAAAAGACAACATAATTTGTATACAAAATTTGAATAGACACAATATATGAAATTTAGAAGTTCCTAATTTTCAATATATAACAACTTTGGTTTACCCTCTTTCTCACATAAAAGATTGTCTCCTAAGTTGTTACTCCACTTGCTTGAAATTTATTGCATTTGTTCCATACTTATGTGACAAAAGGTGGTGATATAAAGGTGGCGATGCAATACTTAGATGCACATTCTGAATTTGAAATGCAGTCCTAGGTCTTGATGAACTGAAATATTAAGCCACATGTGAGCAAATTTTGTGCATACATGCAAACACACAAAAATAATCCGGAGTGTCACAACTTGTCCGAGAAGTTTGATTTCCTGAAGATTGAGAACATGAGGAGAGAATTGTGGATCCAATCCTGGTCATTTTCCAAGAAGGAGTCGTGACTCCTCTTCAGGCTGTGTGAAGAATGAGAACGGCCAAAACTTCTCAATCTTTTCCACAGCTTCTCAATCTTCACACCCATTCTTCACCTTCAAATGAAAAGAATGAGGCTCCTTAACCCTTGTGAGCAAGCTAGGACATATGTGTCCCTGTGCTTTGATTTTGAATTTGATGTACATTTGTTGTCTTACTTCATAAGTTAGTTTGCAAAAAATTTGAAAAAAATCATGGCCATCAAAAACCCTTATAGGCATCACTTCTGCAAATTTTCAGATTGAAATCATAAAAATAATCCCTATATTAATTCAACCGCTTCCTATGTATCTCAACCGTATCCAGAAGATGAAAACCTTACAGGGGTTAACCCCTAAAGAACCACAGGTTTTATTTTATTTTTGTTTTGTATTTTTGAGCATCATTTTCACCTCTTTCTATTCATTTTCTTCTAATTTTTTTTCTCTTAATAGAAAATACCAAATTAAACATTTAAACAAAACTTAAGAATTTTTTGAACAATTTAAAAAAAATTCCCATGTCTTCAAAGACAGTCAGAAAATATAAAAAAAGACTGCAATTTCATCCTTTTCACATCAAACGCAATAATCTTGCAATCTCTGTGGTCAAATTCTATGAAAATATTACCATGCACTCTTCTAGTAATCTAAAACAAGATCCTATGGTTAAATTTGAAAAATAATAATTTCTAAGGTTTATTTTGAGCTCTACCCGCACTGCCTATTCTCCCCCAAATGAACCCCCTTTGCTCCATAACTTCCACTTAAAAAGCTGGAATCTAAAAAATATAGATCTCCATTCTTGTATTGATATATTGAATTAACACAACTTATTTCAAATAAAAAATAAATAAATTGACAACGTGACAACTTACCCAAACATTGAAATGTCCTAGTTGGGATACTTGATCCTTTAGGGGTTAACCCTTAAACGTCAAGGTAAGCCCCATGGGCTTATTTAAAAGAGAATAATGAAGAAAAAAGTGGATTTTTTCAATCAAATCAACTGAGGATTGGTGCGTTGGAAAGCTACTGAAAAAGCAATCTAGGTTCCAAATTTGTGCCTCATTTAAGAGATTGTGGAATCTTTGGTAAACAATCAAAGTTATCAAATTGAATAGGTTTTGAGGTTGGGGCAACTGAAGTTTAGTAGTGCTACAGTGTTGGCCAGGAGTGCCCAGCAGAGTCATTTTTGCAATTTTTTCGGTTTTTTTTTTTTTTTTTTTTCCTCTTTTTCCGTCCAAAAATTTAGATGCCTTCCGGGCTGCCCCACCTAGGCCCTCTTGACGTTTAAGGGTTAATTTGGAGAGAATGGATCCTCCACAATTCAAGAAGAAAGTGCCACATACACATTCTCTAAAGATTGAGAATGGGAAGATAGCGGCGTGACATCTCCTAATGATAAATGGTAGTTTTTCAACCATAGACGAGCTAATACATTTAAGTGGATTTAAATGGATGAACAATGAAAAGTGGACGACCATATTGGATGAACAAAAGTGGACAAGTTGGTGCACAAAATAAACAAATTTATTTGTAACTTCATGCTATCAAATTTATAACGATCCAACAGCGTGGCTTGACCACCGTTATAGTTTTTGTTTATGAGTCTAAGTTGTTTGATCTAGGTGGGCCAAGATCTAACAATGGTAATTCCTAGTTGGATTTTAGATTTTACATTTAGTTCTCGCCCCGTGTAGGACACTTGCTTGAAATTATAAAACCACGTGAGTTAAAATACAAGGAACTATTCATTTTTCGTAGATAAAAATTATAAAAATCATATTTCTAACACACCACCATTTTATTGAATGAAACTATAGTATAAGTAATATATGGTGATAGTTTAATACCAAGTATTGTGTTTTTTAGATATAATATACCGTATATAGGATGAATCCTATGAGTTATAGATGAGATTTGGTAAATGACATTTGCACTTGGACGACAAGGCTATTGTTGAATGAAAAATGGCTACTTACCAGTTGGGTAGTGGCTAGGGTTTCATTATTGATCATGTTTTTGTGTTGCATTGAATTTGTAGTACTCCCACTTGTTTTCTCATTTGCATTGGATTTATATCACTACACTATGTTTATGACACTGATTTTTCTATTGTTGCTCCGTCCAATTCTTGATTGAGTTTCTTTCTGCGATTTGCGAAGAAGTTGGAAGTGATTGAGAGCCTCTCCATTACAATTGCAAGCAGTAGGGCTTACTTTGCGCAGCCGCCGCAGTAAGTGATTTGTTTCACATCGCATTTGTTTCCTTGAATTCAAAGTACTATCTGATGTTTTCTTACAACTCGAAATGTAAATATGTTGATGTTGTTCAACTCCTAAAGCATATAAAGTTCTATTGCAACCATGTATTTTAATTTATTTATAATATTGTTTAATCTTATTTAAACATGTGATTGTTGTCATGTTTCACTACACTAGTAACTTTAAGTACATCTTTATACTTAAGTGTATATGATGTCTTGAGTACATCATAATATTTTAGTACATGACATCCATAATTATATATGTGTGTGTGGTTATCATCTATCGTGATGTTTTTGGTTACAAATCATTGTACAATTTTTCATCTGTTGTGATGTTTTTGGCTACAAATCATTGTACAATTTTTCATCTATCGTGATGTTTTTGGCAACGGTTGTGGGTTTTTTTTTTGATGAATTTTGAGGTAGTTAATTTTGACAAAAAAATTCCAAAGTTTTGGGTTATAAAATGTGCACTTAATCCGTTGTTTTAGGTTGACATACAAATGAAAGTTGTAGATGATGACTTTTCCATGACATCCGTGCGATTGGATTAAGTTATAGTGTTGAAATATATTTAAATTTGATTTAAAAAAATAAAATCATTTTAATTATATATAAAAAAAATACTCATTATCTTATGAATTTTGAAATGATTGGCCAATAGTGCATAATGCACAATTTTGAATCATCTTTTGCATAATGTGCAATATTTCAACTTATAAAATTATTTTTTATTTGCTTACAAAGAGATCTCAAGAAACCTCTATCATACCATACCACATTTTTACTAACTCGTTTGGCAAAAAATAATTTTAAAAATAGATGCTTTAAATTTCAAAGATTATTTTTCAAAAAAAGGGTTATCATTTAACTCACCTTGAGTTTTAGAAAAGATACACTAAGTTTTACTTTGATATACTTTTATTTGTTAATTTCAAATTGTTATAAGTTATGGAAAAACTTGGTGGTCTCTCATTGTTAGGTGTGTAACAGCTTATTAGTCTTTAAACTCAAAAAAACTCAAAACAATGTTTATTTTGATGGCAAAAAAAATCTTAAGATTTGAGACCACCAAGTTTTTCAATATCTTATAAATGTTTGGAGTGAACAAATAAGAACTATATATTAAAGCAAAGCTCATGGTATCTTATAAAAAACTCAAGGTGAATCACAGAATTACTTCGGTGTATTTCTTTTCTCGAGTGGATATTCCATGCGTCTTTGAGTGGAGCGATGTTGGTGAGAAACTAAATTGTATGGCCTGATTTTTTAGTTTTATTTTTGGATGAACTTCATCAGAGTGCAATTTAGAGTGCTGTTTGGAGAGTCCTTTCGAGAGTCCTTTGGAGAGTAGATAGAGACAAGAAAGTCACGATTTTCATGCAAAGAACAATTTTGTAGTGAATTTTTTTCAATTTTCATTCACATAATCATCATTCTCATTCAATTACCCCAAAATTTATACCAAAACAGTGATATTTATCATTTAGAAAAGTCCTTGGTGAGTCATTAAAACCACTGCTGACAGAGATATTCTAGTGCTTTTGATAGCTAATTGTTTACAATATTGCTTTCATCTTGTACTATGTGTTTTATATACATGTTGGAAACACTGACATATCACTTTCCTCTCTAATTTCAATTTAAATCAAACATCACATTGAAAATGCCTTGAAAAAAACACTGAAAAAGCACTGCTGACAACTTAGGTGGTTCGTATTAGCTTGAATGGACCCAAAGAGTTTGGGATCACGTTCATATTGCAACTTTCAGGACAAAATTTCTTACACAAAATTTACTCAGTACGTAATCTAGAAGTCATTGACATCGGAATGCTACTTAACGCAGCAAGACAAAAGTATTTCAACCAGCTCGTAGTCGTAGACCTGTCTGATCAATAAACAGAACTGCCACTGCTTGTGAATCTCAAAAAAAATCTCAAAATAGTCCTCAAACCTTGACCGACTAAAAAATGTCTGCAAGCAAAGCTAGCAGACGAAGGTAATTATTGCGGAGCGTGCATATACAGCGAGATAAAAAAATTCATGACTTCCTCAAACTGAATCCATCTGTCGATCAAACTGAAAGCAAAATATATCATCATTTCAGAAAACTCTGCCGGTGATATCGTAGCCTGGCAATGGCTTGGCTGTGATGACAAAGCCCTTATTGCATGTCACAACTTTTTCGAATGCTTCACAAGAGGAATTTCGGCAAGTTCCTTCAACGTTCAGCCCACGACAAACTCGAAGCCAAGTGCGAGCATCTGATACCCCCTTACTTACACAAGAAGTTTCCAAGACATTAGCCAGGGCTAATACAGTGTGCGTTAGACCCCTGATTAGCCCCCTTACACACGCGGCAAAAAATCCGAGATTTCTTTCTACTTTGGACTTTAGCCCCAAAATGGTCCCATTACCGGGGCTAATCTTTCGCGAACTCGAAGGAAGTGCAGGTTTAGCCGGGGCTAAAGTGCCAAAGATTAGCCCCGCCGGTTTAGCCCCGGGGGCTAACAACTCCAAAACTTCCTGTGTTAATAGGCGTGTTTTGAGAGCGGGCATGTTCTCCATGTCCACAAATGTCTGTACCAGTGTAGTCGAATCTCCTCCACGGATGTTGCTCACGTGAAGGAGGTCTTCCGGTTCGAAACCGGTGGTCCTGCTAACCCAAGAAACGTCGCAATTGCGAGTGATCAACGTATTTCAATGCATAACTTGACATGACGGCAAAGGATATATAATTGCAACACCAAAGACGACTGAGTCACTGGACGAACCTTGAAGAGAGCTGTGACGGTGGCTTCATCTCAAGAGCGACGTACTACTGACTGCCTTTCTCTCTGCACACAAGCATGCAACTAACAACAAATAAATTGCATGCATGCAACGCACAAAGTGTACAGTAATGAAAATGCAGGTCAGGTTTTCAGAAATTCAAATCGTTGTAGTGGCCACTTTGTAAAAATTGGGACGGTTTCAGTAGCTAGGAAATTCGTGGTGAACTTAGCAACCATACTGTAAGATGAACACGAAGAATTGAAAACCGCAAAGTTCCTAATTATCTCAGACAATTATGATCATTTCAGAAACAACAATATATATGAAAAACTCAAGCAGTACCAAATGTTCACTTAGGCTCATTCCAACTTTTAACTAATTGAATGCCTCTCTAGAATTGGGTGATGGTCTGGTTGGGGTATCCAAAAAAGCTGCATTCGGGACAATTGCACTATGTGCTGGTGTGTCAAACAAACATAGTTTTTAATTTTAATAAAGTAAGACTTCATTAAATGTGATTTTAGTTTTCTACACTTATAACGTATCAAGGAAAAAAATTTGATTACAATCAAAGATTTTTAAGTAATTTTATTTGATTTTTTAGTTGAAAAAGTAAGTTATGTCCCAATTACGTAGAATCCCTGATATCAAGCAAATGGAACATCAAAAATAATAATTTTAATATTATTTTTGAATATGACCTACATCTAATTGTGTAGAGTACAAAATAATTTATTTTATCATTAAAAAAATTAATGAATTGTGTACATGCAGCTTGCAAATCCCAAAATTCGGCATTTTTTGACACATCTATGAATGGATCCAAAAATAATAATTTTTTAATATAAACTCTTTGAATATATATATTTTGTTTCCATTGAGGTGAAGGATTTTATTTTTTTAATTTTAGGGTCTTTTTACTTGATCAAAATGAACAAATTAGGCAAACTTTGGAGGTTTTAAGCAAAAATAACCTAATTAGTGTGTCCAAAAAGTGATACCCCAAGCAGATTTCTGCCCAATTCTAAGTATCAGAGAATCATATAATCCAACAGTGCTTATAAAACACTATTAATAGCCAGCATAATACACCCCTTCTAATTACCTTTTTAACGTATGTAGTTCATTTTTATATGAAAGAGTATCCTACTTGAGGCCTCGCTCTACTCCCCTCGCTTCAATTCAGTCTCTTTGCTACTTCCATTGGCCCAACGTGTTCCAATCTCCTGTTAAGCATGTTTTGTTTGTATTTGAAGATTGTAGGATGATAGTTTCTTTCATTAGTGTTGTAGATTGTCACTAAATTTGTAAATGTTGCGTTCTAGTGTTACTATAGTCATGTTCTGGTCCTAATGTTGCAATAATTGGCGATCTTGTTTTTGAGAGGCGCGTAGTTCTATTAGTTCTAGGTTTCTTTCTTTTTATGTTGGTTTTAGAAGAATATGATAGAATGAATTTTGAACTATGAGCATTAATAATGTATGATTCTTTTTTGGTTTTGTATAAGTTTAAAGTTTCTATAGTTTATAATAGTAGATTGTTTTGATATGGTTTGGAGGTTTTTTGCTCGTTCATTTGCTCCTACTTGGGAGATTAGTCTTCCACTGTTGTTCTAAAATTAGGGTTTACTAGGGCTCTTAACATTTTAGCGAGCATTTTAGTCTCCACAAAGCTGGAAAGAGGGGTAGTACGATGGGAGTTTCATATGGTTAGTATAAAACAACATGAACACAGCCCAACAATAAGTTGCAGTGTACCAAGTGAGACAAAGAAAATGCATGGTGTAGGTTACTCCATATGCACGTCACTACGCACTCTTTTGTGGATTCTCATTGTTTTTGAGATTTTTGAACATTCGTGAGATTAACTCAATCAAAGGAACTTGTGAATTTTTGAGACTTTTTTTGGTTTAGTGGAGTGCGTCTTAAGAAATTCGTAAAAGTATGATGTACTTTTTAATAGGATACAATTCTTTGTGAAACTAGTACATTGTCGCACTGCCAAATATGCACTCTAAATTCTAGAAAAGAAGGAGAAAAGAGAATTGTGAATTCTATTTATTAAATTTTTAATCTAGAACCAAACATGAACTACATTTCCATCTAGAGTTTGATCGTGAATTGGTAAAATTGTTATTAAAATGGGATTTTTGATACTCAAAATCTTAAAAATAAAATGAATTTAACAAAACTAAAATTTTATTATTTGAATGATATAAACATAAATCTAAAAGTTAATTTACTTCATTTTTCATTGAATCATTGCTACATATTTTTTAATTGGTTTGAAATTTAGCTTTTTGAACAAAATGTATAATACGCATCACAACGTTTAAGAAAAAGTAGCCCGTACTGTGCAAACAGTCATTGTCCGTAACATAGGCCCTATTAGATTTTTTAGGTGCAATTTGATGCACATCCATTTTGAAACATAAGGAGACTTTTATTGGGAAGGAGTTTTAATGGAAAATTTTGAATGTGGTCCTTATGTCATTATGTGTGTCAGTTTGGACTCACGACATCGTCAAACATAGTGATCTTAAAGGCTTTGATTATCAAATGTGTTGATATATATAGTTATTTTATGTTTTCTTGAGTAGTAAATAATAATAAAATAATAAAATTGAGGTCAAATTTCAATCAATAAGACTTTAATCAATGAAAATCCAAAATTCATGAAACTCATAACAAGTAATTATATCCAAGATGTAGATTCTTTCTATAAAAGGAAATTAGACATTTTAACTTTTCACAAAAAGTTTCTTCTTACATGGAATTTCATTCATATAAAAATAGGTCCAAATACATACCATTCTAAGTGAAATGAATCATAAGTGTAGAATCCCTTTTGTACAACATGTCCAAATTTTACTTCATGATTCCAATGTCTCAATTTATTAGAGCAATACATATAGTGGCTCACTAATTTTAGGACTCACTATGTGCCATTCAACTAGAAGAGCCAATAATCACCACTTAAATGCACATTTTCCATAATAATTAGTGAAACATAGGAGAAAATGCTTCATTAGTTGCTACTCAATTACAAACTTGAAAGAATTAAAAGCTCGTTTTTTAAATGTCTCAAATATGTTTTGTACATGATGCATGGAAAGTGCACTTTCACATCGGGTTCAAGATTGGGTGTAATACTAGGGGTACCAATATTTGCAAGGGCCATTAGGTCCAAATAAAATCTAATTTATTTATTTATTTTAAATTATGCAATAAAAAAAGATTTTCCTTAAACAATAATTTTTAGATATGATTTAACAAAATATGCAATGTCTCAAAAAGGTTATTATAGTTTTAGATAATCTTCTCAATTTGAAAGAAAGTTTCATTGAGTTTTTCAAATATGTCAAAACAAGCCCTAAATTATAGAATTTAAAAAATATATGATTTGGAGTGACAATTTAAATTTTTGACTATGAGTATATATATATATATATATATATATATATATATATATATATATATATATATATATATTTTACAATATACAAATAAAATATGAATGTCATTGTGTAAATAGACAACATTTGAAATCTTATAGCAATATGTTTTGATGATGTTGTTTTGGCATCTATATGCTTTTTGAAGCTTGTCTTCAGTGAAAATATTAGTGTATATGCAATGAACAAACTGTTTTGTGCTTTAAAGGCTTGCAAAATTAAAGAGAACAATAAACATGGCCGTGACATTGCTATGCACACATGGCACCCTTGAGATAGTGCTATTTGTCAAAGATACAGCAAGGTATGATTTAAATTTAGATACATAGTGAATATATATACATCCTATATATCAAAGAAGTAGTGTAAGTACTTCATGAATGTTAATGGCAATGACCTACTTTAGTCATGTATATAACATACAGGACTTGTAGGAATTTTTTGGAATTATGCAAGGCAGGGTATTATGATGGCACTACTTTCCATGTAAGAATTTTTTTAACACAAATTAATTTTATTGAAAATTTATTGAGAATAAAAATTATAATTATTGTAGGTGTTCAATTCAACATTGAATGTTTATTTATTTATTTATATTTTGTATATGCTTAGTAATAATCAATCACTTGTTTAATCTACAAATGAAAATACAGAGAGTAATTCCGCACTTTATGTGTCAAGCTGGTGATCCATCAGGTTAATCATCCAAACACTTATTCGTCTTAAGATCTTAGTTTTTGGCATATTGACCATACCAACAATTGCATTATATTTTTGAAAACTTTTTTGATAATAAAATTAGCAATTCAATTTAACTAATTAGATTTTTTTAAATTGTACTATAGTTTAGTATGCAAATCATTCTCTTAAAATTTTTAAAGAATTTAAAGATTAAATTTTTATCATGTTTTATTTGGTAAAAGAAATAGAATTAAGAGATATTTGTATACAAGGCTAAATAAATAAATAAATTCTCTTAAAAGAGTTGAATTTTTGGCATATGTTTATGTACATTGTCACTTTTTACTTCCTATATAATTTTTTTACCTTCACATATTGCCTTATAGATACATTTGCTTTAAAATAATCACTATTGTTAAATAATCTTGATGGATTTTAACTAAGGTCACTTTTTGTATTGACCATAAAATTCTTTATTGTAACTTATAGGTAAGAATTGAATAATTTAATGAGTAGCGGATGAAAATTATCGTGCTTGTCAATGATTAGATGAAAATAGTTATATTTGAACAAATACAAATTATAATGACACTATATTTTTTTGGTAAAACAAAAGTTTTATGTAGGTACGGGAAGGGGAGGTGAATCAATATATGGTACCAAATTTGCTGATGAAATGAGTGCAAAACATAGCCATGATCGAAAAGGAATTGTTTCTATGGCAAATTCTGGTCGAAATACAAACACTTCGCAATTCTTTATACTATTTGAACCAGTTAGTTATTCTATTTTATTCATGATTTAAAGTATCTTATTTTGGTATTAAAATTATGTATCAAAATTTTTAGTTAAAATTATAAGAGATAACAAAAAAACTTTTAAATGTCTTGAATTTCTTTGTGAGATTTATTCTTGAAATAGTATATATTTCGTATTATTAAATTAAAATTAAATATTTGCTTATAATTCTAGAAATATCTATATATGATAGAGTCCACACCTAGATGGGAAGCACACTATATTTGGACAAGTCAGAGAGCATTGTTTCCCAGTACTTGATGCAATGCAACGAGTGAAAACCAAATCAACAAAACCTATTATTCCTATAAAATTGTAATAAATTCTTTACAACCTAATTCAATTTTTTTTTAAATCTAATTTTAATTTCTTGCAATCTACTTTAAATTGATAGATTGGATAAATTTGAAAAACTAGCTAGGTATAAATAAATTCCTAATATTCATTCTTTTAATTCAAAAAAATTATTAATGAATGTTTCAAAAACACACAGTTTATTATGTGACATAATAGCTATATTTTATTTTAATTATAAATCATAAAAGAGATGTTATTAATTACAAGTATTATTAGAATTTTGAAAACTATTAGCATAAAGAAATACTCAAATATAAGAATCTATATTAGAAAAAATATATAAAGAATTTTGAAGATAAAATATTTATAAGAATAGAATTTAACCCAAAAAAATGTGAGCATTTTTTAATTTTATCATTCAAAATTGAAAAGGGCATCATTTCAATTTATGCAAACATAACTAATAATTATAGATGAGTAATATATTATTGTATTTGTATAAATATATAGATACATGGATTTAATTGTGCAAAGTAGAAAATAAATTTTAAGATTATTTTGCTTGAATACTTATTTTGAAAATTTGATATAGTAAAATATCAATTATTTTCTCAAATAGAAATTTTGATAATAGAATCAAATTATGAGTTTGATTGTAATGTCTATCAAATTAAGTCTGGTCCAATTCAAATTTAAATGCATTTTTATTGGTATGCGGTTATATCAAATTGTCAATTCCAATTAATTATATTGATTAAATGTTATTGATTTTTTTTTTTTAAATATCAGCATATCGTTATGAAATGATGATTATGTTTGTTTAGGTTTGTAGCAGAGGTAATAGAAGATCCTTGGGAAGGGTTAGAATTGCCTGCGGGAGCCAAGATTCCTACAAAACCATTAGTTGGTGATAATCACTTTCATATTTTAAGGTGTATTGTAATGTAATTTAGTTCAAAATTTGATTTGAAAATCGAAATTTTTATTTTCAAGTTGTGCATCTTATTAAGAACTTTAGACTCTTTGAATGTAACTTTTGAAGAATGAAATAAAAACTCTTCAATAAACATATAATGCTCAATTTTGAATGTATAACTTATTTATAAATAACATTACAAAATGATACTCTTTCAAAGAATATATTTAAAACATTTCAACCGAGATTTCAACAACATAAATAGTTACATTAATGTTTGAACAAGAAATAATAACATTACTTCAAGATAACTATAGTAAGTAATAGTAACTCTTCAAAAATATTTACGCCACACTAAAATCACCATATATTGTGACCCACGGTATTTACGAGAGGCTTTACTAATAATAATAATAATAGATAAATAAATTATGGTAAAATTCATCCAAATTGGATGAAAATTTGTTTAAATGGTTGAATGTATCCACAACAATCATCCACCTACAATGTATGGTGATTTCAATGTAGTGGATAATATAGGACAATTTCATCTTTCAATGGCTATATTACAAATTGATTGAATAAAGAGGATTAGCAAAATGCTTATCATAAACTGTATAGTTGATTGACCATTTAGAGGTTAACCCTTTAACGCGCATGCGTCTATACAATGAACAACAAACAAATTGTAATCTTTCTCTTTACTACATCATACATAGTTTTTCATCCATCTAAATTTTCCTAGGTGCTTGTGCTAGTTCACTACCATTTGTATGGTATGGATCTTCAAGGTAAGATATTGCAATTTTTTTAAATGACAAAACTAGTTAATGTCAAATTTCATTTTCCAAAAGAAGTAGAATCAAATCATAGAAATTACACCATCTCATAATATAAATTATGCCAAATTTTTTACAATTTTTTCCAATAAAAAGATTATTAATTTGGGTTTTTTAAGTGAATTTCAAAAGAAAATCTTGCAAAATTGTTTAATTTTTTTTTTAAATGTGATAAATCCAACCATACATATGGGATATGCACATTGAGATTTACTACTTTTCTTGACATATCAACTCCATTTTTGTGATTCATCAAACATTTTATGACACCTCTTTGAAATTGGTGGTGGATCCAAACCTTAAAGGGTTAATAATTAGACACTAACAAGAGTGATAAAATAAAAGCAAAAGTTATTAATACAAAAAATACATTAATACAATATTGCAAAATACAAATCTTAAATATTCTCATCATAACTATCAAATGTCAACACTTGTAATTTTATAACATTCTTGAACCCATGGAGAAGGTCCTTTGTTCATTAATTCCTTCAAATTCCATCATTGAAATATCAATAACTAATAGATTTTTGTGTCCCTTTTTGCCTTCAACCATTGTCTTTTTCATCCAGTCTTGTGCCACTCAGTGATTAAATTTTAAATGATACAAATCTTTAAAATCACATGCTACCAATTCTCTAAGAAGCTTGTAGTGCAAGTATGTTTCATCAAGTGTTTGTGTTTCAATTTGAAAAACAACCTTCAAATATTTTTTCTAAACATTAGTTTATTAATAATTGAAAAGAACATCCACAAATAAAACTCCACACTTACAAAACCACCATGACAATTTTTGTTAAATTTTGTACAACAACATGATGAAATTAAAAATTAAAATATATACATATGTATTTCAAAAAGACTTTTTCTTTTTTCCTTTCAAAAATTGTTCTAAAACAATGATAATATTAGAGTTAACTGAAGTGGAGTTGTGTAACTTCTACAGTGAGTTTGCATCCCAATGTTATCAATTTTTGGCAAACATTATTCATGAATAGTCCCTTGATCAGCTTGTTTAGTATTGGGGGAACTTGTAGGAATTCTTTTTTAGCATTGGGTAGGTCACGGCAAGTTCCATTCTCCTAGGTGGTGTAGGATCTTGCTCTAAATTATTCTCCAACAAACCATAGACTAGTTTAATTTCCAATCTTTTTTATCTAAAAATTAATCTATGGTGAGTTTAAGGTGATTTTTCACTTTGAGACACTCATTATGGTTAACTCTATAATTAAGTAAATTTAACCATATAGTTGTAATAAAGAATTCATAATTTACGACTCTTGTTTCTACATCAATACCAAATTATTTTCCTAATTAGTTTTTTTAGGTAGATAGAAACTCCGGTCCCTTTTTATCATAGTTGGATGGACTATGGTGGTGAGCACCATAGCCGGCATTGGGAATAGAACCCACAACCTCCTCATTAGGGACCATAAGCCCTAACCACCAAGCCACTGAAACCCATTTCGGGAGAATGCATTAAGAAACAAGCCGAAGCTCCAAGGAGGAAAAAACCTCCGGTACAAAGGCAGGGAAAGCCTGAAAGAGGGAAGACACACCTCAATCCAAGCAAGGCATGTGGTGCCTTTAGTTTTTTTATAATAGATTTTTATAAATCTTCAAATGTAAAGATGTGTGGAATCCTTTTAACGGTTTATATTGTAGAAGTTATGGAGTGCTTCATGGTTTATTTATATAAAATTGAAATGTTAAAATCTTGAGGTCAAATATCAATCACTAAGATTTTAATCAATAAAAATCCAAAAATTCATGAAACTTGTAACATGTGATTCTAGTCAAGATGTACATTCTTTCTATACAAAAAGTTGAGTCATTTTGAATTTTCACAAAAAGTTTATTTTTACATATAAATTTCATTCAAATAAGAATAGGTCTAAATATGGTTCATTCTAAGTGAAATTAAGCCTTAACCCCTTAACGTACCAGGGTGTCTCTGGAATTGACAATTTGAGAAAAAACATTATAAACTACCATTTAGAAGAATATTCTGGAATTGATATACATATGAAAGTTCTAGATCTTGAATTTTAGATTCCATCCGTACGGTTCAATTCACTAATACAATCACCAATATTTAATTATAAAATTTGAAAGTTAAAATTAAAAATTCCTTCTAAATTCGATTACAAACTAAATTTCAATATTTTTTGAGTAAATTTTTTTGGAATGAGTTTGAAATGAGATACTCTTAAGTGTGGTGATTCTTTGAAATTTTTGTGTTTCTTAAATTTATGACCTCATTTTTCACGATTCCACTTTGAACTAGAGTCAATGCAATTTTGGCTTGGTCAACGACTTGACATACTTCTACATTTACAATTTTAGAAAAATATGTACTCTAGTATGACTAAATCCAACCATTAGATAGGACAACAACTTGGTGAAGAATCTCCAAAAAATTAGATGAGTATCATCCAAGCATTGATGAGAACGTGAGAAGGCTTTGAAATCATTCGTCGTCCAGTTTCTGGACGATGTGACGTTTAGGGGTTAAAGTACCAAACGTCCATTTTTTGGATGATATAGGGATTTTATCAATGTTTTTTCATCCGTCATACACTTTTTGCAAGCAAGAGAAACACAAAAAGAATTATAGCAAGATAGATTCATGTGATCCAATTAGAAAAGGGATGATTTGTGAAATTTTTATACCTCTTTTCATGCTCGAGTGATTCACCAAAAATTTCAAAGATTTTAGTCTAAATGTGCTCTTGATAAAATAAACTCATGAAATTAAGCAACCAAAAAGTCTCCAAAAATCACTACACTTAGAGTATTACATTTCAACCCATCACAACAAATTTCATCCATAGATTGTCAATATCTTGTAATTGAAATACAAAATATTTTTGAATTTCAAGTTTCAAATTTTATACAAAAATATCAATGATAACAATCGCAAATCTAACCATATGTATAGAATCTAAAATTCATAATGTACAACTTTTATTCATCAAAATATCCCTCTTAGTTGCATTTTATAATGCAGCTTTGCAAAACTGCTGAATTTGGAGAGGGATGAGGTCATTTAGAGATTAGACATGGTCATAGAGTCCCTTTTTATACAACATGTCAAAATCTTAATTCATGGATCCAATTTCTCAATTTATGAGAGCAATTCCTTTTGAAAGTCCTTATGGTAACGCCATCCATGATTTTCAAGTGCAAAACTATTTTGGATGAAGCAAAAAAGAAAATTACATTGAAAGAAATGACTTTAAATTGATTTCAAGGTACAATAGGAAGAAATAAAACAAGATTCAATCACTTGTTCAAAAACTTGTTCAAAGTCACCTCTGGCTGGCGAACACCTGTAGAATGATCCTCTGTCATAGGCGCGGCTTAACTTATGGGTTGAGTTTTTCTTATAGTACAATTATACATCCAAACCCAGAAGAATATTATAATAGACTACCGTATGAGCCCTTTCAGTTCCACACTCAATCATCAGTCCCTCGGGTGCTAAGCTTAAAGAATACCTGATTGCTAAATCTCAACAGAAATAACCTCGGCTGCCACATACTTTAAATCATGAGAAAACATCTGTCAAGACTGAAGTAACTTAGCAGGGGAGGAAACTGAGTGGACTTGTGCAAGGTCATTCGCTGTTTTACATCAGAGAACAGATTTTTAGAATGGAACTTATTGATTCTCCTAAGTTAGTTCCTCTTCTTGGGCACTCCCATTGTCACCATTTGGTCAACTTCTTCATCGTTCATATCCAAACCAACATCTGGTCCATCCACGCTTAACTCATCTTCGTTGAACTCAATCTGGTGATACTCCACGACTTCGTGCAAAAACTGGTTCTCTCTTGCATAATTTGCGTTCTCTTGCTGCAAACGCTGTTTCTCAGCGAGCAAGGTCTCAAGTTGCAGCCTCACCTGCAGGAAAACGAAGAGGCCAGTCGAAGATTTATGATCCAGGTTAGCTCCAGACATATATCCAAGAATCACATAGTACTCCGGTTACGAATAAAAGATCTGGAGTACCAACACAGTCACAGAATCATGTGTCTATCTCAAAAATTGCTGTAGAGGAACCGAATTTGTTTCAGACAGAACTTTACCAGGTCATCCTCATCTGGCCTTGTTCCCTTAACCACACTCTCGCGCAGCCTCCGGTTCTCTTCCTCAAGCTGGGCACAGCGATCTCTTAGAAACGTGAGGTCTCCCCTTACAGTCTTCAATTCCCGTAACAACATCTTTGCCTTCGATGCCATAGCCATGGCTACCTGAGACCAAGCAGGGACCAAAATTAGAAAACATGAGGTTTCTGATATCTGATTCCTGACTTCTGATTAGTAACACTGATTTCTGACTCCATGCTCAACCGAGTGTGACCGGATAAGTGAATCCATGTAGTCTCAACTCTCTTATTTACCCCCAGATGTAATCAGCTAATCCCTCACTGCACCTACGCTGAGCATGAATGCATAATTGAAAATTGATTAAAACTAAAAATTGATTAAAATTGATTAAACTAAAAAAGGATTTATCTGGACTTCGATTTCAAAGAACTCTCATCACGGACCCAATACATCGCCCCACAACCAGCAAAACCCTGTTACTACGTGCTCTTGAAACAAGGTCGACAGCTTAGACTACTGTAAATGAAGTCAATCTCACAGAAAGCTAAATAGTTTAAATAGTCTAGATATTGCTAGGGAGGAAATTCACATCATACATCACGAGAAGCTTTCAGTTGAATGTCTCCAGATAGGCCTGTATCGTCTGGTTTACCAGTCCCATTCGATTTCTCGACTGAGCCTCGCAACGAAGCAGAGGGACTGATAGAAGGCGACTTCTTCCAAAGCGGCACACTTTTTCGCAAAATACTACTTCGTGGTTCTGGAGTCAGAATTTCAGTGGCTTTTGATTCCACCATATTCAATCCTTCCTGCATAAGGAAAATGGTTTGGATAAATGTTAAAAATCATAAAAGTACGCCACTCAACATACAGGTTTGATCACCTATAATAACATGAAAAGATATCCATCACGACTACACAGATCACCAAGTACAACTGCATACCGCCAAATTTCATCAAATAGCCAGGATCGTATCGTTGTCACATCTACTGGTGTCACTTGAAATTTTAAAATCCGATGAACGGGGTCTTGACATTAGCATTTACATCGTCTTGATTAAATACAAGTGCTGGTAACCAGCTGTCTGACGACATACCTCGATGGCAGTTCCAAGTGTATCACCTAGAAGACTCAAAGAAGAAGCAATTGCATCCAGGCCTTTTTGCAACATTGGCCCTTCTGTTCCCTTCACTGCACTGCCTCCTACTGCTTGCTTCGCTTCAGGAGTCTGCACTTTCCCACAAGCCTTCTCAGCAACATATTGCCAGACAACTAGCTACCGTCTGTCTAATATTATATCTACTTGCAAACTCAATACTGCAACAACATAGCCATCACACAAACCATAAAATAAACCCTTGCAAACCGACTTAATTTTCTACTTCTTACTCTTGAAAATGAATAAGGAACTTGACTTTATGTGCTAATAATGACAAAAGTTAAACAACAGCTCCTAACAAGAAGCAGTCTGATTACTGAGACCAATAGAGTATTAGGAGAAGAGGATAGATTTGTGCATTAAAAATCTAACAGAGTAAAAGATTGCTAGACAAGGGCTTTAAATTACATATGAATACGTAAACACTCATACAATAGCCTTCCCATATAAATTCTCAACGAGAGAAAGTAACGACTCTTTACGTACTTGCCACCCTTGGTTTCATGACATAGCTAAAGGTGAAATCGCAACAATATATAAAGACTAAAGTGCAAAAACACCAAAAGGCCTGGACTAAAGCACAATCAAAAGCAAACGAAGATCCCAGATTCCTATCAAAACGTAAGGTAATTATGAATACTAACAAAGAAAAATATAGGTCTAAATAAGAGGATTTAGAAAATCAGCATTTAGACACTACATCCAACTAGCTTAAGGACATTATGCATTTGCCGTTCACATGGAACCTTTTAGAAATCCTATACATTTATAGAAATCCGTACAACATTCAGAAATCCTAAACGTAAACCGATTGACCTGCAAGGTAGTAGGAAGAGACATACGAGCGATAACCCCAAAAGAACTGGCAGCAACGTAAAAATGAATACTAAAGCAGTGAAACAAAACAAAATGGACCCGATAAGAAAAGGCCTGTAGGTGCGAAATATAGCCATCTCTCACCAATACAAGGACCGACACAAGTAGCTTGAGGAACAAGGCCTCAGAATCTATCACCCAAATGACTTCATGTGCTCCATAAACATATTCTCTGTTTCAATTCCAGAAGAACCAAGGAAAGTTCAAGATGAGAGAGGAAACGTCATGGAAAAAAAAACAAGAGAGAACCAGAATGAAAAATAGAAGAATGGTAATGACAAGAAAATCGATCGAGATTACGGACGCTTAAACAACACCTTAAAGGTAAAATGTGGACTACCGCAAAATTTTCCTAGAAAAGAATTCTTTGCATTAGATGAGAGAAGACGCTACATGTGGTCAAGGAAGAAGTATCGCGTTTTAAGCCCAATCATGGAAAACGGGACAGGCAGATGACAAAGAATTGTCGAAAGAATCTAAAAGAAAATACAGTACCCCATCTCAAAATCAGCTCTCCACAAATTGATGTATCCGTGCTTATGCTCTAATCTTCCTCCTATAAGGGCAGAGAAATCGGCTTGTAACCGATCCTCGCTAACCGTGTGAACTAAGAGTAAGGAGTACTGTATCTGCGTACGAGTACCGCAAAACTCTGATAACGACCCATGCACCCGTCTTGCTGTCGGAAACATGACAATGCTAGAGCGCCAGAACATTATGCTATAATAGCCAATTCGCATGGCTCGAAGTAAAATCCATTTATACGAAGAAAAATAATCTCAAAGCATGTGAGGCTTTTCGCTTCTTCACAGAGTAGTACTCTACCAGCCGCCCTAATGTTTTCGGGTCAACGAGTCATAGAAAATAGATACAAAAGACAGCATACGCAGCCTCTGTAAGATTCTTTTTAAAACCAAATCTCAGCTGCACGCACTAAAGAGTGCGCCGCGAGGTATTGAGATAGAGATAATGACATGAAAGTACACAAACCTGGTCACCTCTTGGTGGACTTTCTATAGCTGCTTTATGAAAAAGGGCATTCCTAGATTCGCTGTCATATACGGAAGTGGGGATCCCATCTTCCAAGAGCACTGCCCTGGCCTTGTTTGTGAATGTAGTCCAGCTCCAAAATTTACCATCGGAAGATGACCTTTCAGGATCCAGAGGACTTCGAGGACTTTGCAGAAAACCTCCTGGCACTGATAACTCAGAACTCTATCAAAACACACAAAGAACCGTATCACCCTGTTATGGCAAAAAGGTTTCCCATCGCATTGTCACATAATGACTGCAACTATGCAGCTGACTGCATTTACCCATGCATTGTCAGTAAAGTTATACGTTTTACAGTCAGGCCAACATATTTTGTAAACAATTTAACATTCGTCGCCAATGAAAACAGAACATGAATGCAAACCGACCTAAGCTTTTCGTGTGTGCAGCGCAGGGGAGACTCTTGGACTAATGAACTACCTCAGAAGGAAAAGGCTCCTGCCTTCTAAACTTCTAAAATAACAACGTCGCAAACAAACAATGACCAATCAAGAATGTGAATACGAATTAAATCATGCTATCCCAGAGGTATAAAAACTGTAGCCAAAATGACTTCCGATCTAGTGAAAGTGAAAATGACAGGTTGGACCAATCTGTTAGCATATATTGAACCTCTATCACAACCCAAGGAGGAACTTAGGCAGTATCAGGTTTACACGTTAACACTGGCTCCAACTGACCAAAAAAAAGTAAACTTGGATGGGAGCATATGAACAAAATAAGAACGTCGTATAAATTGGTGAGAGAAATATTTGAAGAAGAAATGTACTAAGATGAAAAGTAGGGACGGAGAACGAAGGCAGACACATCGAAACCGTACCTTCGCCTCCAGAAGAACTTAAACAAGCTGCGAAGGTGTAACACAGTTATCTCACTATCAATCCTTCCACCTACAAACTATTTCTAGACTTCCAATCTCAGACTACAGTGCTGCTATTCGGCGTAATTCATTGTATTGTCCCTTGTCAGAGGAATTATACATATCAAGTCGACAAGACGCGGAAATAGAGATAACGCGGTTGTTCTGTGGTGCACTAGAGCACAAACAAATGACGAAAGTACAAAGTGGTGCAGGGGTAACAAAATGCACATAAACCGTCCTCGTGAGACCTTAAAGAACATCAAACTAATGTGAAACTTCATTAACAATCAATGCCGGCCTCAACATGTCACCAATAGAAAAAACGAACGAGTATGGTGCCTACTGCGCTGGAATACGTTAAACACTCGGACTAGGTCTTAACCTACTCCTCCGATGGATGAATTATCCAAGTCACTAACATAGCTATACTGCAGAAACCACGACTCACTGCACACGAAATCTTACTCTCTCTCAAAAGCACACATACGCTTACAACCTCCCGTGCATCCTAACAACTTACTTTACTAACTCGCCTTCACGGCCACAGAAATAGCTTCCACAACAGAAAACAACAATGCAGCAGCTTCGCACAAGGATCCTTATAGCAACCCTAGAGTGCCAGCTCCAAATTGATAAATAGCTTGAAGTGCAACACTCTAACACAGTAACATCAAGTCGACTGTACTCATTATCTCATTATCAAACCAAAAGTATTTATAAAATCCTGAAAATTGTACTTCCGAAACAACACACGCTTCAAAATCCTAGCCAATGCTAATTATGTCACTAACCTCAGGCACACGTCTCCCACTCCTATCCCTCACTTCGAAACTCCGCTACTCTGCTCACATGTCACGGCATCACACGAAAACACTCTCGTGCATCCTAAAAACTTACTTTACTCGGAAACAGCTTCTCCGACACAAAACCTTCACATAAGGAACTCTTAAAACCTCCACATTGACAGAAACAGCTGTAACATCAACTGTACTCCCTCGTCATCTAAATAATCATGAAAATTGCACTTCCGGAACAACAAGTAATCATGTCAAAAAAACCAAGCACATACATAGCCCCGACGGCTCACATGTGCACGAACACGTCTGTTCCAAGCTTACCGGACACAAAAACAACAATGCAGGAGCGTTTCACACGCAGATCCAAATCCTAATTTACCTCTTTCGGCCGAAGCTGCTGTGGCTGCTGCGGCTGCTTCGTCGGTGTGGCGACGGGTTCCATAATCGCGAAATCCGAGCCGAAGAAGTAATGCAAGTGAATCGGTCAATGAGCTTGAACTTACACCCTAATGGAAATGATAGCAACAACAACAACAACAACAATGGAGAAGAAAGGAAATGGAGAATGAGCGCGTTTGAAAGGGGGAATGGAGAATGAGAGGGCGGGGCGGGGACAGGGGCGGTGTGGAAAGGGTCAAACGTGGGCAATGGGCAACAGAATGGGCGGAAATAGGGTGCCCGGACTCTCAAGTCACGGCGTACAAGGAGGAACAACAATCATTTCACGAATGGTAAGTTCGGAATTCACTGGTAACTTTTTGAATCACAAATCATTCACGAATGGTAAGTTCCGAACTCATTAGTAACTTTTTGAATTACAAATCATTCATGAATGGTGAGTTTCGAATTCATTGGTAACTTTTTGAATTACAAATCATTCACGAATGGTAAATATTTGAATTCACGAATGGTGAGTTTTTGAATCCACGAATGGTAAGTTACCGCGTTTTCTTTTTCCGTTTCCGTCAGTTTCCGTAAGGCTGTAAGTGACTGCTCCTTTACACTGTCGGCTTCGTCAGTCAGTTGTACGGTGCTTTTCTTTTTGTCTTGATTTCATTCGAAAATTCCTCTAAATTTTTTGAACCATTCCAAATACTTTGAATGTTTTAAAAAAACATAGTATAATAGTGCACTGCAATGAAAAATCCTTTTGAAAATTGGATCAAAAGTGAATCTTCACTTATATTTGCTTTTTAAGTAATTGCGAAGAAATGTCATTTGTATTCCATGAGTTTAGGGACTATCGTATCATTGCCATGTAAACTTAATTTCTAATTGCATTGATAAAAAAGGTTGCACTTCCCAAGAAGATTCTCAGACAAAATCACTCTGCATGTGTGGAATTGGGCACCACTTACTTGGGCATCTCCCTCGGCAGCGCCACCTTTTTTACTAGTGTTGTAATTAAATTGTGGTACCATTGCAAAAGGGTGTTGACTCCCATTGCTCTATTAGTATGTTATGATTGATAGGTTTCAGTGTGTCGAATTTCAAAATACCACTTCAAGAAAAAGTCAAAATGGACTCCATAACCGGTGGGGACGAGCAATCTTAAACCGGTTATAGAACATAATTTATTGTGCTTTTCTTTTCTTTCTTTTTTTAATTAAAAATAATCTAATTTTAACTTTTTAATTGATCTAGTGGTCCAAAAAAACACCTATGGTTATGAGTTCTGGAAACAACTCTGCTTATGAGTTCTAACCTATGAATAACTAGCCTATCATTTTGTGACAAAGCTACTTTAAAAAATAAGACACAACAGGCTATGGATTTTAACTGCAACTTTGTCTCCTAAAGTGCCCTTCACACCTGGCCTTATGTAATGGGCCCTGATTTTCTGTAAGAGCGCAAACATAAAAATCCATGTTTGGTTTCACACGGAATGGGATTTGCTTTGTGGACTCCGTATTGTACAGGGGGGTTGTACGTATTATACGTTCACACATACGAGGTATTAACTTTATCTATTGCTGATGTGTTGCTGTCGTATCTAATTTTTTGTGAGCCTGTCACACTTGAGCAGTGGGGTTTTAGCAAGTTTTATCAGTGTTGTTTTCGCGTAGTGGGCTGTCTGCTCAAACTCAGTTTGTCTTTGTAGCAGAGTGTTGCATCAACCTCAAAAGTTCTCCCTTCGTGCTGCGTATGTAAACTTGTTGCCTTACGTCTTCCTCATCAATTCTCACTGTGAGTCCGTTCGCTGCTGTTCTAGGCTGCTTACGCTTTGCTGCGTGAGTGATAGTAGCGCTGAGTAGAGGTTGGTCGCGCTGAATGTTTCCTCTGGCCGATGGAAGAATCCCGAGTCGATTGCGGGGTAGGGTTACGTGTTTAGCTCCGGTTCTGCACAATGTTGTTGTTGCGGTTCGTGTTCTTCTTGGGCGCCGGAAATTGTGTTTCCGCTACACTTCATCTCCCATTCTCTACCGCCAAGGGCGCCGGTGATTTTGCATTTGCAAGCGTTGTCAATCGAGGTACGCTTTATCTTTCTCCGGTTTAGGGTTTTAGTTTTTTTGCATGTGATTGAAGTTTCCTTTGTGTTTGACGACGATTGCGGTTTATGTGTGTAGTTCAAAGCTTCCTTGGCAACCCTGATGAATTTGCGGTTTCGGGAGGGAGGTCTCACTTGTGGTTGCCCCTGAATTCTTGAAGCAAGGTTCGAGAGTGGGCCGTGTTTGTTGGAAGTGCACAGTCATTTGCGATTGCACAGTGCATACAGGTATGTGAAATTCGTGAGGTTTTTTTTTCTGCTGAATTTGTATGTCTCATGTTTTTTTTTTTTTTTTCATGGAATATTGTTTAGGCAACACGTTCGGGTTCCAGCAGTCTGCGGTAAGGAATTTATTGTTCGTATCGTGCCAGATATGTCGTTGTAGGCTTGTGGTACTGCACGTAGTCCTAAATTCACAGTGCGTGCATCATTGAGTCTAGCAGGGTGTGAATTGAGAGGAAATTGTTCACAGCCGATTCTAACTACGCTGTTGAAGGCTGCTCACATTGCCCCACTGTAACTGAATTTTCTTCAAGGTGGAGGCTGCTTCATACAGGTACGTTGTTTCCCTTCTTTTATTTTGTAATGACCACGTTGTTTTTTCCAACTGTGCTGTAGGTTTGGAAATCAATGTACTTCTTGAATTCGAAGTGGAATGTCTTTTGTTATGGTGGGTCCTGTTCATATGTCTATGTACAGTATGCATCTAAATTTGGCAGGGTTTGGGGATAGCTTTGATCTGTTCAGCTCTTGTACTGGTTTCCATTTCCGTATTCTCTTTTATTGCTGCTGTAGAAGACACAATGTTGCAGGGTATAGGGATAGTGCAATCCGTATTGAATTCCTCTTATATAAATGTGCTGAGTATCGTATTATGTAGTCACATTCTTCATGTTGATGTTCATCACTGTGTTAACATGTGTATTGCTGGCTTTAGGATACATAAGTGGCACTCCTGTGCACAAGGTTCCACAGTACTCAGAGGGTGCTACAATGGATTCTTTGGCCGATCCCACCAATGCCATTGCGTTCAGTGTTTGGCTGCTTCTGTTGCTCTTGAACATGTATGAAGCACCAGCAATGCCATTACTATTGCAAGAGGACGACACTGATGAGGATCCGCTGCTTGCCATAAGGAAGAACGTGCAAGAGCGATTCAATGACGCTCAAAACCAGTTGCGTGCCACACTGCACCATTTCATGATATGCTTAACCTTCAATTTTTTGGACGAACACATCGGTTACTGGGTGAAACCGAGGTCCGCTACTTAGTTTAGCCGCTTTTTGATGGAACAATATGATAATAGTCGGTGGGTGCAGATGTTTCGTATGACAAAGCCAGCAGTACTAGCATTAGCTGATGTGTTGAGGCCCCATGTCCAAAGAGAAAACACGAGGTACAGGCTAGCTATACCAGTTCTGATACGAGTGGCATGTACGTTGTTCAAGTTGTCCCATGGTGCGAACTTGACAGTGTGCAGTGAGATGTTCGCCATCGGTAGGAGTACCGTGTCCATGGTCTTGAGGGAAGTTGTGAATGCAATTAACGACACATTGAGAGACCAAATCACTTGGCCCACGAGAGATAGGTTACGGGAAACGCAGTCCAAGTTTTCAGAGCTCTGTGGTTTACCTGGTGTGGTGGGAGCCATTGACGGTATGTACGTGGCCATATCAAAACCTCCGATTGGACCCGCAGATTACTATTACTTCAAGAGCGGGGGGTATACACTCAATTGCCAAATAGTTGTAGATTATGATAAGAGATTCCTTGATCTATACTTAGGAATGCCCGGATCTACTAACGATTCGCGGATGCTACGCCAGTCGTCACTTTACAATCTAGCTATGCATAACAATCTTTTGAGTCCGAATCATGCAGTGAACGGTTTCTCTCCTTACATCATAGGGGATTTGGGGTACTCATTACTCCCATGGCTAATGGACGCAGGCTCAACTGTCGTTGTCTGAGAGATTGTTCAACAGGAGGTTGAGGAGAGGCCGCTGCGTGGTAGAAAATGCCTTCGGCATTTGAAAGCAGTCGTTTCGAGAGTTACTAGTCAAATCACATTTGCACATAACTTTCATGCCTGACGTCATTCTATGATGTGCAATCTTGCACAACATTCTATTGGCTCAATCCCACAAAGAACTTGAGGAGCTACTTCAAATTTTGCGACAAGAGGGGATGGACGGTATTGTGGTGGACGATGACGGTGGTTTAGCAGATGCCGGAGAAGGAATACGAGATGACATGGCTGCAGCTCAAGGTAGCTTGAAGCGTGGCGAACTGGGCATGTTTTTGAGCATGCAACGTTGACCGCAACATTGATACCCCAGGTAATCCACTTCCATGTATGTTTTGTTCATGTAATTGTAATTGTTCATTGTGTTCTATTTTGAATAATTTCCCAACTGTAGTATGAATTGGAAGTTCTTTAAATTCAAAGTCGAAGTCTCTTTTCATGAATATCTGATGTCTATCCAACGTATGTAATGGCTCTTTACACATTCAATTCCACAATTTTTTTTTTCATTGCACAAAGTTTGAAACACACACATGGAAAAGTGTAGGGAATACCAAGCTTTTCACTACAGCATGGACTCTCTACACTGCACTACATAGATCTAATTTTTTTTTCCCTTCTGAAATGCAGCTTGGATGGACGGCATGTGCTGGGAAGGAGGGTCCAGCACACTCGAAGGCAGTACTTCACTTATACGCGGGGCTGTCCATTGGTCGGGGTCTCTAATGTGTTCGGTTCCTATGTGGTTGAAGGCGGTGCAGAAGCTGGTGCAACTCCAGCCGGTATCTTCCACTGCTGCTCCTGCAACATGTTCTGTGCTTCCGCGTGCTTCCTGTGTAGGTCCTCGAGTCACTGCATCAGGTGCATAGTGAGATGCTTGGTAGGCAGGAATGGCCTGTAGAAGAGAGTCTGGGTGGGCAGCATAGCTTGGGATGCCACCGGCAGTTTGTTTGGCACCATAGATGTGGTTGCCAGAAGTATTGTGCTGCGCAGTGGAGTTGTGGTGGCCAACAGAATCAGGTCAGCCAGAAAAGTGCCGCAGCTCAATTACTGTAGCATGGTGTTGTTGGGCACCTTGTGTCATAGACACTTGTGATGTTCGGCTTGACATGCTCAAGCCAGTGCTTAACACGCGGGACAACTATGACAAACAATTCACCATCTCACCTTGTTTCATGATTGCCAATCTTGCGTTCTCGTTCGCTACGGCGGCGTTCTCATACATACGCCTGTCTTTTTCTCGTTGATAAGCCATCTGTTCTGAGAAAAGCTTGAGCTGCACCTCAATCTTAGAGCGCTCTAGATCACGACTGACATCAGCAATCTCTTGCATTTGCGCAGCCATGACTGCACCAGTGGCCTTAGTTGCTTCTGCAATCACGGTATGGCCCGAGACACTCTTTCTTCTAACTACAGTGTTGTCTGGACGCTTGTGGACCGCGAATGTGGAAGTGTTAGACGAACTGATTACCTGTGGATTGATCTCGAGTGGCAGGCTATTGAACGCTCTGAAGCCGGGACTTGGCGTTGCATCAGGCTGGACAGTACGCCGCGACGGTGTAGAGCCGCTTTATCGAGGTGATGGCGGCGGCGAAGACTCTTCAGTTGTCTCCACGGGTTCGGGTTGCGGTATATCCATGGGATCTTCAGTTTCTGGTTCATTCTGAACCTCTTCCATGTCGTTCTGTCGGTCTTGTTGTACTTGCCTGTAATTTCCGTCGGTTGGTGAAAGCAAATCCCGAATGTGTGGCGGTTGGATTTGGGGGCGGTTCCCTTACCACTCATGGATGGCGTCGTACACATCTTGTGCAAAAAGTCGAGGTAGGCCTTCAGCTTTTCGTTCCATTGAACTCATGTCCCAAAAATCAGGTGCAGTTCTCCCCGTGCGACTGAAATAGTCTGAATTTTTTTTGTAATCGGGAATCAATTTAGTCTTGCATGCGGGTCCATCACGCAAACACGGTGAAAATCTAGATTTCATTACCTCTTGTGACACTCGAATCCACTTGCTATAATCTGGTGTCATCAAATCACGTCCGTCAATGGTATCTAACTCCTCCAGATACAATTCTCGTTTTGCTGAAATAAGAGCAAATATCTCATGTGGGAGCCAATTGGGCCCCCTGTCCTTGCGAGCACGCTTGGCTTGGCTCGAACTTGCAGTAGGAGGTTCTGATGGAGCTGCACGTGCCACTCCCACAATGGGGGATGTGGCTTGAGCTGCCCGGGTCGCTGCCGTAATAAGCATGCCACGGGCCACTGGTCGGGACGGGGCAAAGTTCGCCATGCGAGTGGAACCTAGAAATGCACACGATTAGGTCGTTAGCACTGTGTTTGCGTGATTTTTTTCCATGTAGTGCAGTTTCTCATTGAAACATCGGAGTGTGTGTGTTGTGTGTGTAGGTCATTTGTCCGTGGAGCATAATTACATTGACATAATTGAACTGTATTGAAGGGCTGAATTGTACTGAAATGAAGAGAAATCATGCATGTTTTTAAGGAAACAAAAAAACATACACGTCAAAGACTGCTGTGATTCCATACGTACCATCAACCGGCATTGCAATGGGACGTGTGGGGACAGTGTACTGGTGCGGCTCACGGCGATTATCCATGGCGGCACTTACAGTTTTTGCAAAATTAGTTACAGAAGTGATTACACAATAATTCTTGGGCAAACAAAAGCAATCAGTCATAAATCCACAGTACACATGTACATCAAGGAAAACAGGAACTCAAGGTGTGCATTGGGACATCGATGAGCCCATAAAGTTACAGCAGAATCTATATAACTCTGTATCTCTGCAATTGCAGAACCTAACAATCGAGGAAGCACAAACAGTGGAGTATGAAAATAACGAAGTATATGTACTTGCAAATGGCATGTATGATGCACGAGGAGTGTGAAGTGAGACCGAACAGAAGCTCTATAAGCTAAGAATGAGTCACTGTACTCATTGCATTGGAGTGTGTAGTGAACACTGCGATTCAATGAATGACATTGTCATTTTATTCATTGAATCGGAGTACACACTCACCTCTCCGCTGCAATAACTACAGGGACTCATGATCAGGACAATTCTCAGACTGTTGTAAATACGACGGAACCGCAGAGATGTCCGTTCTTGCTGCACTTACGTACAAATCCATGAATTGCAGACCTCTCAATCGGGATCCCATTTCCCAAACCGCAGCATTCTAATTTCGAACATGACATCGACACAATACATTTCCATGATTGAATACAAATGCACTTCGAACTTATAAAAAAAACAATTGCTTGCAGGTAAAAGTACGAGGAGGGAGTGGGAGCGTACCGGACATCCGCGGCGACTGAAATGAGGTACGTACTCATAAAACCCTTCGAATTTATAATTTGCCGCGCCTGCCGTCGAAGGCCGTCGTGCAGCCGCGAGGTCTTGCCCAGTTGCCGATTTAATAGCGCAAAAACCAAGCACCGCTCTTTCATAATATACCACCCGGGGCTCAAGTAGATAGGACCACCAGTAAAAGCCGCAAATGTTCATTTTCTGTAGATTCACGTTAGCTAGTTCAGTGCTTGATATCTCGTAGTTGACGCAAAAGTAGCGGCGCTCCACTTTCCTAAAACCGGTGTTAACGGGGTGCCAACTCAACAACCTACGTTGGTGTGAATGCACCCTTACTTTTAGGGCGATTTCTTAGCTAACACCCCGGCCATAAGGCCAGGTGTGAACGTGCCTTAAGCATTGCAAGTAGTTCCATCCAATATCTAGAATTAGATAATTTCATGGATGAACATAAACATATGGATAATTATATCCATTTTTAAATTACCCACCTACGTTCCAGGGCTACCAAAGAAAAAAACAAAGAAAATTGATTGGTTGAAGTTTCCTGACACTTTGATATTTAGAGCCAAGCAAGTGGTCCTGGGTGGTAAGAAACGTGAGAAGACATTCTGGCCTAGTCGGTGTACTCTTTTATTGCAGTGGTTTATAAAGTGATCACTTGTGTAAAAACAAGGAAAAAAAACGAAAGAGGACAAAATGAGGAAAAAGGGCTATGGTGACTGCTGAGACAACAATGAGTGATAACTGATAAGAGTTATCTCATACTATTCTTAAGCCCTAAACATCACAGCGTCCAGAAACTGAACGACTAACACATTTAAAATGCACCCCATGTTTCCATCAATGCTTGGATGAAAGTCATTCAAGTTTATGGAGATATTTCACCAAGTTGTTGTCCTATCTAACGGTTGGATTTAGTCATACTTGATTACATTTTTTTTTTAAATTACAAATGTAAAAGTATATCAAGTCGTTCACCAAGCCAAAATTGCATTGACTCTCTGGTTCAAAAGTGGCCTTGCAAAAATGAGGTCATAGATTTAAGAAACACAAAAATTTCAAAGAATCACCATGTTTAAGAGTATCTCATTTCAAGTCCATTCCAACAAATTTTACTCAATAAGTATTAAAATTTTGTTTGTAATCGAATCTAGAAGGAATTTTTTAATTTTAGCTTTCAATTTTATAATTAAATATTGGTGATAGTATTGGTGAATCGAACTGTATAGATGAAATTTAAAATTCAAAATCTAGAACTTTCATTTGTAAATCAATTCCAAAATGTTCTTCTAAATAATACTCTATGATGATTTTTCTCAAATTGTCAATTCCAAGAACACCCTCATGTAAGTTTATTTTTGGGGAGATGTACAAATTTCATTCACGTTTTCTCTTGTGCCATGCACTTTTTGCAGTGTGAAATTTTTGGTATATGCCTCAATTCATATTGCAGTGATTCTTTGAAAAATTCTAAAATTTTAGTTCAAAACAAGTCAAAAGTGTTCTTGGAAAAATGAGTTCATAAAATCAAGCAACCAAAAAATCTCCAAAAAACTCTACACTTAAAGGTGTTACATGTCAATCCGTCTGGGAACTCGTCACGACATATTTCATACACAAATTGTCAATATCTTATTTGTAATCAAATTAAAAAAGAATTTTGAATTTTAAGTTTCAATTTTTATACAAAATATTGGTGATTGAAATCATAGATTTAACCGTATAGGTAGAATCTTCAAGATTTTGAGTGTTGTCACATAATCGTTGAATCAAAATGGTTGTATTTTCACTTTAAACATTTGTCAAGAATGTACTTGGATGACTATAGCATCCAATTTTGATATACATACACTATCAACGAGCCTTTATTTATTGAAAATTTGCAAGTATTTTAATTATTTTTTACACTAAGTTATATAGGGGTCAAAGTTTTTTTAAGTTGTACAATAAATTTGTTTTCTTCAAAAAAAAACAAAGTAATTATATAAAATAAATAAATTCACAAAAATTAATAATGTAAACTTTCAACATATTTAAAAATCCTGAATTTTTTCAAGTTTTTGATTGATTTTTTACAATATAATATAGGGGTCAAAGGTTTGTTCAAACTTGGTTGTAGTAAATATATTGAGTGAACTCCTCTGACTTTTATTCATACATCAAGTTCAAATTATCCCTATTAGTTGCATTTTATAATGCATCTTTGCAAAACTCCAAATTTAGAAAAAGACTATGGGCATTTAGAAGTTGAAAGACTACTATATATAGGTTTATTTAATATTTATAGTTGTGCACACATGTTATTACCGAATATAATGAAGAATTGACAATCCAATTATTTAAGATAGAAAATTCATCATTGTCACTTTTGATTAAAAATTTAAATTATTTGTGGGTCTTACAAAAAGAAAATTAAAGAAGATTTTAATGCATTTCCTAACATTAATTTTATAAAAAATTCCTAATGAGCATTTGAATTATTTAAAATTGATTTATGTATGACCTACTCAAGGCCCGCCATTGGAAAAGTGCCGTTACTCTACCACAACCAAAGTCCAAATTGGAAAGAGCTACACTGCTTTTTTGCTAAAAGTGAGGGTAATTAGTGAAGGTTACTCTAAAATGTAAATTAGTACAAAATGAAAATTTAAGCCATTTACTAAAAAATTTAAGCCTAGCCAATTTCGTGATTTGGAAAATAGAGCATGTCTTTGGAATTAGTATCACACACACTATTAGCAAAAAGTAGTGTATCATACTTAGTCATCATGGTCAACAAAAAATAAATTTAAAAAGAGAAGCCCAAATTTTTAAGATTTTTTTTTCTTTTTAAATTTTTTTTTTTTCTATAGTGAAAAAAGATAACATTTCAAAACATCTACAAGATCTTGATTTTTTTTGCATCGACTCGACAAAAAAAAATCAAATGTTAGGCATGAACTGTTGACCGTGACGACCAAGTACAATACAAAGAGAATGGGTTGAAGATTTCAAATACTTTTGAGTTGAAAATAGTTTCACCCGAAGGTTATAAAGGAGAATAACTTCAACCTCTAAAAAAATCTCAATTGTGGTCCCCACTTGAGAAAAATTCTCAAGCATGGTCCCTTTCCTTGATTGAAATTTTACACAATTACATTCAAAAGTGCCTCTCCCACCATGCAACTCATCCCAACCAAACACTCGCGTTGAGTTAGATCCAACATTTATTTTCCAGTTTTCAAAGATTGTTGAACCGACAACACAAAATAATAACGTAGAATTACATGTTTTTACATTCATCCATATTTTGAATAGAAAACGCTTTTCATTCAAATTTCAATATTGTTTTCATCAAACCTAGTGATTTCATTCAATATTTTATTAAAAATGAAGATATAGCATTGCTAGGTTTTTGGTCGTTTCGGAGCTAGATTTTTTTTATTGGTGCAATCTGGCACTAAAAGCCTAAATAGAAAAACAAAGGCTGGTTTGATTAGGAATACGGTACTCAACTCTGGTTGCTTCTAGAAAGGTCCGGCCCGAGTCCGAGCTTCAGCATTTAGGGTTTTGTAAGATCTCGCTGGCTTGGACTCGTTCCTTTGATTTTCCGCATTCCGTTGTCTTTGGAGAGAATTCATTCTGTTCACCGTTTTAGGGTTTAGGCGATGGTCTGAAACCATTGAGCTTAACCGGATCGAGCAGGATTCATTCCGCAGGAGCTGGAAATGTAATCGGTCATTGGAACACTGGATGCGCCGGGTTTTGATTGCAGCATAAATCGTTCGTGAGCTCACGTTACATTGCATGTAATTGGTTAGGGTTTGCGGTTTTTCTTGCTTATATCTTTGTAGGAGGATGCTTGAGACTAGGTTTAGGGTTTGTAAAATTGTAGCATTATTAGCTACGTTAATTCTAATTGTAATAGGTCTTTGACTGCACACATCATTCCGATTTTCAAATTGTAGGATTACGCTTTAATGAAAGGAATTTTGATTGTGTGGTGACGTATGCCCTAGTCTCTGTTCAGCTTCCGGTTTGTAACTCATAATAAATGATTATTTTCATGAGATTGTCTCCGGGATTGCATTGTACGGTTGGATGTCTGCTTAACTCTTAGGAGAATCTTGCTCATAACTTCTACTCCTTTAAACCAAATTAGGTTTCTTAAAATGCTAAACTGAGCGTATTTGAGGGATCTATATTTCTTTAGAATAGAGCTGAAAAGAGAAATCTTATATTAGCGCTGGAACACGGGCTACTTGATGATGCTTTCTGAAGAGGAGTCTTATTGAATAGTGGATATCAACTTATCTGTCTTGTAGTGTTTAATAAGACGCAATAATAATTCTGTTATTCTCAGATATTCTTCAGCAATGGAGTCCACAGAGGTTTCAGAGAAGCGTTTTGAGCGGGCGATGGAACTCCTCTTTTCAGGAAGCTCTGCTCCAGCTGCCAGGTACGGTGAACTTGGTTGCCACGAGTTTCTAATCTGTGTACTTCTCTGCACTGCAGTCAAGCTAAATTAGGTACTCCTATTTCAATGCTGCATTTTAAAAATTTCTTTGGTTTCTAATGGTTGCTCCATTCTATTCGCGAATGTCGGGAAGGATTGGTAGTTTCACGAATGAGACCAAAGGGAGCGAAAATCCCTGTCAATGTCATGGCATTCTTGAAGAAGCTGAAACAGAAGGCTAGTGTTGTCAGAATATCTGAATGAAGGTTCTTTTGCAGTTCTGCCGGAGGTCCTTCACCAGCCAAAAAGAAGAAACTGGACCAGAAAAATACCAGTGGACAGGCACTTCAAACTGCTGGGGATATAGAACCATCATCAGGGTGCAGACCTTGGGACCGTGGTGATCTCCTTCGTCGTCTTGCTACTTACAAATCTATCAGCTGGTTTGGAAAACCTCAGGTAGAATTGTTTAAATGAATTAAAAACACCAATGGTTCGTACGCAACATGCAGATTATATATGTGATGAAGTGTTTCATGTATTTTCTTATTCTTCTGCAAAGCTATTTTCTGACTGCGATTTTCAATAGACCTTTCAGTGTTTATACTTATTGAATGTCACTTTGTGATGCTTGCTATGAGTCCGAATGCGAATAACTTAATGTTTAAGGATTTAACTGCAGGTTGCAGGGCCCGTGGCCTGTGCTAGGAGAGGATGGGTGAATGTGGATATCGACCTCCTTGCATGTGAAGTTTGTGGTTCCCGACTTAGCTTCCCTATTCCACCTTCCTGGCCACGTCATCAAGGTGAGCGTTATTCAAAAAATTTAGGTCAATTCCTCTCTGCTTTATTCTTCTTCGAAAAAAAATTCACGCCTGGGAAGACTAATTTTTTGATGAACTTGTTTCCTATCATCTTTCGGAACAGTGGAGCGTGCTGCACTCGCATTTGCTGAGCAGCTTGACACTGCACACAAGGGTTTGTGTACATGGAAAAATAATTCTTGTGCAGACACATTGGCATACTTTCCGCCCACGCCTGTGGCAGATCTAAGAGGAGCTTATACTGACCGTTGTGAAGCCCTTCTTCAGTTATCTGCACTCCCTGTAATCTCTGAGACTGCTAAGTACCAGATGAGAATGTCCCGAGGATCTCAACTTGACCAACTTCTCTCTGAGCCAAGCCCTACGGATCCTGTATTCCTGCATGCAAATGGAGTGAGTTCCAGCTCAAATGAAAACGATTTTTTTGCAATGAACAAGGGTTTTTATGAGGTGAGCATGACGGTGGAAGCTACGTCCTATCATGCTGATATTATTTTTGATTTGTGTGTTGGGTGCTGTGTGTATAGTGCACATTGTTGAAAGATAATTGTGCAAGAGTTATTTCCATTGCATTTGTTTGTAGTAGTTTGTTATACTCTATATGAAGGTGTTCCTAGTTTTGGTTAGGATGGTTCAGCAGGCTTCCGTTTTTCCTGAGATTTATATTGGATTCTGATGTGTGCAACAGTCTCAACGAATGATTGCACTTTGCGGTTGGGAGCCACGGCTGTTGCCTTACACTGTGGATTGCGAGGACCGCTCAGGAGCTCAGGCCAACGAACAGACAGGAACTTTGCAGGGACCTGGGCCTAGCGTCACTATACACCTCAAAGGGGACCAACAAGCTAAGGTTCCGCAGAGTCAAATCCAATCTGGTGCTGATTCCTCTGACCCAGCATCTGCTGTGCTGGATTGCAATCTTTGTGGCGCCAGCGTTGGCCTCTGGAATTTTGCTACAGTGAATAGGCCCGCTCCGTTGTTGAGCTCTGGATTTCAAGAAATTTTGTCATCTAAAAATAACCTCTTAGAGTCAGGCACTGTAAGATCTGGCGCAGATGAGTTAGTGGATGGCCCAGGGTTGGCTACTTCAGAAGCAGCAGATGCGCTTGATATAAAACCTCTTCAAGTGGTACCTGTCAATACGTTGGGGAGAGCTGATCCTCAGAAGGGCGTTTTAGATCTGAAACTTACCATTGCAGGTGGGCCTCGTCCTACGAGGCTTAATGCTCCAGTTTTGGTGGCACCTTCCCTTGGGAATCCTGCCTTGCTACATTCTGGAGTGCAGTCAAAGCGGAGTGAAGCAGCTACTTATGCAGCTGCTTCATATGAATCCCGAAGACCTGAGCACCAAGAAAAAGGTAAATTGGTAGATGTTAGGGACACAGATGATTTAGAGGGTGGTCCGTTCTCACGGAACGGGAAGCGCAAGCGTGAAGTAGGTTCACAGTGGCCGGGTCGTCCTATGAAGCAGCCTGCGAGAGATCTTCCTCATGCCTCTTCTGTGAATGCAATTGATTCACGCTACCTACCAAAGCAAGAGAACTCAATGGAGAGTGTGGATAATTTACCCCCAGACAGCGATGCGCAATGTGCAAATACAGCAGAGTACCATGGGAATGGTCCCATGTCTGTTGTTCAGGCTGAACATAGCAATGGGGCAGGTAAGAGTAAGTTTGATGGAGGGGTTGAGGAGGGTGTACGGACTAATGAAGTAGTTATAACCTCTGGAACAGGGGGTAGTTCAGGAGTAAGAGGTTTAGGCATTGGTGTTAGTTCTGGAGCTGAAATTCATGGTGTTGAAACTCATCTGGAACGCTCGGAGAGTGTTGCAGAGTTTGCAACTGATGATACTGAGTTGATGGAAGCATTTGTCTCTGGCCGTGGTTTGATGGATGATTTTGTTCCTGAGGAAGCAGAGACTGTAGACGTGATAGATAATCATGGAAGCAGTCAACAAGCTATGCCTGGCAGCAGTCACACATTTTTAAAAGACGCACTCTCGGTTGGAGTATCCGAAAGACCTCAAGGAAAAGAAAACCAAAGAGAAGTCGACGAGGATGCCAATGCAGGGAGCACTATTTTTACAACGAATGCGATTATTCAAGGTCATGATGTCGACGCAAGCCTCCAGATCGTTGAAGTTGCTGATGGACATATTCTAGAAGAATCTCTAGCTCAGAGGAACGAAGAGGTTCAGAGCCAATCTTGTTTTCCACCAGGTGAAACACGTGGATTTTCAAAATGGAATGTTCAAGCAAAGCAACCACAGAAGGATGTGAATAGATAATACATGCACGGATTTATTCTTCCGGTTTTTGCATTAAAATTTTCAAGAAAGTATGAGAGTATTCTAGTGCTGACAAGGTGAAGTTGGCATTTTCAGGATTACTGTCAGAGGATGTTAAGAAGCTGGAAATCCAGACAAGGCAGTTTGACCCCATTCGGCAGCACAGACACTTTTGTCCCTGGGTGAACGGTCATGTTGCTGCAGCAACAAGCAGCACAGGGCCCAATATTTCCTGTGGATGGCAAACTGTGCTGGATGCTTTGCAGGACCAGCGTTCTGGGACTGGTTTTGCTGCATCTGAGTTCGCAGCTTCCAATCGCAAGGTAAGTCGCTTCTGCAGCAACAACGTTTCTTTTAATACAATCGAATATACAATTGTGATGTTGGATTTCATTGGTTGCTTTGTGAGGTTATTGTAACATTATAATAATGCAGCTTGTTCGTCTTTCTACTTTCGTGCTGTGGTGAATGGTTTTGCCCTTTTCCTCTGAAACGTTCAAGTGCATGCCTACAGCACAAAGCGTTCTTGTGTTCTCGAAAGATGGTTGAAATTTAGTATTGTTGTTTGACTAATTTCAAACATACATCAGGCTCCACGCAAAGACTTTGTTGGAGTTCTGGGAACCAGTAGACCCTAAATTCTTCTCGTACATGGACCACAGAGTATATGCATTGTAAAAATTATCGTTGTGTTCACTGTTTAGGTTTTTGGTTGCTTTGTCGTCTTGGGTGGCCTACGTTATCATCCTCGTTCAGTTTGGTAGTTTGGCCCCTTCCATTTAGTCTTGGCATTGTTTGGAGGTAGATCAATGTTTAGGGGTTGTATTGTTCTTCAGGTTACTGGAGAGCTTGTCTTTGCATTCACTTATACCACAGTAACATGTTCATTCGTCATGATGCAATGGCCTTTTCCTTTTACAATTTGCCTTAGCTCGTGATGATTGATGCAGGGTGATCCGCTTCGTTCAGTCCGGAAGTTCCTGGGCAGTGGTTCTACCAGTCAGCCGCCAAGAACTTAAGTGGATGTCGAATGCAACAAACTGGTATGTTGCAATTCTAGCCTGAAGTTTAGTGTAGGTTCTGAAGGAGTTTTTCTGGCAAGTTAAGGGGTGCAAAACACATGTTCATCAATGTGCCCTTATAAAGGAGCCTGAAACAAACTTGTTCGTATCAGTAAACACACTCTTGATGAAGTGGGACAGAATGAGAGTCATTTCAGGGCTCAATTGTGTATTCATCACAATGATTGTCGAAATGTTTCATTTACAAGTGGATATGTATATTTTTGGGAAGATTTTCTCACTATTTGTGATGGATGCTTATTTTTCATCATGTGGTACTTACTGGTGTGGTTGGTGACATTTCATGCACCTTTAGAGGCAAATTTTTGTTCATGAAGGGGCAGAATTAAGTTCTTCAAGTTTTGTTTTAAGTCCATAGCTTCATTATGCTTGCTCCACTCTATGGTCCAGATTTAGATCGCACCACTTTCACCTTTCAAAAGTTATAAGTAATTTTAGATTCAAAGTGCTTTTATCTATCCATGAAAATTCACACGAAATAATTTAGTCCATCCTAAATGTCCACAGCCCTTAAAAGGGACAGTTTATGCACCGCCTTGAATAAATCATTGGTTAGTGCAACCAGTTGATGTCATTAGAGATGCATATTGTGTTGGAGCGTTCTTGCCTTTTGATTAGTGGATAGTTGATTCTTGACCTTGTGGGATAAAAAATTTAATTAGGAAAGCTATTTTGATGTTGATGCTTCTGATCTGGATGTTGGTTTGAATTTAAGACGGAGTAGGTGTATTCCACATGCTTGTCTTGCTGCAAACAAAAGTCTGGTCAACCATGGAATTTGCTGTCCTTGGCCTTGGTACATTTTATGATTGCTTGATTTTGAAATTCAGACATGAGTTGATCCCTGTAGGACAAGCAACCCATTGTGGGTTTCAAATCTCTATACATATCTTAGCTTTTCACATGGGTTGCAATTTTTTAATTTTTTAAAATTTGAGTTGCATGAAAAAAGGATTGGTTTGAAGAAAAATGAACTAACAAACAAATAAAGGTATATTTGCACTTGGTCTTAGCAGTGGTCTTTGCAAAGTGCATTTAGTCAAAAAGTGTATTTGAATTCATTTGTAAAATCCTCACCAACATCACTGCTACTACCAAGTGGGAACATATCTTAACCCTTAAGCATCCACACTACAATCCACACTACATTTATCTGGTCAAACCTCATCAATTTCTCTCATTTTAAAATTTATTATACTTTTTCGGTATTTTTCTCATTTAATACATCCTTAACCCTTTAAGGTCCCAATTCAACGCTGTTTTCAAAGAAACGTTATAAAATGTTAGATGAATACCAAAAATTGAGTTGATGTACAAAGCGAAGTTGTAAATGTCAACGTGAAGATCACATCTGTACGGTTGGATTTATCATGTTTTTTTATTAAGTATTTTTAATTATTTTTTTCAAGGTCTTCTCTTGAAATTCGATTAAAAATCCCACATCAACACCAAATTTTTTTAAAATATTGTAATGAAATTGGAATAACATGTTCTATGAGATGGTATGGTTTCCATTATTTTATTCTACTTATTTTGGAAAATCATGTTTTAGGTCTCACTTTTTGAACTAAGAATGAAACTTGACATAAACCAATTGTGTGATTTTTCCAAAAATCATAATAACCCATTTTAAATATCCAAACCGTACAATAGATAGTAAACTTGCACAAGAACCAAGAGAATTTTATTTGGATGAAAACTGTCCAATTCGGATGAGAATCCAATAACTTGAATCTGTTCATCGTCCAGATATTGGATGCAGGAGCGTTCAGGGGTTAAACCAATCTACATTGATTTTTTCATAATTATTTAAATGAAATGAATTTTATAAGGATTTTCAAAGTCTTTATCTTGTGATAGTCATACTATATAATGCCTGAAATAGTATGATTTTTTAAGAAAAAATGTAAATAATAGTAAACAAGGTGTAGAATGCATGCTTATTGACCTTACATAGGAAGAAATTTGAATGAAAAACTATTTTTTGCAATGTATATTGGAATTTTAGGGTTGTGAGCTTTAACCCTTAAACGCCAAGAAAGTCGGGGTGGGGCAGCCCAAAATGTATTTAAATTATCGGAGGAGTACCGAAAACGAAAAAAAATGAAAAAACAGCCTCGCAGGTCGACGTTGTAGCAGTGGGGATTTTTCAAGAAATGACCACAACTGCCCCAATTTCAACTCTTGTTCATTTTGTTAACTTTGATTGTTTGCCAATGATTCCTCAATCTCCTAAAGGAGGTGCAAATTTAGATTGTTTTCTCAATAGCTTTCCAACGCACTAATCCTCGTTTGATTTGGTTGAGAAAATTCACTTTTTTCTTCATTATTCTCTCATAAATAAGCTCATGGGGCTTGCTTTGACGTTTAAGGGTTAAAGTGCGACATTTAACAAATGCAATTTTAACGATTTTGAAGAACCATAAATTGGACTATAAATTGGAAGACAACTCCCACTTATTCCTAGTTAGGATCAATTTCATTTGAAATTAAGAACTAGGTGAAAATCAACATTTGACTAAAAAACAATTAAACATGGCCTTACGAGGCTCCTTGCGCTTAAGGGTTAAGCCTTTGAGGATTATCACCTACTTGTATGAATGTTGATTACAGTAATCAAATTCAATTTTGACCTTGAAGATAAGATACTTTGCCTTCAAGGCCAATTAAAAAAATAGATCTTATTAATTGTGTTACTTTTTTATTTTGAAATTTTCCAAATATTGAACAGTTTATTGCATTTGCAACCGCAAGAGGTTAAAGTCCTCATTACACTACATTGTATGTCTGTTTATAAAATCTTCAAATCTTAAATGTTTTTTTAGTTTTGATTACACTAGATAGTTCTTGTATGCATTTGAAATGCCCAACCAAATTCATTTGGAATATTTATTTAATCATTGTGATTTGTTTTGTATAATAAATCTAAAAAATCAAATTGTTTCAAATGGATAAAAAATTGGAGATACGAAAATGAAAAAAAAAATGAAAATTTAAAAAATATTAATATTTTATAGTAATTTTGTAAATTTATTGTTAGATAATTATTTTTTAAAACGAAAATAAAAAATATGATTTAAATTGGCTGAATATCAACTCAAATGAATGAAAATTTGATAATAAAAAAATGCAAACTTTTAGCATTTACTACTCAAGGAAATCATTTAGTGTGAATTTTCGGTACATAGGAGCGTACAAAGGGTATTTAATGGGGGCTATGAAACAATTGGAATATTTTGCTATTTATAGTATATGTAAAGTATATTCCACATATAGTAATATTCCTAAAATATTCCCATATTGGTTTTAAAACACCCTATATTACTTTTTTTAATTATTATTTTTTATCTCAAATGAATAAAAGACACCCTATATTTGTTCTCTCATAGTTATATAAATTCTTGTCAGTGACTTCCCCGGGCATTTCTATGAAACAATTATGCAATTTGAAAGTTTCAATGTAAAATCATAATTAAATGAAAATTTGTTTAAATGAATATAAAATAGATTCTTTTACAAACAACAATCATCCAGTAATGCCATTGAATTGTAGAATACAAAAAAAATTGCCTCTCGCTTTCCAATTATAAATGCCCTCTTTCCACCAAAACCCTCTTCTATTGCATTCATACCATTATATTCTAACGACTTTGAATCTCATTTGAAATTGAAGCTATAAACAACATTTACATGTATACCCTGAAACTTTCATACAATGGCACATAGTTCGTTAATGTCTCCTGATTCTTTCCAATCAACTTCAATCTCTAAAAGATCAAGGATTGAAGGTTTTAAAATGACCATTGTAATTGAATTTGGTAAAATATAATTTTGAATTGGGCCGTTATAATTTTTCATTATATCATCCAAAACAATAAAGAAAATTGCATGTTTTCATCAAAAATCATGTAAAACGGACAAATCATTCAAAACTACTAATAAGAAATAAGAGTCATGGGAGATTTGGTGTTCTTGGTCCTTTAGGGGTTAACACTTATTGAAAATAGATTTTGTGCTGAATTCCGAGGCCATTTGAAATTGAGGTTATAAATACCATTGGCATATCTTGAAATCTACATACAATTGTATATCAATGTCCAAGGAGAATTGAATGACGTGAATGCAACAACTGTATATTAATGTCCGAGGAGAACCAACCTTTTGGAATGACATGAATGCAACAACTGTTATATCAATGTCCGAGGAGAATCAACCTTTTTGAATGACATAAATGCAATAGATGTATATCAATGTCCGAGGGAATCAACCTTTTTGAATGACATGAATGCAACTCCAACTCCTTGAGACTGTTGGCATTGACAATGTCCGAAGAGAATCAACCTTTTTGAATGATATGAATGCGACTCCTTAAGACTGTTGGCAGTGACAATGTCCGAGGAGAATCAACCTTTTTGAATGATATGAATGCGACTCCTTGAGTCTATTGGTAGTGACAATGTCCGAGGAGAATCAACCTTTTTGAATGACATGAATGCGACTCCTTGAGATTGAGACTGTTTGTGTTGAGTCTTGTTGGCAGTGACAATGTCCAAGGAGAATCAACCTTTTTGAATGACATGAATGCGACTCCTTAGACTGTTGGCATTGACAATGTCCGAAGAGAATCAACCTTTTTGAATGACATGAATGCGACTTTTTGAGTGTGTTGGCAGTGACAACGATCGTGTGCATGTATACATGCTCTTTGAATCATTGGATAGTGATTCTTCAATTGGTCTAACGACCACAACCTTATCGCACTATGATCTTCTAAAAGTCAAGATTGTAAAGGTGTAAGTCTTCAAAGGGTTTTCTACTGAGTCCAAAAGAAATATAGTAAGGGTTGGATTTCATTGATCATCAAGCTTACATTAATTACAGGTGTTTGTAAGGTAGGGCATTCAAAATGTGTAGTGTGACATTGCATAACAAAGGAAATGTGGTAGTAAACATTTTCTATTGGTAATTGACATTAGTTTTTGGCAAAAGGTTAATTACAATAAAAAAGTATTCTAGAATTGTATGTATATTAATAATTTAAAAAACAATAAAAAAACAATATTTGGACCAGAAGGTAATATATTTAATTTGGTGACATTGTACAATAAATACGTTATTGCCTTAATCGATATGTTTCATTGAAGATATAGTGATGGCAATTCCTCAATTCCTATATTCCTATCAATACTTTTCTCAATTCCTATAACATAAAGGTATCATATTCAAAAATGATTCAAAAATATTTTGTGAGCAAGGTGGATATTAGATGTTTATGGCGGAATTTTTTTGTTATTTGCATTAAATGCCCCTTAAAATGGCAAGTTTCCAAAAAAATCTTTTGAGCATGGTTGGCTAATTAAAATAGAGCCTATGGTGTGGCTGGAATATGCATTCATCGTGGTTTGGAGGCCGGTAAAATGACATTAACATGAATATTCGAAAAAATTATAAGAACATTTTAATAGATTCCAAAATAATATAAAGTATTTTGAAAGTATTCCAAAAGATTATATTTTTACTATATTGTTTTTTTTGGTATTTTCTCTGTTTATTATATTAAACCATTAATGCAACTGCTTTGCAACATTTGTAACTTTTTTTTGTTAAAACTATAACACTCGTAGTGCAAAAACACCTTTACAAACTAGCTGGTTGAAATTCATAATTGCCTCATCAAGTTCAAAAATCTGAGGAAAAATTTGAATATTTGAAGGAAAAATTAGAGAATATCTCCTATATTCTCAAGGCCTAACTAAGAGAATGTTCTACAAAATGAGTTGGTCCAAATAATGTAGGCTCTAAGCTAATATTTGTGTTGTAAATAGCTCCATACTTCCAATTCTTCCCCTTCAACTTCAGCATTTCTACAAAAATAAATATTTTCTTTGAATTTCAATTTCCAATTTTTGCCCTTCACAGCATAATAGAGCAATACAATATAGCACCATTTTGAAAACTGAATCGAAAGATAACTTTCACTTAGATCTACTTTTTAAAGTAATGAAAGAATACATATCTGTTTCCTATGAATTTTGGAACTACCGTGTCATTGCCACGTAAACTTAGTTTCTAATTGTAACTAAACTGTGATCCCATTGCAAAAAAGGGCGTTGGTTCCGATTGCTCTATTATGCTATGTTCAACTTTAGCATTTCTACAAAATCAATGAAAAAATAAAACATAGCATAATAGAACATTGCAATGAAGCACCCTTTTAAAAACTGAACCGAAAGATAACTTTCACTTAGATTTACTTTTTAAAGTAACGAAAGAATACATATTTTTATTCTATGAATTTTTGGATTAACATGTCATTGCCACGTAAACTTGGTTTCTAAATTGTAACTAGATCCTGATCCCATTGCAAAAAGGGTGTTGGTTCCAATTGTTCCATTATGCTATGTTCAAATTTAGCATTTTTGAAAATAAAACAAAGCATAATAGAACATTGCAATGGAGACCCTCTTGAAAACTGAATCAAAAGATAACTTTCACTTAAATCTATTTTTGAAAATAACGACTTAGGAATACATATTTGTATTCTATGAATTTTGAGATTATTGTGTCATTCCCACGTAATCTTGGTTTCTAATTGTAAAAATCCCATTGCAAAAGGGTGTTGACTCCCATTGGTCTATTAGTATGCAACGACTTAAGAATCATTAAAATATTTTTTTATATATAAAAATAATAATTCCCCTTTTCTTTTCTCTTGTGCGCTCGCCACCATCGTCTCTCTCCTTTTTCTCTCTCTCGAGGAATCGTGTGCGCGAGAAAGGCCAATGGCCCACGCGACCACATGAACTGCGGCGCCCAGACCCCCCTTTCCTTTCCTTCCCTTCGCTCTTGCCTCTTGCACTCCCAGGGTCGCTCATCATCTCATCGGGATCCCTTTCCTTTTCCTTTTTTCCCCTTTCGGACTGAAGGATCCATTGCTCAGTCCTTTTCATCTCACTTCTTTCTGTGTTTTTTACGCCTCGGTTTCCAAGGGTTTTGTTGGATCCCTCCGAGAGGTTTAGGGTCTTGGATTTCCACGGGATGCCATCTTGCATTCTCTCGAGAAATTGCGGCCGCTTCAGATCCAAGGGTTGGAAATTCCGTCCGTGATTGATCAGGGTATGAGACTCATGTGTGCTCACAATGGGCGTGGTTGTGTTTGGATTCGGAGAATGATCGGTGTAGCCGTGAAATTCCGTGACACAGGCTCCCTGCCGTTCACTTAGAGGAGAGAGATTGTTATTGTTTCTATTGTGGTTTTTAGAAGAGGGAGGGAAGGAGTAGAGATGGACGCGTTTGATAGTCGGCGGAACCCCAGCCAGCAGCAGCAGCAGCAGTGGGGCGGGGAAGATGCGCATCGGGTGTTGGTCGTCATCGATGCCGGAAAGGAGCTTTCGTACACGGCGCTGGACTGGACGCTGGATCACGTCTTGCAAAGCGGCGATGCTTTGAAGCTTCTCGGCGTTCTGCAGCAGATTTCCACCTCCAATAAGGCCGGCTTCCAAGCCGGCCTTTCCAAGCGTAAGCACGCCTCACTGTAGTCGGTACTGTAGGGTTTTCTCTACAGTGTTTGTTCACAAATTGGATACCCTGCAAGGCCCTTGCTGAAACAGAATGGCTATATTTGTAGCATTAATACATACTCTTTTGTAAGTTTCATTGGGAGATCACTTTGAGTGCTAGAGCCTAACTCTTCTGAGGTTGTAGATTATCATTTGAAGGGACAGGAGAAAATTTCTATTTCTATGATTACTGGTCGTAGGGATTTAGCTTGTGTGTGAAAAGAGAACATTTGTCGGTGGTAACAGGGGTCATTCAATAGAGGTTTTAGTATTCTTATTGAGGGTTTAGTCCGTTCTGGTGGTGGATCTTCCATTTGAGAATTGATTTCAATTCAGAGGTGGAAGAGGTAATTTGAAAAGAAAAATAACCTGTTGGTTGCTGTGGCAGTGGGGTACAAATCGTGGACTGATGAGAAGGGCTGGAACGGTGTGAACCGCACTGTTTTGGATTCGGAGGTCCTCAGCAAAAAACAACTCCTACAAAGTAATTTAGATCTCCATCTGAGGTGTCAGAAACTGGGGGTAATGTAACATATTCATCAAACACTCGCTGTTCATTGTTCAACCTCTGTGTATGTTGTAGCTCATTCCTCCTCAGTGAACGGACACAATTATATTTGGGGAATTTAGAGTTTTGCTTTAACCCCTAGGTTCCCAAGATAGTTCACAATAGGAACTTTCGAAACATATTTCTATCGTAGGGTATGATTTCTTCTTTGTACTGGTAGATTTTGTTACCTTCCCAATTGATTTTATTTCAAGTCCTATAGATATGGAAGCAGCCACTTTTGGTCATTTGGGCTCTGATTAGGGGTTAAGCATGTACTTATTTTTGGTACTCACATTTTTTTTTTAATCTCTGTGATTCTCTGCAGATTACTCTGGATATTGATGTTCAAATTGCGCGCGACCTCAAGTCTCTTGTCGTGGAAGTGGCCAAGAATTTTGGAGCGCATCATGTTGTCCTGGACAGGTGTGTTGTTTTTTTTAATACTTAGCGCAATGTTACGAGACCTATTTGAAAGTCCAGTATTCTTCTGAAGTAGATGAGGCTCTTGTTTCTGCAATTTCGATGTCTATGATCAGAGAATGCTTGCAGTTTTATCCGACCTAATTTTTTTTGATCATGGTCACTCGGATGATTAGGAGCATGAAGAAAGACAAGAAATACTACATCGAAAATCTCACATGCTATGTGACGCTGGTGAAGACGAATGACACTTGCCAACCACTTCGGCCGGGGCTCCACCCGGACATGATGACGATTAGCCGGCCAATTAGCCCTGTATCTGGTCCTCAGATTCCTGCCACTCTTGACCGTAGATCTTCACGCCGGCGTTCCTCTGCCTCATTATTCATGACTGGAGACGCTGATATTCACAGCATTCAGGACGAAGCTGAAGTCCTTGAATCTGAAGTTGAATCCGAGCAAGGGATTACGACTTATATTAACCCAAATATGAGGCAGGAGCTTGTTGCAGTGAGGCAGTGGTTGGAGGATCAAGGTAGCCCGGAGCCTGGTAAGAACTTGGACCTCATTGTCCTTGCTTCATATAATTCATGTCTGATGCTCATGTGATTGAAGGTATCACCGATTTATTGGAGTGAGGTAAGATGCTGGTTCCACGTCTAGGCAAAGTTCTGGTAACTATAGTTCATGACATTCTATCCGTTTTTTTTTCCCCTTTCTTTTCCTGTTACATCTAATGTCAAAAGGGTATGGCTTGCGTTCACATTTTTTGAGTGAATTACATGCTGTAGTAACAGTTGGGTTGATTAAAATCATGGCAGGTATCTATCCACGGGAGGAGTCACTGCAGCTGAGCGCGTCGCCGATGTCAGATATTGTTAGCCCCTCGGCGACAGAGGACTCTTGTGCTGAACCCAGAGGTTTTTCGAGGACAAAGGATAACGGAATGGGAACAATGAGTAGTCCAGTACAGCAGGAAATGTCCGAGACAGTGGCCAATTTGTGTATGTCACCGGTGTCGGACGATTCTCCAACTGGTGCCTCTTCTGTGACCCAATCTGCTGAACCGCTTAGACCTCTGCCAAACCCCATTCAAGCAGTAAGTAATCCTCTTGTATCCAGAGCATCAGCATTGGGACGAGCATCTGATGGATGGTCATCTATGGACGCGGAGGCTATGAATCCTAGAAATGGAAATGACAGTAGGGCACAACAAGGTCCTATCTCAGTTCAACCGCGGCGAGTAGATGCGAGTTGGACGCTGCTGAACCTGAATGAGTTATTGAATGGAGATGTTGGCAGTTATTTATCACCACAGGAAAATCTGAAAGAATTGGAAGTCAAGGCCATGCCGGTCGCCAAGTTGTCTACATCCAAATCAACGCCCACATTGCCTTCGGCTCAGTTGAACCCTCTGAAAGGTCGGAACCCTGTGCAGCAAGCACTTGTTCCGCTGCAAGTTGGTCACGACAGAGTGGGTGATCACAGGTCATCCCATGTGAGAAGAGGAACAGGGTTCATGAAGAAACAGGGTCCTTTAGCCCCACCCCTTTGCACTGTTTGCAAGCACAAGACACCGGAATTTGGCAAGGCAGTGAGGAGATTCTCTTACGCTGAATTGCTCTATGCCACGGATAATTTCAATCACCACAATTATCTAGCCCAAGGTGGATATGGTTCTGTGTACCGAGGGATTCTGCCGGAGGGGCAGCTGATTGCTGTCAAGCAGCACAAGATTGCCAGCAATCAGGGCGACGAAGAGTTTTGTGCTGAGGTGGAGGTTCTAAGTTGTGCACAGCATCGTAACCTTGTTACACTGATTGGTTATTGCGTCGAGAATGGGAGACGCCTCCTGGTGTACGAGTATGTTTGTAATGGTTCTCTGGATCGACATCTCTCCGGTAAATATCATTCATTGGGTCCATGATTATTGTCATCCCTGCATCTTTTTGTTTCACCTCTGAATTGGAAACTCAATTCATTTGACTTGGGACATTCCATAGTCCACTGTGTATTTTCTGTAGTGTTGGAAAATTGGACCTCCTGCTGCAAATCATCTGTTTGTGTGAAAATGACTTCAGTTTGACACGATTGACATTATTGATCTTGTAGTATAGAACATGAGCTTTAAAATGATGTATTGCAATCAGAAAACCGAGGTAAAATGAGAAAATGCCACCGTTGCAAAGTTCAGTGATGCAGATGGCCATATTGGGCGTTTTAGACGCGTAGGGGTTAAGATATGAGTAGTACACATTGAACCACCTTTCTCTGAGATCCTTGGGACCTTGGCCTTTGCAGCAAAGAACAGGGAGGGCTTGCCATGGAAGTATAGGCAGAAGATTGCCCTTGGCTCCGCAAGAGCCCTTCGGTACTTGCATGAGGAGTGTCGGGTGGGCTGCATCGTTCACCGAGACATGCGGCCGAATAACATCCTGCTCACTCACGATTTCACGCCCATGGTGGGAGATTTTGGTCTGGCCAGGCGACAGATGCACGGGGACATGGCGGAAGAGACCCGTGTGCTCGGTACCTTGGGGTAAGTGACAGGTTACTCCCGTATTATAGTCTGTTTCTGCTCTTAATAAATAGGGTAGAGGATAGTATTAAGCATAAGTTTAACACATGCAGGAGTGAGATTTTGCGAGGTCACTGGAGAGGTCACCCTTGGGTACAAGAGCCACAGGTGTTGAGATCACTATGTTTTACTTTCTTATGCAATTTCAGAGTGGGACATTGTAGACCACTATAAGTTGAGATTATAGTTCACCCCATTTCCATTTCAAAGACCAGTGACCATAGACATTTAGCCATTACTTGGTCATAAGTCCAACCAAACGTGTGAATAAATGAGTTGATGTTGGTAACAGGGGTCAGTATAGTAGATGGGATCAGGTTGTAACGGTTTTAGTATCCTCTACCTTATAGTTTGTGCCACAATGTCTATAGTTGTTCGTTGTTGTGGGTTTCAGGTACCTTGCGCCCGAATATGCTGAGACCGGGCAGATTACAGAGAAAGCAGACGTCTACGCGTTTGGCGTAGTCTTATTAGAGATTATTACTGGGCGGAAAGCAGTGTTGAATACTCAGCAGGGCAGTAAAAATGGTGTTCTTCTAACGGACTGGGTAATGGACAAACTCTGCATGCTGACTGGAGCCACTGTGACAGTGTTGTGATGTGTTCTTTTGCATCTTAACTTTGGAATTTGTGTTCTTTGTTGTGGTCCTCATCCTTCTCTCTGCGTGGTTGACATCAAAAGTCGGAAGATGTGTGTAAAATCAGCTGTATCATGAACGTTTTTTGTGAGTTTTAGGCTTTGACGTTACTGCCTGTTTTACAGGTGTTGTCGTTTCTTTCAATGGTGTTTTCCTTGATTGCTGTGCTGCTGCTACGTTTTAGTCCTCACCCACTCATAATTAAAAAATATATTATTGCAGGCAAGAGAGTTGCTGGACAGACCCAACCTGGAATTGGTTGATCCACGTCTCCGAGGAACTGAGTGCTCAGACAACAACCTGTTTGAGATGCACTGCATGATGCATGCTGCCAGACAATGCATTAAGAAAGATCCTGCGATGCGTCCGCGCATGGCCCAGGTGTTGAGAATTTTGGACCCGCAACAAGATGGCGAATCGCTCTATGGTCTTGGGATGGGAGGAAGGAAGATGACACCTGAGCAGCTGCCCCCATACCCTCCTCTACCGGCTGGAGCTCAAGCCGATACAGCCGACTCTGCGAAGCTGAAAACTGCTCCATCGCCTGCTCAAGACGACATGACTACTTCTCCTGTTAGCAGCAAGCCCTCCAAACACAAAGGTATGAAGGGGAAAAGCAAAAGTATGTTCAAGACAAGTAGAAGCTCTTCCGCACCACGTCTCTCGTATGACGAGCAACGAAATCTGGAAGACGAGGAGGAGGGGTTCAGGGAAGGAGTACTTTTGTCTTACAACAGTATGCTGGAATTTGTGTGATGGAAAAAGGACGCAGTCTGTATTAGGGGGTGTCAGACAGAGCTGGCCTGCAGCAGAAGAAGGCGTTTCAATTGCTGTATGACAAAGGGGCTAGTAGTACTGTGAGGAAAGAAGAATCGCATTGTGCCCGAAGCTGCTGCTAATCATGGCAGGAATTTCAAGATCTGACACCCCCTATTATCACATGGAAGGGAAATCCTAAACACAAAAATCTTTACCATCAGTTCTGACTCTTGCAGCTTTCATTTTGATAAAAGCCTACCTCTTTTAATACTAAACTACTAGTTGACAGAGTATAATGCCGTTAGAAATTATGTCTGAAACTCGGTTGAAGTTTCATGCCCATCTCCAAGGAAAAGTGAGTCATGGCAGGAACTCATCGAACATACGAATGTTAGTTTATGTGTAGAAATGTGTAGAAGAGTCAATATTGTTAGCCTTGTGGGCAGTGCCATTGTATACTAAATTCCAAGTCAGAGTAGCAGACCACATTTCATCATATTTTCTGTGCATATGGGATTGTACTGTACGTTAGGCAGTGAGGCGGGTGGTATATGTTGGATGCTGCGGTTTTATGTTGGAGCTGCAATGGGATGCTTTCAAGTCTGTCTTGCTTATTATGGACCACACAACCAACTTGACGTGGGTTCTGGGGCATAATATCAGGTTTAATTTTCAATCTGCAATGTGATCAACTTCATACTTTTTGTTTATCAAAAGGAGGGCTCACAAAGAGGAGACCAAGAGGAGACCGTCCTATGGATCTTAACCTAATGAGGGGAGTGATAAAGTTGCCTTGAACCTTATGTTGTGTGTAGTGTAGAGGATATTGAATTTGTTAGGAACTTGATCCTCTCTTCATCATGGGGGAGGTGCACATGGGTTTGGGTTGAAAAATTTTAAGTGTTTTTGGGTTGAAAACAAGTGGCTAGTTGTGTACATAACATTCAGTAGCCTTCAAGAAGGCTCAAGAAGTCAGCGTGTTAGTTTCATCCACCTTTATATATGGAGTGAGCAGTGAGCTGTAATTGAATGGGCTATTGAACCAAATAAACAATTACAAGACACTGCTGAATTGTGACTTAGTGAGTGCTTTCGATTACTGTTCACCTTTACATCCCCTAAATGTCCCTACATCTAGAAATTGGATCATGAACAGGTTCAAAGTCTTCAGTTGTAACTTTCTCACAAAATCTTGGATGACTTTCATCCACGTCACCTTTGCAAGCTTATTAAATTCTCTAGTAATTAAAGTAAATCTCTTGTGATGGGGAGATGTTGATAATATTGGAGAGGCCTCGAAATGCAAGTACGTCAAATTTGTTGGGTAGATTTCATGCATGCAATGGTCCTCTCATGTACATCTGAGCCATGCTAATATCTAAATATCTATTTTCAAGGCTAGCATCTACTTTTGTTCAAGGTTAATGCCACCTGCCCTCATAGCTATTGATGTCATGTGGAATGTCCCACATCATTTCATTAGGGGATGAAATGATGTGGGATATTCCACATCATTTTGTTGGGGGAAGGCAATAATCACAGAGGCCACTAAATGTTATGTAGTTTCTTTCTTAGTATTTACTTGGGTTTTATCCTAGATTTAATTTTACTGCTTGTTACTGTTCAGCTGTGTAACTCTTTAAAATAAAGTGTCTCGGTTTGGAAACAACAAAGATTACACATAGAGAGTAATTTCAACTTTCGGGAAAAGAATCTCAACTATGGTCTCCATTCCCTTGATTGAAAATTTACACTATTGCATTCAATGGGACCTCCCAATTTAGAGTTTCCTCTTGGTAAAAAATTCCAACTATATGACAACATATATACTATCTCCATAGGACGTTGAAGGGTTAATCACATGAATGAGATTTAGTAATCAATTGTAGCATTGATGAATTGTACACACCGTTGTGGATCGGTAGGCTGAATTAATATCCATGTTGAACGTGCTCATGCTTGGTTTGAGCGTCCATATACCGTACATGGAAGCCAAGGTCGGCAGAAAATAATTCCCCAAAAAAATGCTGAATAAAGAAATAAATTTATCAAGTATTTTGTCGAAATCAACAAAAATAAAGTAAAAAAAAATCGTAAACGTACAAAAAACAAAAGAAAATGTTTAGCTGCTAGAAAAATTTAATGTTAGTTATTAATAGCCAAATTTTTATAATTATTTTTGAAACTGCCGACCTCCACTGTTTGAACTTTTATTAATTATTCGACATGAAAGTGCCCGCCCTGCCTTCCACGTACGGTATGTGGTACCCAACCAGGGATTTATTTTTTGGTTCGCTGCTTCCCCCAAAAGACTCAACGAGAATCGAACCCGGACCGTACAATTGCAACATAAATGTCCTTCTCCAACCAACCTTGGAACCATGACTTAGCGACTACCAGCAAAACAAACACCAATTTATACCCGCGATAGTTCTAACTAATGAATTTTACTAGTGTTACTAGTATTTATTTTTGGTCACTAAAGTGTCTATTCTCGAAAGAGGTGAGTAGTCTTGTACCAATGGCCCTATGTCTGGTGGGCATTGGCTCATTGTCAAGACGAACAGACACTTTATTCACGCCGGTCTCGAAAGAGGACCAGAGTTCATATCCATCCTTATTTTTTGGTTTTTGGATTATTTACAAAGCTAGCATGCAAGTGAATGAGATGGCTTTCTGACCCTTATTTTATTTTATTTGAAAAACCTAGTGAGGAATCTCTCTTTTCTATACATCCTATCTTTTTCATCCAACGTATTGTCCTTACGCAAAACCTTCATACATTGGGTCTTTTCATCCAACATCTTGTCCTTTCATTTACTAAGTGTGACTCAAGTGCCTTTGAATTGGTGGCTCTATGAGGTGGCATTTTCCCCATTATGTTTCTACATGGTGAATCTCCCCAAAACGTTCGAAAGCCCTTGGTGAACCACACCCTTAAGTTTACACAACAAAGATACACCGAATAAAATAATTCAACTCTTCAACCCTCGTTAATTGACTTTGCTGAAGCAAGAGAAAATGCTTTGCACTTCCTCTGATCCCGTGACATGCATTTGGGATTCGGTGGTGCAACAACGGGCCTCTAAAGAACACTATGCCAGTGGATATCTGAAGCAAACTGGCTCTAGAAAGGCAAAACGAAATCAAAAAAGAAAAACCCTGTACCCAACCCATGCATGCACATTTAGAGTTGTAAATATGTGGAGTACGCTTCAGAATAGAGTTTCCACTGAGGATTTGGATCAGGCTCCGGTCATTAGTCTGAAGGATCAGTCCAGTTAGTAGAAACATCGTTGCGGCAATTCCATTAGCTATCTCAATGTAAAAAGTATTTTAGTTCACTACTAGAAATGGGGGGGGGGGGGGGGGGGGGGGGTCAACAACGTTTGTAAGCAACGTTTATGTACCCTTAGCAATGTTTAGGAAATAAGCAACGTTTTACACCAACGTTTGTCTTTGGGTAACCTTTTGGAGGTGAGAGCAACGTTTTGTGTTCCCAATGACGTTCTCAAGATGTTCTCAAGCCAAACCATTTATCCCATAACATTAGTCAAGGGATGAGTGAGGTTGAGAATACTTATTGTGAAACCGGCTACACCGTATGTTAAACGGTTTACTACCATTCTATACATTGTATTGAATACTATATAGTATACAATATACAATATACTACACAATATACAATATATAATATAATATAATATAATATAATATAATGTAAATTATCCACAGTAAATTCCCACGATAAATTCCCATAGTAAATTCCTACTACGGGAACTTCAAAGTACAAAGTTCCCAAAGCTGAATAGAGCCCCCACAAACGTTGCAAATGCATGTTCCAAAACGTTGCTGCGTTACAACAACGTTTGCAGATTTGTTTTAACAACGTTTATTTTGACAAGGGGGCTCAGTCATTCTAGTGTTGAGAGCAACGTTTGCAGTGTTGCTGTACCCCCCAAATTCTAGTAGTGGTTTTAAGGGCAATCACTCAGTTCACTTCTCTATGGTTGCAGTTTCAGGAATAATGGCGGTATCAAATCAAGTCAAACCTTTACGCGTCGGGCCTCAGGGATAATAACTGCAGAAACAGTGGAAGCTTTGGAACTTTTAGCCCCCGAGCTAAAATGGCTGTGGGGGCTAAACCACAACGTTTATCCCCGGCTAAACCCGAATCTCCCTGCAGTTCTTGATTGACCATCTTTTCTTAGCCCCGGCTAATTTGTAATTTAGCCCTGGCTTGTGGTACAAAAAGGGGGCTAGTGGTACAAAAATTTAGCCCCCCATTTTTCACATAGTGCTAAGGAAGGTTAAAGAGGGGGCTAAACTACCTCAGTTTAGCCCCGGCTAAACTAATCAAAGTTTCCGATGAAATTGAAGCAAAGTATAAATTTTCAAGCTTTTCTCCTTACTTCATTACCGTAGGTGCTTTAGGTTGCTGAGGTCATTTATACGAACAACGCGTTTATATGAGCATTTGATATTGAACAAGGTTGTGTGACCAAAAACACATCTTATATTGTATGAGAATCATCTCAACTGTTCCCGACTGCGTTATCTTGTGAAAGTGCAGGTTTGCACACTTCATTGAGAGTCAAGATGGCTTGGATGAACTTATGAAACTTGCACGGTCGGCATCCCAAAACTCAACAGGGGAATCGCTTGCTCCAAAATTCAAAGTTCCAAAGATAGCCGTAAAAGAAGTTCCAAAGACGGCTGTAAAAGAACGATGCCAGCCCAGTATCATCAAAAGAGACTTGAATGGATGACCAAGATGCTGCAGAAGGGAAACAAACTTCTACAGGAAATTATGACCTTTTGTACACTCAACGAAGGATGATCTGAATGCTGCAACGGATAGAAAACTTTCTGTAGAGAAGACCAGAGAGGAGGTAATAAATTTTCCAGTTCTCTAAATTCAGGTTGTTAGTCCCCATGATGTGATATATACTTGCTCCTCTCGATTTTTCAGTTCCAAAACGGTCTCGTATTCAGCAAGACTTTTTTGTACGACAATGCAAGACAGGGGTTGCCATGGCTCCAGTTTGACAACTCTGTTATTAATGTCATTTAAGTAGCGGCCATGCAAGCTGTCTAACTTAGTTTGTGCATGCAGAGAAATTAAAGAGCCTGGAGGAACTACGCCAAGATTCCCAGTTTATGATTGTAAACAACACAGATCATGTTTTCGAACAATCTGAAAGAGAAGACAAGAAACTGGGTTCAAGCAATGACGATACCAAATGTGACTGGGGGGATGGCCCTTTATGGGTACCCCTCTCCAAAAATAGTGTGATTTTCAAGAAACATTCTTTTGGTAAGAAAAAACCATTGAAAAATTACAAAAATTAGATGGTGTCATAAGGGCCATGGCTGCAGCTATATTCACGGTGTTAAAGACGGACAAAAATTAGATGGTGTCATAAGGGCCATGGCTGCAGCTATATTCATGGTGTTAAAGACGGACAAAAATTAGATGGTGTCATAAGGGCCATGGCTGCAGCTATATTCACGGTGTTAAAGACGGAATTTCTAGCACACATAATATGAGTTAGACATAAGTCACACATAGTGAGACGTGTCTCACCGGTACCCATATTAGGCCATCGCCCACTGAGAAAAAACGCACGAAGAGAACGACAACAGACATCACTGGAGGGAAGGAGAAAAAGAGAAGGCAGGTGGATGTGGCCAAGGATGTTGATGGTTTCCGTGAGACGTCCATGGATTGAAGTGCGAGAGAAACTGAAGTCTAGCTCTACTTGAGATTGGAGAACGCTAACAGGAAGCTTTAATTTGGCTGCAGAAAGAGAAGAGAGAGAACGGCGGTTCATCTACAGGTAGGGCTGGTCAGCGAGCCTTGGAAGACGAGATGCTTCATGCATGTGCAGGGCTCCAACTCTGCACTGGGCAAAAACTCAAGAAAAGTTGCCAAACCTGTCAATTGGCTGGACTACAAGGATGTAAGGATTACCTAGTGCACTGGCAATTTCCCTTCCTGGTGGTACCGTACCATCCCGTTTGATGCCATCAATCCCACACGTCAGAGGTTCCCAGCACTACACTAAATAGGTAGATTAGTGTTAGATACACTAATTTACATAAACATGTTGTAAGTTTTTACTGTTGATCAATTTTTTTACCCTCTATATTGGTCAAGATGTGGATCTTTCAATAGTATTGGAATCAATGTTTTGGTAAATTCTTTTGTCGAGAGTAAAAATCTATAATATTTTCAAATCTTATAATTATCTAACACTAATCTACCTATTTAGTGTAGTAGGAAATGTGTCGTTTTTCACTCGAGTTTTCACTTACTTTAAAGGAATGAAACGCCAGGCACATGGGCTGTGATTGGTTCTGTAGTAATGAAGATGATATAACTTAGTTGGATCAATTTTGAATAGTTTCTTTGACTACATGAGAATTCACAACCACTCTTTCAGCTGATCGTTAAGGTAGGGAACCTGTTCCCATGGCTTTCAGCTGTTTTGACTGGTTTCCACTGTTAGGTTAGATCTTATTTTGTGGTTGAGGTCCCATTTTGGACACGATTCCAATGCACTAAAATATGTGACATTTGGTCATTTGGAGTAAATTATAAATCGCTGAAACTTGAAGTTGTAGTGTCCCAATCTGGGGCTTGGACTACTTAACCCCTAAAGGTTGGGCCTACTACATTTTTAGTAAATGAAGTCATATGCCTACTACAAATCATGAATTTTTCATAAATTTTGGTGAAAATTTGAAATGACTATAGTTTCATGAAGTGATTGTAAAGAAAACCTATATTGATGAAAATCATCCGAGTATCTAAATTTAGAAATTTTGCTACACCTTGGTGATACCTATGACCTTGTAACTACAATAAAACACTCAATTTTTAAGTTTTTCCAAAATTTCAAAGTGGAGTAGAAACAAGACTTGGCAAGCTTCATTTTGTTAGTTAAACTCAAATGCAATGGAACCCATTTTCATGGCTTAAATTTAGTTAAAGTAGAACAAGCAAAAAAATTCAAAATACACTACACGGTGAACCGTTTTTACGACTCTTTTGTAGTTGGGACCCCATATTATATCCAAAAATAGCTTAAGTGATTTGAATTTAACTTGAAGGGGTGGCATCACCAAGCAAAGCCTTTCACACAATGAATTGGATGGAAATCATCCACGCAACAGCTAGAATTGAACAATCTACTTCATTCACAAGCCATTTTTTGGTCTCGGCGGTGTTTAGGGGTTAAACCTTGAGTATTGCATCTATGAATTTACTATTTATGTTATAGATGATATTGTAGCTTAACCCTTTAAGGTCCCAATTCACATCGTTTTCAAAGATTCATTATAAAATGTTTGATGAAAAAAGAAAATGGACTTGATGTTCACAAAAACAGTTGTAAATGTCAATGTGAAGATCACATGTGTACGGTTGGATTCATCCCAAATTATCACAAATTGGAATAACATTCACTACAAGATGGTATGGTTTCCAATATTTGATTCTACTTATTTTAAAAATCATGTTTTATTAACCCCTAAATGTACCAGGGTGTTTGGAATTGACAATTTGAGAAATACCATCATAAAGTACTATTTAGAAGAATATTTTGGAATTGATATACAAATGAAAGTTGTAGATTTTGAATTTTTGATTCCATCCATACAATTTGATTTACTAATACTATCACCAATATTTAATTATCAAATTTAAAATTCCTTCAAAATTCGATTATAAACAAAATTTAATATTTTTTGAGTAAAATTTTGTTGGAATGAATTTGAAATGAGATACTCCTAAACATGGTGGATTTTTGAAATTTTTGTGTTTCTTAAATCTATGACCTTATTTTTGCAAGGCCATTGTTGAACTATAGTCAATGCAATTTTGGCTTGGTCAACAACTTGACATACTTCTACATTTTTAATTTAAAAAAATATGTAATCAAGTATGACTAAATCCAACCCTTAAATAAGACAACAACTTATTGAAGAATCTCCAAAAAATTGAATGACCTTCATCCAAGCATTGATGAGAGCGTGAGAAGGGTTTGAATTTGTTAGTTGTCTAGTTTCTGCACGCTCTGACGTTTAGGGGTTAGCACACAAATGGATCACAAGTGGTTTTTATTTTATTTTGTTTATTTATTTTTACGTTCCTTTAATTACAATTATTAGAGGTGTGTACATGATATTTATAGGAGAGTGGGTGGTCATAGGACATTTTACTTAAGCCCCTTACCGCTTAAAGATTTTGGGTAGAACTTGAACCTACTAGAATATACTACTTCTACAACTTTTTGGAAGTACAAGTCTAAAAAAATTGAAGTTAACCCCTCAAGGCCCAAGGGGATTCTGTACTATTTGAAGAAACTTAACTTTGACTGCAATTATCTCTTGTACAACAAACTTTAGTGAGAATATGATTTGTACTTCAAAATTTCCCACATCAATATTAACATTGCAATGTATTTTTTATATAAATATCTTATGTAGTTTTTGAACAAAACGAGTTTAAAAAATGACTTGATGAACGAGTCAGAGGACACAATATGTCCCTTTGGGCCTTGAGGGGTTAATGATGATGATTTGGTGTCAAAGAAATGAAATTGATTGTAGACCATTTTCAAATAAATTTGGAAGCATCTAAATTTGAAAATGTATTAGAAATAGGTAATTCTTAAAACTTTAGCTATTAAAATTTGGAGTGATTGGCTAAAGTTATGAGAGTACCATTGTCATACATCAACTCATGAAGTTCAATAATTTTATTGTGTGATGTGTACTAAACCATAAGATTTACTATATTTGGTAAAAACTTGTTAACATACATAAGTCTTTTGATTTTTCATCATTTAAATAGTATTTAGTACAGTAACACCATAGCAGGTTCGCCACATGACGAACGAATATTTAATTTTTTTGAAAAAATAAGGTTCACCTCTCAAAATTTGAATTTCTCAATTTTCGCTTTGTAGCAAAAAATCAGTAAAAATGACCTTAAATAGCTTAGAAATAACAAAATATTTCAAAAACTAATTTATTCTATTTTCGTTTTTCTGTCTTCAGAATTTTCTAATTTTTACGTTTTTTATTTTTAGAATTATTTTAGGACGAACGTGCTATGGTACTACGGTATATTTTTTAATTGCGCCATTATTAAATCAAATTGATTTTAGTTTTAGGAATAACATATCAATGTAGTTTTATAAAACTTTCTAAATGGATGAAAATAAGGTTCAAAGGGTGAACAACATATATGTCTTTTTAGGCAATTAAAGATTAAACATGCATAGTGCATAGGCATCATTACAACCAAGGATTGCCTTTTGCTAATCATTGTGGTAATTCTAGTAGATATTCTAATGTTTAATCCCTAAGTGCCCAATTAACTATATTCAATATACTTGATTTTTGGTCAAACGTCCAAAAAATCAAGTGTCTTAGCTTTATTAGAGCTAGTGTTTTCATTAAGTGATTAAGTTAAGTTATGGTACATCTTTTGACCATTGGGATTGGAAAATTGACTTCATTTGAAGATTTTACACCGTTGAGAAATTTGAAATTTGAGTGTTCAAAATACAAGGGGCTATTTAAAGATGCTCCAATTGTGCATCTCTTTTAACCCCTAAACGTCCTCACCTATGTCCAGTTTAGGCAGTTTTGCAAAGATGCATTATAAAATGCAATTAATATGAATATTTAGAACTTGATGTATGAATAAAAGTTATACATTTTTAATTTTAGATTCTATCTATACGGTTAGATCTATGACTGCTATCACTAATCTTTTTTTTATAAATTTTGAAACATAAAATAAAAAATTATTTTGTAATTCAATTACGAATAAGATATTGACAATATGTGGATGAAATTTGTTGTGATGGGTTATAATGTAGTACTTTAGGTGTAGTGATTTTTGGAGATTTTTTGGATGCTTGATTTTGATAGTTTTTTTTTTCAAGCACACTTTTAGACCAAAATCTTCAAGATTTTTGGTGAAACACCACAACACAAAATGAGGCATAATTTTTTCAAAAATTATTTCCTTTTCGATCGAATCACACATACATGAAGCTAACTTCCCATAAAAAATTCAGTGAAAAAATCACACTACAAAAAGTGCATGACGGATGAGAAAATACAGATGAAATCTGTTCATCAGGCCAAAAACGCCTGCTTGGGCAGTTAGGGGTTAATTTCTTCACTTTCATTCTTTTCTACTTATAAACATAACTTTTATCTACCTTAAATATATTTATTGATATTAAAGTTGAAAAATATATATTTATTTTGAATTTTAATCTTGTTTACATGATAAAATTTGTAAATAATCTTGTTTCCAATCACATTGAAATTTTTGTCATATCTCCATAATTTTGATGACTATCTATGAAAAATTATAAATCATACAATATGATGTTTCAAGTGTGCAAATTGTGGTGCTTTGACTTTAACAAAACATGTGAGGACCTTTAGGGGTTAAATTCAACTAGAAGGCTTCAATTAATGCAAAATCCCTATTTGTCATATGGCTATTTGCGTCACTTTCTCGGGGAGTGCACTTAAAGTTAGGATTAGGAATACACGTGAGTGCGTTTTAATAGCATACCCCCTACAATACTTGGCCTTAAAATAGTTTTTAAATTACGATTTTTTTAGGTGCTGAATCATTACGTATATATCTATCATTTGGTATAAATTTCAGACCCAAAAGTTTTTTAAATCCTATAGAAAATGATAGAAGTTTACACTTTAATGTGTTTTTTTTTGCTTCAAAATTCAATTTAAAAATATTTATAAGTGATTCTTTTTTGAAATTTATACAACAAGAAATTTAGATTGTATTCAACAACTTCATATTTTTTTTACAATTTTCAGATGATTTTTTAGTACATATATAGGGGGGTCGAAAGTACGCACATACGTGATTCCTAATCTTAACTTTAAGTGCACACCTCGAGGTCACTTTGTGATCACTATGTATTAGTATCTTACATTTAAAAATCTAATATGTAAGATGAGTGGGCCATAAATGGCATTGGACATTAAGGTGACTCCTTCAAATACTTCATCAATGATACTCCATTCTAGCAAAAATCAACAATTACTAAGATTGTTATGACTTTGGAACACTACTTGGACTCACCTCATTTGTGGAAACTATGTTTATTCTAAATCTCTTTATAATTCTTCAAGACATATTAGAGTTAACTGAAAAGTCAGCTCAAAGAGAAAAGTTTTAGCAAACTCCTCTTGAACTCCTTTTGAACTCATATTGAAATATAAATAGACCAAAAACTAGTTCATGATGAGTTGGGAAACAATCTAAAACAAGCCATTGTCATTATTCTCCACACCTCGCAATGACTTCCACACCTCCTACCAAGCCCATTGTCATTATTCTCCAAGCCGATGGCCCACAAGTTCACAAGTTATGACACAACACCATTCAACCCAAGTATAGATCAAAAGAGAGGTTAGAAGGAGGGCAGAAAGGGAGGTTAGATGGGCTTCTCTTTGGTTAACTCAATTTACTGTCAATTTTAAATCAAGTCTACTATCACAAATAGGCAACCTAAACTTTGGGCTTTGAAAATTTATAACTTATTCAATTTAGCTCCAAAAATTATGAATCAACTTGCAATGGGGTAGATTTAGAATAATTGATTTGCTATTCCATTTAAACCATCACATTGTACTTCAAATTACTATAAGTAGGCACAATGCTACAATATGAGATTATGGCCGACTCAACTTATACTATTGATAGATAGTGGCACAACCATAGTGACTTTTAAATTATTGCACAAATAGGATGGCTTAACTTACAAGATTAAACTATTAACTACCAACTCATCTATTTGATTATGACTAAATTTTATACAACTTACCTTTTGCCCTAGGCTATTTTAAACTTTCTTTAGTGGACCATTAGACAAAGTGTTCAACACAACGTTAAAGACGTTTAGTTGACCGCCGCCTCTATTTGACAAGCGTAGTTTTACAATATATGTTAAATATTCTGAAACGTTTTAGGATATTTCATCCAAGCCGTTTAAAATATTTGATACTCAATGTCAAACATCTAATACAAACATCTAATACGAACATCTAATACGAACATCTAATACGAACATCTATTACGAACATCTAATACGAACATCTAATATTGGTCGAAGATTTTTTTTTTAAATGTGAGATATGACAATCCTGATGTTGTTTCAACCTTATATGGTTGTAGTGAGCCCTTGGTTCATCCTTGTACTTTGTTCTTTTTTGTTAAACCAAACCAACATTTCAATTCACATACCGTAATTGTCAATTTTGACATAAATTAATCAATCTTTGTGAAAAAATATGCCCCATGTCATCTTGTGATTGGTTTGGGATTACATAAGACCCTCAGTGTGATATAGAAATTCAATTTTAACACAAGTTTGTACCCTTGCATATGGTAGCTCGGGTGGGTCACTCTTTATATATTTTGGGTGCCACGTGTGGCAAAGGGGTGTTTTTTGGGGGGACTATTTACCTCCTAACTGAAATTAAAAGGACCCTATAATTACTTAATGGGAAAAAATGGCCTACATTATGGACTTTATTATTTTTTATAAAACGACGACCAATGCAATTTTTTATATGCTATCTTCCTTGTAAAGGCTTAAATATAATCTATAAGTAACATGACTTTAAATTCAGGTGGACAAAACTGAGCTTTCATCCACTTCTAGACTTACTTTTCGTCCACCGCGCAGCTGACCGTCCTTTCCTACCAATTGTGCTCTAGTTGTTTCTCCCCCAAAACAAACTGTACTCAGTTTAATACCTTGGATCCCATTCGGAATTCCCTAAATTACATGCACTTAATTCATAATGGACCAGAATTATGGTGTACCTAAATTATTTATAATGGCTTGTACTCTTTCATTGGATTCTATTTTATTTGTAATTTTTTTATAAATTCTTATAAATTTTACCTATGATGAATAAAACCCATGCTATTTTCTGCCGCACGTTGTTTGTAAAATGCAGTAAGTAACCCACCCGAGTATGGTAGTGGTGAATATTTGTAACCCGTGTACAATGTATATTGCTATGTTGGATTCTAACTAGATTTTTCATCCACAAAAAAAGCACAGGGGCTCCAACCCAAATTTTCCTTAACGCAAACCTAAAAGCTAGGTATCAAGACTATCTACGAATTAGAATGCTCCATTTTATTGGGCTCCAACCCAAATTTTCCTTAGTGCAAACTTAAAGGCCAAGTACCAAGACTATCCACCAATCGGAAGGCTCCATTTCCTTGGGCTCTAACCCAATGTTTTTTTAAATTTATAAATATGCTTTTTGAGCCATTTGGAGACGAATTACTAGTAATCATATAGCCAACACAAGTGGTATTAAATAACCCATGATAGATCCCACAACTCTCTGAGTAGGGCCAAAGAGGAGAGGCATGGGCCAGCATCCCCCCATCAGTTCTAAACCTTGAGACCTTTAGCCTTAAGCCCTAGACTTGAACCACAAAGTCTTAAGCCACTTAGCCTTTTTGAGACTTAGGGCCGCTTTAAATGTATCAATGCATGGGTGCACTCACGAATGCTGGAATGTGAAAAGCACTTTCTTGTGCCTTCTACAATAAATTCTTTATTAATACCAATGGAACTCACAAATCGGATTCTGTACTCACCTATAATCGATGGAAGTCACTCTTGTCATGTAGTCGCATTTAGAATATTCTTTATTCACGAGGCTTACATGTGAATTTACCCTTGGTCATTTCACTAACCATCGTTGTAGAATTTCAACCATCATTGCAGAATTTCAACTAAAGTTGGGTGCTCTAAAACCACAACCTCCCCCAACTATAGAGTTTTCTTGGGGTCATTACAGTTGAGACTCAAAACCACCAATGTCACTATTCAAGTATACTATTGGCATGTCAAACATTGCGAAGAAATATTTGGTGGTTTTGGATATGAGTGAAAATTAGTACCACATGGTGTGGTCATGGGAGAATCTATATGTTGATATTGAGTCCCGGTCCGTGTTTTTTTTCCTCTTTTAAAATTTGCATCAATTTGAATCTTGGGACTAAAATTACGAAAGTTTGTGCATTGTGTGAGAAATCTACTTCCAAATGACCAAAAAATATTTTTCATAAATAAACTTATTATACTGAGGCCATGTTTATTAAGTTGGTGATTTTAGGACATCCAACCATATCCCTGCAAAATTTCAATCACCTAATTTGAAATCTTCAATGAACATAGATATAACCACCGTTGATTATTGTTGAGTTTAGAGTAATTTCAAGTCATTGACAATTTAATACCACTTGAGTTGAAAAGGAGGGGAAATATTTTATAGCTATAATAATAATAATCTAAAAAAGATTACTTTAAAAAAAAGCACGTATCATTTCACATGGGATTATTGAGATTTAACCCCGAAAGGACCTGGAAAATTTTATATTTTGAATGATGAATGATAAACATCAAGAATATTTCATTCGTCAAGCTATTTTTTGCAAGTCAAAAACATACTACAAAATTCTATGACAAGATAGGTTCATATATGTGTGAACTTTGTGAATAGGTAATGATTTGTGATTTTTTTGTGCCTCACTTCATGTTGAAGTGATTCATCATAAAATTAAAGAGTTAATTCAAATTTGCTCGTGGAAAAATGAGCACATGTATAAAATGAAGCAATCAAAAACCCTCCAAAAATCACTACAATTAGAGTGTTACATTTCACCTCATCACAACAAATTTCATGCATAGATTGTGAATATTATATTTGTAATAAAATTAAAAAGAATCCAATATCAAAATTTCACAAATCATCCTCTATCTAATCGGATCACACTTGCATGAAGCAAATTTCACGTAAAAATCTTTAAAAAAATCTACACTGCAAAAAAGTGCATGACGGATGAGAAAACAAAGTTTGATCATGTACATTTAAAAAATGAATGGTATGGGCTTTAAGAAGTCAATTTTATGAGCTGATTTTTTCAAGAGAAAACTTGAACTAAAACTTTAGAATTTTATGATGAATCATTTCAACATGGAGTAAAGAACAAAAAATTCTTAAATCATCTACTTTCCACTCAATGTTCAAACATGTATGAAGCTATCTTGCCATAGAATTTTGTAGTGTTTATTTGACTTGCAAAACATGGCTTGATGAATGATATGTTAGTGATATTTATCATTGATCATTTAGAATATGTACGTTTGATCCTTTAGGGGTTAAATGTGAAATGACATTTATTTTTTGAAAAAGAAATCTTCCTAAGGGTATTATTAAAATGGTCAAAGACATGTTTCTATGTAGAATCCAACACGACATTGACCCACAGGTTGGGTAGCTTTCATGCTAAGATTTACATTCCATCCCATTTTAAATCATGTAGGGCTCCATTACAAGTCTTCGCCACAACTCTCAAACAAAAAATGACTTGGAAAACCAGACATTGATTGAAAATGAAGCCAAATTGGGCTATGTGTTTTAAAGGTCATTTTCAACCAAATCCATACATCATTGTAAAGATTGTTTGAGTTATACTTTGTGTCCTAGTATAAAAGGCGAAACTCGAACATGACATCATTCCATTCCCTTCTAGAATGAGTTCATTGGTAGGTTAGCAAGTTGGCACAAGTTTATTGAGAGGTCTCCGTATGTGACATAACTATTCTTGGTTACCAAAAGCATTAGGTTTATATGCGCTTTCCAAGCAAGCCTAGGTGGCATAATATTTGTTTGGCACACACATATCACTAGTAGAAAGGTGTTGTCACTATTCTTAATTGAAGAAATTAAGTAAGTATGGGTAGACTTCAAGGTTTTATTTTTTGGCACCATGGTGGCAAACTCCAATGTTGTGGCACAGTCACAATGGTGCAAATCTGGAGGTCACAATCTAAATTATACTCCGGTGGAGTATAACTTATGTCACAATCTGAATTATGTCAATCTCAGTTATACTCCAATGTTGTTGCACTATTCAGACTATCTGAAATGCAATTAAGATAATTTGATGCCCACCTCCATACTAACGTAGTATGAATAAAATGACACTAAAATGACTTGTAAGCGATTTTTGGTGTCAAAATGGCACAAAAATAGTATGGCCCAACTTTTCTGATGTGGGTAGGGGTGGACATAGTTACACACAATTTAATTTTTGGAGGTATTTCCTACAGTGGTCACCCGTAGTTGATGTTCCTACAGTGGTCACCCGTAGTTGATGGGTTGAACTATTCTCTCTTCTTTAAACAAATTAAAGAAAGTTATAAAGAACAAGATAAAACGAGGAAATAATATAAAAAGTGTGTGGCTTGGCTGGCATTGACTGAGTAAAATAGTTGTTTTAGCACAAGTTACACTGTTAGGGCGGCCAGTTTTAACTTGTAGTTCCGTAGTGGCCTACAAAGTCAAGATAACATGAACAAAAGCTAACAGGAATTTAACGAAGTCCTTGTCCGCTTCCTCCTGATTTACAGCAAAGTCTCAACGGCATTCCCAAGACTTGTACAGTTCAACGCGCTTCCCAATTCCCAACTCAACAGGCGCACCATTCATGCTATTCACGTCGTCTCATACTAATAATTCCTTGACACGTTCCTCAATGAAAATATTTTAAGATTCTAATTGATCCAAATGTCGGTAGATAGAAGAAAAAGAGATGTATTCGTAGATAAGGCAGGGTGGCAACCTACATAGCCTAGAGGGTCAGTACCGCTGGCATGATGGGGAGATGATTTTTGAATTCATTTCTGCAAAGCATTAAAAAAAAGTTCGATAGATGCTTCAGTTCCTGCCTACATTATTCTTGAGTTCCTACCATCATTGTTGTGGGTAGAAAGGGACTCCGAAGTTGTTTGCTGCTCCCATGCACCGAGCTTTAAAGCCAGAGTCCACAGAGCTCTCTTCGGTGCCTCATTGCTTCTCTCACCTGCTGTAAGTTACGTGCTCTCTGCTGGGCTTCTTCGTTGCCGCTCCATCCTTGATACTCGTCACTTGATCGTTGTCTGCTGATTGCATTGAGACCAGAAGTTGTTTTTCGATGGGTGATCTTTCGGTTATATTTCAGTGAAATTTCGGTGGTCTTTCGGGAGGAATTATCTGAGCTTGTGTTGGAAGGAGACCGGTCTGGCCTACCTCGGTGAAGAAGCTTAGTTGCTCTGTAAGTTGTACGAACTTGACGTCCATTCACTGAAGTCTCTGTTTGTGGTAACTTGTACCTGGATGCCCGTATTGCAGTGCTTACAAAACAGTTTCCTCTCTTTTCCTTATCGTATAATTGTGCTGGATAAGACTTTCGTAGTATACATGACCTTCGTTGCAGATTGCGAGATCTCACAGGATGGTTGTTTGTTAGAATGTGGGCTTATAGTTGTGGAGAGGGGATTGGAGGTAGTTAGCAGATTGAAGCTTGTTTTGAACGTAACCCTATGGTTGTCAACTTTGCAGCTGGAAGAAGTGTCATAAGCTTCGATCAGGCTTTTGAGTAAAATTTGGGGTTGCGTTACGTTTGTGACGTCCTTGGAGATCAATTCCGAAGCTTTTATTTGTGTATATATCTATATCGGATTTTTTATCAAAGCTACAACTTTTCTTTGGATTCGAGAACAAGATGAGGGGTGTGACAGCTTTCCTGGTGTGGCTGTTTAGTATTTGGACCTGGTTCAAAGCTTCTTTCAGGCGACGCTGGTTTAAGACGCCTCTCTTGGAGGAAGCTATATTGGGTACAAGTTTAGACTTGGAGCAATTGCCATTCTTTAAAGTGGCTCTTTCCTCTCATTACCCTGAGAACTCAATGCATGTAACCTGTGAATTTAACAATGGTGTTCAACTTGGTGTTCAAGTAATACAAGATCGGAAGTGGCTTGTGAAAAGAATGATGAGCAGTGAGGGGACTTACCGTGAGTTTTTGGCAAAAATTGCTTCCTCTGATTTTGTATGTGCCGGAGAGTTTATCATAGATATATCGAGTCACTGTTCTTGGAAAGACATCGACGATCTTGTTGAAGCCCTATTGTCCAACGCCACTTTCAGATCCATTAGATGGGTATGTAATCAACGATTTCAAGATGATCAAGAAATTGCAACCCGAAGTACAATCAAACTGTTAGATTGTATTTCGCGCATGCTTTTGGGGAACAATATTATTCAAAATGTCTATTTGTTCTTTCCTCAAAATAATATGGTAGGGAAAAGAGCTGCTGAGTCTTTGGCCAAAGCTTTATGCAAGAATCGTCGACTTAAAAAACTCAAGCTCTATTGCGCGGACATAAATGATGAGGGAATGGAGGTGTTACTCGAGCCCCTCAAGAATAATGACAGTGATCTTAAAATTATGACCTTCAACCATAGTGTAAAACATGTTCGGTTGGAACATATAGGTGGTATGCTATGCACAAACACAACTCTTGAAAAGCTTTGTATTTGCAGTGCTGACTACGATGGGTATAAGAGGGGGTTTACTAGTTTAAGAGAAGCATTGTGTTGCAACAAGACTCTTAAACATCTTGAATGCAGGGTTAGCGATAGCGTTGAGTTGCGGCTGCTATTGGAGCCATTGACGTCCATGAACAAAACTACCCAAGCCAATACTACCCTCATATCTCTATCATTATATTTCCATGATAGAGCAATAGGGGAAGAAGGGCTGTTACTCTTGAAACATATGCTGCAGACCAAAACTTCCAAGCTACTTCAACTTTCACTCGTTGGGTTGAGAGATTTTAATAAACATTTCAATCCTGAGGCTGAGGATAATTTTGTGGCCTTCTTGGAAGCTATGGAGACTAACAAATCTTTGAAGAAGATCAGTTTCCCATATTCTGGTATTGGTGGTCATAAAGTTCTCGGAGCTTTAATGGATTTGTTGTTACACAATCCACACTTGGAAGACATTGATTTTAAAGATCCAACTTTATATCGCTCTGGAGATGCCGAGTATGTATACACCGCTTTGAGAAAGAGAAGGAATATTAAGTTATGGGATGTGGTTCAGCGCATGGCAGACGTGAGACCGCGAGCAGGTCGAGTGTTTTTGTGTGGAAATGGGCACGCAGGTATGTAAATAAATACTCCTTTATATTAACATCATCTAATTACTAACACATAATGCTATTCATATGATGATGAATGTATTATAATTCATATTTTTGAAATTTGCTCAAAATAATCTGTCATTAAATTAATAGTTAAATAATCAAACATCATAACAAAATTTAAGAAAATATGATATTAGAACATACAAATTCTATAAAATATACATTTATTTCTTGTGATATTTCTTAACACCTAAATACACACTTTGGTTTAAAATTGGAGAATTGCAAAGATGAACATTATGACGTTCAGAATTTATACATCCGCTTAAATCGATGAATGTTATTACAAATATGTTTTTAAAATTTTGAAAAACCTTAAAATTCAATATTCTTTTGAAATTTGACTACAAATTCAGTATTCGCAAATTGTGAATGAAATTTGTTATGATGGGATGAAATCGTAGTGATTTTTTAAGAATTTGGTCGCATAATTTTATGAGTTGATTATATAATTTATTGTGAATCATTTCAACATAAAACTACACATATCTGCACAAATGAATCTCCTCTCCTCAAAGATCACATGCATGAACCTATCTTGTACTATTCTCTTAATTGGCCACTTCTTCACAGGAAAAACAACACTACGGAAGTCTATTACAAGCAAGATCCTGCGGAATATTTCAAACAAAAGTCAAGGTTCAAATCGTACTAAAATTGTTTCAAAGATTCAAAAGATGATGCCATATCAAAGCAAATCCAAAATGACCAAAGTTGAAAGGACTTGTGATCTTGAACTTTCGCCAATACTTGAGCGTACACGTGGTATCGAGGTTGACAAGTTGCATTGCAATGGTATTGACATCTCCATTTGGGATATGGCTGGTCAGACCGAATATCATTCCTTTCATGATCTAGTGGTTCCAAACCTTTCTGCTGATGGAAGTTGTTCTTTATATTTGGTTGTGTGCAATCCAATGGACATAATTTCTTCACAATTTCGCCACATTTCTCATATCAAATCAGAGATTACATATTGGTTGCAGTTTATAGCATCCAACACAAGGCGGTCTTTCAAATATCGTCCCCATATCTCATTGGTGTTTACACACTTTGATATATGGGGCGTGCGAGAAGATGGTGACCTGCTAACATCTCGAATTGAAGAAGTGGTGCAAGCTTTGAAAGATGAATTTCAAGAGGTTCTTGAATTTGACAAAGATATTTTTCAGGTGAATGGAAATGATGTATCACATGCTGAGAAAGTATTCCAGTTCATCAAAGTGTATTTGGAAGATTTGTTGGGAAGATTGCCAAAAACCATTAAAGCATGTGTAGACGTACAACGTCATGTTGCGGAATGGAATATGGAGTTATCAAAGCAAACACAACATGTACAAACAAAAGTGCTGGAGTGGAAAGAGTTTTGTGATAACTTTTGCAATGATGTGAAAGATTTGGAAGATGACGATGAAAAGTTGGCTGAAAGAAAGAAGGAGTTTGTAGCCATATCGTTACATGATGGAGGACACATTATGTACCATGAGGAGAGCAAGTTTGTCATCACAGACCCTCATTGGTTTTTTCATGACATCATGGGTGAATTCTTGCACTATTGTTCAAATTTGGATCGCAAATTGGAAATAGTTTCAAAGCATGGGATCATGTCCATTGATGATGCGAAGAAGATTTTATTGAAGATCATCTTGAAGAAGAATATCTCTGATTTGTCAAGGGTGGACTTCAAAGAACATCCTCGCAAGTTGAAATTGGTTGAGGACATTTTGAGCATGATGGAAAATCTACACATTTGTTACACTCTGCACGATAGTAAAACTATCAGTGTTCCTTCAACTTTGAAAGACAATTTGGATCATTCTCTTTTGCAGTGGTCTAAATCTTCATCAACAAGTGTATTTCTTTATGTGGGAAGACGGTTTATTTGCAAGGATGTGATGCGAACCATGTTAAGTCCTGGATTTTTTCCACGATTGCAGGTTAGACTCTGAATACTTGATTTGAAATTTATTGGATTTACATATTGATATATCAACATTATTCACAACGTTTATTAAAAAGCGTTTTTAGATTACTAATCATACAGACATTACGCACATGCAAAATTTAATTCCATGCACATTTGATGTTTTAATTTCATATTGGTTGGAGTATTTCAAATTAGTGAGGTGTTGATATGTAGGTATCTCTCTTCAAAAAGTTCGAAAAGACTAATTGTGGGAATAGCTACGAGCTACTTCAGGATGTCATCAAGTTTATTTATGATGGCATTGAAGTCATCATTCAATTTAGCAATGGTCATCTTGACATTCTATTACGGTTTGATCAATCATGCGAAGACAAAATGCTTGATTTTCTTGAGCACATTGTTATGCACATCAATGAGCTACTATCAAGTTCCACATTGGGGTGTCCGGGGGTGATTATTGTGGAACACATTTTGAGGCCCAAGTGCGTGGAGGAGTTGATTGATCATAATGACCGCAAAGATCAATTTGTTTCTATGGAGGAGTTGGAATTGGCGGTTATCACATTGGGATTTGGAGCTACACATAATTGGAAACCATGTGCACATTTTGGGACGGATTGTGATAGAGTCTCGACATTAATGGGAAAGCATGCATGGCAGAAACTTCTTCAAAGGCGCTTGAAGGTCCTTCAAGCATACGAAGAAAAGATTGTGTCAGCTAATTCTTATAACAGCTCTTTGATTTGCTCAAAAGACTCTCCACAGAGTTCAAGATGGTGGATTCCTCACAGACTTGTTGAACAAGCAAGAGATTTTGCAATTACACCAGTGCTTGAAGGATTGAACAAGATTGAAAAGAAGGTGGATGTGATAGATAGCAAAATTGATGTTGTTTTACAAATGCAAAACAACATTCAAAGCATGCAAAAGAAATTGTTATATCAGGTGTCCTCAAGGATTAATGATGTGATAACTTTCTCAATACGAATGGAAGAATCAAAAGTCCCAAAGCTTGCTTATCTTACGGAAACAGGAAAAAGGCAGATTTTTATGCGCTTTGTGCCTGGACTCGTGATTTTACAACTTCATCTCATGTGTGAAAGTCAATATCAAATCCATGAAGTTGGAGATCAACGAGGTTTGGAGGTCAAGTTTGGGACTGAAGACACAAGAAGAATTTTCACCATGATGGTTTGGGGATTGAATATAGCAACAATATTGACAAAGATTGGGGCACATATTGCCGGCGGAATGGGTGCAATGGTTCCACATTTTGGTGAGGATATTCAATTAGCTGGCTTGATATTGGATACTCCAAATCTTTTGGAATTGCAAAATATTCCCGATGCCATTTTGGAGTCATGGCCAGATGATGTGAAGAGAAGCCCAAAGATTACAATTGAAGAGAAATCGAAAACTCAACGATGGTTGATTGGATTTATGGAGGACAAGTGTGGCAAGGGAAGAAATAATTACCATACACTGTTCAAATTGAATAGGGTAGTGTACAAAGAAACTCAATCTATTGCATGGATTTGTGATGATTGTTTTCAAAACCAAAGAGAAAAATTTGACATACTCTAGTGAAGGTAGTGTAGAGTTGCAGCATAATAAGTTAGGTTTTCTTAGTACAACACAACTTGTTTGATGAGTTTTATTTTATTTCTAAATGTTGTGCTCTTCATTGATTAATTACGTTTTGTAATTCAACAATGAAGTAAATGCACTCAAGTGGTCTTGTATTTCTATCAAAGCCTTAATGTAAAGAGCAGTGAAAACATACATAATAATTTTAACACACATAAGTTGGGTAGACTAAAATTGATAACTACACTTTAAACTAGATTGAATGTTTTGTAGAAGACGATTTTAGAGTCAAGGATTTACTTCTTGATTTGTAGAGAAGTAGGAATTGATTAGGGAGAATTAAGAAAAATAAAATTGTAGTATAGAAGAGTCACATTTGTTTTGTGCAGCGGGAATTAAGTGTGAAGTGATTTGAAGCAATCTACATCATTTTAAAACCCATTTATTATTGTGGGCTTGTTCAATTTAAAAACCCCTATTATTTGAATTGCATTAAGAATCATATTGTTCTCTAACTTTTGTTAAAACATTTTCTTATAAAGCATGATGGACAATGCAATTAAAAAAATTCATAATTTTAAAATTGTAAACTTATAATTTAGGTTCATTTAATTCAGTTTCACTCTATGACAACCTACATTATGTAGAGATAATAGTGTATCATTAGATGCAATGTGATATTACTTTCACATTTTAATTGAAAAAGCAATATAAAGGAAAAAAACTACCATGTTCACTAGTGCAAAGGGCTCTCCATTGCACCCAATATGTGAGTACGTTATATGACGTAGTACGGTATATTCTATTTATGATCTTCACGTTGACATTTACAACTGTTTTTTGTACTTCAACTCCATTTTTATTTCATATCAAACATTTTATTATGAATCTTTGAAAACATTGTTGAATCGGGACGTTAAAGGATTAAAGAGTCTCGACTGTACCATACTTTTTCATGGGGCCAAGCATGTTGATATAATATAAGGTAAAAGCACCAGAAAGTGTTAGATACAAATTGTGGTCACCTATAATAGCACTTGTTTCAACTTCAAGAGTTCCCAATTTAATTATGACAAGCATTGATTATGTATATTAAGTTAGCAATCTTATTGGACTAGAGTAATGTTAGTACACCTAACATCAATAGTGGTTTATGCATATTAAGTTTGAAGATTTATAACAAAATTATACATCGTGAAGAATTTAATTAAAAATAGAGCTTGGTTATTAAACCTAAAGTTTTATGTGCTTCAAGTTTTTATTATTGAAAACGAGCTCTTCATGTAGGTTGAAATGTTTAACCCCCCAAAGGTCACAACATTTAGAAACATGACAAATAAGAGATTTAAACCTGCCCTACGTTCTCATGAATGCTTAGATGAAAGTCATCCATTTTTTTGGAGATTCTTCACGAAGTTGTTGTCCTATCTAATGGTTTGATTTAGTCATACATAATTACATATTTTTCTAAAATTACAAATGTAGAAGTATGTCAATTCGTGAACCAAGCCGAAATTGCATTAACTGTAGTTCAAAAGTGGCCTTGCAAAAATGAGGTCATAGATTTAAGAAACACAAATCTTTTAAAGAATCACCACGTTTAAGAACATCTCATTTCAAATTCATTCAAACAAAATTTATTCATAAAATATTAAAACCTTTTTTGTAATCGAATTTATACGGAATTTTGAATTTTGACTTTCAAATTTTATAACTATATATTGATGATAGTATTAGTGAATCCAACCGTTCGGATGGAATTTAAAATTTAAAATCTAAAACTTTTGTTTGTATGTCAATTCCAAAATATTCTTCTAAATAGTAATTTATTATGATTTTTCTCAAATTATCAATTCCAAGAACACCCTTGTATGTTTAGGGGTTAAACTGGCGACAACTATACCCCTTACCTTATACAGCTTAGCCAAATTTTTCTCCAGGCTTTGTGATGACAGCTCATAGACAATCTACTAGAAAGGAAACTAACTATCCACCCAATTATCTTAACTAAATAATAGAGTTATTTGTAAAGGCATCCGGTCTTTTGTCCTCCTTTTTTCATGGACTAGAGTTGGTCGTCATCAATCTGGCACCACTCCTCCTCACGATCCCACCCACTACCCAATTCTTCTCCCTCCCTCAAAATTTTTATGAATATATTTTTTAATCTATCCAGTGTTCTATTCTCGGTCTACAGTGAGATCATGCCGATCTTGTCCTTTCCAAATTACAAGTCAAAAACTCAAGTTTTGAGGGACTTTACAAATAACTCTAATGACTCCAAGTAATCTATAAGAATCTACTATAGGAAATAACCTAATTCTATAAAATACAAAAAATTCAAATATTTATTCATGATGAAGTAGTTGTTAACTTCTACTAAGGTCTACATTCATTAAAAAAATATTGATGTTATTGAATAGTTTAAGAATTTTATATAATACTACAATTTGGATTCTTTTATACTATTATGCACTAATGCCTAAAAGACCATACTACACTAAATAGTATATTTAGTGTGAGATAATTATAAGATTTGAAAATGTTATAGATTTTTACTCTCGACAAAAAAATTTACCAAAGACATTGATTCCAATACTATTGAAAGATCCCCATCTTGACCAATATAGAGGGTAAAAAAATTGGTCAACAGTAAAACTTACAACATGTTTATGTAAATTAGTGTATCTCACACTAAATATACTATTTAGAGTAGTCTTATTAAGAAATCATTCAAACTTTGCCATTTCTCATTGTAAAATGCAAATAATTTAAAAATGTATTTTTTGCATTATGACACTAGGATCTTGTTCTATACTACTAGAAATATAGGTGCAATTATTCATTTATCCTTATGGTACCAATCAAAATATTATAGCCTTTAAAAAGAGTATTTATTGTTTTTCTTTAATTCCGTGTATACCACAATTGTTTGACTATGAAAAGTTGTCATTATTTATCATCACAAAGTAATATGATGCTAATTACTTATATACCAATTCTTAGATGTAGGTCAAATACATTTCACACTTGTAAATATAGATCTTGTTCTACGTTGTTTTCTTGTTCTTCTTTTTGTCTTTTTTGGGAATTTACATTGGCTTGTTGTAAACGTTGAGTCTTAATCCCTAAACGTCCTCACCTCCCCTTCTAATTGGGCAGTTTTGCAAAGATGCATAATAAAATGAAACTAAGACTAAGGTATGTTTTGAACTTTATTTACGAGTAAAAGTCGTACATTATGAATTTTAGATTCAATCCATGTGGTTAGGTCTATGGTTGCTAACAAGAATAGTTTTGTAAAATATTTGAAACTTAAAATTCAAAGTTATTTTATAGTTTGATTACAAATAAGATACTAACAACTTGTGAATGAATTTGTAGCCATGGGTTGAAATCAAGTGTAGTGATTTTTGAAGAATTTTGGTGCTTGATTTTATGAGTTGATTTTCTAAGAGCAATTTTGAACTAAGATTATAGAAATTTTTGGTGAAGCACTGCAACATGAAATGAGGCATACAAATTTCACAAATCATCCCCTTTCAAATCAGTTTACACTCGCATGAAGCTAACTTCCCATAAAAATCTAGTATAGAAAGAATCTACATTGCAAAGAGAGCATGATGGATGAGGAAACAAAGTTTTCTTTTGTACGTCGTGCAAAAATTGCGAGGTTGGACGTTTAGGGATTAATGCCTATTATCCTTGTGACATCATGCGTCCATATAATGAATGATGAACAGATTGCAACTTTTTTGTTGACTACATCATGTACAGTTTTTCATTCATCCAAAATTCTCTTTGTTCTTGTGCTAGTTGATTATCATTTGTATGGAATGAATCTTCAAAATAAGATATTGTGATTTTTTAAAATAAAGACAATTGGTTCTTGTCAAATTTCATTCTTAGTTCAAAAAGTGAGACCTTAACAACGATTTTCCAAAATAAGCAGAATCAAGGAATGGAAATCATGTCATCTTGCAGTGCACTCCAAATTCAATGCAACGATTTTTTATTTTTAGTTGTCAGTTTTGGATTTTTTTTTTATTGAATTTCAAATATAAAGCTTAATCATTTAATTACAATTTATTAATAAAATGTATGAAAAATCCAACCATATAGATCTAATATGCACATTGACATTTACAACTTAGCTTTGTACATCAACTCCATTTTTGATATTTATCAAACATTTTATAACGCATCTTTGAAGTAATTGTTGAATTGAGACTTTAAAGTGTTAAGTTTGATTAAGCTATATACTAGGGGTATTAAGGAGATTAATATCCAACCCACCTACCACATTAGATGAATCAATAATAATGGGATTGTAATAATTCATGCACAGTATGGAGTTCAATATAACATTTTGTAACTGTAAGGTTCCAAATCCCCTATTGCTTAGGTCAAATTTTATTGATATAATAACTTTACTCGGACCTATGGTGGGAGAGGAAATTTGGCATTATGTGAGGGAATTTAGAATGAATCAAACAAGGCTAACTTATTTAACCCTTAAAAGCCTTAGGGGTATTGAACAAAATATAGATGTATTATAATATGTGCCTTCCATATGTTTAATGAAGTTTGGTTCAATGGACAAAATGTAGGGCATTACTTCTACAAATTATCCATATAGTCAAGCCTCCAAAAAGCTTTAGATATTTATTTAATGAATTTAAATGCATTAAACTTTAAAAAATTTGTAAAAATTATAATTTCTCTTTCTAGAGTTTAAAATTTAGCATAATTAGTTAAAATTGGTTTATTTTTTGATAAATTTAAAAAATAAAAAATAAAAAATAAAAAGATGTAGGGAACATCATTACTTTCTCCAGTTAGCATATTCTAGAACACTAAAAGAAGGTTGAGGTGATCCACTTTGAAAAATTCTCCCCGGTGGCCCGGTGGAGTATAACTCAGATTGACATAATTCAAATTGTGTTAGAAAGTAGACTTGATGCAATATTTTTGTTTTCATTTCTTTTTTACACAGCTTATTTTCTTTCTAAGCAACCCATTATAGACGGGCAACCAACCAAAAATAGTCTCTTGAGAGCATGGAGGTTAAGATGTGTAGAAAGACCATTGAAGTACATCACAAAGAATCTTTGAAAGCCTAGGGCTTAGTAATGTAATGAGGTGGGACATGCACAAACAAACAACGTCCTCACCTTTCTCCAAATTTGGAGAATTTCAAAGATGTCTTATAAAATGCAAATAAGATGGATATTTTGAACTTGATGTATAAATAAAAGTTCTACATTATGAATTTTTGATTCTATCATATGGTTAGATCTATGATTGCCATCACCAGTATGTTTGTAAACAACATGAAACTTAAAATTCAAAATTATTTTGTAATTAAATTAAGAATAAAATATTGACAATTTGAGCATTAAACTTAGTGTGATTGGTTGAAATTAAGACTCTAACAATAGTGATTTTTGAAGATTTTTTGGTTGCTAAATTTTGTGTGTTGACTTTTTCAAAAGCACTTTTACAGTTTACACTCAAATGTTCAAAATTTTGGGTGAAGCACTACAACATGAAATGCGGCATAAAAATCTCAAAAGTCATTCTCTTTCTAATCAGATCACACATGTATGTAGCTAACTTCCCATAAACAATTTAGTAAAAAATCTACTCCAATAAAAAGTGCATGACGGAAAAGAAAATTGTGATTGTTTCTGTACGTCATCTTAAATATGGACAATCGGTCCTTTAGGGGTTACACTCATAATTGCAAAACAACACCATGGTGTACTTTCTTTTGTTGTCAATTACTTGAAGTGGTAAGAGCATGCCCAGCAGCATGTGTTTTGGAGGGACCAACGCCAAGATTTGATGTAGTCATCTCCATTTGCTTCGAAGTTTGGCCCAGCAACTACCCACTAACGCTAAATAATAGTTTTTGGAGCCAAAGTTTGAGGTTTCCTTGCCATCCAGAGAAGCTTTGGCGCAAGCAAATTTCTCACACCAAGCAAGCAAAGATACTCAATCAACAATTAAATAACAAGCTTGAAGACTATTCACCGGCCCGTGTTTCAAGGTCATCAAGTTACTTTCATAAAATCTTCGTTTTATAAGTTGCCTTGGTGTTCGCTCCAGGAATGTTGCTGGGGTACTTGTATAACATTCCTTCAAGTTAAAATTGGCCCTCAAATTCATGCTTGGCGAACAGATTTTCTTTTGAACTGCTGGGCATGCTCTAAACTACAGTAACGATGGTGCGAGCTTCATAAACCCGCGGCTAACACGTTTACTTAACCCTTTAGTGCCTAGGGTACTGTAGCTCAGAGCCCTGGATTTCAGTAGATTTTTTCATTGTGGTTGAGACTACCAAAAATAGAATGGGTTAAATTAGAAAGTAACCGTACAATTCTATTCTCAACTCGAGAGCACACATTTTATCAAAATTTGAGAATCATCCGATGGTGGGATCGGAAGATTATAGTATGTATTTGAACTGTATAATGCACGCTCAAAAACGAGATTTTGGAGGGTGTGTGACTTCAAAGTTAGATATAATTTGAGGTAAATTTTCAAAAATAAAAGCAAAGAAGTTCAGCTATGCCCTATGTCAACACCTCTCCGTTGCAATCTTTCATATCAAAAATAGACTCACACATAATTATTGTGAGATTTATAAGTGAAAGTGACTTGTCCATGTACCATTTAGGACAAAATTTTATACGTTGAAAATAGACAGGAGTGGGTACATTAGTCAAGATCGGATTACACACACTAATGGAAGATGAAGAAGAGAACACAATCCAAAAAAATAAAACAAGATAACAAACTTCCAAACACAAGAAATACTACACAATACAAATGTTGTATTTGTAAGTATTTACTGTATTTTCAAGTATTTGCAGTATTTTCGCGTTTTGTTGATAGGTATTTTGATAGTTGTACAATTCCAAATTGAAAATTTCTTTTTCTGGAAGGTGCGTAATGTATGTGGGCAAATCTGAACTTCAAAACTGAAGTTCCAATTCTTCATGGATTCTCTGCTATTTGCATTTCGGACGTTGTAGTGACCATAATGTGGTCAGCTAGGCACTAAAGGGTTAATGTTCCTCATTGTATTTTCTTGTGTTTGTGTGCTTAGGTCGATGCTTTTTGATAACCTTTCTCTCATGAATAGCTATATACTAGTACAAAACTATGACAAAAAAAACCACCCAAAAGCGGCTGCAGTTCTTTTGACAAGCCTGATCTAAAGTCAAATTGTAAAGAAATAGGCTTTCCTGCTTGATTTGGAGAAGATGCAAAATATTTATACATTTCACTTCGTAATTAAACTAATCAAATGAATGACTCAATGCTCCTTTCAAGGTCCTCCTATTTGGTCTTTTTAATTCGCTCCTCAATGACATTTTCCAAATCAAGTGGTTGATTTGATTTCTTTCCTCTATTTCTTCGGCGATCCACTACTACAGTTGGTTGTCCTAAAACCACCAACTTCAGCAATATGGCCTATTTTTGGTAGTGCTAAATTTGAAAAAAAAATATGACCACATTCGAAATAGGTTTTGATGAGGATTGCAAAAATTTGCAACATCTACTTCACATTTGTCAATTTTACACAAAATTCCAAAGTGGAAAGTAACCTATAAGACCCATACATCATATACCAATTTCCTAAGTTCACACTTTGTTGTTCCTAATTCTGCTCATGAGCTAACCCAAAACCACCCACTATTTCTTCACAATGCTTGGCATGCCACTCATCTACTTGAATAGTGAAATTGGTGGTTTTGAGTCTCAACTGTGGTGGCCCCAAGAAAGTTCTACATGTCATAATTGGGGGAGGTGGTGGTTTTAGGACATCCTACCTTACCTTCTTCAACAAGTCCACTTATTCAATGCTTCCATCTCGTGCTCATAGCTAGAGCCTGGGCAAGAGTAACTTGGGTATCTGATCCTCTCATTACTGTTCCATGAAAAACAAGGTGCATGCTAGAAAGTTGGGATTATGATGCATACCAGAAAAGAAGTTTGAGGGATTAAACGAAAGGGGATGGACAAGAATGTTTTCAGAGCATAGTTACACATTTGAGAAGGGGAAGTGAGAGGAACATAAGCCTCTGAAAGGTTGTCAACAAGGGTTAAACCCATCTCATTGAGCCCACATCCATGTGAAATCGGCCTTAGAATGTTTTATTCATTTCCAAACTTAGATTGACTCAAATTTGACGTCATTGGAAAGAATGCAAAATTTCCTACAAGTTCCAAAAAGCAAAAAAAAAGGATCAATAAAAAATTCCAGCCCAAAATTAGCTACAACCGTTAAGGGTTGATCGAAGTCAATGTCAAATGAGACCATCGTCAATGGCTAAAGACACAAGAAGTTTCAAACTGTCTTGAACAATACACAGTTGAAGTCATCTAAAAACTGAAAACCCCATAAAATGTTCAATGACTTGAAATACCACCGCATATACATATAGTGACCATCCATCTGCACTTAAAAAAAAAAAACGCCAAAGATTCGTTTATGATTCCCCTGACTGAGAGATTAAACTTCTGAGTAACAAATAGCCCGTTTAGCCACTAAACCCTAAACCCTAAAACACTTACAACTCTAACCAAGGATATTTTACAAACTAACATTGAATGTTTGGAAAATCATAAACCTGTAGTCTGCCACATAAAAATATCCGCCACAACAGTCCGCAGCTGATCCATGTGGAGCTTCACAATCATGTTCTTCCTCTCCACCTCCTGAAACCACAAAATAGAAACACATCCTCTTCAACACAAAAGTTTTCACTAAAGTGTTTGATTAAATAACCCCTACAGGACCAAGCATTCATGGTTTTAAAATGACAAATTCAATTGATGTTACTCCCTCCGTCCCAAAGTTATTGTCCAACTTGTTTGCTTGGTATTTCTTTGAGCCAATTTCATTGATCATGTTGTAAGAAACATGATTAAAAAAGGTTCCAAATTATGTCACTAGAATGAACATTGCATATGTTCATTGCAACCTAAATAAAATTAGCCACAAGGAAGTATTTTTTTGACCTACATAAAAAAGCACTTTCAAACATGACTTTCAAACATGACTTTCAAACATGACAAATAACTTTGGGACGGAGGGAGTATTGTGAAAAATCAATAATTCAGATGGAACCAAATTCTCTATCAACCAAATCAGTGAATATCATTGCTTGTGTTGGTGAAGAAGAAAATGAATTTTATCAAAAGCTAAAAACTGTACCTCTCTAAGATCGGCCGCTCGTCGTTTCAGGTATTCCGTTTCGGTGTCGACGTTCTCTGCAGGAGCCGCACCTTCACCGTCCGCCCTCACCGCCTGCCATTGCAAACCCTAAACTGCTATAACTCTGCATTCTGCGAAGAGTTTGTTTTGGAAACGAAACAAACAGACGGAAACAATAAAGAATGGCCTTAAACCCTTAGATACTTCCCCTGTACCGGTAGATTTGACTAATATCCAGAGGTCCATGACAATGTAGCTTTGTTTTGTAAATAACTGCTTTCTCGATGCTTCAAGTGTAATCAAGTGTGCGAAGCCATTGCAACCCTAAACTGCTAGAACTCTGCATTCTGCGAAGAGTTTGTTTTGGAAACGAAACAAACAGAAGGAAACAATAAAGAATGGCCTAAAACCCTTAGGTACTTCACCTGTACCGGTAGATTTGAATAATTTCCAGAGGTCCATGACAATGTAGCTTTGTTTTGTAAATTACTGCTTCAAGTGTAATCAAGAGTACGAAGCCATTGCAACCCTAAACTGCTATAACTCTGCATTCTGCGAAGATTATGTTTTGGAAACGAAACAAACAGACGGAAACAATAAAGAATGGCCTAAAACCCTAAGGTACTTCCCCTGTACCGGTAGATTTGAATAACTTCCAGAGGTCCATGAAAAGGTAGCTTTGTTTTGTAAATTACTGCTTTCTCGATGCTTCAAGTGTAATCAAGAGTGCGAGGACAAAGCTCATGAATAATTAACATTTCTTTCAGCAAAACCTTGGTCGCAGTAAACCCTAACCTGAGTGAGCTTGACAATGGCAGCCACCGTGGCACGAAGCGCGCCCGTGGCCGTCTTGTAGCGAACTCGGGTGGCATCCAAGGCCGCCAATCCTTCGGCACTGTCGGATCCTTTCTCGTCCTCATTGCCCGCTGATTCCGTGGCCTGCAAAGACGGGGCCACCCAGAAGCTCGGGCTGCAGAGCGCGCGGTTTAGCGAAAGCAAAATGTCGTGCGCCGCCTCCACCACGGTGTCCAGCTGCTTCTGCCCGTCCACGGCCAGATCCACCAACGTCTTGGTTGGGGCTTGTACCTCTGCAGCCGCAGCAGCAGGAGCGGCCTCCATCGCCATAGCCAGCGCTTCTGTTGCGAAACCAGGGTGCGAGACGACGCAAAAACGTGAACCCAGCGTTCTGTATACCGGGCTGTGGGAGCATCCCCATCGGACGACCACGGCATATGTGGGATAGTGGACGGGATGATTATCATCCACTGCGAAGCCGACATTCGTTTCATCACGTACAGTGATTTCTGTTGCTAACGTTAGCCAACTCGGTACAGAAAATTTGGGTCCCAAATTGATATAAAGGGTTTTTTGAATAAAAAAGAAGGGATAATAGCGAGATTTCCTAGATGTGTAGTCTCTTTAAACCTATGTGGGATGGTGAACGGGATGATTTTCATCCACTACGAGACCGACATTCATCTCGTCACGTTCACTTCCGTACAGTGATTTTGTTGCTAATTTTAGCCAGATTGGTACTCCCTCCGTCCCAAAATTATTGTCCTAGTTTTTGGCAATAAGGTCGAGACACCTAAAACCGATCAAATAAGACATGTACTATACTTGGGATAGATGAATTGATATTTTGATTATTTTCCTCTTTTAGCACTACAAAAATTAAGAAGTTTTCATATTTAATTAATTAATTTTTGATAATTATTTGAATAAGTAAAAAAAATTAAAGTGCAAAGTTGTAGGTGTACCCAAAACCGATCATATGCTCTAATGTACAAATGAGGTACATCTTTCCTTTTAAAATCTAAAAATTAGGCCTAATCGGTTTTGGGTCGGGAATGGATGTCTCAATCTTATTTGTCCTATGTTTCATACTTCAAACATGAGCTTTGTCCACTTCAAGCAGGGCGGACAACAAGAGTGACACAAAAACTACATACTATTATTAAAGATAGATCATTTTTCGAGTACAAAGACAATTTTTTTGACAAAAAAAATGTGTTAAATTAAAACACGGCAAATACTAGGACAATAATTTTGGGATAGAGGGAGTACATGAAATTTGGGCTTGCTAGTTGATACAAAGGGTTTTTGAATAAAAAAGAAGGAATAATAGTCAAATTTCCTTCATAGAGTCAAGATGTGTAGCCTCTTTAACCTCTAAACACCCTATGGGGATAGTATATATGTTGTCGTATAATTGGGATTTGCTACCGACAATAAACTCTAAATTTAGATTTCAATAGATTGCTAGAACCGCATTGATCTAAATTTCAACTTCTCTTTTGAACTCAAACTCATTCAAAGTGTGGATTCATTCCAAATACAACCAAAATACAACATATTCTACTGGCCGCAAAGGCACGTCCAGACGTTTAGGAGTTAAACCTATGTATCACCTAGTATTGCCTAGGTAGCACATGTGTATTACCGTGATATTACGTATACATTAATTTGAAAAGAACATCCAAGGTGTCTAATAACATTCTTAAGTATTAAGGTATTGTACCGCCTACTGCTTGGTTGGTTTTTTTTACTGATACGGTAACTCTCCTTAGTTAAAACATGGAGTCAAAGATGGCACTTGTCATTATATGAGGGAGTTTAGAGGAGTCAAGCTAGACAAACTTTTTTGTTGTTCGGGTTTAATTTACCATTTGGGGTGCTAAACTCTACAAAAAATAAAAATATCAAGGAAAAATATTGATAAATTTTTTTACATATATAAAAATTTGAATTTGAAGGTTGAAAAGAGTTTGGTACTTGGTTTGAAGTGAATCTAATGGAATGTGACCTCCTACATTAAACATTTATGCTTGAAAAGTTTAGAAAATTGACATGTGGCTATTTTGGTTGATTTTGATAAACAAATAAGATTCCTGCATAACAAAATATTTTTTGTAAAATAAAAAATATTTTATAAAAATGAATGTAATTAATATGAATTTTGAAAATAAAATTATATTCATATATCCACTTGTGACTAGTCTATTAGCAATTTATCATTTCTTTTCATACTGTACCTCTTTTCACTTACATTCTTTTCCCATAATGAGTTTATAGATTTTGATGCTAGTAGATTAATTATTTTTTTATACTTTCAATTTCTTTCCTTAGAAAAATATTATTTTGTATAAGTTATTGGACATGTCAAATTTTCAATTTAAAAGATGGAAAAAAAAACTTCACTTTTTAAAAAGATTGATTTTATTATTTCTAGTTTTTGGGATTCAAGCCATATTATTTACAATCAACACTAAAATTCTACAAGAAAATACTTTAATAAGTTAAATAAAAATTACTATAAATATATATTTAAAAAAATATGAAATCGACAAAGAGTTTAGCATTGATTTGAAAAGGGTACTTGGAGACAATTTTTGATCTTAAACGACTAAAAAATGTGTAGCGGTTTTGTAATTGTTCAACATCATTAACTTATGATAATTGACTCTTCAAACCCAAATAGCTACTACCTCTTCAAGTTTTTAACACATGTGAGTTCACCTATTAGTTGACCTAATGTTATAGATTTTATTTTTTACTAACCTATTTATCATTCTTTAATTCACAACTATATTGTATTGTTGTTACTATAATAATTTTCGGGTTTGTGTAGCATTTTGTGGCATGTTATGTAGTGCTTTGTAGAGTGTTGCGCAACACTTTGTGAAGTGGTGTAGCACTTTGTTGGGTGTTGCACAACGTTTTAGGGGATTATTTGTAGCGCTTTGGGGGTTTTAGCTTAGTCTTTCGGAGTGTTTTCTGTAGGTATTTGGAAAACCATTTAGATATCCACAATTTATGGACTCAAGTTCTACGTTTATACTCGTGAACTTTGACCTTCCAAGAGTTTGAAGGAATTTAGGGAAACTTAATGGATGGTTCCTACTGCAGATCATAGCTAACCTACCCTTTAATATAACCACACAAGTCGTGAAACAGCTTCTTCCCCTCGGAAGTACGTTCTTCCATATCATCCTTCTTCTTCATCACTTTGGGGGGATTTTGGCTAAGCGTTTTAGAGTGTTCTATCTAGCGCTTTAGGAAGTTTTGGAGTAGTACTTTGGAGGGTTTTGTGTAGCGCATTGGGGTGCTTTGGCATAGGGTTTTGGAGTGTTTCACATACTAGCATTTCGGGGTGTTCTTTGTAGCTCTTTCGGGTGCTCTGGCAAAGCACATTGGGGGTGCTTGGCATACGGTTTTGCGAGCGGTTATGGAGTGTTTCACATACTAGCATTTTGGGGTGTTCTTTGTAGCTCTTTCGGGTGCTCTGGCAAAGCGCATTGAGGTGTTTTGGTGTAGTACACCAAGGTATTTTGTTGTAGTACACTAGCGTTTTGGAGTATTTGAAGTAATAAAGTGTAGCGCTTTGGGTTGTTTGGACGTGGCACATTGGAGCTATTTTTTTGTGTAGCGCATTGGAGTTCTTCGTCTGCACAGGTTCGAACAACATTGTTGTAGTTCAATGATGATTCTTTAACTCGGCTAAGACCTTGTATTAGATGTGGAATTTTAGAGTTCTTAATGGTCACTGGAATAGGTCAATAGCAACATTTCAATTCATTTATAGCAATGTTGGCATTTCAGATCCCAAAAGCACAACCCTCTTAAAACTTAAGAGTTGATATATCAATCCCTAAGTTCATTTGGTAAACCTCTTTTCACTCAATTCATTTGCCTTATTTCATACAATGATATGAAGAGTCTTGATTTGACCATAAATACATATTATTTGGGTTTGCAAGTGATCAATGGCGAGGTGGAAATTTGTGCAGGGAGATTGAAACACGATCAATACATCTGTGGAGAAAAGCTACAAACAGATCAATCATGGCATTAAGCAGTCGGAGATCTCGGCGTTTGCGCACGGGCAAAAAATCAGAACCAGAGCGAGAGACTCACGCGAAGTTGCCGGAGGAGGTACAGGAACAGATCCTCGCTCGCCTCACCCTCCCCGACATCGCCAACTCGCTCCCATGCCTGTCCAAATCCTGGCACGCTCGGATGTTTGCGGACTCGTCGAGCTTCAGGAAGGTCCTCGATCGCAAGCATCCGAAAATGATGGCCATAGTCAAGATGGAGCGGCGATTCCAGCTCAAGGTTGCGGCGTTCGATTTCGCCTCCGGTAAATGGCATTACCGTGTGCTTGGACATCTGCTAGACGACACGGACTACCACCGCAACTTCACCCGGGGGTACGTGAACCACGCGTGCTTTGCGCACCAGGGAGGGTTGCTGTGTTTCGTGTTCTGCAGGCAAAGGCAACCGTGTCCCAGCGTGGTGTGCAACCTGCTCACGAACGAGTGGAGGGCGATTCCGTTTCTAGATGGCGAACCTGTCCTTCTTCAACTCGCCGTCGATGACACAACATGCCATTACAAAATTACAGTGGTGTACAGACCGTATCCCAGAAAGCTGAACGTCATGTCGATGTCGTACAGTACCAGTACTGCTGCAGGGGTTTATGATTCCGCGACCGAGTTGTGGAGCAGAAAGGATGATGGCGTGGTGTGTGGGTGGGAACTCTACAACAGCGAACAATACACGCGCTGCTTCATCTGCGGGTCAGGAGAGTTGTCAAACAGGAGCATGCTGTGGCACACTTCCAGCCTCCGCCCGGAACGGCGTGCAGCCGCCTTCATGACCGCCAGAGATGGGGAAGAGCGGTTCTTCGAATTGAGGCAGGAGCATGCCGAGGACACGTACTACGGGGTTTTGGAATGTGTCGCAGACGACAGCGTTGTCGGGGGCTTGAGGACGATCGAGTCTTCCAAGAGCTCGTTGCCGGTGTCGGCTTCGTCTGTCGAATTCAACGAAGTGAAGTTCATGGACACGGACCGCTTTCTGCTGTTGCTTGTGAACCTGCAGAGGTACAACGAAACCACGGTGATCGTCCGTGACCGAGTGAGTGGAGAATGGCACGAGATTCCAGCGTTGCCGAAAGAATTCAGCAGGATGTCGGACTCGCCCGGCAAGTACTTCATGTGTGACTTACGTTGGAATGCTAGTCCCGGCCTGAGCTCAGCATATATAGTTACTTAATTGCATGTCTAGACTAAGTTCTCTATTATCTTTGAGGCCTACACGTACATGCATGCACAAGTTAGGGCTTTTCTTTCTTTCTTTGGAATGCCAACTAAGAGTAGAATGCGTGATTCCTCGTTGTGACATTCAAATGTGAAACTATGCTCAAACACTTGAAGCTCTTAATGGTGAGGCCAGGGAATTCTGGCGAAAATGGAAGAATAGATTCTGCTGGATCCGTAGCCTTAGGTTTTCACTGTCATTGTTGTTCACGCATCAGAGGCCAAGCACTTACAGATGACATATTGGTGAGTCCAGGGTGATGACTGTAAATATTTCCCTAGTGAGAAACTCCATCACTTGATGTCCTTTGATTATAAGCAACCGTCCGTCAGCACAGTAAGTTTCTTTCTGCTCGTCAGAATCATCTTCTGGGCAAGGTTTTGAGCCTCGAGTGGAAAAGAATGTCAGTTACAATTGTGAATTCGTGCTTCCCCTCACCTACAAGAACAGGGCTAAAGTGCAATGTCACAGGGTTCTAAAGTGATTGTGATAATGAGCTGATCATTCGTGACAGAGGTCAATGATACTGTGTGTATGCAGAAAGTGGAATACTTCACCATGCCAGTACTCTACAAAATGCTATTATACTGCAAAGTTAAGTTCGTGTACATCGCAGCTGCTAATTTACAATCATGGGCTGCAAATTTCAGAAGACCCACTCCCTGCCTAGCGTTGCTAGTCATGTTGGACATGTCTCATGTAAGGAAGCTTTATACCTTTGAACAATCTGACGCAGAGCGTAGAATATGAATGAACTTAAATATAATATGCATTTGTTAACATGATGGGTTTTTACCTTCGTGATATGGGACTGTTGGATTTTGTAGAGCAAGGAAGAGCATGATTCCCTCTGTGGAAGCCAGGGTTGCAAAGGCAGTTACCTGTGCTACACAGGACCTGGAGCATATGACGAGGTTAGTTACAGAATCGATCGGACACTCTAGAATTGACGATATCTTCAATTGGACAAAATTTAACAATACTATTCATTAGTAGTGTTTATAATCTGGTAGCTGAGACCTTGAATATTCCAAATACAGTAGTTGTTTGTTATGAAGCTGAAGTAGGACATGAGCCACACTTGTTAGAGCTCTCATATTGCATGAAAATTATCATCTAGCGTGTTTGTTAGTTGTCTGACTTTGCATACTCTAGTTGCTATTTTTCTAAAGGTCTGAGTATGCGGGACTGGGATTGTTAGATCTTTCAAATCTTTGATTCCTTTCTCCAGTCTTTTGATATACCTACAGTTAATTTTTTCTTTAACAGGCTCTCTGTTTAATACTTTTTCCAGATTAATACACTTTTTATGGAAGTAAATAGACGTTTGGGAGCTTATGACTTCTTTCTTTTAACATTATTATTTTATTCTAAAACAAGTTGAGGTATTGTTCATGGTGCAGGTGCTGAAAGAGTACCATGGCATCCTTGACCGTCATAATCTTTTATTGCAAGCTTGCACAAGTGGAGCTGTGAATATCACAGAGGAAAGAGTGGAGCTGTGACTATCACAGAGGAAAGAGATCTGAAGCAGGCCGGTCTAGGACCAAGTTTGCTAGATGGACTTCCACATTGGGTCATCAAATACGCTGGAGGAATTGTAAGAATATATTTGGTCCACTTTGTCAATTTGGTTTCAGTTGCTGAGATCCTCATCAGGGTGGATTCTATAATTTGTGTGTTTCTTATCTAGTTGAAACAAGATGATCTAGTTTAAGACCCTACATCCAATCTGTAGTATCGGTAATCACTGCCACATGCTGTTCTTGAAAGACACATTCCCATTAATTGACCCTCAATTCTGCATTCAGTTTTATTCCTAATAAATTCAGCAATTTTTATGGTCTGAGTAAATGGTTTGTATCTAATGTCTTGTGCAGGTTTCTTATCTGAATTTTGAACGGCAACGACTTCCTCATGAACTAATGAAGGCGACATACAGAAACACACTGGATTGGAGATCGACAGACAAGACATAGAAGTCCAGGTTATTAGTGGCGAATTTTTTGCTCGTATCATTTTCTTGACTTTCTGGTTCTTAGTGTACCTTCTATTTCTGACGCCTGCAACCTGATTGTAATATTATAGTTCTTTGAAGTCTTGTATGTCCCCCTTGTCTAAAATCCGTTTTTATGTATTCTTTGTGATTTCTTGTAGACTGAGGGAGTGTATAACCAGCGGCTTCAGAATCTTGCCATCACCTTGGATAAGGTAATATTTTCTATATAAAGACGCAGTCCCTTCTGCAAGATGAGTGCTGCATGGAAAATTCCAATGGTTTCAGGTTTTTGCAGCAACGTCTGGGAATTTCGCTCTACTATTGGTGATGTGCTCGGATTTTTAACGTATGTTCACATGCTAGAGAAACTGAAGTTCTTATCCCTTGGGTTCCTCAGGTTCGTCATATCTTGACTAAGCTGTATGGCGAGGGGGCATGCACGGCACCTCCACCTCTACGAATGCTTGAGCCTCATGAGTTGGTGGATTTCATATGGAAGGGGAAGGATTCGGTTGTTGGGGAGCTTCTTCAGTGCATGGCTGTCCATGCTCCGGAAGGTTTGGCAGATTTGACTCGTCAAATTCAAGAGCACAACCCACCTCCAGGGGGGGATATCGAAGAAAACCTTCGGAAGTCTCTACTTTGGTACATTCCCCACCTTTGCTTTGATTCCTGGTTCTTTACAAGCAATTAGGAAGTTTTGTATTTTGCTTTGCTTTGTGCGCATCACTCAAAGGTGTTGTTGAAACCAGGCTGAGGGACACTCTTCGCAAAGTTCCAGCCACTTGTGTGGGTCGCCACGATGCAGCGGCCGATTTGATACACCTCTATGCGTACACCAAGCACTTCTTCACGAACTATGTAAGTTATTTTCTTCCAAAAGAGTTGGGCGGTCTTTCTCAGGATGAAGAGTTTGTGTTCGCTACATATGGCAATATGAACTCGTGCATTTTGAATCATCAGTAGTACAATCATTTGCTGATGGATTGCTGTTGTCTCCTCGACAGGATTATGGGATGGTTGAGTCCCAACCAATCTTGATATATGCATGCGATTTGGGTCCAAAACATTCGGGCTCTGGACCTTACATGTTCCGTAAGAGCTACAGAAAGAATTATATTTGGGGTCAGTTGATATCATGGTTTCGACAAACATCAGCAGATCCTGGAGCCAGCCTGGTCCAGGACCGTCGTGGGTGCCTCATGCTTCCAGATATTTCGTCCTGCTACGCCAGATCCATTCAACATCACTTCCGTTATGGATATAGCAACAAAGACCGCAAGAGGATGGTCTTTCACATGGTAGGCCATCAGCTTCCCTATTGCAGCCCATCCACATCATTTTTGAAGTATACAGCATAAGCAAAGTGTATCTCTTTTGGGCCTTCTTTCCTACTATGTTAATTGAAAATGACAGTGTCTGGAAAAACATTCGCAGTTATGAACATCTTGGCATCTTTTATGTACTAATGAATGTATTATGCAAATGCAGGAGACCCAACCACAAAAGAAGTGGACTCGGAAATTCACTCGAGAATTATGGAATTTCAAGAGTGATCTAGAGGACTGTGGCAGGCTCAGGTTTAGTGAAAGTAAAATGTTGTGCGCCGCCTCCACCACGGTGTCCAGCTGCTTCTGCCCGTCCACGGCCAGATCCACCAGCGTCTTGGTTGCGAGGGCAGGGGCTGGAGCCTCTGCAGCAGCAGCAGCAGCAGGAGGAGCGGCCTCCATCGCCATAGCCAGCGCATCTGTTGGGTGCGAGACGACGCAAAAACATAAACCGAGCGTTCTGTATACCGGGCTTTAGGAGCATCCCCATCGGTCGACCACGGTATATGTGGGATGGTGAACGGGATGATTGTCATCCACTGCGAAACCAACATTGGTTTCATCACGTACAGTGATTTCTGTTGCTAATGTTAGCCAACTCGGTACAGAAAATTTGGGTCCCTAATTGATTTAAAGGGCTTTTAACCCCTAACCGCCCAACCATGCAATATGCATGATGTACGGATTTGAACTCCGATTTCTCATTCATCATGCACTTTTTGCAGTGTGAAATTTTTACTGAAACTTTTATGGGAAGTTAGCTTCGTGCATGTGTGAACCGATTAGAAAGGGGATGATTTGTGAAATTTTTATGCCTCATTTCATGTTGTAGTGTTCCACTCCAAATTTGGAATCTTTAAGTGTAAAAGTGCTCTTGAAAAAGTCAAGTACTAAAAATAAGCAATCAAAAAATCTCCAAAAATCACTATAGTTAGAGTATTACATTTCAACCTATCACAGCAAATTTCATTTTTAGATTGTCAATATCTTATTCGTAATCATATTACAAAAGAGCTCTAAATTTTATGTTTGAAAATTCTTACACAAATATTAGTGATAGCAATCGCAAATCTAACCGTATGGATAGAATCTTAAATGCATAATGTACAACTTTTATTCATTCATCAAGTTGAAAATATCCCTCTTAGTTGCATTTTATAATGCATCTTTGAAATATTGCCAAATCTGAAAAAGGTGAGGACGTTTAGGGGTTAAATAAAAAAGAAGCGAGATTTCTTAGGTGGAATCAAGATGTGTAGCCTCTTTAAACCTATGTGAAATGTTGAATGGGATGATTGTCATCCACTGTGAGACCGACATTCATCTCATCACGTTCACTTCCGTACAATGATTTTGTTGTTAATTTTAGCCTAATTGATACTCCCTCCGTCCCAAAATTATTGTCCTAGTTTTCGGTAATTTCTTTTTTGCAATACGGTCGAGACACCTAAAACCGATCAAATGAGACATGTACTATATTGGGGATAGATGAATTGATATTTTGATTATTTTCCTCTTTTAGCACTACAAAAATTAAGAAGTTTTCATATTTAATTTTTTTTTTTTTGATAATTATTTGAATAAGTACAAATTTTTAAAGTGCGAAGTTGTAGGTGTACCCAAAACCGATCATAAACTCTAATGTACAAATGAGGTACATCTTCCCTTTCAATATCTAGAAATTAGGTCTGATCGGTTTTGGGTCCCTAGTCAGGAATGGGTGTCTGAACCTTATTTGATATATGTTTTATACTTCAAACGTGAGCTTTGTTCACTTCAAGCACGGCGGACAACAAGAGTGACACAAAAACTACATACTACTACTGAAGATAGACGATTTTTCGAGTACTGAGACGGTTTTTTTCACAAGAAAAATGTGCTAACTTCTCTTTTGAACTCAAACTCATTGAAAGTGTGGATTCATTCCAAATACAACCAAAATACAACATATTCTATTGGTCGCAAAGGCACGTTCAGACATTTAGGAGTTAAATCTATGTATCACTTAGTATTGCATAGGTAGCACATGTGTATTACTGTGATATTACGTATATATTAATGTGAAAAGAACATCCAAGGTGCCCTATAACATTCTTAAGTATTAGAGTATTGTATCGCCTACTGCTTGGTTGGTTTTTTTCTGATACAATAACTCTCCTTAGAACATGGAGTCAAAGATGACACTTGTCATTATATGAGGGAATTTAGAGGAGTCAAGCAAGTAAGACGAATATTTTTGTTGTAAGGGTTTAACTTACCATTCGTGGTGCTAAACTCTACAAAAAATAAAAATATCAAGGAAAAATATAAATAAATTTTTTTACATATATAAAAATTTGAATTTGAAGGTTGAAAAGAGTCGGTTACTTGGTTTGAAGTGAATGGAATAGAATGTGACCTCCTACATTAAACATTTATGTTTGAAAATTTTAGAATTTTGACATGTAGCTATTTTGGTTGGTTTTGACAAACAAATAAGATTCATAGACAACAAAATATATTTAATATAAAATATAAAATATTTTATAAAATTGAATGTAATTAATATGAATATTAGAAATAGAAATATTTATAGTCATATATCCACTTGTGAATAGTCTATTAGCAATTTATCATTTCTTTTCATAATGTACCTCTTTTCACTTACATTATTTTCCGATAATGAATTTATAGATTTTAATTTTAGTAGATTAATTATTTTTTTATACTTTCAATTTCTTTCCTTAGAAAAACATTATTTTGTATAAGTTATAGGACATGTCAAATTTTCAATTTTACATATGGAAAAAAAAGCTTCACTTTTTAAAAAGATTGATTTTTATTATTTCTAGTTTTTGGAATTCAAGCCTTATTATTTACAATCAACACTAAAATTCTACAAGAAAATACTTTAATAAGTTAAACAAAAATTACTGTAAATATTTTTTTATTTTTTTATTTTTTTTATTTTTATTTTTTATTTTTTAAAAAAAAATATGAAATCGACAAGAGTTTAGCATTGATTTTGAAATGGGTATTTCGAGGCAATTTATGATCTTAAACGACTAAAAAATGTGTAGACGTTTTGTAATCATTCAACATCATTAACTTTTGATATTTGACTTTTCACACCTAAATAGCTACTACCTCTTCAAGATTTTAACACATGTGAGTTCACCTGTTAGTTCACCTAATGTTATAGATTTTATTTTTTACTAACCTATTTATCATTCTTTAACTCACTATCATATTGCATTGTTGTTACTATAGTAATTTTGGGTTTGCGTAGCGTTTTGTAGCATGTTGTGTAGTAGTTTGTGGAGTGTTGCGCAACATTTGGTGGAGTGGTGTAGCACTTTGTTAGGTGTTGTACAACGTTTTAAGGGAATATTTGTAGCGCTTTGGGGGTTTTGGCTTAGTCCTTTGCTCCCCCACAACCCCGTTTTCACGGTTTAGGCTACTCCCATTTCGTTCGCCGCTACTATGGGAATCGCTTTTGCTTTCTTTTCTTCTAGCTACTAAGATGTTTGAGTTTTCCTCTGGCTACTAAGATGTTTCAGTTCGCCGGGTTGTCTCTTGCCTGCCTATGAATTCAGGTGGAGTGTTTTGTGCAACGCTTTCGGGGTTTTAGCTTAGTCCTTTGCTCCCCCACAACCCCGTTTTCACAGTTTAAGCTACTCCCATTTCGCTCGCCGCTATTATGGGAATCGCTTTTGCTTCCTTTTCCTCTAGCTACTAAGATGCTTCAGTGTTCCTCTGGCTACTAAGATGTTTCAGTTCGCCGGGTTGTCTCTTGCCTGCCTATGAATTCGGGTGGAGTGTTTTGTGCAACGCTTTCAGGGTTTTGGCTTAGTCCTTTGCCCCCCCACAACCCCGTTTTCACGGTTTAGGCAACTCCCATTTCGCTCGCCGCTACTATGGGAATTGCTTTTGCTTTCTTTTCCTCTAGCTACTAAGATGCTTCAGTTTTCCTCTGGCTACTAAGATGTTTCAGTTCGCCGGGTTGTCTCTTGCCTGCCTATGAATTCAGGTGGAGTGTTTTGTGCAGCACTTTGGGGGTTTTGGCTTACTCCTTTGGAGTGTTTTGTGTAGAACTTTGGGGGGGATTTTGGCGTAGCATTTTAGAGTGTTTTGTGTAGTGCTTTAGGAAGTTTTGGAGTAACGCATTGGGGTGTTTCGGCATACGGTTTTGGAGTGTTTCACATAGCATTTCGGGGTGTTCTTTGTAGCTCTTTGGGGTGCTCTGGCAAAGCGCATTGGGGTGTATCTCTGTTGCCAATTGGGGTGTTTTATAAATAGTGCTTTGTGGGTTGAAAAGTAATCCATAGCGCTTTGGGGGTTTTTCTGTAGCGCTGTGGACGGTTTTCTGTAGCGCTTTGGACGGTTTTCTCTAGCGCTTTGAACGGGTTTCTATAGCACTTTGTAGCACTTTAAAGGGTGTTCTCTAGTCCTTTGGAAGGATGTTTGTAGCACTTTTGAGTGTTTAATGTAGCGCTTCGGGGTGTTTGGCATTAGCGCATTGAGGTGTTTTGGCGTAGTATACCAACAGATTTTGTTGTAGCGCATTTGAGTGTTTTTGCACAGCGCTTTGGAGTATTTGAGGTGATAAAGTGTAGCGCTTTGGGTTGTTTAGGCGTGGGGCATCGGAGCTATTTTTTTGCGCAGCGCATTGGAGTTGTTCGTCTCCACAGGATCGAACAACATTGTTGTAGATCAACGATGATTCTTTAACTCGGTTAAGACCTTGTATTAAATGTGGAATTTTAGAGTTCTTACTGGTCATTGGAATAGCTCAATAGCAATATTTCAATTCGTTTACAGCAATGTTGGCATTTTAAATTCCAAATACACAACCCTCTTACAAATTAATACTTGATAAATCAAACCCACCAAGGTATATTTAGTAAACCTCTTTTCACTCCATTGGTTTGCCTTATTTCATACAACGATAGCAAGACAATTCTGATTTGCCTTATTTCATACAACGACAGCAAGACAATTCTGATTTGGCCATTAATAGACCTTTTTTGGGGTTTGCAAGTGATGTCGAGATGGAAATCTATGCAGGGAGATTGAAACTCAGTCAACATAGTTGTGGAGAAAAGCTACAAAAGGATCAATCATGGCACTAAGCAGTCGGAGATCTCGGCGTTTGCGCACGGGCAAAAAATCAGAACCAGAGCGAGAGACTAACGCGAAGTTGCCGGAGGAGGTACAGGAACAGATCCTCGCTCGCCTCACCCTCCCCGACATCGCCAACTCGCTCCCATGCCTGTCCAAATCATGGCACGCTCGGATGTTTGCGGACTCGTCGAGCTTCAGGAAGCTCCTCGATCACAAGCATCCGAAAATGATGGCCATAGTCAAGATGGAGCGGCGATTCCAGCTCAAGGTTGCGGCCTTCGATTTCGCCTCCGGTAAATGGCATTACCGTGTGCTTGGACATCTGCTAGACGACACGGACTACCATCGCAACTTCACCCGGGGGTACGTGAACCAGGCGTGCTTTGCGCACCAGGGAGGCTTGCTGTGTTTCGTGTTCTGCAGGCAAAGGCAAGCCTGTCCCATCGTGGTGTGCAACCTGCTCACGAACGAGTGGAGGGCGATTCCGTTTCTCGATGGCGAACCTGTCCTTCTTCAGCTCGCCGTCGATGACACAACAAGCCATTACAAAATTACAGTGGTGTACAATTCCACAAAGTTGAACGTCATGTCGATGTCGTACAGTACTAGTACTGCTGCAGGGGTTTATGATTCCGTGACCGAGTTGTGGAGCAGAATGGATGATGGCGTGGTGTGTGGGTGGGAACTCTACAATAGCGAACAATACACGCGGTGCTACTTTAATTACGGGTCAGGGGAATTGTCCAACAGGAACATGCTGTGGCACACTAACACCCTCCGCCCGGAACGACGTGCAGCCGCCTTCATGACCGCCAGGGATGGGGAAGAGCGGTTCTTCGAATTGAGGCAGGAGCATGCCGAGGACACGTACTACGGGGTTTTGGAATGTGTCGCAGACGACAGCGTTGTCGGGGGCTTGAGGACGATCGAGTCTTCCAAGAGCTCGCTGCCGGTGTCGGCTTCGTCTGTCGAATTCAACGAAGTGAAGTTCATGGACACGGACCGCTTTCTCCTGTTGCTTGTGAACCTGCAGAGGTACAACGAAACCACGGTAATCGTCCGTGACCGAGTGAGTGGAGAATGGCACAAGATTCCAGCGTTGCCGAAAGAATTCAGCAGGATGTCGGACTCGCCCGGCAAGTACTTCATGTGTGACTTACGCTGGAATGCTAGTCCTTGAGCTCAGCATATTAGTTATTTGCATGTCTACTAAGTTCTCTATTTGAGGCCTGCGCGTATGTGCATGCACAAGTTAGGGCCTTTTTTCTTTCTTTCTTTGGAATGCCAAGTGTAGAATGCATGATTCCTCGTTGTGACATTCAAATGTGTAAGTATGCTCAAGTTTACACTTGAAGCTCTTCATCGTGAGGCCAGGGAATTTCTGTTGAGCGTGGCGAAAATGGAAGAATTGATTCTGCTGGATCCGTAGCCTTAGGTTTGCACAGTCATAGGGCTAAAATGCAATGTCCCACGGTTCTAAAGTGATTGTGATAATGAGCTGATCATTCGCGACAGAGGTCAATAATGATACTGTGTGTATGCAGAAACAAGAATACTTCACCAGTACTCTACAAAATCCTTTACTGCAAAGTTAAGTTCGTGTACATCGAAGCTGCTAATTTTCAATCATGGGCTGCAAGTTTCAGAAGACCCACTTCCTGCCTAGCTTTGCTAATCATGTTGGATATGGTCTCATGGAAGGAAGCTTTATACCTTTGAACAATCTGACGCAGATCCTCCACATATATATCTTTATTTTCCACAGTTTCTCATGTTGGGGTGGAATTTCCTGACCGATTAGTGCTTGAATGGCGTCAATATATATCTTGTGCGCAGGCGATGTCTAGATACCATTGGACAAGAGGAGAGGGATTAGAATTGATAATGTTAGAAAGCATTATCTTTATTTTCGTATTTTACGAAAAAATCTAACCGAGAAAACGCTGTAAAGTACTTGAGATTGCTGTCAGAAGAAGAGAGTGACGCTTCATGAAGTAATGGAGTTCGACGGACGACGAAACATGCAGAAATTGTTGATGCATTTGGAAATGTTCGCTATGGAGGTACTGAAATTCTTCAGTTGTAATTGTGCCTTCCTGCTCTTGTATTAAGCCCTCTTTGATTTTGCAAATTCTAGTGCATACATTCCGTATGTAAATTAAAACGAATGTGCTAATCCTTTTCTTTCCCTCCCCTCTTCGCTTTTGGAGCATTTAGGTTATGATAATATTTTTTGAGTTTTTTGAGGATTGGTAGTGGCAATCGTACCCGTATTCACTGGTGTAGTGATCCTGCTCTTTTGGTGGGATTCTTCTTGCTGGTATTTGGAGATGGTACTGAATCAGTTCTTAGAAGTTTGATGTGATTCACCTCTGCATCTCCTGGGGTTAATTGCTTGCTTGCTATTTCAAAGTTATTGATGATGAATGTCAAGAGGAGAACAGAGTCCAGCAATCAGGAATATCCCCTGGGTACAGGGTTACAGGGTTTAGGGTTTAGGGTTTTAGGTTTAGTGAAGCTGAGGTTATACATTTTATTCAAAGGGAACAAGTGGTGTATACATTTTATTCCCATTTCCATTCATCTTAGTTCTCATTTTTCATCTCCGCAATTCAGACGTAAACGTTTCTGGTTTGATCATGAGGAGTGTGAACTTTCAAGTGAATTCTAGTAGTGATGCTATAATGTACACATTACACTAGTACTTCAAATTTGTCTACCGTAACACCATAGCAGGTTCGCAACCTGGCGAACGAATATTTTTTTTTTTTGAAAAATTAAGGTTCGCCTCTCAAAAACTGAATTTCTCCATTTTCATTTCTTAGCAAAAAATTCAATAAAAATGACCTTAAATAGCTTAAAATAACAAAATATTGCAAAAACTAATTTATTCTATTTTCGTTTTTTTGTCTTCAGAATTTTCTAATTTCTACGTTTTTAATTTTTAGAATTATTTTAGGACGAACTTGCTATGGTACTACGGTATCTTGACCACGTTTGGATCTCCGTTATTTCCATTCCTTTGCAAACCTCGTTTGATTATCTTCAATCATTCTATCAAAAATTACCTACCTTGCAATGACCAACTTTGATATCATTGTACAATACCATTCATGTTTCAATTTAGTAAAGCAAATATATTAACTCTTTACTAGTCTCCTAAATCCATAAGCATCTCATTTGTGCTTTTGAGAATTTGGGCAAGTTATAAGTAGCCCAGTTTAGACTCTTTGAAAATTTAGATGAGTTAAATTTTAAAATGGGTTAGTATTTTTGAGATTTTTCATGAAACTTTTAAGATACCTTTTAATCATTGTGTTTAACATATGAAGATTTATATCATATCATTCTAATAAGTGTTGTAAGAGTTATACTACAAGGATATTTTTGTATTCAATATCAATAGTTGCCGCTAGCAAAGTTAAATAGCTTTTTAAAAATTAATTTTTTTACGTGATAAGATAGATCCGTACGTAAAAAACTTTGAATCATTTTATTCCAATTAATGAGGTAATTCTCATATAGAATGTTGTCTTGCAGGTAATGAAGGCAAAAATAACATTAATTCATTTGTACAATTCAATTTTAAATTTTTAAATTTTTAAATTTAATAATTGGCCATAATTAAAATATGAAAAGAGTAAAACAAGGTCAATGTGATTAAACTTGTTTGCAATTAACCCCTAAACGTCCTCACCTATGTCCAATTTGGGCAGTTTTGCATGGATGCATTAAAAATGCAACTAGCATGAATATTTGAAACTTGATGTATGAATAAAAGTTATAGATTTTGACATTTAGATTCAATCTATTTGGTTAGATCTTTCTTTGATTGCTATCACTAATATTTTTCTATAAATTTTGAAACATTAAATAAAAAAATATTTTGAAATTTGATTACGAATAAGATATTGACAGTATGGGGATGAAATTTGTTGTGATGGCTTATAATATAGTACTCTAGGTGTAGTGATTTTTGGAGATTTTTTGGATGCTCGATTTTATGAGTTTATTTTTTCAAGAACACTTTTAGACTAAAATCTTCCAAATTTTGGGTGAAACACTACAACACGAAATGAGGCATAAATTTTTCAGAAATTGTTTCCTTTTCAATCGGATCACACATACATGAAGCTAACTTCCCATAAAAAATTCAGTAAAAAAATCACACCACAAAAAGTGCATGACGGATGAGAAACTGCGGATGAAATCTGTACATCAAGCAAAATATGCATGGTTGGGTGGTTAGGGGTTAAGGCCTGTTTCCATTCCAAAAAATATAAGTTGAATAAGATTTCAATTAAGTTTAGTAGAATAATTCCAATGATAGGCCAAAAGAAGCATGGCAATCATTTTATGACTTATAAGATATTTTTATTACCATACCTTACTAACTTTAGTAGAAACTTTGTCACAAAATAATTCATGGAAAATCTAAATAGAGTTTTTTATATATAACTATTAGTCTTATTTGCCAAAAAAATTAGAATTGAATCATTTTATAAAAAAAAGAGCACCTCATGTTTAAAGATGTGAACATAAAGTAAAGTTTAAATACCAATAAAATAAATACTCCCTCTGTCCCATAATGGCTGGCACATAGGTTCTCTGAAATCTACCTCTTGAGGTAGATTTCAGAGAACCTACGTGCCAGCCATTATGGGATAGAGGGAGTATGCGTGTATGAATTAGCAATCCAAGTTCCCCTCATCATTTGAAATGCATGTGAATAATGAACTAGATAATCCAAAAGCAGGCAAGACTATGGGGTATAACCGTAAGTCTAGACCTATCCAACCACGACAGTGGCAAAGGGAGTATTGTCCTGCAAGGAGGCCTACAATTGTCTCCTATAGTCTTGCTTGTTTTTGAATTATTTACCAAACAGTGAGTCATGCACGTAGAGTCCAAACATTGAGTCAAGCTTGCTTCTTGGTGAAGAGTTAATGCTACGTGCTAAGAAGTTAAATCTCTCCAGCCTTGTCAGTTCTAATCCCTCTCCTCTAGTCCTATGATATCTTGACACAATGGCAAGCATTGAGATTATGAAGACCTCATTGTAGATATGAATATGTAGATATGAATATATATATATATATATATATATATATATATATATATATATATATATGTACCCAGTGTTTTTCAAATGTTGTATACTTAGAATTATATAAAAGGCTCACATAGATTTGAACGCACATTTGAATACTCTATGATCCTTTTGTAGCTTTTCGCCACATGTATATTGATTGTGTTTCAATCTTCCTGCACAAATTTCTACCTCGACGTTGATCACTTGCAAACCCACAAAAAGTCTATTAATGGCCAAATCAAAATTAGAAGTCTTGCTATCGTTGTATGAAACAAGCGAAACCAATTGAGTGAAAAGAGGCTTACCAAACGAACCTAGGAGGAATTGATACGTCAAGTCTTAATTTTTAAGAGGGTTGTGTTTTTGGAATTTGAAATGCCAACATTGTCATAAATGAATTGAAATGTTGCTATTGACATGTTCCAATGTCCAGTAAGAATTTTGAAAAATTTAAAGAACCATCATTGAACTACAACAATGTTGTTCCAACCTTTGGAGACGAATAGATGAACAAATGCACAAGTAAATTATATCATATATCAATAATGTAAACAACTTTGTGAAAGTAAAACATCAAAACTCAAAAGTTATATCGATAGATAAAGATCAAGCACACAGATGATTTCACAAAGGGCTCTACCACAAGCTGAAAGAATAGCATTATAGGATGAAGAAGACATGATAAGAAGTAATTAAACAAGCAAAACATTAATTTACAGGCTTGAACTTTTACCTGTTGAATTTCAATCTTCTCCTTACAAATGAATGCTCACTTAGTTACTCTTCAAGACCAAACAAACTCTGTAAAGTCAGACATAAACAAACAAGCCACGAATGGAAATAGAGGTTAGGACTCACACACTTTGTTCTAGTGCTACAACTTAATCAACTCACTATACAATTGATGATGCTTGCATCAAGTTACTAGCAAATTAGGGATGCGATGCTAAGTCGTGAGTTGTAGACGATGTAGGTTGATAACAAGGCTTTCTTGAAAATATAGATCGCAATCACGCAACACATTGTGTATTGTTAACCACATCATTGAATATGCAATCAAAAAAAAATCAAAAAACAAACACCATACACTCTTGAGTAGAGTCCTACAGAGAGAAATGTATACAATCATGCCGAATATTCATACCAAATTTGTCTCCATCGTGAATGAATGCTATACAGTTCACCTCAAGAAGCCAGTTCACTTCTAAAGTCTTCACCTCCACATCATTCACCTTTTCTGTTTTTTTTGTCCTCCACCTAATACCATAAAATTGATTAAAATAATCAATACAAAACAGTAAATAACAAATCGACACAAATTGACACAACACCCACAAACTAAATTAGTTCCAATCCAAAAACCTACCACTCAAACCAAAAAGCGCTATGCAGCTCCAATCCAAAGTGCTATGCAAGAATCTAAAAATGCTACGCAAAAAAAAAAGCTCCAATGTGCTACGCCCAAACAACCCAAAGCGCTACACCTAATCACCTCAAATACTCCAAAGCGCTATGCAAAAACACTCCAATACGCTACAACAAAACACCCCAATGCGTGGCTGCCAAACACCCCAAAGCGCCACATTAAACACTCTAAAGTGCTACAAAATCCCCCCCCAAAAGGATACAGAACACCCTTCAAAGTGCTACCAAAAACCGTCCAAAGCGCTACATATAGACCGCCGAAGCGCAATGGATTACTTTCCGAACACTCCATAACAACCCACAAAACACTTGTACTCTAAACACTATAATGCGCTACCAAAAACACCCTAATTGGCTCCACAAATACACCCCAATGCGCTATGCCAGAGCACCCCAAAGAGCTACTCAGAACACCTCAAAATGCTATGTGAAACACTCCAAAATCCTATGAGCTACACAAAACTCCCCAAAGCACTCCTCCAAAACTTACTAAAGTGCTACAAAAAACACTCCAAAACGCAACGGCAAAATCCCCCCAAAGTGCTACACAAAACACTCTAAAGGACTACGCCAAAACCCCCAAAGCCCCAAAGCGCTACAAGTAATTCCCAAAAACGTTGTGCAACACCCAACAAAGGGCTACACCACTCCACAAAGTGTTGCGCAACACTCCACAAAGCACTACGTAACATGCCACAAAACGCTACGCAAACCCGAAAAATATTATGGTAACAACAATGCAATATAGTTGTGGATTAAAGAGTGATAAATAGATTGGTAAAAAATAATATCTATAACATTAGGTCTACTAATAGGTGAACTCATATGTGTCAAAATCCTGAAGAGGTATTAACTATTTGGGTATGAAGAGTCAAATATCATTAGTTAACAATGTCAAATGATTACATAACTCGTTTACAATTTTTCTAGTTTAAGATCAAAAATTCCCTCGAAATACCCTTTTCTCAATCATTCAATGCTAAACTCTCTGTTGATTTCATATTTTTTAAATATTTATCTTTATTAAAAAAAATTAACTTTGTATGACCTTGATATAACGTATATATTAATGTGAAAAGAGAATCTCATAACATTCTTAAATAGTAGGGTATTGTACCGCCTATTGCCTAATTGGATTTTTTTCTAATACAATAACTCTCTTTGAAACTTGGAGTGAAAAATGACACTTGCCATTATTTGAGGGAATTTAGAAGAATCAAGCAAGTTAGGCAAATTTAAGATGTGAAAACAAAAAGCATCCAAGTGCATCCAAGAGCATTAGAGTGAATCTTGGATACTTTAATAGGGGTACAAAGTTTAGGGCTTAAGAATGTTATGTTTGATTGTCCTTCACGTATTTTTTGACATAAAATATCATTGCTATCGTAGGTGGGGAGTTGGTTGCCAAATTAAGGACTATAAGGTCTCCAAGGAGCTTCATGTATTTTTCAATAGTTTTGAGTAGGATTTATGTAGGTTTTCTTCTATTCACATTTTTTTCATTTTTGAATCAAGATATGTATTGATTCTTCATTAATTCCAGTGATGTAAAATTTGGTCCTATATAAATTGATTTTTCACAATATGATTGTTTAAACTTGTCATTTTAAAACCATGATCCCTTGGTCCTTTAGGAGTATTCAGTCAAACACACTACGGTAGTACCATACCTGGGTTGTTAAAAAATAATTCAAAAATAAAAAACGTAAAAAATTGGAAATTATGACAACCAAAAAATTCAAATAGAATAATTTTTATTTTATTTTATTTTTCTATTTCTAAGCTATTTTGGGCCATTTTGGGCCATTTGTAATCATTTTTTGCTCAGAAACGAAAACCAAGAAATTCATTTTTTGAGGGACGAATCTTTTCTTTTTTTTAAATATTAAATATTTTTTTGTAGGGTAGCAACCCAGCTTTATTACTATGGTATCAATATTGTGTCGAAGAGCATGTTGTTTCTATTTTGTGGTTTCATGAGGTAAAGATGATTGTGAAGCTAAGCCGCCGACTCTTGTGAGAGATATTTTTATGTGGCAAACTCCAGGTTTATGATTTCCAAACATTCAATGTTGGAGCATGCCCACTCTATACTAGTATAAGCCCATGACTCTAGAAACTAGATGAGATATGCTTGTATTTGTGTTGTTTTTGGAGGGCAAGAGAAAGAGCTATGGAATATGAGCCACATATAGTGATGTCTCTATAGTCCCTCTCTATCTAATTCAAAGATAACGTTTGGGACATGGAATGTTTGCAAATATTCTTCAAGATTCACTATTTTACTATTAAAAATCCCAAGGAGTGCACCATACTCAACACATACGAGTATACGTGAGTGCACTGAAAGGGTATTAATTATTTTGAACACTATGTATGACGTATACATACAATAAACGTATTTCAAGCTGAAAACGTTAACGTATTTTAGGATGAAATACATATCTATACAAAGGTTTGTAGTTATATAACCCCTCTTATACATGGGGTTTTAGAGAGGTCCTAAATGCACTTCAACCTTAAACACAATGGAAAGTGCACCCTTGAATAAAAAAACTTAATTTGAAGTTCAATTTCCCAAAAAAAATTTGACATTTATTTTTGGACATATTTTATGGCGAACCTACCCTCTACCTACGGAACTAGGGCTCAATAAAAGTACAAATTTCCTATATGTCTCTTCAAATAAATATGTTTACATCCCTTCACAATACTCTTGGAACCCATTACTATCACATACTCTAATATCACTAATAACACAAGACAGTATGGAGAAACTATTTAATTGCACTTTCAGCATGGCAGGTTTTGAATTCATGTAAGTTGGTTACTAGACGGATCATAATAAAAGAAATTTGAGTGTAATTGTTTATTTGTGATGCTAGTTGAGGGTACATTCATAGTATAATGAGCCAAGGAAACTGTTGTAAGCAGTAGGTTTTAAGTCTTAAGTCTTAACTACTTAGAGTGTTGATTACTCGAAAGCCAACCTTGCTACAATGGAATTGAAGCGTTGTTATTGACCTATTCCAATGACCAATAAAATTTTGAAAAATTCCACATCTAATACAGGCTTTTAGCCGGGCTAAAGAATTATCAAACTTTGTCAATATATTTTCAACCTTTGGAGACGAATAGATGAGCTAGGAGAACAAATGCGCATGTAAATCATATCATACATTAATGAAAGTAAATGACTTTGTGAAAATAAAACATAAAAATAACTTAAATTTCTAGAATGTAAATTACTTATATAACTTTAAGGTTAAAACTCAAAAATGCTCTTTTCTTTTTAAATTAGGAAATTACCTTTATTTAGCCTAGATTATCTTTAACCCCTAAAAGCCTAAGGGGTATTGAACAAAACATAGGTGTGTTATAATATTTGTCTTCCATATTCTGATCAAGTTTGGTTTGGGGCAACATCTCTACAAATTATTTGTACAGTCAATCTTCCAAAAATAACATTAAATATTTTTTTAATGAGTTAAAAGCATTAACTTTTAGAAATTTGTATAAAATACAATTTTCACTTTTCAAATTTGAAATTTAGCATCATTGGTTAAACCGTTAAAGTTGGTTTATCTAATGCAAACTTCAAAAACGAAAAAGAAATGATGGAGGGATCATCATTACTTTCCGCAAATAGCAAATTATATAAGACTAAGACAATGTTCAAGTGCTTCACTTTGAAAATTTCTCTCATGTGGAGTTTAACTTGATTTGATATAATTCAAATTGCCTTGAAAAGTAGACTTAACGTAGCATTTTTTTGTTAATTTTATTTATTTTTAAATCGTTTCAAGCAGTACGTTAATTTTGGACAACGACCAAAAAATGTTCATTTGAGCGTTTTTAGGGATTAATGTCCTAATTCTACACTATTTTCAAAGATTCAATAAAGAATGTCAAATGAAAAACATATATGGAGTTGATGTTCACAACAAAGTTGTAAATGTCAATGTGAAGATCACATCTATACAATGGATTCATCATATTTTTAATTAATTAATTTTTCAATTTTTTCTTTTAAGATTAAATTAAAATTCTCAAAACAACACAAAGTTAATCAGAAATATTGTAATGGATTGGAATAACATACACTAGGAGATGGTATCGTTTCCATTATTTGATTCTACTTATTTTGGAAAATCATGTTTAAAGTCTCACTTTTGAACTAAAAATGAAACTTGACATAAACCAATTCTGTTGTTTTCCAAAAAGTCATAAAATCATATTTTGAAGATCTTTATCGAACAAATTCTAGTCAACTAGCACAAGAACCAAGAGAAATTTGGATGGATGAAAACTGTCCATGTATGTAGTGAGGACAATAGTTTGAATCAATTCATCGTCTACTATGTGGATGCAAGTGCCTCAAAGAGTTAACCCCTAAAGGTTGGGTCTATGATCATGGAATCATGCTTTACTTGTCACACTCAATTTTGCCACTACGAATAATACAAGAATTCAACTTTATATTTTTAGTAGATGAAGCCACATGTCTACCATAAATCATGATTTTTCATAAATTTTTGTGAAAATTTGAAATTACCATGATTTTTTGAAGTGAATGTAAAGATGTAAAATTTATACACAAATATTGGTGACAGCAATCGTAAATCTAACCGTATGGATAGAATCTAAAATGCATAATGTACAACTTTTATTCATTCATCAATAACACCCAATTCGCTAATTTTGCACTTGGCCATATAATCATGCACTTGGCCCCCAAGCGCATAAAAAAAATTCTTTGAAAAAATCTCTTAAAAACATGGATTTTTGTCTTTCTACAATCCCCTACGCTGTAAAGAAACAATTATATAATTTATTTATCATCCTTATCTTTATCTTTTATTTTATCTTTATCTTTATCCTATCTTATCTTTTCTTTTATCTTGTATTTTTTCCTTGTCCTCTTGTCTTCCTTCGTCTTTTTCTTCTAGTCTTCCACTTGTCATCCTCTCTTTTTCCTTCACCTTGCCATTTTTGGAGATTAAACGATAATTTAAAAATAAAATAAAAATCAGGGAGCAGGCTGAATCCAATACAGGCCCTGAAAAAATATTTATTTTTATTTTTATTTTTTTTAAATTTTTAAATTAAAATTTATTTTTCCGGATTTTCCGGGCAGGAAAGGTCCGCGCACTCGGACCCTACTCTTTTTTTGACCCACTCTCCTTTCCTCCTCTCTTTTCCTTTTTTTCCCCTCTCCCCTATATAAACCCTCTTTCATTCTCCCTCCCTCACACTTCCTTCCTCCTCTCTCTTCTTCCTTTATAGTAAGGAGAAGGGAGAAGGAATAGAGGGAGAAGAAAAAGAGAGGAAAAGGGGAGGAAGAAGAGTGTGAGGGAGGAGAATGGAAGAGGATTTCTATAGGGGAGAGGGGGGGAGTGAGTGAGTGAGGGAGGGTCAAAATAAGAGTAGGGTCCGCGCGCGCGGACCCTCTCTGCCCGGAAAATCCGGGGAAAAAAAAAAAAAAAAAAAAAAAAAAAACCTTTTTTTTTTTTTTAAATTATTTTTTAATCTCCAAAAATGGCAAGGTGAAGAAAAAAAAGGAAGACCAGTGGAAGACTAGAAGAAAAAGAAGAAGGAAGACAAGAGGAAGACAAGAAAGAAGACAAGGAAAAAAAACAAGATAAAAGAAAAAGATAAGATAAAGATAAAAGATAAGGATAAGGATAAAAATAAATTAAATAATTGTTTCTTTACAATGAAGAGATTGTAGAAAGACAAAAATCCCCGTTTTTTACGAATTTTTTTAAACAGATTTTTTTTAAAGCCAAGTTTGCTCATGAAATGAGTGCACTTGGCCAAGTGCAAAATTAGGGAATTTGGTGTTCAAATTGAAAATACCCCTCTTAGTTGCATTTTATAATGCATTTTTGAAAAACTGCCAAATCTGAAAAGGGTGAGGACGTTTTGGGGTTAAACCACTTGATTTTTAGGGCTTTTCAAAAATTTAGAGTGGAGTAGAAACTAGACTTGGCAAGGTTCATTTTGTTAGTTAGCCCTTTAGTGCTCAAGTGACCACATTGTGATCTCTGATGTGCTGAAAACGCAAGTAATGGCAAATCCGTGAAGAATTGGATTTTGAATTGTGAAGTATAGATTATGTGCGTTATAATATACATCTTTTAGAAAAAGAAAATTTTGATTTGAAGTTGTGCAACTATCAAAAGCACCTATGAACAAAACGCAAAAATACTGTAAATATTTGAGAATACAGCACATGTACTATGCGGTATTTCTTGTGTTTGGAAGTTTTTAATCTTATTTCAATTTTTTGGATTGTGTTCTCTTGTTCATGTTCCATTAGTGTATGTATTCCAATCTTGATCCATGTACCAACTCCTTTAATATTTTAACGTGTCAATTTTTGTCCTAAACAAACATGGATAAGTCACTCTCATTTATAAAATTCACAAAAATTATTTGTGAATCCATTCTTAACATGAAAGATTGCAACTCAAAGGTATTGACATAGGTCATTGTTGAAGATGTTTACTTTCATTTTAGAAAATTTAACCCAATTTATAATCAACTTTGAATCATGTATCCTCCAAAATCTCATTTTGGAGAGTGCATTATACGGTTCAAAGACATACTCTATGATCTTCCAATCCCATTACCAGATGATTCTCTACTTTTGGAAAATGCTTGCACTCCAGCTGAGAGTACAATTGTACGGTTACTTTCTAATTTAATCCATTTTATTTCTGGCAGTATCAATCACAAAGAGAAACCCAGTGAATCCAACTACAGTACCCAAAGCGTCAAAGGGTTAAACTCAAATGGAGTAGAAGTCATTTTCATGGCCTAAATTTAGTTTAAACAAAAAAATCTAGAAATAGCTTAAATAATTTGAATTTAACCCCTAAATGTCCTCATCCTGGTCCAGTTTGGGCAGTTTTGAAAAGATGAATCATAAAATGCAATTAAGATGGATATTTTGAACTTGATGTATAAATAAAAGTTGTACATTATGGATTTTAGATTCTATCCACATTGTTAGATCTGCAATTGCTTTCACCAATATTTTTCTATAAATTTTGGAATATAAAATTCAAAATTGTTTTGTAATTTGATCACGAATAAGATACTGACAATTTGTGCACAAAATTCGTTGTGATGGAATAAAATGTAATACTCTACGTGTAGCAGTTATTTTTGGAGGAGTAATTTTTTGGTTGCTTAATTTTATGAGTTTTTTTTTTTCAAGAGCACTTCTAGACTAAAATCTTCAAATTCTTTGGTGAAACACTATAGTATAAAATGAGGCATAAAGTTTCACAAATCATCCCCTTTCTAATCTGATCACACATGCACGAAGCTAACTTCCCATAAAAAAATTCACTAAAATAATTTTACTGCAAAAAGTACATGATGGATGAGAAACCGGAGTTTAATTCTGTACATCATGCAAAATATGCATAGTTGGATTAACTTGAAGAGGTGGCATGACCAAGCAAAATCCTTCACAAGAGAATTGAATGAAAATCATCCACGTAGCACTTGGAATTGAATGGTTAGTTCCATTCAAAAGCCACATTTCGATCTTGGCGTCGTATAGAGCAGTGATCTCAGTGATCTCAAAACCACTTTATGACATTTAGAACAGTCTGCGACCTCCCACATAAATGGTATCTACTTTTGCCACCCAGTGCATACAATAATCACGATACCTCTATAATATCCGGCAATACCCTTGATATATTAAGGTGATACCATGATGATATCCGTGAATATCACCTCATGAAGTTGCTACATGCTGAGCATTATCACTACATTTCCCAAAAAAAAATCATTTTCATTTTCTTTCTTCGTATGTTTAGCAGCCCCATTTTTTGGGTAGAAATCCAGCTAATTTTAGCCAATTTTGACATCACTGGTCAAAAGGGGTAGAGAACATGCACCCAACTAACTGACCATGAACACGTAGAAACAACCTAAAATGAAAAGACAATAAGACAATTTGCCCCCCCACCCCTTTACCCTGTTCACGACAGAAATAGTGACTAGTGATGCCTAGTCTACTGCTTCTCATGTGTGATTTCCTCGAATCAAATCTAAGTCCAACTGTAGAACGCCATTTTAGGCGACTAACTGAATTTTTCCACAGTGTTCTCCCACGGTCAAGTTGGACTTTGGAATCCCGTACTCCCCTTTTGCAGTGGAATAAGAGAAAAATAAAGTCCCTTCTTTACCGTTGACTTTGGACCCCCCCCCCCCCCCCATGAACCTCAATATTATACTCCCATTGCGAATCCCAGTGCCAAGATTTATCCTCAAAATAGCAAGACCTTCAGGTGTTCTACAACAATGGAGGATAAGAAGATCCCACAAACACTCATCTCACATTTTCTATCATATTACACAAAACCATATACACAAGTAGCAAAAGACTCATGAGGAAGTGTTAGGGTTGATAAAAAACCGACTTGGGCATCAAAAAATGTACAACCTCACAGAAGTGTCACCTAACTAGAGAACATACACATGCCGGCCTAAGGAAATGAAAAGAGAGGCCCCATGAGCAGAGGATTTTGACAGAAGCTCAAAAACCGCTGATCGGAGGGTCACTAAACTAAGCTACTAACATCATGTAGTAGTATGAGATCCATACTACCAACATATGTATGTACTGATATATAACCTAGAAAGCTTAAAAAACGGAAAACTAACAAGCTGGTTCTTCACAATCAACAGACCTGGCCGTTGTGAGCTCAAGCCCTGTACACTCCTCCTGGAAGCCGAGGTGTGATACTCCTTATAAAATACATGATGCGACATCTTCATCGGCTCCAATTAGCTACTGATGAAGGTGTGGAATATGCTGCAGACAGAGCCAATGTTATGTGGAAAAAAAACAGGGGGGAAACCCTAAGAGAACAGAGACAATGTTTGTGTCATGAGCTTGATGATTCCGAGACGCGGGGGGAGGTGAGAGGAAAGAGAGAAAGAAGCTCAGGTTTTCGTTCCGAAGGCGGATGCAAGTAGACGATGTCCAGGGAAGAAGAAGAGGAGTCTGTGACATGTGGTCTGATGAAGCCTTCATGGTAAGAGGTGGGAGTAGTAGGAGCATGGGAGCTTTCGAAAACATCTTTCGTAAGAGGAGTGACAGGGCTGGCAATGCAGGAAGGGAACTTCGGAGAAAGGTCAGGAGTAGGCGAGCTTCCTCCTCCGCCATAGCCAGCCACGCCGCGGCGAAACGCAGCGGCCGCGCCCAAGCCCTTGACGTCCAGCTTGCGCAGATTGGACTGGCGCCGCTCGTGCAGCTTGAATGCGGGCCGGTTGCGCGCGCTCAAATCGCCCACGGGCTTCGGTATCAGCCCCCCGTACGTGTTGTCCATCTTCGCCGCATCAGGAACCCCTCCCCGGGAGGCTTGCCGCGACGGTAACGTGATAGGCAGCTTCTCCGCGTCGGAATCCGATGCGCCCGTCAACTTCTGCACGAGCTCCCGGAAACTGGACGTGTCCACTTGTACGAACGTCGTCGTGGACGCGAACTCGGCTTCTTTGTTGTCGTTGAGTGATAACGAGCCTAACCCCGATGTAGGGCTTGGTGGTGGTTTTAACAATGGCGCATTGTAACCCGCGCCCCTCTTCATGCTTGCAACACCAACCTAACTAACGGCAAAGGGGGGAGAAAGAGAAACTAAAACCGCCGATCAGGAATGTTGCGAACCTGCATTGCCACGATGAGGGGAAGGAAACAACAAAAAACAAAACAGAAGGGGAGGTGATAGAAAAATAGAACAATGGCAATAAAACAATAGAACAATGGCGAGAAAGGACGAAATGAAGCGGGGAAAAAAACAGAAGAAAGGGGTTGGGGCGATCGAGCAGGAGCAGGAGTGAACAGGGTTGAATGATTTGGTGTTTCGGTTTGCGGAGGAAGAGGGAGGAAGGCGAGGCGAAGGGGAGCTATGTCGAGGAAGAAGGAAGGAGAACGGGGAGAGTCAGCCTTGCCAAACGAAGAACTGAGGGAAGGCTTGGTGCTTGCTTTTGGGAATTATCGCGGCGCGGGTCGTTGAAAATGCTACCCAGCCCGCGCCCGTCCCGGCCCGGCCGGATGGCTGGCCGGGCGAGCGGCGACTGGGTTTGTCTGGCTTTGCCCTTTCCGCCCGGGATCTGTGCAACGGCCACCGGGAAGGTGCTACGAACGTTCGTACGTGGATGAATGTTGACTTTGGATGAATGTGGACGTTGTGAGAACCCCGTGGAGTTGCGTGGACTGAGTGACTGTGTTGTTGGCTTGAGGATACTGATTATCTCATTTAGTGAGGGGGTTTTATAGTGCGTGTGGGAAATTAGTGAAGGAGATTGTAAATCAGTGCCTGGGAAGTTTTGGGGCTTAAAGTAACTATTTTTAAAAGCGACCATTTCCTTAAAGTGATCATAGTTCAATCTTTCATAATGAGAAGATTCTGATGCCTTACTATTGATGAGAATTGGACATCAGAGTTTAGGGTAGCTTTAAGATCAACTTATAGTCAGCACTTTGGAAATTCATAACTTATTCATATGGCGTCCAAATAATGCATGCTAAAGTGGATTGGAATCCTCTTGAACTTGCTAATATGACATACTGAAAGTATTATTGTACTATGTGTATAAATAGGTTCAGTTGTTAAGGTGAAGGCTTTAAGGTATAGTTACCTTAGTCGGTCAAGATCCTAGTGATTCTAAATTCAACCGGTTACATGTTGACATCTTTCGATTTTGCTTTATTCAATTGAGGTGCATTCTATAGATACCTCTCAATTGATCAATAATTCTCCTCAAAACTTGAACTTCAACCGATTATTTCTCAAACGCAACCGGTTCATCTATAACTAACCTTCGATTCTCCTGGAGCCCTATACTAGATATCATTATGATATAAAATTGCTATGATATGAAGATTTTAGCCATTCAGTAAAAATTTAGCCTTCTTTAATTTTGAGATTTGGCAAAATAGTACGTGCTTTGGGAATTAGTATCACTGGCACTAAATGGGATATAAGTGTAGCAACCAAGTGGTTTTTTTGTTTTTTCGGTTTTCCAAGGCAACAAATTTTTTGTACCTATACATATCGCCAGCTTGTTATGTGAAAAATGGGCTTCCTATGTTGCTATAAGAAAAATTGGATAAAAATATAGAGTCGCTCTATCGCCAAAATCTTCCTTTATCATTGGTATGTATAGTCAACAATTCTATATAGAAAGCTATGTATTTTTAGTAATAAATAAATAAATAATTGTAAATTTCAAAAAAAAAAAAATCTATTTTTAAAGTTTCGATTTTCAAATGGCCAATGGGTCTCCCTTGAAATATTGAAAAAAAATCAATGTTTCAAAATAGCGCAAAAAACATCATATAGGGTGAGGCATTCCCAAAGAGTGCACTCTTCAAGTACTGTAAATATACACGTGCATGCACAACAAGGGTATTATTTAGAACAAGCAGGTACAAAATGTAAATATAGGAGACATATTATATTCGAGCAAAAAGTAGACATTCATGGGACCTGGAGTTAAATACCTCATTTTTAGCCCTTGTGTACATACAAAAATATATTTTGAAGGTGTGAGATTTGTACATATATTGCTTGATTTTAGCCAAAACAATATATACATAGGTGTTTTAATAAGAGAAATGGATGCACGTGATTCTTGGTTTTATTGAATAAGGTGGTTACCCCATTCCCAACTGAATAAGAAATACGGATATGATGCATTGATATTATTTAGTATTATTATTTTTTAGAGGTAGGCAAGAAGAAATAGATTCCAATACAAGTTGAAACATAATTTTTGGATGAAGAAGGAATTAGTTATAAATTTTCAAAGTTGAAGTATGACGCATCCCATTTACGTCATATAGGTACACCTCTTTCTGTCTAAAGAAGATTTGTATTGCACACACTAAAGATGCTTAAACCAACAACGACGAATCCATAACCACACTTACATATACTAAAACCAACAAGAGAGAACCCATTACCAACTGTAACTCATGCTACAACCAACATCATTACAGCATTGATTGCGGATAATGCCCATAGCTGTTGGTGAAAGGAGCCAGTTGGTAATGGGGTAACCACCTTAGTGCACTTCTTGATGAGGCATTTTTGCAAAGGCTTCTTATAATTGGAAGGCATTGCGCCGAGGGGGAAGCCTTAGTGAGCAAAACTCTTCCATCGTCCGAAATCCCAAGGAGGAGTGCCTGACCCGGCTTAAATTTCTGACAAGTGGAGCCTTGTCACAGGAGTTTACAGGTATGAGTTCAATTGTTCATTCTCTCAACCATTTTTGGGTATGAAGGAACCAAGTGTTGAATGGATCGACACCTAGAACGAATTTACTTATTTTATACAATTGGATGAAAGCATGGTAAACTAAACTACTTATGATCCCTATCAAGATGCAACAATGCAGGGTCCAAAGATCCATTAAATTCTCATTTTTTGTGATTTTTTTGTGAATAAAATAAAAGATACAATGTTTAACAAAGTCTAATCAAAAAATTTGAAAAAATATGTTCAAAAAGTATTTATGTGTGTTATGGTAAAGTTAAAGCGGTTAAAATTTCTTTGGAGCCCTTGAATGCATAATGAACTTATAGAATATATAATTTATATTCATATTGAACATGATTCAATTGATTAGATTTGCTCCCAAATTCTTTTTTAGACATCAGTTTTCAAACTTTACTTTTAGTAACCCTTTTTTAATATATTAATTTGAAACTTTGGATTGAAGTACCTAACAGAACTATGAAGGGCTCTACCAAATTAGAATTGAAATATATGAATTTTTAATTGTAATTTATGGCTTAAGACCAAGAAAATTTTAATTTCAACACTAAGAATGACTTTAATGCCCGGGGATGTCACTGTCAAAATTTTATTAAACCACGTGAGAAAAAATATAGGGTACATTTAATTCATTGGAGCAAAATTTTATACAAATTTTAGAAATACCATATCTTGAGTGAAATGGCCTATACGATATTGTATCTAAAGTAGGGTAGGTGAAAAGCATAGGTGGTAATCTATTTTTATTAATAAAATAGGGTCTCAAATATTTAATGGAACGAAGAATTTATGTGAGTTCTATTGAAAATCTTTGAATTGAATGAGAAAATTTGCCTCAACTTGACTAAAACTCGTCGAAGTTAGCCAATGGTTAAGAATGAACTACAAATGAAGGTTGAATTATTTGGCTTTATGGGAAAGTGTCCTCATGATGAGTTTTAGCATTAGGTTACCAATGAGATTCACGAGGCTAGGGCGGGGTGGTAGTGCCGCATGCTTCCTCTCACAACATGCATATTTCACTTAAACCTTCCTTCGAACATTTTAGGCATTAAGCACAGTCGTTATTCTTTGAAAAGTTACATTCATGTATTGTTGTTGTTTTGTTATGTCTGATTAAGTTCAATTTATGCTGAAATTCCAGAATTTTGATAAATGGTCCAGTTTATAAATAAAATAGGGTCTATAAAACAACTTAATGGTGGAAATTATATTTACCTATAGGGTCTTGAAAAACACCTCAAAGTACCATTTTATCTACTAATAGGGTGCAAATTATTTAAGAAATTTAGATAAATAGCCCACCTATAATCAACCCCCGACATCACGTGGTTTACAAAAGTATGCAGTATGTAACCTCCCCATACTTTAATGGTTCAATTTACTACGTTTTCATCCAATACTAGTAAAAGATTGTTTAATTCCACAAGATTTTTCTGCATTGTGTCAAATAAAGACTAGTTGTAACTCACAAAAGAATCTAGTTGGCATCAAAATAATATTTTTAATTAATTATTATTTACTAATTTCTAACATTTTTTGCTTTATTTTAGATAATAGTATACGATGAACAAACTACACTTTAGAATATCCAATGGAAAGAGAAGCATTATAAGAAAATGTGTTTTATATAATTGGTGTAAGATTAATTTGTAATAGAAAATGAATAGCATAAAGACAAAGTTTCTAATTTTTTTTAATAAGTTCCAGGTTATTACAAACCCTATAAAGAAAAAGATTCAAGAAGTTGGCACACATACAATTGAACATTATAATTTATCCCTAGATTATAAACACAGTTTTACAACAAATGAATTATCATACTTGTACAATATCTTCACTGTAAGTATTTTATGATCTTAATATAAGTAATTGCATCTATGAGGTTGTTGAATGACATTGAAAACAACTAGAAAAAAGAGATGTGTGAATGAATTCTTTACACAATTCTCATTAATCATAATCTATAATTTTATACTAAAGAGTACTTATTATTTTTTGATAAATAATTTATATTTTTTATTTTAGGAAGTGTTTTTTTAACAATATCATGATCAAGAAGTTTTCTATTACACCTTTAAATAGCATTAAATTTTTCTTTAATCTTCAAATTTCTAAATGTGATCTTCTATGTGATTAATAGCTATTTTCAATTTTACTTGCACTAAAGAATTATAGTGAAGAATTGGGGCTTGCCATTTATACAAATAAGTATTAAGAGACAATTGTATTTTTTTAATATTCGATTCCATATGTCACATTACCTTAAAAATACTAAAGATTACTTAATAATTGAATTTTGGTATGATTGACTAAATGTACAAGATTTATGAAATGATTAAATCAACCATGCATTTATTTGTTAAATACAAAACTTTCAAATTTTTATTTATCAGTAATCAAACCAATATTTTAAAGACTTTAACCCTTATTCGAAAATCCACATACTCATCCGCGCAAAGTTTAGAAGCTTCCTACATTAAAACATACATTTATATCAATTTTTATATTCTTTTCATGTAATAAGTTACATCTTTAGATTCATCTCATAATCATATAGATAAATTGTAAAATTTATGTGATTTTGTAAGTAATCCCTTTGTAAAATTATACTATTTACAAAAATGCTTAGATTTGTATGAAAATTTTAGAAAAATGAAGATAATAGTTTGCAAACATTTTGGAAAAAAAAGTGTGTTTCTTAAACTCATATCAAAAGAAAAACAATAGAAAACATTCATATCCAATATGTATTAAGAATCCAAGATGTCGCTCTTAAAGATTACAAAATTTGCAATTTTAACAATTCTTGAGGAACTTGAAACAAATGAAAAGTGAATCAATGAAGCTACATTGTTTTAGTTGAGCATGATTTGCATTTAAATCAATAACTAAGTAAAATGTAGTTTTTTAACTTTGACAATTTCCCTTGGATACATTATTATATTCCATTTAAAAAATTATTCTTGGTAGTTTATTCTCCAAATTAATTTACAATATACATTTACACCAAAAAATGTGCATCCCATGTATATTTGTTATTTTAAGAATAATATGTGATTTTAGAACACATGTATTTGAAAAATTGGATGAATATCTTTAAGTTTTTGATGTTAGAAGATTTTCATTTCAAAATTAGTACAAATATGAAAAACGTGATTAATTCAAGAATTCTTTAAAAATGTAGACCATTTGTAATCAAGAATCATCTTACATTGGTATTGAAGAATTTGTTAAAGTCGAGCAAATGAGAGTCAATCCATTTGCGGCTAGAATTTGCATGGTGTTTAGTGAAGATGGTAGTGGAAGGTTAACATTTCAAAAATTTCTCAACGTAGTATCAACGTTTTCAAGACACACTACATCAGAAATAAAAACAGTTTGGATTTTTTCTCTTTGGGACTTTGATGGAGATGATGTTATTAATATAGGTATGATTTAAAATGCTTATTTAAATACTTTTCTTCTATAGATTTGACTTGGATAATATTGCATATTAAAGTTTATTTTATCTTATATTGTTTTTTTTGTATTTTTAATACATTGTTTGTTATTTTTTGTTTTACTTTATAAAATTTAAAAATATTCTAATTCAACTTCACATACACAATTCATTTTTATAAGTTATTATAGATTACTATGACAAGACATAATTAATGGATGATTGCAAAAAAAGCTTTTACCGTTTTGGAGTTATATTGTATGTGTCAAGAAATTTCTAAGCATAACTTTAGAAATAAGGATACAACGGAGGTGAAATCCATAAAGAATGTGAATAGGAAATTCAAAAAAAAAAAAAAACATAAACTTGTAAAAATATTATTTAAGTAGTGAAAAACACTTCCAAAAATATGTCACTTATGAAGTTTTGAGAGCATAGCACTCTTGAACACATGTTACTTATATGGAATTTGAAGTTGAAGTTTAGTAAGAATATTACTCTAATACACAAACCTATAGTAGAAAAGAGAAATTATTAAAATTGTGATGTTTTGGGCATATTCATGTTCACAAAGTAAGCTTCTTTCTCTAAGTAGTTTAGAGAAGGAAAAGCTACTTTAAATTTTCTTTAAGTAAAAATGCATACTAAACCAACAATCCACAATGGCAAAATTTTGACTTATTATTTTTCTTAAAATCCTATTTTTAACAGCCTAAAAACATTGAAGTACCTATTTTCTTGAAATTCCACGCTTTATTAATTCTCTTACTTCAGAATTACCCTATACTTGATCTTCCAAAGTACAATTTTTAAGGGATCTAAAAATTAGGAATTAAAAAAAATGAATTTTTTTATCAACTATTTCAATTGTTTTTCAAATTTCCAATAAACTTGCATTGAAAGGATAAGAACGTAACACATAGTATAGTTGTTTCTTTCTCTATATGATTGTAATGATATTTATCCTCTATATTTTAAGAATTACTTTATTACTATCCAATTTATATTTTTCAGTGCAAATCACACTAAATTAGATAATCATTAGATGATGCTTTTTTATAAACACTAGATCTAGGGGTGCACCCTACACACACTATGTTATGTGCTTGTGGCCTCTAAAATATCCTACATGAGAATTAGTTTTAAAATATTATGCAAGATATAATTTAAAATATTATAATGTTAAGTAGGATTAATTTCACGAAATGCAAAAAAATTAACGTACTTATTACAATTATTTTGAATAAAATATAATGTTCTTAATTTAAAAATAACATACTTTTTTTTTATAGATTCTATATACCTCATAAGTCAATAATTTATACATTGACGCTCTAATGAATATTCATTTTTTGCAATCACATGTTGTTGGGCCATACATAAAATGCACCCATCAAGCATCAAAATTACTCATTGTAAATTTTAACATTAACCCCTAAAGGACCACTAGGCCACCACATGGCTTCTGGAATTAGAAAGTGAGGAATTTCGAGTTGTTGGACCGTGAATTGTAAAGTGAGCAACAAAGAGACCTTAATTCTTTTTGAGAGCTGAATCCGTGAGTACTTCTTGATCGAAATTTCATGAAGTGTGCAATTTTTGGTGATTTTTTTGAGCCGCCAGATGGTTATTTCGACGTTACTTGAGACCTTCATATCTTTCTCCTTACACCTCCAAGTTAATTGAAATTTTTTTCACATGTTCAAAATGATGATCATTATGCATGGTAGAAATTTCAGATTTTTTGGAGCACTTTTGACCAATCCGATTTCAGCACATGTACGAAATACCATGAACAAGTTCCATCAATCTTCTCAACGGTGGCATTTTCTCAAAAATTGTGCAATTTTGTTGATCCTTTTTTCATACAAAAGCTATGTAAGTCTTCTTTGATTTCAATGGTGCCGATCGTCAAAATTAACCCACACCAATGAGGAATTGAGCTTGTTATAAGAGCTAGTCAAGAAAACAAGAGCTAAGCTAAAAACCCCCCTGGTCCTTTAGGGGTTAAACAGTCTCACAGGTGGACTTATATTTTGGATTATTTTTACTATTTCCAATTATAATGTAGTAATGTTCTTATGATATTTATATTAATGAGTTTCCAATATATTTTGTAGATGACATAATGCGTGGTATTGGATTATTGACATCCACCGGAGTAGTTGGATATCCGTTCAAAAATATACTAGAACGTACTCCATCGTCAGAAGGTCTTGAAGAATATGAGCTTGTTGATATGGCTCAAAAAGTATTATCAGAAATTGATCCTCGCAATGAAGGTTTAACTTATATGGATTTTCGTGGGCTTTTAATGCGAATGCCTGATTTACTTACAAATTTTGATATCTTTGTACTATAAAAATAAACTGTATATCAATTTCTAATGAATTGGGATTTCAACTTATCTCAAGTTGAAATAGAAATAGCTACGTTTTGATATTATGTTTTGAATTATTAAAATGAAAAAAACATTAGTTTTTTAGAAGAAAAAAATGAAATTTTTTTCCTATACTCAATCAATGAATTTTTAATAATCTTTTCTGATCTTTTCTTAGAAAAATATTTCAATTGTTAAATCTCTTCATACAGAAATAAATCATTTCTATCTTTGCTGGAAAATCAAACAATAGATATATTTTATGTTTTGTAATTTTAAAGTACTTGCCCTAGTCATAATACTATATTCCATTGTGATTATCATAAGTCAAAGGTGGGATCAATGGAATTTTTTTTAAATAAATGTCCAAGTTTGTGATAAATTATTTTAATTGAAACAAAAATTAGGGTAGAAAAGATAATCTAAAAGAATATTTGAAAATCTTAGATCCTCAATGTAACAATCTCTAAATTTTCATTCCAAATTAAGGGTTTCATTTTTTTTAACCCTTTGGAGTCCAAGTACCTGCTTGCTAATATGCTTGTTTTCCAACCTAGGTGCAATGTTGAAGATCCCTTGTCAAAGCCGTTGAATAACCATATCATCTAAACTAAAGTTCCTTGTATAAGCAATTCAATGTTCTTTTTATTGACTTGTTTTGAATTTTGTACGGAACTTCAAAACCAAATAAGGCAAGCTTTACACAAAGTCTTCTCTGATATTGAAAAGTATGTCTCCAAAAGATTTTCATACATTAGGACATAGCATATCAAATAATACTAATATGCATGTACCTCTACATTTAAGGAAAAACACTACTCGCCTATACTATAAACAAGAAAATTTATCAACTAAATTATTTGTTGTAATACTCTACATTAACCCTTAAGCGTTCATACTACAATTACCTGATCAAACCTCATCAATTCCTCACATTTTGAAATATATTATACTTTCTCTAATATTTTTTTCTTATAAGGTATCGCTAAACCAATCTACTTTGATTTTTTCATTGTTATTTAATTAAAAATAATAACAAGATTTTTCAAAGCTTTTTTCTTCTAAAAATCATAGTGATTACAAAAAAAAAGCTTAGAACAATATAATTTATTTAGGAAAAATGCAAATAACAGTGATGAACAACAAGGTGTAGGTGGCATGTATCTTGAGCTTATATAATAGAAAGTCAATATAAAAACATTTTCTATAGTACATATTAGAATCTAAGGGTTTTGAGCTTTAAAATGCTATAAAAAACGCAGTTTTAACAATTTTAAAGAATCATAAGTTGAACAAGAAAGTAGAAGGTAGCCCTCTCACTTTCTTAGTTGGAACCGTTTGCATTTGAAATAAGAAATTAGAGGAAAATCAACTTTTTTAGTTGGAACCGTTTTCATTTGAAATAAGAAATTAGAGGAAAATCAACATTTGACTGAAAAACGATCAAGCATGACCCCACATGGCTCTTTGCACGTTTAAGAGTTAAAATTTGTGTTTCTTTTCGGAGACAAGTCCCTTAAGGTACAGGTACCTAAAACCACCACACCCCCCAAAACCACCACACCCCCCAAAACCACCACACCCCACCAACCAGGAGGAGATCTAAAAGCGTATTGTCAGTCCAGATTTGGAGGACTAATTTACTTACTGGTCACCTTGCTAGTGGGTGAAATCTGACAATCATAGAATACGGTTTTGGGTTTGATGGTGAGCAAAATCTAGGATCAACATTGTTGCTCATAGGAGATTCAGAGTTAGAAATGGGTCATACATTACTTTGCACTTTGAGATTTTCTATAAAATTGAGAATTGCAAATTTCATGATGCAAATTTTTGCATTCATCATGAAATCCTATTTTGAAGACTAGAATATTTTTGGGTGAATTTTTGAATTGCTAAATATAGGTCAGATTGCTTAAGTTGGTGGTTTTAGGTACCTCAACCTTATCTTCCCAAAGCACTTGAAATTAGATGTCAATCAAGTTGCACTACAAAGCATTTATTATTATTGTTTTATATTTATTTTTTATTTCTACAATAGATGCAATTTAATAGTACATATATATGATTTGTTATCACCAAGACCAAACTTCATGCAAATCTCAAGTAATTCAACAAAATTCTCTCCAAAAGTGACCCCTAGGATTAACCTAGCCTAGCCTATAGAATACAATTATGGACACAAAATAATGTATATGCTGTAGGTTCAAAGAGGAGGCATAAATAGGGTTATAGGATGGTTTACCTTCATTTATAGAGTAAGATCTTGTCTTTGACTTAATCATGATAAAGTTACCTGGGTTATTCTCTATTTTGCAAAACGTATCAATAGATACGAGTATACGACTCGATTATGATAATAAAATTTTAAGAATGAAAACCAAATCCAGGATTAAATGCAAAGTCCCATCACAACGGCCATCAAGATCCTGCTCATAATCAATAGGATGAAGACTTTTAAATAAATGTGTGCTCATTCCACAGGCGTGAAAATCGAAGGCATGTCCTCCCCCATGATCCTAGTGTACATTTCTAACGTTCCTGGGAACTGAAATGGAACCAATAAGGGCAATTCACTATTCACTAAAATGTTACACAATAACCAAATCGAAACCTTACAACGAACAAAGCTGCTTGACAGCAATGTCTCGAGTACCTTTGTCACTAGTCATCAAAAAATCAACTGTACAAGATGCCGAACGGATTGGAACAGGAATCTCCAAAGCGTTCAAACCAACTACCAAAACGGGCCCATGACTAGCCGAGAGCCAACTAAATCACATAACCCCCCTCTTCATGGCTGGGACGACACAGTCAAAAGAGATCGTTAAAATGAGAAATTCTTCAACTGGTCCGTGTCCTTGAAGAGGAGTCGATGCACTGCTACTCTTCATCCCAAGGACCGTGGAACACAGTCTCACGATTCTTGAGCCACTGAATGCACTCTTTGCTCAGCTTAGTTTTCGAGACAGCTGCATCCAACATCGGACTGCCAAACAGTCCTCTATCACTCTTGAAATTCCATAACTCTGGAGTGAATTTCCGAGTCCACTTCTTTTGTGGTTGGGTCTCCTGCATTTGCATAATACATTCATTAGTACATAAAAGTACGCTTTTACAGACTGTCATTTTCAATTAACATAGTAGGCCAAAAGAGATACACTTTGCTTATGCTATTTACTTTAAAAATGAAGTGAATGGGCTGCAATAGGGAAGTTGATGGCCTACCATGTGTAAGACCATCCTCTTGCGGTCTTTGTTGCTATATCCATAACGGAAGTCATGTTGAATGGTTCTCGCGTAGCAGGACGAAATATCTGGGAGCATGAGGCACCCACGACGGTCCTGGACCAAGCTGGCTCCAGGATCTGCTGACGTTTGTCGAAACCATGATATCAACTGACCCCAAATATAATTCTTGCTGTAGCTCTTACGGAACATGTAAGGTCCAGAGCCGGAATGTTTTGGACCCAAATCGCATGCATATATCAAGATTGGTTGTGATTCAACCATCCCATAATCCTGTAGAGGAGATAACAGCAATCCATCAGCAAATGATTGTACTACTGATGATTCAAAATGCACTCATATTGCCACATGTAGCGAACACAAACTCTTCATCCTGAGAGAGACCGCCCAACTCTTTTGGAAGAAAAGAACTCACATAGTTCGTGAAGAAGTGCTTGGTGTACGCATAGAGGTGTATCAAATCGGCCGCTGCATCGTGGCGACCCACACAAGTTGCTGGAACTTTGCGAAGAGTATCCCTCAGCCTGATTTCAACAACACCTTTCAGTGATGCGCACAAAGAAAGCAAAATACAAAACTTCCTAATTGCTTATAAAGAACCAATGACCTGGAATCAAAGCAAAGGTGGGGAATGCACCAAAGTAGAGACTTCCGAAGGTTTTCTTCGATATCGCCCCCTGGAGGTGGGTTGTGCTCTTGAATTTGACGAGTCAAATCTGCCAAACCTTCTGGAGCATGGACAGCCATGCACTGAAGAAGTTCCCCAACAACCGAATCCTTCCCCTTCCATATGAAATCCACCAACTCATGAGGCTCAAGCATTCGTAGAGGTGGAGGTGCCGTGCTTGCCCCCTCGCCATACAGCTTAGTCAAGATATGACGAACCTGAGGAACCCAAGGGATAAGAACTTTAGTTTCTCTAGCATGTGAACATACATTAAAAAGCCGAGCACGTCACCAGTAGTAGAGCAAAAATTCCAGACGAGGCCCTCTCAGCTAGACGACAACGTTAAAGAAAGAGTTGCCGCAAAAACCACAAACCATTGGAATTTTCCATGCAGCACTCATCTTGCAGAAGGGACTGCGTCTTTGTATAGAAATTATTACCTTATCCAAGGTGATGGCAAGATTCTGAAGCCGCTGGTTATAGACTCCCTCAGTCTACAAGAAATCACAAAGAATACATAAAAACGGATTTTAGACAAAGGGGACACAAGATCATACAAGACTTCAGAGAACTATAATATTAAAATCAGGTTGCAGGTGTCAGAAATAGAAGGTACACTAAGAACCAGAAAGTCAAGAAAATGATACGAGCAAAAAATTCGTCACTAATAACCTGGACTTCTATGTCTTGTCTGTCGATCTCCAATCCAGTGTGTTTCTGCATGTCTGCCTTCATTAGTTCATCAGGAAGTCGTTGCCGTTCAAAATTCAGATAAGAAACCTGCACGAGACATTAGATACAAAGCATTTACTCAGACCATAAAAATTGCTGAATTTATCAGGAATAAAACTGAATGCAGAATTGAGGGTCAATTGATGGGAATGTGTTTTTCAAGAACAGCATGTGGCGGTGATTACCGATACTACAGATTGGATGTAGGGTCTTAAACTAGATCATCTTGTTTCAACTAGATAAGAAACACACAAATAGCATCCACCCTCCTGAGGATCTCAGCAACTGAAACCAAATTGACAAAGTAGACCAAGTATATTCTTACAATTCCTGCAGCATATTTGATGACCCAATGTGGAAGTCCATCCAGCAAACTTGGTCCTAGACCGGCCTGCTTCAGATCTCTTTCCTCTGTGCTAGTCACAGCTCCACTTGTGCAAGCTTGCAATAAAAGATTATGACGGTCAAGGATGCCATGGTACTCTTTCAGCACCTGCACCGTGAACAATACCTCAACTTGTTTTAGAACAAATAATGTTAAAAGAAAGAAGTCATAAGCGCCCAAACGTCTATTTACTTCCATAAAAAGTGCATTAATCTGGAAAAAATACTTAAACAGAACTGTTAATTTTTTTTTAAACTGTTGGTATATCAAAAGACTGGAGAAAGGAATCAAAGATTAATTTGAAAGATCTAACAATCCCAGTCCCGCATACTCAGACCTTTAGAAAAATAGCAACTAGAGTATGCAAAGTCAAACAACTAACAAAGACGCTAAATGATAATTTTCATGCAATATGAGGGCTCTAACAAGTGTGGCTCATGTCCTACTTCAGCTTCATTACAGACAATTACTGTATTTGGAATATTCAAGATCTCAGCTACCAGATTATAAACACTACTGATGAATAGTATTGTTTAATTTTGTCCAATTGAAGATATCGTCAATTCTAGAGTGTCTGAATCTGTCACTAACCTCGTCATATGCTCCAGGTCCTGTGTAGCACAGGTAACTGCCTTTGCAACCCTGGCTTCCACAGAGGCAGACGGAAGAATCATGCTCTTCCTTGCTCTACAAAATCCAACAGTCCCATATCACGAAGGTGAAAACCCATTATGTTAACAAATGCATATTATATTTCACATCGTGATAACTAAAAAGCACAAGGAAAAGAACACTGAACCCAATGAAAATTGATGCTGACTACATACCTCAGTCACACAACAATAATCAAAGGTAAGTTCCTCTCCAAACTCAATCTTGCGAAGTGTATATACACCAATCATGTATTTTCCTTTCACAGCTGTGACCCTGTTCAAAAAGATATCATATGCTTCTTAGTTCCCTAAACAAAATGATAACAAGCATCATTGATAAGAGTCGATTTACTTGCGCCTACTACCAAGTTCAAAAATTCTTTGTGCGATTATCTCTAAATTTTACAGCCATATCCAAATATCGAGAAACTTCTTCTATATATGAACACACGAATTTTGTCCATTTTAAAATTTGAAACTCGAGACGAAGTTCTAAATCAGTTCTACCCATCCCACGTAGAATTCGTAATTTGGAGGATGTCAACTGTGCGTGACAACCAAAAACAATAACACTATCATTCTACTGAAGATAGTGTAAAATATCGTGCAAAATAAGACCAGAAAATGATGAGTACCCATGCAGAACAGCATCCAGGCTAACATATACACATCAACTCTTCAGATACACAAGATTGAACATATATCATGAAAAAATAAAGTTAGGTTAGAACTCACTTAGCCTCGCAATTGGGTCGGCACGAGTGACATAGTCGACTTGCAAAATTGGCTTTATGCATTGCGTCCACTACCAGTACATCATAACCCAACGAATCACCCTGCATAACAGCTTGCAAGTCAGATCATAGATTAACTGAAAGAACAATATGCCAGAAACAGTACATTAAAACTGTTCATGTTCGTTGTTGAAAACATTATACACATTCATAACATACCTTGGGCCGTTCAAACACTATGTTGTAAAATTCTGGTGCAGGATCCTTGTCCTTCTTTTGAAGGGACCTAATCCCATCTTGCTTCTCGTACCATCTCCAAGGTGGGTATACCTTTAAAATTTACTAAAACATCAATATACAATCTAAAGCAGATAATATCCAATTCCAATTAAACACTATTCCTTTCAAGGGCGATGATAATCTGAAGAACAAATTCGAGCAGCATGTTTGTTACAAAAACAAGTTTGGGTTAACGGATATCTTGAAGCGATTCTGAGATTGCAACAAAACCAAGAACCATGCACCATCAACCAGTCTCATGCCCTCCTAGTCATGAAGGAGGAACCATCGATAACTTGACTGCAAAAACTTTTGCAAGAAAAAGGTATTAATATAACAAGTACGATGATATGTACCTCTCCAAAGAACTCCACAACAAAGTCGCCATCGTCAAATCCTTCCGATTTGTTGCACACGACTCCAAGGCCCTGATCACCACAAGATACGCAAAAACAACTCATCAACTAACTCCAGCTCCAGCCGATTAACGTCAACCACAAGTAAAACAAGATTATCAGCAGCATGAGAGTAAACAGTTAAAAATGTACCTTTCTATACGCCACATATTTGTCATTAAGATGGCTCTTCATATTCTTCAATAAACTTCTGCAAAATACTTGCAGAGACTGATCCGTATGAATATCATTGCATATGTGTGTAATGACTTTTTCAAGAGGATACTCCATGGGAGCTTTACCACTCCCTGTAAATGAACTCACTTCTCGATTCAAAGTCCGCAACAATTTCTGCAACATTTAGAGTAAACAAAGTTAAACATTGCAAGTCCGACCAAGTTTTGAACTTGAGGCAAACACCACTCAACCCCAGACATTTGCTCCAGTTAATGCAAGGTGCTCGGGTTCCATTCAAGGTAAGTTATGGAGAATAGACCAATAAATTATCAACTATTTGCAAATGAATGATCACAATAAAACAAAATATATAATCATAAAAGACCACAAATAACTTTACACTCGCCCCTGAAAACGAACCTATTGATCAGGTCGAATTAAACATGGAATTCGTTAGAGCTTGTTAATATAATCACCGGGTTAAGTGCATATTCAGACCCTAAACAAGGCACTAATTCAGAAAAATTTGAAACCAACAGCAAGTCACATGCAGAAAACGAACCTCTTCTATGAAAAGTTGTTTCTGCCTGTCTGTAAACAATTCAGTGTCAGCTGGCATAGTATTGAGCAACAAATTGTATGTGAACGGATCAATTCCATACACCTCTTGCTCCAGAACCTCCTCTCCCAACCGCTTCCGTGGTTTGAATTCCTTCAATTCCGGAACATCCAGGTGAGCATACCGATCCCCAACCTTCTCATTTGCCTCCTGCAACTTCTTTTCATAGTCATCTGGCAGTGACACCTTGCAAAAGACGTACACATTTATCACTCCACATCAGATCCTTCTTCAGTATCAATTGCCCATACCACGATGTAGACATGCAAATATATCTAAATATCTAGACAGCGAAAGAGAGAGAAAGAGAATCATAATACCTTCATCTTTGCAAGCACTCTCTCAACATCATCGACAATCCGATACTCCTCAATCACTTCGTACTTGCGAGTCAAAGGAGGCACCATAGCTGCTTTTGTCATCCTAGCCCCCCACCACTCTCGGCTGCTGCCTTCACCGAAGCCAGAGTATGCATCATCACTCTCTGTAGCTTCATTGTAGTCCTCCATAGCCTCATCTGCTAATCCAGATTTACTAGCAATATCGGATCTATCACATTCGAACGTACAAAAGAAGCTCAGTATTAATGCTTGCTGTTAAAAAATTAATAAAAGAGGATAGTAAAAACAAAACAGCAAAAAGAATTCACGATTACTCAAGAAGACAACAAAAAAAATTTAAAAACCCAAAAAGCTGGACTAACCAAACAGCAGAAATATAATTTCCCAATCGGTTCACCAGAGTCAAATCAAACCGAACAGTACAACTGGCCAACAGAACTCTACCCGGATGTCTCCGTATCCTCCTCCTCTGGTTCGTCATATAGTGCTTCATCAATATCCTCTTCGTCAGAACTTTCAGCTTCTGATTCTGTCCATTGATTTCTTCTCATTCTTGCTCGACGAGAGTCTCTTTCAGCGTCTCTATCAAACGATCCTTGAAGGTCAGACTCCCTACTCACCATATCAACATCAGATCTGCTGTTTATACTGCTTAATACCTTTCTCTTAACAAGTCGTCCACCACCTGTTCCTGAATCCCAAGATCGCTTAGAACTACGGTGTTTCTCAACAACCAGATCTTTCGACCCCCTTGATTTCAGAAGAGTTCGAGTTGAAGTAATACAACTGCCAAGACCCTTGCTCTGACCATCGACAAGCTCTCTGTTTTGAGGTTTTGAGAGTAGGTTATCCAATTGTTGTCCAACTTGGTGGACAACCTTGAACAATCTTCCTGCTGTCTTGTACATCAGAGAGTCATGTTCCAATCTGCAAAAATGTGAAAGCACTACGTCATCTTACAAAACCATATTGAGAAAAAGAGAAAAGAATTGTGCTACTTTACTCAAGTAAATGTCAGCCAAGTAAATAAAACATAATTTCTACTTTACACCGAAGAGCCTTGAGCAAAAACTACTGGAACAAGACACTAAGTTGCAGAGCGTTAGAAGGGCTGCAATACCTGAAGGCACTACGGAGAGGTTGGAGGAGATCTTCTTTGAATAACTTCACTCCATCTTTGCCTCCATAATGTCCCGCTTTCAGTCTTTTCTGTATGGTATAAAAGTCTATTTGCCCTGGCTTGGTAAAGGCTCCTCTCCCCTCGGGCACTTGCTCATTTGCCTACGAACCAAAGTATAATTCAATTCAATGGCGAGCACTTAATGCTTAAATTCAAACATTCAGATGTTGAAGACATTTTGGCACCATAATTCACATCCAAAACTTAAATTTCAGTTCCAAAGAAATGACCTCACAATCCAAAAATTGCCACAAAAGCCGAGCTAAGACTTTACATACAACCCCTAACTATTACTAGAGTTCACTGCCACAAGTCGCTTACAACATCAAAGATCCCTTTAACTTCAACACTAATTTGGAAACAAAAGCAGGTATAAATAGGAACATAACGTAATTAATTCGATCATCTTCATCGATACCCAAAATTACATAAAACATGACTCTGGCTTGGGCATGGAAGCAATAATAAATGAGAACAAGGAATTGGAAGTACCAAACGAAGAAAGAGATTCTCGGAATCAGCTTCCATAACGACTTTAAGCGCCCTCGCCAGTGTCTTATCAAGATCCTTCTCTGCAGTCTTAAAATTCCATAGCAATTCCTTTCCAGAATAATCAGATTTCTGACCAGAGACCCCTGCTTTTTTGGAAGACCCAAGGGCACCAGATTGCGTCTTGATAATAAGTTTACTGTTCGGCTTTCGTTTGCTGCCGTGAGTATTCCTCCGTCTTCTGGGAAGTAATTCCTTCTCATCTACAGTACCGACACTCTGCTGGTCATCATTTCGGCCTGCACTAATGCCGAAGCCGTTGCGAACTCCGTATCCAGGATTTGGCTTAAGTCGCTTGGAATCCCTAGATGGGTATCCGACTTGTAATGAGTCTGCATCCTTTAACAGTGGATCAAGAATGTTGACTACCCTGCAATTTGTTCCTGGACTTTCACTTCCCTCTGTACTTTTATCCCGATAACCAGTATCATCTAAAGAGCATCCACTGTGGCCATCATCTCCATGTTCACGCTTTCCACCACTGCTCTTCAGATTCATCTTGTTATTCGTCAAACTATGCCGTTGGGACTCAAGACCATTAGGAACTGCCCAGGGATTTCCAACAAATCTTACTTGAGGGTATAAGTCAACCAATTCTCTAAGCTGGACACAGCCACTAATTGCAACTTCACAAATTGTAGGGTATGATTTCAGCAAACGCCCAAGACCTTTAGAGCTCACATTCACACAATGATCCAAGGTAATACGCCTCAACTTCCCTCCACCAAAACCCTGTCAAAAAGGCACATTCTTGTGATAAGCTACACGAGTAACAAACAGAGCAAGCACACAACAGACAGCGAGGGCAGGTATTCAACATCTCGCCCAATTCTATCATTACCCTGACATTAAATTACAATTGACAAATAGAATAAAAATTGTCACTAGCATCAAGAAAGAAACCCCACAAATCCAAAGCCTCTGGTAAGAGACGTACCAACAAACCACCAAGAATTGCATCATTGCAATGCACTCCTAGCCCAGACAGGTCAGAGTGTTTGGTGGAATCTTTGATATTTTGCCCACAATCCTTCCATGACTGACAAGTAGACATAGCTGCAGCCAATGATTTAGGGTCGCCCCGCAGCAAACGCATAACTTTTGACAGTATTCTAGATGTTAACGACGCCCATCCAGTCTGCGATGAACTTCCTCCTGCATCCAAGCTTGAGTGGAGTTCATATACCACACCTGTTTCAGAGATCTCCTGGTCAGAAGGAACTTCCTTTGCCATCGTTCCTGTAGAGGTTGCCATGGTTGCATGAACAGCCACTTGTGATGCTGTACTACTGTTACTTCCATCCACCTCGACAAGAGATATGTGGGGTAAGTTCCGCCTGCAGGGCTGCACATCTTCGACATATCGTCCACCTTCACTCCAGAAGTTACGTTCAGCCATCAATAGGCTGCCATCCACATTTGACGAGATTGTTTCTGTGAGAAGACAGGAGCGACTGTAAGATACCGTCATCTTGAATGTCTACAATTAGCCCTATTAAAAGCACGTGGCTGTGAGAATTCACTGACGCGGTACTTCTATAGCATGCTCAAAGTAGATTCAAAGTTAGACTTCAGAATACTCCATCAACAAACTATTCAATTGCATGTACCTGAACCCAGAGGAGCATAATCGGCAGCCTTATCTTTCCTCATTCTGAAAGACTTGACATTGCAAGGGGATGCAACATCAAGAGCCGACTGGTCAAGATTAAGCATAATACTTGGAGATTGTAGGGCCGGGCTGGGCACGTCCTGAATCTCTTTGTCAGCAAAATTCTCCATCTGTGACCTCAAAGACTCCACATCCTGCCTGTTATCATTCCCAGTCTTTCCACCAACCTTCTTTAATCCAAAGCTTCGCTTTACAGAACTTGGACATGCAACATCAGCAATGGCTTGCAGGCTTGTTGACACATCCGTTTCTTCTCCCAATGCAATATCAAGAGGCACAACTTCTGGCAGCGCGGCCGAACGTTTAGAATCAGACCAGATATCCAAAGCATCGTTAAAAAATCCTGCAAAACTGCCTCTGAAAGATTTCATGACCAGTTCATGTAGTTTCCCGTTGGTGTACCCAAGAAATTGTGGATGCTCACTATGGAATATTGAGGAACTAACACTTTGCACAGGAGTATCTAATTGTAACTCTTTCAAACCAATATTTGCACGGTTTGCAGGTTCTCCAGAAGAAACAGCTGATTTCTTAGGGCGGTTCTGCTCAAAAGAGTGGGACAGTAGTGTTGATGCAGAAGCTGGACCATGTGCATCGAAATATTGTATAAGATGAGAGACCGGTACCCAGACATTGTCGCTCTTTCTGAACACACTAGCTCCAGCAGGCAGCCCTCCTGCAACAAATCCCTGCAAAGCAGAGAGAAGGAACGGTCCCCTCTCGTGACCTGCAGCATCCAAGTAATGCCAGACACCACTTTCCAGGTGCAGCTCATGCCTTCTTAATACCGCAGAGGCCAGATCCTTGCTGGATTTAGATGTGACAACAGGCGCATCACCATAGAACAAGGGTAGATCGTGAGCGTCACCAGCAGACTGCTGATCCGGTTGTGGAAATGAATACGCCATATCTCCAGAAATACGGCCACTGTTTCTGCCACTGAGATCAGTTGGTGTTCCATTGTACAAGTCAATATCAAAAGTAGCCGCTGGGTGAGAAACTTGGGCCGTAAGACTGGCACCAGTCTGATTTGCCGACGAGGAACCCCTCCATAAGGTATTTGTCGTTTCAGGCTTCTTCCTTGTGATACGCGTTGGCCCTGACTTTCTCGATGGATTTATATTTGAGCCAGATTCTTTCCCTCGAATTGCAGACATATCGTTTTGAACATTTATTCCAACATTCGATGCTTTCGAGGGTTTAGGAGTAGCTGCAGTTCCTTTGGTAGAAAAGGTTTCAGAAGGGCCACCTGGATGAGTTGAAGGCCCAACTTTTCCAGCAGTTGATTCAGTGGGATAGAGGTGATGCGCTGGAAGACCATCAAGAGAATTTTCCATTTTGTTAACAGATGCCCAGGCCCAACCCGGAACCTCTAATTTCCTGTGCTGCGGAACCACAATTCCTTGTGTCAGCCTCCGGGGATCTACAACCCCACCATTACCAACTTCACAAAGACTGACGCCGAGGTTCATGACTTCTTTTCTCCAACTCATAACTTTGCTCCCAGAGACTCCTGCTGTTTCAACCTTCTCTGTCTGAGTAAGTCTCCAATCCCCCCCTGCTGTGGGATACTTGCAGCAATTCGTGTTGCTAACCTGTGCGGATAACTTAGCTCTCCCAGGAGACTGAACATCGAGTGGTGCAGGAACTACACCAACGTCACAGCCAGCAGGTACGTCATTTCTAACGGCCATATCCTGCGCCTCCAACTGAACACGAGGAACAGTCGAAGCTCCTGCAAGTGCATTAAACACCATTGATTAAATTCTTCCTTGCAGCCATCAGCCTATGCCTAAGGCAACGCATTTTGTGCTACTTTTGGAAAGGCACAATAATAAACTGTTTCTAAAAATCCAACAAAAAGATTCTATCACGCCTCCACGCTGCACTTACAACAAAAATGAACCTCTAATATCAGCCCAGGATTAACCTGCTGAAGAGACACAGACACCTAGCCACTACGCCTCCAACTAAAAGGTTTCAACTTACACTCTAGACACTAATAACCATCAACTCTACCCACCTTCACTCCCGCCCTCGTAGTCATCTTCAGTAATTCGCTGTGATGCAGCCATCAGGGCATCTGCAGCAACAGAAGACCCCTGTTTTATTGTCCTCAAAATAACCGTGGTTGTCGTATTTAAACGTGACTAGGCGGGTAAAGGAACACACAAGCACCTCACTGCCCATAAATATCTAAAATAGCAACCGAAGTTGCCTGCCAGAGTAAAGGCTCGACGCTCTTATGTACAGGGGGGAAGGTCAGTACCGCACTGACGAGAATCATTTTTCACGCTTTCAAGAAACAAATAAAATACTGAATAACAGATAAATATAAGCAGCTCAACTCAAAATTTATCAACCCCTATGTTGAACTCAAAGGCCCTGACTAAGGCCATACCTCATGCACTTATCATGCAACATAAAAAATGCAACATAAAAAAAAAAACTGATGTAGAAAAAGGAAATACGTTTTACTGTTGCCATGGAGACATACCTGCTACACTGTCTTGTTCTCTTCCTTGAACTAGGGGAAAGTTCAGCATCAGCTTCTCCACTCTTGCATCGATATTATACTGTTCCTCACATACGGTTAGTTCAGTGTTTATGCTTTCCCTTCTATTCACCGAGCCCATTCCGCCCGCTGTTTGACAAGCTGTACAGCTCTGTTTAGTCCGAGCTCCTGCTACAAGTTCCACATGCGGACAATCCTTATGTTCAATAGATGACCACTCTTTGATTTCGTCATTGCTCCTCGTGTACTCTGGCTGAAATTGCTGCCCTGTCAGTTCGGGCATTCCCGGACGTCTTGCGAAGAACCTATTCCTGTCATTACGTAGCGACTCTGCAAATCCACCTGAGTCAAATTTAACAGATTCTGCACGTTCACTTGAATTATGACAATTGTTCCAGTCATTCGAGAGACGTTCTCTCAACCCTGAGCTTGTATTCAGATCACGAGCAGGCATAGAAGAGCCAAGTGCATCAAGAGGACGCTGTGATTCCCTAGGTTTGAAAGCAGGCGGAGATGAGCTGAGGACATGGCATTGCATGTTCAAACTCGCCTCACTGGACATAAAATCACCCTCCAACGCGATGCAGTCAGTATTCCTTTTAAGAATGTCACTGGAGGCCGAAGGTTGTCCACTAAAGTCACCACGAAGGTTCGTCTCACCATCCAGATTACAAACCGCAGAGCCATATATAGGACCTGCAGAGCTCTTATTGCTCTGCGAAGCAACTTGGCAGATTCCTCCGTTTCGCGTTTCATTTCCAGCTGAAAACAATTCAGCGCCTTCCTTGACCTTTCCATCAGTTTTCCTTTCCAAGCTAGCACTAACCGCAGTTGCATTTGCCGTGAAATCGGTCCTCGGACTAGATGAGTTATCTGACCGCGACCACACGCCTTCTTCATCGATCTTCACCCTAACATCCTCTAGGTCTGGAGTGTGCTCATTCTTTGCAGCAGCTTTTCTTTCTGTGATTTCCCGGCTATTGAGGACTGATGGATTCGTAGGAGCTTGCTGGAAGGCTAATTCATTACCGTCAGACTTTGATTTAGAAATGACTATGTCGCTTCCCACCAGGTGATTTCCTGAAGCTGCCCATTGCATATTACCCTCTGATACAAATTCCCCATTCTCCAAGTCCGAATCTCCCCTATCCCCTTTCACGGCCTGCGATGGCCTTCCATTAAGCACATAAGTACCAGAGTCCCTTTCTTGACTCCTAGTTTCTGCTTTGCTGCCATACAAAGTCCTCGTCGAATCATCACTGTCTAAGAAACTACGGGCCTGCAAACGAGAACGATCTAAGGCGGATTCCGGACCAATAGCTCTATCTATCTGAGGCTTGTGCTCAAATAATCCATCACTTTCTGCATGCCAGGTTGTAGCTTTTTCTTCCGTAAAAGAAGCTCTTCCACCCTCTTCACCACCATTGGAACTACCATTGGCAACAGCCCGAAAGCGCGCATCATTATCCTCCGTGTCCTTCCTCGGTTCATCATTTCGCTTGACTACGGAGCGCCTTGACGGGATCCTTCGATGGCTCTCGTCTGAGACCCGTGAGGGTAAAGATAGATTCGAATGGGCATCGTAATCCGCCCATCCTGAATGTCTATCTCTGGGCCTGTCAAGGCGATTGGGCATAAAGGAAATATTCCGGTTTCCAGATTCCCGACCAGCACATCCAGGTATGCGAGAATCTGGAAAATCACCTGCAACCTGTTGCTGCCATCCGTGTTGCCCTTCGTCTCTATTCAATATAAAAGCAGCCTCTCTAGGGTGTATAGATAGAGGCCTGATTCCGGGATAAGGCCAGCCCCGCTGCTGAACTTCCCTTCCAAGAAAACCAACAGGTAGCCCAACACCCCTTATGCCTCTGCAGTCCCTAGCTAAATGACCCGGTTGCCCACATGTGAAACAATTGCGGACACCCCAATCAGGCCGCGGAAACAGATGAGGCTGCCCTTCAAACTGGTGGCCACCAAAACCTCGGCCTCTATCCATGCAGTTCAAATGGTCAGCTGCTGCTGCCTTCCCGCAGTCCCACATCAAATCACCAACATTCGACAAAACTTCAGAGCCTGCTTGCCACTTTGTACGATACACATCAATCAGGTCTGTCGAATCTAGTAACACAGAACGGGCAGGAAATAAGAACAAGGACAACACTAGCGCAACCAGAGCTACTCAGCAGTTCTAACGCTGTCGAATTCAGCAGGCTTCGAATAATTCGACACGAATCTTGACTATCAAATCGAATACAATCCTAAAAAATCGACTAAATAACAGATACCGAAGTAGCGATTAAGAGGAATGCCGTCATATTCTTCAAGGTCAAATATCTGATACACTCAGCTGAAATCCAGTCCAAATCTGACTACCACGTGAGAACTCCTGCAGTAGTTCTCGAATGCTTTTCGCGACACCGTCTCTTTCAGTGGACCTTAAAATCGTACCAGCTAATCCAAATGATCGAGAATCCAGTCCACACTCAATGTCAATTCTATCAACACTCGATGTCCAGCGAATCTTATAAAATCAAAAATATATGCTTCTTAAATCCTATTCGCTGCAATGACTGTCACCCTCATCACAGAGACTCTAGCAATCAAGGAGCATCAACAAGGAGCTGTCAATTACCTCCACGCATGCCGCAAGGTTAGACTCTCCAACACAAAAGACAGGCCAGACAACATTACCCCTGCCTCCATACACTCTTGTTCAATAAACGCGGAGGAGGAGCAGCTTCAGGATAGTAGCAGCCCTGGCATCATCATCACAATTCTCCGCAAGTGAATTCCAAATACATCCATAATCCAAAACCCTGATTCTCTCAAGAAAAATCCGCTCTCTCTTTTCTCTCTTTTCTCTCTTTTACAGTAGTACGGCAACACGGCGAACTTAAAAAATCAAGCAAACCCTAGGAGCTACGTCCATCCCGAGCGCTCCACAATCCCGTAGTAAACCTAGGTAGCTAGCATGGCATGAAAAAGAAGCGCGTCACATGATGTGGAGTGAAAAGATGAAAGACTGAGTGAAAACTACGAGTTCGCGCGCAAATGCACGCGATGCAGGGGATCCAATCGAACTCGACGGAGTGCACGAAGAAGAGCATTGGAAGAACGGCGATGGCGCACATGAAAGAAAGAACTGAAGAGAAAAAGAAGAGGAGAAGGAGAAGAAGAAGAGCATTAACGGAGGGCGTTGTCCGACCTTGTGAGCGTTGTTGTTGTTGCTGGCTCGCTCTCTCCCTGGCTCGCTCTTCTTCGCTCTTGGCTCCCTCTCTCTCCCGCCTAGTCTTGTGCACACAACCCTAAACAGGCTTCGCTTCCCAAGTGTATGACCTTTTTCTACACTGCCCTCCCCGGCCCCGCTCTTCCCTCCGCAGATACCCGGAACCTCGTTCGTCGCCTTCGCTATTTATATCCCCCCGGCTCTATTTATACCCCACTCTACGAGCGAGAGATGCCCTTTATACCCTTCCTAGGGTTTTGCCTACAAGCTTTATGGGGATTGTTTTCTTAATGTTTTTATCATCCTTTAGAGAAACTCTCTTCATGTTTTCATTAACCCCACTAGTGGACCAAAGATTCATAAGTTTAAAATGAGAAATCTACCATGATTGTTCCTACCATGATTCATATGAGATTAAATTTTATATCATTGGATTGAGTGAAGAACATTGCAAATAGTTGGTTAAAAAAATTAAATAAATTTGAACAAAACGAAGTCTATATAGGATTTATTTGAACTATTAAAAAACACATAAAATCTAATTTGGGCTTTTTAGTCCTTTAGAGGTCTTATTTTATCAAAAGTAAAAGTAAAATGTAAAAGTTTAGAGTCAAAATTAAAAATAAAAGAAGAGAGAAGCAAAGATTCAAAGGAAACAAGGAAAGTGGTGTAAAAAGATTTTTTTTTATTATTTTACATAAAGATTTCCTTTTGCATTTTTTAAGGCCCTTGGAGTTATTCTCTACAACCCGTATCTAGCCTTGTAATTGTTTAATTGTAGTTTAATATATGAATTGTTATTTATTGTTATATATTGTTATATACTAGTGGGACCCGTGCCATTGAGCACATTGAGCTTGGGTTGTCTCCTCGACGGATTCCAGCGCGGAACGGTCGAGTGAGACAAACTAAGTTGTATTGTATAATAAATTGTTATATACATGTTATCATGGTTATTAATTTTACTTTGTATTGAAAAGTGTTTGATCATTGTTATTTTGATCAAACACCACCGAATATGGAATATACTATACGGTCGCAAAGGGCTTTTGGGCCTTTCCAAGGTTAATAATACTTTTTGAGATGGAATTGAACGAAGTGAGACAAAAATTTGGAATCAAATTGATATTTGTATATAGCAATGAATAATTTTATTTAACCATGGAATCGTTCAGGATAAAGAATGTTATAGGAGACAAGACCTTAAGAACCACTTAGTGAAGTCAATGGTACTTTAGAATGTTGTACACAACATAATTGGATGATTTTATTTGACGATGGAACCATGTAGGATAAAGACTTGGGTAAAGAATGTTATAGGGGACAAGACCAAAGAACCACTCACTTGAATTCAATGGTACTTTAGAATGTTGTACACAACATAATTGGATGGTTTTATCTAACGATAGAATCATGTAGGGTAAAGACTCAAGTAAAGAATGTTATAAGAGACGAGACAAAGGAACCAGTTAAATCCAATGGTACTTTAGAATGTCGTATAATGCACTGGAAGATTTTCATTCATGATGGAATCATGTAGGGTAAATATTGCTGTAGGAGACAAGACCAAAGAACCACTTGAATTCGATAGTACTTTAGACTGTCATTCTCCCTCTCTCTGAAACAGAAGAATCTAGAATCTTGTATGAACAAACTAAAAGACACATGTAAAGAGGAATTAGTTATTGATGATATCTGGGTGTTCAAAAATAGAGATTTGGAATCTCGAATGAACAAACTCCAATACATAAATAGGTTTCGAATCTAGTTTTCAATAGTATAGTATTCCACTATATTGAATTTGATTATGAGAAAAGGGCCCAAGATAGAGAGAAAAAATGCAATTGTGTTTCATATGGTCTTTGTGTAAATTCAAAAGAAATCAGAGTGAAAGTCTATGTTAATTGATTTTTAAATCCAACAATGTAGACATCATGATATTTTTAGAATTTTATTGATCCTCAAGCGTCGTCGTCAATTCCTCACATTTTAAAATATATTACGTTTTTCTAGAATTTCTCTCATATAATTTATTTTTAACCCCTAAACATACCAACCCTTTAAATAGAAGTAGATATTAGTATGGCTTAAATGTACATGAGAAGACCATTGCAAACATAAAATCTACCCAACAAATTTGAGATACTTGTATTTGAAGGCCTCTCCAATATTATCAACACTTCTCCATCACAAGAGATTTATTGTAATTGGTAGAGAATTTACTAGGCTTTCAAAGTTGACTTGAATGAAAATCATCCAAGGTTGTATGAGAAAGTTAGAAGGCTTTGACTCTGTTCATGATTAAGTCTCTGGACGCTGGGACGTTTAGGTGTTAAACCAATTTACCTTGATTTTTTCATAACTACTTGTATAAAATGAAATTTATAATTTAAAAATAAATAAATAATAATAATTACAACAAAAATTAAAATAGTATGACATTTAATAGGGAAAATGTAAATAATAGTGATGAACAACAAAATGAAGGTTGCGTGCCTTTCGAGCTTACATAAAAATAAATTTGATAGAAAATCAATTTATGTAGTGTATATTGGAATTTGAGACTTATGAGTTACAAAGTGTTGTAAAAACGCAATTTTATCAATAATGAAGAATGATAAATCGGACTAGAAAGTATAAAATAGTACCCACACTTTGATAGTTGGAATCATTCTCATTTGAAATTAAGAACCATGTAAAAATCAGCATTTGGTGGAAAAAGGATCAAATGTGGCCCCACGGGGTTCCTTGCATGCTTAGAGGCTAAGCACATCTCCAAGAGGTGGTCCAAAAGAACGCTCTTGAAAACATTAAAATATTATCTATATTAGCCATGTTAGATTTCAAGTGAACCTTTCATCCACACAATATGGCAGTGACTATAGCTTTTGTATAAATTTAATTTCAAACACTAACAATATCTTTATCAATCATAATTTAAATTTTTTTAATGAACCTTTGCATTGGATTTGGTGTAAACCACTCCAAAATTTTAGATTTCCATTAGTCTTTAAATGGCCCATGATCTTGTCACGACCACATATATTCACAAACATGATTGTCTATTATATTAATTTATTTTCCGTATTTATATTCATCATTTTATTTAAATATGCTAGGCTAAAGATTGAAAATTTTAATTTTAAAGTATTTTTTCATTAAAAACTCAACATAAAATCCATTTTTTAACACAAGTATAATAGCACTAATTATACATTTTGTACTGATAAATATCTAACAAAAAAATATAAATATAAAATGCATTATTGATTTGAATCTATTATCTCGCATACCAAACTAAAGAGTATAAAATTTGGTTGCATCAAATCTATCTCTCCATTATGCCATATAAGTATAAACAAAAAAATAAAGCTTCAATTAAGTCACATCAAATTCCAAACATGAATTGCATCAATTTATACATCTATCAAGTTAGGAATGATCAATGCAAAGAATTCATATATATTCGTCATAGTTGTGTCAAATCTTTGAATCTAACATGTACTAAAGTCCTTTACTAAACTAAAATGTATCAAATCTAGGATCAAATCAAGTAGCATCAATCTATATGTTTATCATATTGCTTGTGTCAATACAAAATTGAACAACACAATATATTGTATTTGCCATTAACCCTTTAACGTCCCATTCCTTTAGAGAACAGTCAAGCTACACTTTTGTAAACATTTCAGCTTTCAAGATTTGTTAAAATATATATATTTTAATCTTTTTCATGCATGAAGTTGTATGTTTCCTATTAGTCCTAAAATTTTCCAATTTTTCTAATACAAAATGAACTTTTTACAAATTTTTAGATCAAATACTTCAAAAAATTTATATTAATTACAAAAAATCTTCAAAAAATACATAATTCCTAGAGCATGTGCAAATGACATTGGAGAATCACATGATATATTTTTGTAGAATTTTTTAATTTTACTTTTAATATTAAAAAGGTAAAAATTATATGTAGTGTAATTCAAACCTTGAGCTACATAGCTTTCAAACCCTAAACATGCTCGGGATGGAACCTCAAGGATTTTTTTATCAGATAAGATAACATGCACAATGTAACTGCTATACAAAACCAATTTCTTTGGCCTATTATATTTGATTCCAAGTCAAAATGACTAAACATGCTTTTTTAATAAATTTCCAAAGATAATCCTTATAAATTTATTGTTAAAAATATAATGTCTTTTTTTCAAAATTTTACCATGTAGATGTTGTTTTATTGTTGTACTCTACATGCATGTAAGGATTATAAGTCATAAAAGTTGAATAAGATGAAAATTATAACACATTAGTATAATGTTAAGAAAGCCCTTTGGCACTTAGGGGTTTAAGTAGCAAGGTTGTTCAACTATCTTGCCTTTAATTGTTATTTAACACTTGTTTCGTTAAAAGTGCATGTGCCATATGAAAAGTGCACACATTGAAATTTTTGCATGTTTGAAGAAAGTAGAGTTATAGTTTAAGTTTTTTGACAAAAATTGAACGTACACACTTTCTTTCAAACATACAATCAATGCTTTTGATATATGCATGTCAACAACGAAAGAACCATTGAATTTCACATCCATTTGCAAACACATCCATAGTTCACGCATTGATAACAACCAAAAGTATACAAATCTTATTGAGAAGTTTGTAAAATACAAATTACAAAAATTCGGTGTCATTCTCACAATAATTCAATAGCAACATGATTCATTACAAGATGGTCCAACATTTTTCATCTTTGCATCAAAAGAACTTACTAGTATAAAATATTACCATCTTTATGAAGTTGCCATAAGGGAATTGGATATGTGCCTACCTCCTTCTTTAAAAAATAATTTCAAAAACTAAAGGGGGTGGACATGTGCCCACCCCCCTTGTGGCAAAATTTTCATCTTTGTGAACTTGCCGCAAGGGAATTGAGCACATGCCCACTCCTTTCTTCAAAAAACAATTTCAAAAAATAAAAGGGGTAGGCATGTGCCCACCCTCTTTGTGGTAAAATTCTCATCTTTGTGAACTAGCTACAAGGGAATTGAGCACATGTTCATGCCATCTTTAAGAAATATTCTCAAACAGCAAAGGCCGGTAGGTTTGACATATAGTAATTAAATTTATATGCAACCAAGCTCAACAACAAAAGGAAAAAAACAAAGTGGGTTTCAAAATTCACACCCCTTGATAGTGCTAAAAATTGTGACCTCTAGCCTTGATGGCAACGTTGATAGGGTTTTTTGTGAGAGTTTTGAAAACAGAGTTCCCTAATACTGATATACCATTGCAATTAAAAGCCACAGGGTTAGAAATTTGTCCTCAATAACCTTGAATCATTTTTGTGCAAATGTCCCTTGATAATGTCGAGGCACAAATATCTTAGAGATGTGTTATATCACCTCGCCAAACTTGATTTGGTTCACTCCCTCCATTGAACTGATATTTAAAAATATGCCCAATAGCCATTGCAAAGAGCTCATCAGTTACTTTGAATAGCCATCGGTCATTTAGCAAAAAATTGTTGGCATTTTAATAGTTATATATGTTCTCTATCCAACCTATCATGTTTTCATTAATGAAATCTACGTGCTATATAATTATATGTTATCTTTGCATTATTAATATCGATTAAATATTAAACTTTCCAAAGCCTTACACTTACTGTCTACATTAGATGTCTTATTATTATTTAAACTATTCGATACCAAAGTAGTGGAGATGCAATATCCATTAAGTTATCATTAATGCATTAAACTATTGTAAATGGGAATGGAGTTGTCAGACAAAAAAAAATGGTTTACTAGTTTTTTAACACCATTTGTACCTTTAGGGATGTATAATTTCACCTAGCCATTGCTTGAATGTTTAAAGTCTTTTCATAGTTTATGAAGAAAAGGAACTATATGTATTTTAAATGAATGCATGCACACACCTTTCACCTTCACTATAATGGAACATGTACCTCAAAATTTGTTCACCGTATTAAACACTATATTTTTCTATCGTACTTTTGTAAAGGAGAGTCATTTAAAAATCCAAAATTTAAAGATAAAATAAAATACCAATTTAAAAAGTAATAATGCATTACTCTTGCAGTTCCAAAGCTCTCTCTAAAGCAACCTTGAGGTATAAAAACATTAAAATCATTGTGCTTGTGCATGTTGAACACTATATTACACACACAATACCAATATGCAATTAAAATAAATTAATAAATAACCAAAAGAAAAATTAAGATCGTGTTTTTTTGTTTATTTGTCATGAGTCTTTCGTGAAAATGGTACAAAACTCCTTTAGACTTACACACTACTACACATGAACTTTAAAATTAAATGACCAAAACTTTGTTACATGCAAATTTCTTTTGAAAAACAGTTTAGTTTTAGTATTCTTATATATACAAAAATTGTTGAACTATTGATGTGAGGGCTAAAAAAAGAATGTGGTATTTATTAGAGTGCGTTATCAAACTTTGTTCATATTCAATGCTACTTCATAACTTCATCATGAATGTGAATCTTGGTGAGATTTCTTTAATGGTTGGTGTTGTAAACAAGAATTGGAGAAAAATGATTAACGAGCAAAAGAACTAAGTCATTTGTAAATGGAAAAAATATTTATTCACCAATGCAATTGTTCATAACTAATGTTCATAACCCAAAGATATTAATTCATCTTGAATTTATTCAAGGATATAAAAAACCTCCTACGATCGAGGTTTAATCATTAAATTGGAAATGTCGAAGCGTTTAGAAAGTGGACGATTAACAAATTTAAACTCTTTTCACGTTCTCGTCAATGCTTGAATGAAAGTCATTCATTTTTTTGGAGATTCTTCATCAAGTTTTTGTCCTGTGTAGCGGTTGGATTTAGTCATAGTTGATTATATTTATTAAGTATATCAAGTCCTTGACCAAGCCAAAATTGTATTAAATGTACTTCAAAAGTGACATTGCAAAAATGAGGTCATAGATTTAAGAAACACAAAAATTTCAAAGAGTCATCACGCTTGAGAGTATCTCATTTCAAATTCATTTCAAAAACATTTACTCAAAAAATATTAAAATTTTGAATGTAATCGAATTTAGGAGTTTTTGATTTTGGCTTTCATTTATTATAATTAAATATTAATGATAGTATTAGAGAATCAAACCATATGGATGGAATCTAAAATTCAAAATCTAGAACTTTCATTTGTATATCGATTCCAAAATATTCTTCTAAACAATATTTTATGATGGTTTTTCTCAAATTGTCAATTCCACGGACACCCTGGTATGTTTAGGGATTAAAACCCAAGGTCAGAGAGAATCCAGATTAGTATAGCTTCCCTTTTACAAAGGTAACCCATCAAACGAGGTCTAAATTTAGCCCTAATACACAGCCTTGTCACAAACATCACATCTCTAATAGTTTGAAATAAGAACAAGAATAAAAAGAAAACAAATATTTACCATAAACCTTTTGTAAACTTGAAAACTCCTACTAACAACTAGTATTTCCAATTCAAAAAATACATTCACTTAAACAATTAACATTCACATATTTAACATTATAAGACTAAGCTCCTACATATAAATTTTTTTGTTGAAACCTATATTTAACATTACAAAAGAAAACTCGCACTATTTTTAAAACCACGAGAGAAAAAAAAAGATATATATTTATCCTTTTCAGGTAAAAAAAACTAGGTTTAAAAAATTTAATTATAAAAATGTAGAATATAATCTATAATACAATACAACTCGGTTTGTCTCACTCGACTGTTATGTGCTGGAATATGTCGAGGAGACAATCCAAGCTCAAAAACAAGTGGCTGTCCTTCATCTGCGTTAAACTAACATTAAACTAACGTCAATGTGCTCAATGGCACGGTCCCACTAGTAATTTCCAAAGAAGAAAAAAATAACTTAGTTTTTGTAAATACTTCCTTGTCGTATCCGCGGACGTAGTTTGGTGGGTCACTCCTATCACACACTCTCAAAATCTAATAGGGGTCCATGAGAAGGAAACACCAACAACCAAGGGAATGAGAAAGTGGATGAGTAGACCCCATCACAAAACCGTGCACTCGTCAGGCTAGGGACCAATGATGGGCCCGACGCATGTGCCGCAGTAACGACGGACCGAAGCAAACGACCCGCGGACCGAAGGACCGACGGACCGAGGTCGTCTCTCTCACTGGGACTTGTGCGCCATCCGAAGCAATTGGCACCAAGCTCGACGACGTGATGCTTTTCCGCGCTCTTAGAAATTGCTCCATTGCTACGGATCGGGAAGCTTTTTGAGTCTGTTCCTTTTTTTTTATCGCAAGAAAAAGCTCAGACTGTCTGCTTTTCTAGCTCGGGATGACTTAGGGCTCCCTCGAGCCTCTGTTCTTCCGGCTTTTTCTCGGCCTTTCTGCAGCTCCCGGGCGTCATGAGGGTAAGCGCTCGTGCTGTTTTTCCCGATCCGTTGTCTCTCCCTTTTACCCTGCCGGTTTGAGGTTTTGTTGACGTTCTCTTTTTTATTTTCTAGGTTGCGGAGCGCGACAGTAATGGTGGCCGGGCGTATGCGAAGGGCTCCCCTGTTTCGTCCCTCCCGCCTCTGGGAATTGATGACTTTAAGGTGAGGCAAAATGATATTATTCTAATTGATAGCTTTTGGAAGACGGACTATGTGCTAGTTGTGGAGCTTAATTGTATGATTCGATCGTTTGATATTTTCTTACATTGTTGTTATTTCCAGGGTGCTTTTTCCTTCGATGACTTTTTCAAGAGTATTGTAGCGGATGTGTTGCCATCCTTCAGTGAGGATGATTCGAAATTACCTGATGGAAGTCAGGGTTTCGGGAATGGGAGCCTGGATGACAGCGGGGGAAAAGGGAATGGCGTCTTGGTCGGACAACCGTTTGCGGAGGCTGCAGTGCTTCTTCCTCTCTGCAGGGATGCTCGAAGTGAACTTGTTGAGCTTTGCTACAAGGTGAAAAGTCTCTCAATATTTTCTTTGTCGAATTTTCTTGTAGTTAGCTTGGTGTATGTTCTCTATGCGTTAATTTTGTAATCTGTAAAGGTTGGAATCTGGCAATCTGGAGTGTTTAATATTTCTTGACTGCGTGTTTTTAGGTGGATTCGCGGTTGGAGAAGCTCAAAGACGAAGTTTCCAATTATGACATGAAACACGAGCAGAAATTTGTTGAGGTGAGATGGCTGTGATTTCATTAGCCTGACATGGCTAGAGACGTCTTCCACGCTATCAATTGTTTATTCCTCGCAAAAAGTTGTGCGCGATGGCCATTTGCTACTGATATTTACGTTGTCAGGTTCATGTGCTCTAGATAGCGAACCAAGCAGTTGATGACAATTTTAATGCTTTTGACTGTGATATGAGGGTTTAGAGTTTATTTCGATGGTGTTCATGAGGGAGCATTTGGATGATTTTCATATCCGGTACCATTAATTTCTTTGATTTTGTGAAATCGTGTCCGGTTTGATCGTGACTGATAAATGACTTGAAAAGTGACTGATAAGTGACTTGATTTTGCAGCTTGACAATGGAGTTTCAGGCCTATTTGAAAGCTTCAGTCGGCTGGATTCCCGGATTTCAGGCGTGGGCCAGACTGCTGCCAGAATCGGGGATCATCTTCAGGTATCACTTTTTCTCCTATTTCTCTTACCAGGATCAGTTTTCTTTTGTTGTCTCTGTCCTACCAGGGGAGAGATTACGGAAACGCATCGTTTTCAAGGAGTTACATGGCTGAACAGTATAAACAAGCCATAAAAGGAAATCCAGGGTAACTAAGGCAGAGACTACGCGACTAGCCGCTTGTTTACTATTGGCTTTGCGAAGACCTTCTTGCGATGTACTTCTGTGGCTGATCTTTTACTTGATTTGTTCCTCCTATTGTACATCTTCGAGCTTTTCGATATGTGAATTATTCTTCTCGAGAATGGCTCTGTGTGTTCTGATAAGGGTTGAACCGCCGAAGTGCAGAATGCAGATGCTCAGAGGGACGCTGCTAGTCAAACCATTGATCTAATCAAGGTACATCGTTATCCAAGCTCGTTGTTCTTCTTGGAATTTTATTTTGGAGTCCGAAGAATTTCCTGACTCTACAGAGCGTTTATTTGGTTTCGGGTTGTCCCCGCCTATGAATAATCTGGATGAATAGTTTCGACAAACTGGCATTGTAACCTTTAACCCCCAAAGGACCATAAGGCCCCCAGGGGCGCTCATGGTTTTTTTAGCAGTTTTGTTTAAATTTGTTTGTTTTTTGACCAACACATGCAATGTTCTTCACTGATTCCAGTGATATAAAATTTGGTTCCATCTGAATTATATTTTTCACAATGTGATCAATTGAATTTGTCATTTAAAAACCATGAATCCTTGGACCTTTAGGGGTTAAGATTAGTGATTTTTGTCTTGGTGGAGTTAATACTTGCCGAGGTTTACTAAACAACTTCAGAATTCTTTTTTTGCCTCATGGATGCCAACCGGTCTTGAAGTGACTACGGCTATGTAGTGTGTCTGAACTGACTGAATTGATTTTACCTCACTGGGAAAACAGTATCTGATGGAGTTCAATGGAAGTCCGGGGGATCTTATGGAGCTCTCTGCTCTTTTTACTGATGATGCGCGAGTTGCTGAGGCAGCAGCTGTTGCTCAAAAGCTCAGTAAGTTAGAGTTTTAACTTATTTCATCTATTTTCTAGGCACACTTATACTGAACACAAACTCACATGATGTATTAATGCAAGTTCCACACGAGCTTAGAAACATACCAGTCAAGTTAGATCTAGGACTTAGCAGGATCATGCATGTTGTCCGACAAACTCTATTGGGTTTTTGATTAATTTGTAGTAGTAAGTGCAGTACTTTCACAAAGTAGGAGAGAGTAGGTATGTTGTGCTTGGGATACTGAAGGTGGTGACTCCTAGCATGTCTTTATCTTGCACAGATCGTGATTGGATAGTTCAGGGAAAATTAAAACACAATCACGAGCTATATCTAGTTTAAAGAGCTCGCTAATGATGTTAGTCGGACCTGGAAATGCGCAAAGATGGTAGTATCATTTCTTGTCATGAGGCTATAAATCTTGATTTCGGATGCGCAAGGTTTGGGGTATATCAAGCGATGGAAGTGTAACTTATTTTTTGGTGTGCTGTTAAAGGGTTGATCGCCGAAGAGGGAACTGGAGTGTATGGTGGATATCAAGGGCAAGCGAAGAATACTATCAGTGTTACTCCTGGCCTGGAAGTGGCGGTGGCAAATCTCCAAGATTATTGCAACGGTATACGGTCATATCCTATATAACTTAGATTTTAACGACTTTGTTGTGAATTTAATGTCGTGTTGTTATACCTTAGTTTAATGTGGGTTTACTGTGCAAATTAATTCCTGTAGTCATCTTATTTTATTTTTCTTCCAGATGTGGCGTAGTGTATTATTTCTGTCACTTCCAATAATAAAAGACATACTGTGATATCGTGAATCCTTGTACTTCTCTGGCTAGCGCACCTTGCGTTTCCAGGACTGATTGAACGTGTACTAAGTATTGTGAACACTGTAACAGAGCTTGAAAACCGACTCTTAGTACGCTTTGATGCTGCCTCACAGAAATGGGACCTTTCTACAATGGCCGAGTGTGCCAAGATTTTAAGTCAGGTAAGTATCTTGATGTTCACACAGATCAAGCGGAAGATGTTTTGTAACGAAGTGGACTGGAACCCTTTATTTATATATGCAGTCTCATTTCTTTATATGATTATTTCTGGTGTAATATGTATGTAGCTCTTGCTTATTTTTTAATTCATTAAATTTAATTTTGACATCTGAGGTTCTGAATATTTGTAATACTCTTCTCCCTTCATTTTGTACTAATTTGGTACTTTGGCACAGTTCAATAGAGGATCAAGTGCCATGCAGCGCTACGTAGCATCTCGACCTATGTTTATGGATTCAGATATCATGAACTTGGATGCTCGCACTGTACGAAGTGAGTTCGGAGCAGGGGGTGCGCCTAATCTTATCAAGGGTCTTCAAACTCTTTACAATGAAATTACAGGTGTGTACCATGGAATACTTGAAAGGTGTGTGAAGCCACAGCATGGGATTCTTTCTTTACTAGGAATATATTAGGTGTCAACATATTCAAACCTGAATGGCGTTTGGAAGATTTCGTCTAAGGAGAGGGAAAATATTATCGTTGCTATCATCATTTTCCATATATATGAGTGTGCTGTATTCTCGGCAATTGCTAAGTTGCCCTTCAGGAGTGCACTGACCTTGTTCCGATTTGGGCATGAGGCACACGAATGCTTAATGGTTTTTACTGATATTTTGCAGAAACGGTTCGAAAAGAAGCTGACACTGTAGCTGCCGTGTTTCCTTCTCCTGATGCTGTCATGGCTATTCTTGTTCAGGTGGGTAGCTTAATGAGTTATTTACTAGTTGGATCACCTGCCTTGTTCATATGAATTGATGCATTATTATTTTCTAATTTACAAATTTAACCTTTCTGCCTTAGATTCTCTCTGGTTCTTTATGTCTGCTTTGTCAATCCTAAAGTCATGCAATTCTTATGTTTAGACATTCAAGTGAATATGCTTTGATATTGCAGAGAGTGATGGAACAAAGAGTGGATAATGTGCTGGTTACGTTGCTACCGAGATCGCCCCTCACCAATCCTATACCAATGGAAGATGGTGGGAATCAACAGGTGATATATTCATTGAGCTTCTCTCTTATTCTTGAGCTTCCTCGGTTATTCTTGATGCACTGGATAGAGCTCCTCAGTCTTTGGGTATTCTCTTGTATCACAGAACTTGCTCACAGCTGTTGTAAAATCAGATCCTTTCATGCTCTTTATTAATTATTCTGGTTCAATGGCACAGTACCTTATAATCGCTTCTACTGCTTGTACAGTACCTACGAGTGCTTGCTGGAGCTTACGAGAAGACGCAAGAGCTTGCCAAAGAGCTTCATACTATTGGGTGTGGAGATTTGGATGTGGAGGGTATAGTCTTGGCACCGTTTTGCAATTAATTTTGTTTCACTTTTGACATTGGATTTTATGAAAACTCCGAGTGGCGTGAGAGTTGAAATATATTGGAATATGAGAAGATGTATGAAACTCGTAGCTGTTTTTTTCTGTGTTCAGGTCTTGCAGAGTCTCTTTTCTCATCACATAGGGAGGACTATGTTGAAATCGAACAGGCGTCACTCACTCAGCTCTTTCAGTACAAGGTATTTGATACTCCTTGTGGAAGCTTTCTTTCTGTAAGAATAATGGGCGTCTTTGTAACCGTCTATGAAGACGAGCATTTTCATAGTTATAATATAAGGGGAATGTAGAAAATTTCCAAAAGGTGCGTTTCCAAGTTTTCTGTATGTTGGGAGGCATGGAGCACCGCCGAGATGTGTAACTGTATAATAGTATGGAGGATTTTGCGAGTCATTGTTGTTCTTGCGCTAACAATTGGGATGAGACTATTCGTAACTAGACACGTTGTGCTGAGTAGGTGGCTGAATTGAAAGCCGGTATCGGACAACCATTCGATGCAACAACGCCAAGAGTGAATTCTCGAATATCTGGCAATACTTCTATTTCTGTATCTGTAGTTGGGGAGTTCGTCCAGTGGAATGAAGAAGCTGTGGCTCGCTGCACTCTCCTAACTCCCCAGGTTCTCTTTCTTCATCTTGTTCTCTCTACCTCTGTTTCTCTCTCTCTGAAACTTCTTTTTTTTGTACCATAAATGAGCTGGTAGATCTCACCACTTTAACTTTGCTTGTGGCGCAATCTTATGACTTGGTTCCTCTCTATGTTTGCAGGCTACTTTGTTGGCAACATATGTGAGGGCTATATTCCTTTGCTTGCTTGATCAGGTACTGAATATCTCTGATTGTCTTTGCCGCATGATCTTTTCTGCTGCATGCTGTAAAGTAAGATATTGTTTGGACAAATGATTCAGAAAGAACTTGCTGCATGTTTCCAGGTCAGCCAGTACACCACAGAAGGTCTGGAGCGAGCCATGGATGCATTGAATGATGCAGCTCAACAGCGTAACTTGTACTCTATTGGCTCCACAGTCAGCCGTCGTGTGGCTGCTGCAGCTGCTACTGCGGTACGTCATTTAGATATATTTTGAGTCTTTTCTGTTTCCTTCATGTTTGTCAAGCTCATGAGTACGTCTGAACAATACTAAGTGCTCGCATTATCGGTCGTCAATTCTGCTCTTTTTCCTTTTTAGCATGTGACGAAGCAAACCAAAAGAGCTCATATTGTCTTCGAAGGACTTCGTTCCTTGATGAGTTTTAGGGCTGCTCCTTTTTCTTGAGTTAAACCTGACTAATCCTTATATGCCTTCTTTGACCAAGCCCTGAACGAATTCTATCATCGGTATCATTCACACCTCTTACTTTGGTGCTTGAGTTCTAATTGCTTAAAAGTTTCTTTGTGGTTTCCATTTGACTCTTGCAGGCAGAGGCTGCAGCAGCTGCAGGGGAACGAGCTGTTCGTGGATTTATGGTGGCTGTTCAAAGAGCAACATCTAATGTTGCTCTCGTTCAACAAGTAAGTCACTTCTATGCATAAGTTGTTATTTCTGAATTAATCGTCAGTAGTGACTGAGTGTATTTGCCCATAATTGTGAATTATTTTTTATTCAGACTTTCGATAGTAATGTTGTAGTGTGGACTATCTGAGATGGTTAAGCAGAATATATAAAGCATTTTGGAGCTGGTATTTGGTTTGCTTGAATCCGGGTGGTATTGACCAATCTCAATAGCAGTGGAATTTTTTGAGAATAAATCTCAACTATATCATTTATAACTGCTTTCAAGTAGCTTACGCTTATTTGTTTTGAGCAGCACTTCGTCAATTCAGTTGCACGGTTGCTACTACCGGTGGATGGAGCACATGCTTCATGTTGTGAGGAGATGGCTACAGCGATGGCCAACTCTGAGGCTTCAGCTTTGAAAGGTCTTCAAATTTGCATTGACACGATCATGGCTGAGGTGCGATGCAATTTTAAGTTTAATTTATTTATTTTCATTCTAATTTGCCTTCGTTAGTTTTTTGTTACCGTTAGTCTGCAGTTATATCTGGAGCGGTGCTTGATAACGTACGACGGAACTCTACTTGGACATACTTTTTTTGAATGCCTTGGGGATCTCATTTGAACCACAGTTGTGTAATAAGAGGATATGAGAGTGTAGGACTTGAGAGTTTTGTGGAAAAATGGATGTGTAGGTGGAGCGTCTACTAGCTGCTGAACAAAAGGCAATCGACTATAAACCAGCAGACGATGGAAACGCACCTGATCACCGCCCCACAAATGCCTGTACCAAGTCAGTGACTGGATTCTCTTGTCTCCATGATGGAGTCTCTTTACCTCCGAGTGCTGTGATAAAACTTTAGCTATCGGAGTTCAACGGGATATTGTAGTGTTCCGTTTATTCAGTCTTGCACCATTCAATCTTAAAAGAAAAGTGTTAGATGGTGAACTAAAATGAATATCTTTTCTCAGAGTTACCGCATATTTGGAGCACATGCTGGAAGCAGCCTATGGAGCGCTGGAAGGCCTGAATAAGCAGGCATTCATGACCGAACTGGTATATTTTCCTTTCTTTTTTTACGCTATTTGAAAAGGTTCATTAAATGGCTTACAGGAGAATTCAGGACTTCATCAGTCGTTGTTTCAGAATGTGCTCATGTTTTTTTTATAGATTTGAGCCAACATAAGGTTCTTCAGCCCTAGAGAACTGTACCTAGGAATAAGAATCGTTGCATGAGAATCGCTGCAGTGGATTCTAGAATATTGGACATGCCACATAAATCTTTAGTTAACGAATGATGGTGGAGGCTTGGAAGTCCACAGCTGCCCCGCCTCAAGAATCACATGTTTTGGATTTTTACCTTTCATGCAGTGAGAGCAAAAGGGTGAACCCTTGCAAGGGCTAAAGAACCTTATGAATGCAGACCTGCAGTTTTTTCTTATCTAGATGACTGCCAAGTTGAGATGAAAGTATTTTTATTAGTGGTCATCAACCACGTGCGCAAGTGTTAATAATTCTAGATGCCGTGACGAGTATTAATATTGGCCTAACTGCTTTAAGTAAGTACTTGTTTGCGGGCGTATAAGTTGCGATCTGTGTGTAACGAACTTCATTCAACATGGCAGGGTAATCGTCTTTACAAGGGTTTACTCGTGCATTGGCAGCGGTTCACTTTCAGTGCCAGGTGCCTATTTATAACTACTTGCTGTTATATGTGCTTCTTTATGGACACTTTCGAGCTTAATTGCTAATATTCTTGGTACTCGTGTGATTTGTTTGTAAATGTTAGTTTGCTAGAACGTGATTCGGATTTTGACTGTAGGCTGCCTTTCCTCTCTCGTTTTGATTATTGAAATATTCTTCTTTGCGTACAGTGGAGGGCTTCGTCTGAAGCGTGATGTATCTGAATATGCGGAGTTCGTACGTAGTTTCAAAGCTCCTGCAGTTGATGAAAAGTTTGAGTTGCTTGGGACGTAAGTTTAATATACCTGCCCTGCTGCTTTACTTGATGTTAAAATACAGAACTAAAAGGGAGTTTCGTTTTACCTATAATAAATAACTATTTCTGCAAACACTTGGACTGAACTTGTTAAATCTCTGGAACCGTGTCTGTATAGCTAGTGGTTTACCTTTTGATATTTGTTTACCTCTACATAGAAGAGGCAAAGGTTAATATCACGTTTTTAAGTAGTGTGATAAACATAAGTAGTGTGATAAATATAAGTAGTGTGATAAATTCTTCTGTAATCAAAACGGTGTCCGACTAAAATGGACACTTTATGTTTGGTGTGAGGGTGAGGCCCAGGCACGTTTATTTGCTGATGGCTTGAACTGGCTGCAGGTTGGTTAATGTATTCATTGTGGCACCCGATAGCTTACCAACTTTGGTTGACAGCAGTTTAAAACAAGCCAGAACAGAAGCAATGAGGTACTTTATTCAATACCATGATTTGTCTGCATCAGTTTTGATAACATTAGTGCATTTTTGAGTATCGTCTTTTTTTTGTTCGGATATTCCGCATCATGTTGAGTGTTTCTCCTGTCTCTCACTACCTGTTCAATCCCAATGTAGGTTCATTGAGCTGCGGGAGGATTACAGGTCAGCAAAAATTGCAAGTAGGCTTACTGCTTTAGCGCATTGAACGTTTTCTATTTACATCAAAATGATCTACCAAAATATGCGTACTTGTTCTCATGGAAGAACTTCCAAATCTCATGTTTTTTGTGTTTGTAGTTGGCTCACAATAAGGTATGCTGCCCTATTTGTGCCACAACTTGCAATCGGATCTCTGTAGAAACATCAATTTTTCTTCTTGTCATTGGTGGAGAATTAGTTAGAAAAGCGTCGGTAGTGGAATTATGTTTTTATGACAAAGTATGTAATTTATATAAGTTTTGGAGTATGTCGCCCAAAAAGCCTTATAGCCCCCAAAATGGTCGTCTTACTCAACCATGATGGTTAGGATATTTTCTTACAATTGCCACCCATCACTGGTCCAACCTGACCACTTTTTATTTTATTTTATGGTTTTACGTTCAAACAATTGTGAGATTCTATTGAGAGGAACACTCACTTTTGTCCTTGTGCTTGCATCCATTCTTGCACTTTTTGACCTACCTACTTTTTGCCCTTTAGTGCCCAGTAAGTGCGCAAAAATCAAAATCTTAGTCTGGTGTTCGAAATCTGTGAACCATCTAAGTCCTGTGTCTGAAGTCCCTAAAGCAAAACAAAGACCTATGTACTCTGCAGTAGATCCAAGAGATGATCGCCATCTGTAACAAAGTCAATAAGCAGCCAGTTGCGTAGTCTTTGCCTTAGTATTTATCCTAGATTTACTTTTACACCTTGTTCAGCCATGAACCGGTAGTCCTTGAAAACGAAGCGTTGTAAGGTAGAGGACCCAATTTCCGACTGGGTCCAATTCCCAACCACTGACAGGGCGTGCATTTTAGGTCAGACCTCGAAATTCTCATGTAGCCAGTATGAACATTTTAAGGATGGACGGTTTTTGGCACCTCTACATCTCTAACTTCAAAAATTCATAAGTAATTCAATAATAGTCTGAAAAATATGGTTCAAGTTGGATTGGGCTTGTACAAACTTTGCACATATTTCTGAATCATTTTGATAGCCACTCCAGAAACAAAATTTGCTGAACGTGAAATTCGGACGGGAATTGGGTCCGCTACTTTACTGTTCAGCCATGTAGAGTAAACGTTTGTATTGTTCAACCATGTAACTCCTTGAAAACGAAGCGTTTCTGTAGTCTCTCCCCTCTCTCGTGGTGGGGCAGAAACAATAAAGTTCATTCATATGAAGTATCATCGATGGATGAAACTGTACAAATTCAATACTTCCACTTATTCAAACTATGAATAAAAATCAATAAAATAGAAATGTGCTACTAAAAGTTCACTTGAACGAACTAAACTACTATCTCCCTCTCGTTCATCTATGAATTGAAGTCGATCCCTTGAATACATTACGCTTAACCCTTAAACGCCGGGCCTATGGCCATGGATTCAGTATGGTCATAGGGACTGTTCTGTTTTCTCTATTTTTCACTCAAATTGACTGGTATTATTTTTGAAATATTTTTCCTAAATGAAACCTTACATTTTCTATGTGCAGTAATTTTTTCCGTTTTTTTCCCAAAAAAGTGAAATTACTATGATTTTTTAAGGAAATCCTTAAGAAAATTCATATAAATTAGAAAATATACTCAAAAATTCCAATTTTTTTTCCAATGGTCTGACTTACATTGGAGTACACAATGGTGGATGAAAATCATCCGTGTCTCTAAAATTAGTAAAAGGTACCTCTATGATAATAAGTGTTGAACTTGCAAACAAAATCCTTCATTAAAAAAATTGCTATAAAATACTTAATATTAGTAATTTTCCAAAAATTCAAGATGGAGTCAAAAGTGGACTTGATAAACTTCATCTTCTTAGTTAAGATCATATACAACAAACGCCATCTTCATGGTTTAAATTGAATTTTTGTAGAAAAGGTCAAATGATTCAAAATACATGACATGGAGATCCGTTTTTACTACTTATTTTCCAATGAAGGCCCCAAATTAAGTCCCATGGTGGATATCTCCCATGCATGTGCTGTGTAGAAGAGTAGCAAGGAAGTGCACAGACAGAAATGGATGAAAATCCTCTTTTTCTCTTGAGAAACAAGCCTTTTCAGCCATCCAAAAGCCACAAAATGGCTTTGCCGGCATTTAAGGGTTAACTACTAAACGCATGCGAGGCCAAACTCTGGCTTATGAATGTAATTCAATATTCAATTTTGACTACTACGTGGATGATTTCCATCCAATTTTTTTAATGAAGGATTTTGTTTGGTCATGTCACATCTTCAACTTAAATTCAAATCATTCAAGCTAGTTTTGGATTTCACAAAGTTTTAACTTCAAAAAGAGTAATGAAAACGGTGCACCATATAACATATTTTGATTTTTTCTGGTTTTGTTTCTTGAACTTAATTAAGGCCATTAAAATGAGTTTTTATTGCATTTGAGCTTAACTAACGAAATTTCATGAATTCATAGAAATTTCAAATTTTTACCAAAATGTATGAATAATATATGCTTTGTAATGGACACATGGCTTCATCTACTAAAAATAAAAAGTTTAAATTCTTATTTTATTTACAGAGGCAAAATTGATTGTGTCAGGTAAAACATGATTCCTTGTTCATAGGCCCAACATTTTGGGGTTAATGGATTGCTATGTGGCCAACGGTAGAAATCAGCAAGTTCATTGAACGTTAAAAATATCCTTTTGGTGAGAGAAAAATATTAGAAAATTACAAAAATCAAATGGTGTTCTAGGCGCCATGGCTGCAACTATATACATGGTGTTAAAGACAAAATTTCTAGCACACATAAAATGAGTTAGATATAAATCACACATAGTGAAATTTGTCTCACCACTACAAGGAGAAGGCGTCGCTTTTCACTCCTCTTAGTCAAACAACACCACTTTGCACTCACCAAATTTTTGATTAAACTTGGTGAGTGCGATTCTTCAAGTAAGACAAGCGTGCACACTAAAAAGTGACAATGAACAAGATCCTCCATAGTGAGAAACGACGCCTCCTATTGCTTAAGGGGCAATTGCCTTAGACATTGAGTTTACGATACCCAGTTCTCAAAATATTTAGTTAGTGAGAGAATCACTTTATTAGTGGGAGCATATACCCATGACATCATCAATAGGGGTTGTCACACATTCTCGAAGAATGAATCTTATGTGAAGAATGAGGAAAAAGAGGAGCTAGTAGGATAGCTTCTCTATGGAGAAAGTGTGGTACCCGTGGAAGACAAGAATGGAATTCCTCAATCTTCAAAGAATGGGACCTCGGCCATTCAAGGAGAGTGTGCCACGTCTCCATTCTGTGAAGATTGAGAATAGAATGGACGATGTGTGACAACCCCAAATGACTTGACTACCATTCTTGCATCATCAGACAATGTTTGAATCAAATTATGATTCCAGAATTGAATCAAGGCTAAAATCAGGATGAATTTTGGTCAATGAAATAGTCATTGATAATTTCAGACTTTGGTTGATATGTATTCCTGTAATAAGCTTAATCTAGATAAAAAATAAAACAAAACCTTCAGTGTCTTCAAGGCCGGCGTGAATAAAGTGTCTGTTTGTAATGTCAATAACCTGGTGCCCACCGGACAGAGGGTCCTTGAGAGGGTCAATGGAACAAAACTACTCTCCCCTTTTGAGACTGGGCTAAGCTCAATCACGATACATCACTCACGTTATTTCATCGTTTTGAAATGGCTAATTGTGATTCTACTGCCAGTCTGGCAGAGTTTGGCAAGTGTGCTCAATATTGCAAGACTCCACGTCGATCTCATTAGAGAACGGTGAACAATCAATGCGTTATTTGAAAGGTACAATCAATCATGGTTTAGGGTATCATGACACCTTTTCAGATGTGATTCTTCATGCGTATGTCGACGTTACTTTGCTCGAGACGTAGTCATGCAATATCATGTCCATATCATGCAGGTCAAGCAATGTGAGGCCTCCTAGAGGCTGCGAGTTCTCATGCAAAATAAAAAAATAAAAAATAAAATAAAAATTGAAACCACTACAGATAATCAAATTGTTTAAAATATGTATATATGTATATGTATATGTATATGTATATATATATATATATGTATATGTATATGTATATATATATATATATATATATATATATATATATATATATATATATATATATATATGTTTTTCATGACAACTTGCAGCCTTTAAAATGCCTCAAATAGATCGTTTGGAATGCCATTCGTTGGACGGTTCACTTTAATTTTTTTGATTTTAAAATTTAGGTCTACTTCGAGTTTTTACTTTTTGGAGATTTTTAAATTTAGATTTACTTAAAATTTTGGACACAATGTCTCCAAAAAGTCAAATAGTGTTTAAGAAATAATGTCTGGACATTGAATCACAATTTTAGTGTAGTCTATTTAACTCTTGTGCTCCCAAGAGACAATTTTTTGGGACGTTCATTTTCCCGGGTTGCACATGCCCAATTTTAATTATAGTAATAATAATAAAATGATTATTAATATTATTATTATTATCACTATTATCATTTTAAAATAAAAAATATGATGTCATACGTAAACAACTTTGTTTTTGCATACAATTTGAATTATTTCTATTCGAGCAAAATTCTATTTATGGGATTTTTTATAGTGAAAGACCTCAATGTTGAAAGGTAGTTTCAACACTAGAAGTAGGCTTGCCAAATACCTTAAGCCAATGAAATTTATTGAACACGTCAATGGAAGTTGACTTCTGCCTACATGGATTGCATGCGATGAGTTGTGGGTTCATCGAGTTTGAGGAGAGGTGAAAGAATAATTCAATTTGGCCAAAATCTCTTCCTTCCTTTCATACCCGCACTCATTACAAGATCTCTGAAAATATTGTAATGAATTGAACATATTGTCAAATTAAGTCATGCATCATGTTAAGTACCTCATCTTGAGGTTGGGCCAACAATGGCGCATCATTTCAACTTTTTTCTTGGGTTTGCAAGCTCATTAAAGCAAGGTCGCCCGGATTTTCATGGCCTGAAATTACCAAGTTTGAACTTCATATGCTTAATTTTTTAAAATTTAAACTATTTTAAAGATTTGTTTGGACCCTATTATTTGTTCTCACTTATTATGGAATATTTGAACGTGACGTCTCCAAAGAAGTATGTAATGTGCATGTATGAATGTTGTAGGCACTAGGCAGCAGTGAGCATGGATTGCTGTGCTACAAGAGCATCCTCAATGGGAGCAACACATGAGGTGGGATATGGCAAATCAGGCTCCAACACATATTGTATTGTCAACGTTATAATGGAGAGCTTTCGTTAAAAGGAAGGCCTGGGAAGTTTACTTCCAAAAAAATTACAAATGGCGTGCAAAACAATATAGGGTCCAAATAAATCTTGGAAGGTAATTTTTATAAATGAATTAATTACATTAATACAGGATGTTCAAAAATTGATTCACAGAATAAATATGAAAATATTACTAATTATAATTAGAATTAGTTTTATTTGAAGGGTAGTTTTAAATTCATTTTTTCACACATGATACGCAAGGAGTGACCTCCCGAGAAGGAAGGTCCTTCTATATGCATATGGTCCTTTGCTATTGTGCCCTCAAATGCTCACTGTACTGTAGAGTACGTGAATGTCACTATGGCAGGGAGTCTAAGGGGCGGTTTACACTATGGACCAAGAGCCATGACCATGGAATACTAAAATCTGTGATTGGCCAAAAAAGAGCTCTTGGTTCCATTTGGCTTTACACTACCTTGAAAAAAGGAGAATGACCACTAACTTTGAGGTCCCCAAAAATGCTAAAATTTCCCAAATGGATAATGTTTTCATGGTCTCCTTGATTATAGTTGAGTCGAAGCAAATGCCTCGACTCAACTATAATCTAGGAGACCATGGGGCTCAAAAATCATTGATTGGCTAGTGTTCAATTATTTAAAGAGAAAGGAGGAAAAAGGGGAGGATAAAAGAGAGAATGATGAGCTTAAACTTGTCCCGGTCTAAATCCACTTTACACTACAAAGAGTGACCAAGTCATTTAAAATTGCATTTTTGATTTTTCATGGTCACGGCTCTTGACCAAGAGCCATGACCATGAAAATGATTTAATTTTCTTGGTCATGGCTCTTGGTCCATAGTGTAAACCACCCCTAATGTAGGTCAAAACAGGTGCGTGAGAGAAAGAATTTCTCCACTGTCAACCAGCTAGCGGCACGTTTGTAGAAGTGTTTTGCTCATCTTGCAAGATCTCATCAACAGCAATGGGCAGTGAATTCAAGTAATTTTGGGAGCGCATTTCAAGACACTAAGGCCCACTTTATACATAGGCTGGGGTTGGATGGAAGGCCGGCCGGATTCAATCCGGCCCAAGTTTGGAGTTTGGGTCATGGCAAACCTTATCCCGATTTCATCAAACCGGCAGCCCAAAGATTTGGCGCAAAAATCATGCCACATAAGACGCCACGTAGGAAAAATTGCTCCTTCCGGCCCGGCCCTATTATAAAGTCCTTCGGTTGAATTTGAAAGAATCGAGCGATCCTATTGGTTGAAATTTGAAGAGTTCGGGCCGTCCTTCAATCTAGCCCCAAGTATAAAGTGGGCCTAAGTTTGGACGAGAATCACTTCTTTTTTGAACTGTTCCACTCTTAGGGAGTGCACTATTCAGTAAAGCCAGGAATCACGTGCTCAGGGAGGTCACTCTTTGTATCATTTGAGTATTATGTGTGAACAAAGGGTATTTAAAAGTATCCTAAAATTTAAAATAATTCTTACTATAATTAGTAATATTTCAAGAATATTCTCATTTTTATTCTTGTAATGAATTGTGAGCATCCTATATTAATGTAAATCATTTATAAAAATTATATTCAAAGATTTATTTGGACCCTATCTTTGTTCACACATTGTTACATAATATTTGGAAGTGACCTCCCCGAGATCACGTGCGTGCATCCCCCTTATTAACCCCTAAAAGCCTGAGGGGTATTGGACAATACATAGATGTGTTATAATATGTGCCTTCCATATGTTTGATGAAGGTTGGTTCAATAGACAAAATGTAGAGTATCATCTTTATAAATTATCCATACGGTCAAACTTCCAAAATTATCTTTAGATCATTTTTTAATGAATTTAAAAGCATTAACCTTCGAAAATTTGTATAAATTATAAATTTCAATTTTAGAGTTCAAAATTTAGTACGATTGGTTAAAGTTGGGCTATCCATTGTAAACTTCAAAAAAGCAAGAGAAATGATGGAGGAATCATCATTACTTTCCCCAAATAGCAAATTTTGTAACACTAAGACAATGTTGAGGTGATCTACTTTGAAAAATTCTCCCGGGTGGAGTTTAACTCGGATTGCCATAATTCAAATTGGGTTGGAAAGTAGACTTGATGTAGTATTTTAAAATATTTTTTATTTTTTCAAAAAAAGATTATTTTGTTCCGGGCAGCCCGTTTTTTCCGGGCAGCGACCAGAAAATGGTCGCTCGGGAGCTTAGGGGTTAAAACATCCCTGCATACATTTTCTATTTGGCTAAAATCAAGCAATATATGTACAAATCTCACAACCTCAAAATACATTTCTATATGTACACATGGGCTAAAAATGTGGAATTAAACTCGAAGCTCCATATATATCTACTTTCTGTTGGATTGAAATATGTCTCCCATAAGTACATTTTGTACATGCTTGTTCTAAATAATACCCTTGTTGTGCACACACGTTTATAATTACAGTACTTGAAGAGTACACTCCCTGGGGTTCCACTACAAGGAGAAGGCGTCGCTTATCACTTCTTTTGTGAATCAAGCGGCGTCACTTCCCATTCACCAATTTTTTGATTGGATTTGGTGAGTATGATTCATCACATAGAATAAGAACGATAATGAACATGATCCTTCAGAGTGAAAAATACACCTCTGCTTGTAGTGTTCCGAACCGACGCGTCACGAGTTTTCGGACAAACTACGAGTAGTGAAACTACCACCGACAGAGTCCACCGTCTGCAAGAACTACTCCCCCCTTCTAAAGTAGGAGCACCTAAAATCAACTCTTTACCTAATTACGACAAGATTTAGGTGCAATAGTCATTCTAGAATGTAAATCTAGGTAAACCATAGGTACCTAATCATTTTAGTCAACATAAAGGGCACTAAAATATGCCTATATTTACGTACTGAAATGATTGCATGGCCTAGATTTTGTCACAATTAAAGGTGCAATGTTGGTTTAAGGTGCTCCTACCTTAAACTTCACATGCACCTCAAAAATCAACGACAAGCATCTGCATAGTACAATACCCACTGGAAAATTTAGCCGTTGGGTAGTTTAGCCCCCTTTTTAGCCCTCCTTAGCACTATGTGAAAAATGAGGGGGGCTAAATGTTTTGTACCATTAGCCCGCTTTTTGTACCACTAGCCAGGGCTAAAACATAAATTAGCCGGGGATAAAAAGAAGAGATTCGGGTTTAGCCGGGGCTAAAAAAGAGAGATTCGAATTTAACCCCTAAGTGACCGATCAACCATTTTATGGTCGCTGCCCTTTTTTACGGGCTGCCCGAGATGAAAAAAACTTTTTTGGAAAATAAAAAATATTTTCAAATAGGAAATCAAGTCTACTTTCCAACTCAATTTGAATCATGTCAATCGGAGTTAAACTCCATCAAGGAGAAATTTTCAAAGACAAACACCTCAACATTGTCCTAGTGTTACAAAACTTACTATTTCGGGAAAGTAATGATGTTCCCTCTTTCTAAAATTTTGCTTTTTTGAACTTTAGAATAGAATGTCTAGTTTCAACCAATCATACCAAATTTCAAATTCTAAAAATAAAATTTATAATTTTGGTGAATATTCAACGATAAATGCTTCTAAATTCATTTAACCCCTAAGCTCCCGAGCGACCATTTTCTGGTCGCTGCCCGGAAAAAACGGGCTGCCCGGAACAAAATAATCTTTTTTTGAAAAAATAAAAAATATTTTAAAATACTACATCAAGTCTACTTTCCAACCCAATTTGAATTATGGCAATCCGAGTTAAACTCCACCCGGGAGAATTTTTCAAAGTAGATCACCTCAACATTGTCTTAGTGTTACAAAATTTGCTATTTGGGGAAAGTAATGTTGATTCCTCCATCATTTCTCTTGCTTTTTTGAAGTTTACGATGGATAGCCCAACTTTAACCAATCGTACTAAATTTTGAACTCTAAAATTGAAATTTATAATTTATACAAATTTTCGAAGGTTAATGCTTTTAAATTCATTAAAAAATGATCTAAAGATAATTTTGGAAGTTTGACCGTATGGATAATTTATAAAGATGATACTCTACATTTTGTCTATTGAACCAACCTTCATCAAACATATGGAAGGCACATATTATAACACATCTATGTATTGTCCAATACCCCTCGGGCTTTTAGGGGTTAATGAGTATCTAAAACATTTTTTGAAAGTTTGACCGCACGGATAATTACTAGACATCGTGCTTCTCATTTTCTCTTTTGGACCAAACTTCATCGAAGTTGTAGAAGCAACATTTTATAACACGTTTAGGTTTTGCCCTTACCCCTCTGTCATTTAGGGGTTAACCCCGGGCGCTAAACGTTGTGGTTTAGCCCCACAGCCGTTTTAGCCCGGGGGCTAAAAGTTCAAAAGCTTCCAGTGACCGGTGCAGGGAGACCATTGAGGATGCTCCACCCACCGCACGGTACATATGCGGTGATACGCGTCAGTCCTTTTTTCTACATCTTGACTCCTGATTCCCCGAGTTGATTCTCCTGAGTCTAGAGCTTCTGCAATGCAAAGCACTTCAGTAAATGTGTATAACTTAACTTACATCAGCGCCCACACGAGCGTCCACTTTACACCAAAGTCATTGTTAGAATTAAAGTAACAATATAAATATACATCGACCTGGCCGGTAAGGCCGGCGGTCAGGGTAAGTTATTCACACTGTTTGAGGAGATTCTGCAGCCGGTCGGTTAACCTGTCAATTGCAAACTTAAATACTAACAGTATGTGGGTACGATCGATCAAATATCTGATCGATGAACCGGAGCTCGATCGATCGATGCAAGAATAAGAATAAATTTTAAGCTTCATTGTAATTGCAGGTCCCGTTTAATTATTCACTCGCGGTACTGGTAGTGGTCATGAAATCCAACCATGCATGAAGAATCTAGTACAGTCACAGATCGAACCATGGATCGATGACGGAAGGAAAACGAGCACCTGAGAGAGTCAACAATGTAAACTATATTCCGCGGTTGAGCCGTGGAGGTGAATTAAGTTAGATTATAAGTTAGGGACGAAGACAAATGGACGTCTCCGGCGTGGAAAGCCAGGAGGGCCCGACGACGGGACGAGGCAATTGCGCCAGCTCCTTCGGATGAGCTCCTCCTTTCTTCAGGCTCACTCACTGTTGCAGGGATCCCCACCGTGCAGGACCATCGCCATGGCCATAGCTCAGCCCTGCGAATTCTGCTCAGAAATTAAGGGACGAACTGTCTCGATGTTTCGCTCCGGATTGAATGATTGAAGGCAGGCTAGGCGGCTGCAGTTTTCTGCTCAGAATTCTCCGTTACAGCGTGCGAGCGTGCTGCTTTTTGAAGCGCTGCCTAGCTCCAGTGTCCACCGATGTTGACTTGTTCGTCGTCTTCGCAAACTCCAGGGCTCAACACGCACAGTTCGCCGTGGCTCACCATATGAATTAAAGCAGACACCATCTGTAGCGCAGCTAGCTCTCTTGTATATCGACTACGTACTGCTCCGACAGTACTCTTCCCTGTCGCTGATGATTCTAGAAACTGATGTCGACTTTGAAGACGACGTAGTACTGCTATGATTCATCTCAATAGTCAGGAGAAGCAAGTAGTTGTCCAAGTGACTAGTTTTACTGCCCTAATTTTGTTGCTGGAACGATTCTACTTTGGTAATTCTGGGGACATCGATCATCTGCTGCTGCCTTCATGCTAGCAGCAAGCGGCGAATCCTCCAGGCATCAGAATTTTTCACCCAGGTTGTAGCAGGCGGCCCGGGTGCTGATGGTTGGAGGCAGCGAATTCACGCAAGTGACAGTGAGGATCAGATTCAGGAGGATGGCGAAGCCCACGGGAGCGCTCTTCCTGTTCACGGTGCTCATAGCGGTGCAGTGGTTTCTGCCAGCAATGGCGGTCTCGGACTCGGTCGAGAGTAAGCCATCCACTCCACATGCCATCAAGTTAACTATTATTCAAATTCTAGGATAGTCACTGAAGCAGCACCAAGTAACTTGGTTTTTAACCCTTAAACGTCTTCTGGGGATAGTATATAATTGTTGTCGTATAATTGAGATTTGTTACCAACAAGAAACTCTAAATTGGGATCTTTTAAAAGAAATCATTCGAACCGCATTGATCTAAATTTCAACTTCTTTTCTGAACTCAAACCCGTAGAAGGTGTGAATCCATTCCAAATACAAACAAAATACACCGTATTTTTGTGGCCGCCACGGAACAATCAGACGGTTGAGGGTTAAACTTGTAACCGAGTGATGACGATGTTTGCTAATTGGGACTTTTCACCATATTGGGACTTTTCACCATATTGGGACTCTTTGAAATCTACAGATTGATTGAAGTAACTATTTGGTAACTAGGTACCACCTAATTAATAAAATACCTTTCGGAACTAGTTACTTGTTCACTTCACAGGGAGATAAATACAAGATTCTCATAATGGGAAACGTGGGCAAATTTTTCACAATTGTAACTTTCTTAGATCCAAAATACACTACAATCATCTCAAGAAAGTTACAATTGTGAAAATTTTGTCCCACTTCCCATATGAAATCCCATGTGAGAATTGAGAGCTAGTCAACTAGTTAGTCATATCGTAGAACAGGGATCCCAGGAATTCTGGAACAGGGGATCGCCATGCATGCTGGCAAGAATAAGCGGAATGGACTAGGTAATGTGCAAGCAGTCCCTGATTATGAGAAATAACTTTGTCGAGCCAGGAGAGTGGCGAGATAGTCAACAGGGGCTACCGCCACATTACCAGACATAACGTCAATAGTTCAATTTTGTTCAATCTTCTTCAATGATGATTAATCAAGGGTTACAGAAGAAAGGCATCATAACTTAAAAGCAATCCTTGGTTACGGGAAATAACCTTGTCCTTCTTATCTAATGGTTGCCTACGGTCACCTTTTTAGTTCTAGGTTGGATTGACGTTATGTATGGGAGTTCACTACAAGGAGAAAGTGTCACTTTTCACTCTCTCTGTGAGTCAAAAGGCGTCACTTCACACTCACCAATTTTTTAGTTGGACTTGGTGAGTGCGATTCGTCACGTAGGACAAGAATGTACAATAAAAAAAGGCAATGCACAAGATCCTCCTGAGTGAGAAACGACGCCTCTCCTTGTAGTGGTTTAAGAACTTCTTTGTGAGACTATTGCGAGTGCGTGGAATGAATGAATTAATAGAAGGAAGGAATGATTTGTGGCTATGGCTGCTGCAGCGGCGGCGCTACTGGCGTTCAAGAAAGCGCAGCCGGACCCGGGAAAACAACTGAGCAGCTGGCAAGGCAATGACCCGTGCGGCCCCCCCGCCTGGAACGGTATTTACTGCCAACAGGAGCCCAACTCCAACACCTCGCACGTTATCGAAATGTACAAAATTCTCCATTCTTTTGCATTAATTCCTCCTGTTGCATTCTCACTCTGTATCTGTATTCTCACTAGTAGGAAATGTGTCGTTTTTCACTTACTAAAAATGAATAAGAATGAAATCGCGCGAGGCACATGGGTTGTGTCAGTGTTGGTGAGTGGTTTTGGTCACAAGAAGACAAAAATATAAACAGAATATTCAGCTATTGTTCACTATTCCGAGACTATTTCCACGAAGTGTGGAATGAAAAACAACAGGTTTGCTACTAGTGACTACTCTAAATAGTATATTTAGTGTGAGATACACTAATTTACATAAACATGTTGTAAGTTTTTACTGTTGACCAATTTTTTTTCCCTCTATATTGGTCAAGATGGGGATCTTTCAATAGTATTGGAAACAATGTCTTTGGTAATTTTTTTTGTCCAGAGTAAAAATCTAAAACATTTTCAAATCTTATAATTATCTCACACTAAATATACTATTTAGTGTAGTGTACATGATGATCTCAATACGCATCACCGGTGGTAGTACATGATTCTATTACTTTGTTGATTGGAGTAAGTTCAGTAGAAGTCTCCGCTTGGCCCGTCGTAACATTGTTCAGGTCGGACACTATATAATCATTTACTTTGTGTGCTGACAATCAATTCCAGACGGGCTATGAATTTCAATTTGGGCGGGACGTTGGTGTCAGACCTTGGAAATCTATCACGTCTGCTCCGATTGTAAGCTAAACTCGTATCTCCTCTGAAGTCAAATTTTTTACTTCTGTTATCACTACAAGAATTTACATATACTGTTTCCAAGAGCTGATATATCCGGATTGATCAATTCTCCATGACAGGAATGTGATGAACAACGGCTTGACGGGTCCGATTCCCCCGGCTCTTGGCAAACTCGGTAGCCTAATTCTCTTGTAAGCTTCAGATTCTTCCTTCTCAGCTTGGCACTTGATAGTACTAGAGCTATTTTATCGCCAGTATTAATTCGTTCAGGTGGGGGACGTATTGTGTTCTAAAATACTAAATTGGCAATGGCCCAATATGGGTATCACTTCCCGGACTCTCCAGAACAATGTCCTTCCGGAAATGAAAACAATGTTGGAAAATTATAAAAATTACAGGGTATTGTAGAAGGCATGTTGGTACACCACAATCATGTGCTATGTAGGTCAAATTCAAATTCATGTGTTATCTACGTCAAATTCAAATTCTAGACAATTTCATTTAAGCATAGCTTAGACTGCAGGTCCTGTATGCAGCACTGAACGGTTTCTTTCTGAAATGGTAATAATTTACAGCTTGGTGAACAACAATGCGTTGACGGGATCGATTCCGCCGCAGCTCGGCAACTTGACCAGCATGATCCGTTTCCAGATCGACGGGAATCAAATCTCTGGAGCCATTCCTGCGGAGCTGGGAAACCTGACCATGGTGAACCACTTGTCCGTACCAGCACTCTTCATGTCTACTTACAGTCTAAATTAACTTTCCACAAATTATGGTAATTATCAGCAGATCTAGCAGTTTTGTTGTCGATACCCGATCAACGTCGTAATATACATGATCTTCGTAGCTCCTGTAGATTTTCTTATGTTGATATGTCATTACAGTTGGTTTCTCTGTAAATTGTGAATGAATCCCATGGTGCTTAACTTGCTGCAGGCACATGAACAACAATTCCCTGAATGGGAGCTTACCACCAGACCTGGGAAGACTGAGCAATCTCAACCATCTGATCATCAACAACAACCAAGTCACAGGTCCTCTTCCCGTCACTCTTGCCAACGTCCCCGAACTCACCATCATGTAAGATTGGGCACACGGTCACTGTTCGGTTCTGTCAGTCCGGCTAGGGAATTATAGACTCATGTATCTTATTAATTTTGAGAATTAAAGTATCAATGGCCGGAACTCACTATAGTAGATGCTTAGAGATATTTATTATTCTTGTCGACAATGTACTCATGCATGTTAAAGTTCGTACGTGGCCATCTGATATACGGTACCTGTGGTTGTGTGTAATTGATTTGCAGACAATTAGATAACAACCCGATTGGTGGCTCATTTCCGCAAAATTTGACGCAAATCCCTTCACTTATCAAGCTGTAAGTTCTAGCTAGCTGTTGCACGTAACTATTCTCACTTCAAATTCAGCTGAGCACTCTGGATTTAGAACGTTGAAAGTTCTGACATTCTGTATTTTCCTCTCTCTATATATGCATTAAACTCACATGGGATTGGATGTTCAATTTCAGGAGTCTGCGCAACTGTTCATTGTCACAAAATGTGCCTGATTTGTCAGCCATGCCAAACCTCACTTTCGTGTGAGTACTTTCAACTCCGCTCAACTGAATTTATATTCACATCTGCAGTGCATGAATAACAACGTGAACCTGTGGTTCGGTCAAGAGAGTGCTAATTAATCAGTAATAGTTAATGCTGATCTGTATTATTACCTGCTAATGTTTTATAAATTGGTGTGGGTGGCTGCACAGAGATATGAGCTACAACAACCTCACAGGACCGTTGCCCGCGAGCATCCCCTCCCAGATGATTACCCTGTAAGCCATCCATGTACCAGCTTACCTCATTTAAGCACAAATACATATAATGAATCCACAATCAACGTTCAAAGCTAAATCAGTGTGCCGATTTGCATTTCGCAGGG